>CM049889.1:135173582-135773582 GCA_027474245.1 Spheniscus humboldti
GCGCAGGTCCCGAGAGCGAGCAAGGCAGGAACGTCGGCCCCTGAGCTGGCTGGCAAGGCCAGAGCCCCAGTGTGTGTGGGGCTGTGGAAGGGCTGCCGGGGGAAGGCGAGGGCCAGCAACACATCAGAGTCCTGGCACCTTTGATGTGGGGGCAATTACTGGACGTTTGCAATTTGGAGCTGGGCTCCGGCGCAGGTCCCGAGAGCGAGCAAGTCACGAACGTCGGCACCCTGAGCTGTCTGGCAAGGCCGGAGCCCCAGTGTGTGTGGGGCTGTGGAAGGGCTGCCGGGGGAACGCGAGGGCCAGCAACACATCAGAATCCTGGCACCTTTGGTGTGGGGGTAATTGCTGGACGTTTGCAATTTCGAGCTGGGCTCCGGCGCAGGTCCCGAGAGCGAGCAAGTCACGAACGTCGGCACCCTGAGCTGCCTGGCAAGGCCGGAGCCCCAGTGCGTCTGGGGCTGTGGAAGGGCTGCCGGGGAAGGCAAGGGCAGCAACATCTGGGAGTCCTGGCACCTTTCGTGTGGGAGCAGTCGCTGGACGTTTGCAATTTGGAGCTGGGCTGCGGCCCAGGTACCGAGAGCGAGCAAGGCACGAACGTCGGCACCCTGAGCTGGCTGGCAAGGCCGGAGCCCCAGTGTGTGTGGGGCTATGGAAGGGCTGCCAGGGAAGGCGAGGGCCAGCAACATCTGGGAGTCCTGGCACCTTTCGTGTGGGAGCAGTCGCTGGACGTTTGCAATTTGGAGCTGGGCTGCGGCCCAGGTACCGAGAGCGAGCAAGGCACGAACGTCGGCACCCTGATTTGGCCGGCAAGGCCAAAGCCCCAGTGTGTGTGGGGCTGTGGAAGGGCTGCCGGGGGAATGCAAGGGCCAGCAACACCTGGCAGTCCTGGCACCTTTCGTGTGGGAGCAGTCCCTGGACGTTTGCAATTTCGAGCTCGGATCCGGCACAGGTACCAAGAGCGAGCAAGGCACGAACGTCGGCACCCTGAGCTGGCTGGCAAGGCCGGAGCCCCAGTGTGTGTGGGGCTGTGGAAGGGCTGCCAAGGGAAGGCGAGGGCCAGCAACACATCAGAGTCCTGGCACCTTTCATGTGGGAGCAGTCGCTGGACGTTTGCAATTTTGAGCTGGGCTCCGGCGCAGGTCCCGAGAGCGAGCAAGGCACGAACGTCGGCACCCTGAGCTGGCTGGCAAGGCCGGAGCCCCAGTGTGTGTGGGGCTGTGGAAGGGCTGCCGGGGGAAGGCGAGGGCCAGCAACACCTGGCAGGCCTGGCACCTTTCGTGTGGGAGCAGTCACTGGACGTTTGCAATTTCGAGCTGGGCTCCGGCACAGGTCCCGAGAGCGAGCAAGGCACGAACATCGGCCCCCTAAGCTGGCTGTCAAGGCCAGAGCCCCAGTGTGTGTGGGGCTGTGGAAGGGCTGCCGGGGGAACGCGAGGGCCAGCAACATCTGGGAGTCCTGGCACCTTTCGTGTGGGAGCAGTCGCTGGACGTTTGCAATTTCGAGCTGGGCTCCGGCGCAGGTCCCGAGAGCGAGCAAGGCATGAACGTCGGCACCCTGACCTGGCTGGCAAGGCCAGAGCCCCAGTGTGTCTGGGGCTGTGGAAGGGCTGCCGGGGGAAGGCGAGGGCCAGCAACATCTGGGAGTCCTGGCACCTTTGGTGTGGGAGCAGTCGCTGGACGTTTGCAATTTTGAGCTGGGCTCCAGCGCAGGTCCCGAGAGCGAGCAAGGCACGAACGTCGGCACCCTGAGCTGGCTGGCAAGGCCAGAGCCCAGTGTGTCTGGGGCTGTGGAAGGGCTGCCGGGGGAAGGCGAGGGCCAGCAACACATCAGAGTCCTGGCACCTTTGATGTGGGGGCAATTACTGGACGTTTGCAATTTTGAGCTGGGCTCCGGCGCAGGTCCCGAGAGCGAGCAAGTCACGAACGTCGGCACCCTGAGCTGTCTGGCAAGGCCGGAGCCCCAGTGTGTGTGGGGCTGTGGAAGGGCTGCCGGGGGAACGCGAGGGCCAGCAACACATCAGAATCCTGGCACCTTTGGTGTGGGGGTAATTGCTGGACGTTTGCAATTTCGAGCTGGGCTCCGGCGCAGGTCCCGAGAGCGAGCAAGTCACGAACGTCGGCACCCTGACCTGGCTGGCAAGGCCGGAGCCCCAGTGCGTCTGGGGCTGTGGAAGGGCTGCCGGGGAAGGCAAGGGCCAGCAACATCTGGGAGTCCTGGCACCTTTCGTGTGGGAGCAGTCGCTGGACGTTTGCAATTTGGAGCTGGGCTGCGGCCCAGGTACCGAGAGCGAGCAAGGCACGAACGTCGGCACCCTGAGCTGGCTGGCAAGGCCGGAGCCCCAGTGTGTGTGGGCTGTGGAAGGGCTGCCAGGGGAAGGCGAGGGCCAGCAACATCTGGGAGTCCTGGCACCTTTCGTGTGGGAGCAGTCGCTGGACGTTTGCAATTTGGAGCTGGGCTGCGGCCCAGGTACCGAGAGCGAGCAAGGCACGAACGTCGCCACCCTGATTTGGCCGGCAAGGCCAAAGCCCCAGTGTGTGGTGGGCTGTGGAAGGGCTGCCGGGGGAATGCAAGGGCCAGCAACACCTGGCAGTCCTGGCACCTTTCGTGTGGGAGCAGTCCCTGGACGTTTGCAATTTCGAGCTCGGATCCGGCACAGGTACCAAGAGCGAGCAAGGCACGAACGTCGGCACCCTGAGCTGGCTGGCAAGGCCGGAGCCCCAGTGTGTGTGGGGCTGTGGAAGGGCTGCCAAGGGAAGGCGAGGGCCAGCAACACATCAGAGTCCTGGCACCTTTCATGTGGGAGCAGTCGCTGGACGTTTGCAATTTCGAGCTGGGCTCCGGCGCAGGTCCCGAGAGCGAGCAAGGCACGAACGTCGGCACCCTGAGCTGGCTGGCAAGGCCGGAGCCCCAGTGTGTGTGGGGCTGTGGAAGGGCTGCCGGGGGAAGGCGAGGGCCAGCAACACCTGGCAGGCCTGGCACCTTTCATGTGGGAGCAGTCACTGGACGTTTGAAATTTCGAGCTGGGCTCCGGCGCAGGTCCCGAGAGCGAGCAAGGCACGAACATCGGCCCCCTAAGCTGGCTGTCAAGGCCAGAGCCCCAGTGTGTGTGGGGCTGTGGAAGGGCTGCCGGGGGAACGCGAGGGCCAGCAACACCTGGCAGTCCTGGCACCTTTCGTGTGGGAGCAGTCGCTGGACGTTTGCAATTTGGAGCTGGGCTCCGGCGCAGGTCCCCGAGAGCGAGCAAGGCACGAACGTCGGCACCCTGAGCTGGCTGGCAAGGCCAGAGCCCCAGTGTGTCTGGGGCTGTTGAAGGGCTGCCGGGGGAAGGCGAGGGCCAGCAACACATCAGAGTCCTGGCACCTTTGATGTGGGGCAATTACTGGACGTTTGCAATTTGGAGCTGGGCTCCGGGGAAGGTCCCGAGAGCGAGCAAGTCACGAACGTCGGCACCCTGAGCTGTCTGGCAAGGCCGGAGCCCCAGTGTGTGTGGGGCTGTGGAAGGGCTGCCGGGGGAACGCGAGGGCCAGCAACACATCAGAATCCTGGCACCTTTGGTGTGGGGGTAATTGCTGGACGTTTGCAATTTCGAGCTGGGCTCCGGCGCAGGTCCCGAGAGCGAGCAAGTCACGAACGTCGGCACCCTGAGCTGCCTGGCAAGGCCGGAGCCCCAGTGCGTCTGGGGCTGTGGAAGGGCTGCGGGGAAGGCAAGGGCCAGCAACATCTGGGAGTCCTGGCACCTTTCGTGTGGGAGCAGTCGCTGGACGTTTGCAATTTGGAGCTGGGCTGCGGCCCAGGTACCGAGAGCGAGCAAGGCACGAACGTCGGCACCCTGAGCTGGCTGGCAAGGCCGGAGCCCCAGTGTGTGTGGGGCTATGGAAGGGCTGCCAGGGAAGGCGAGGGCCAGCAACATCTGGGAGTCCTGGCACCTTTCGTGTGGGAGCAGTCGCTGGACGTTTGCAATTTGGAGCTGGGCTGCGGCCCAGGTACCGAGAGCGAGCAAGGCACGAACGTCGGCACCCTGATTTGGCCGGCAAGGCCAAAGGCCCAGTGTGTGTGGGGCTGTGGAAGGGCTGCCGGGGGAATGCAAGGGCCAGCAACACCTGGCAGTCCTGGCACCTTTCGTGTGGGAGCAGTCCCTGGACGTTTGCAATTTCGAGCTCGGATCCGGCACAGGTACCAAGAGCGAGCAAGGCACGAACGTCGGCACCCTGAGCTGGCTGGCAAGGCCGGAGCCCCAGTGTGTGTGGGGCTGTGGAAGGGCTGCCAAGGGAAGGCGAGGGCCAGCAACACATCAGAGTCCTGGCACCTTTCATGTGGGAGCAGTCGCTGGACGTTTGCAATTTTGAGCTGGGCTCCGGCGCAGGTCCCGAGAGCGAGCAAGGCACGAACGTCGGCACCCTGAGCTGGCTGGCAAGGCCGGAGCCCCAGTGTGTGTGGGGCTGTGGAAGGGCTGCCGGGGGAAGGCGAGGGCCAGCAACACCTGGCAGGCCTGGCACCTTTCGTGTGGGAGCAGTCACTGGACGTTTGCAATTTCGAGCTGGGCTCCGGCACAGGTCCCGAGAGCGAGCAAGGCACGAACATCGGCCCCCTAAGCTGGCTGTCAAGGCCAGAGCCCCAGTGTGTGTGGGGCTGTGGAAGGGCTGCCGGGGGAACGCGAGGGCCAGCAACATCTGGGAGTCCTGGCACCTTTCGTGTGGGAGCAGTCGCTGGACGTTTGCAATTTCGAGCTGGGCTCCGGCGCAGGTCCCGAGAGCGAGCAAGGCACGAACGTCGGCACCCTGAGCTGGCTGGCAAGGCCAGAGCCCCAGTGTGTCTGGGGCTGTTGAAGGGCTGCCGGGGGAAGGCGAGGGCCAGCAACACATCAGACTTCTGGCACCTTTCGTGTGGGAGCAGTCGCTGGACGTTTGCAATTTCGAGCTGGGCTCCGGCGCAGGTCCCGAGAGCGAGCAAGGCACGAACGTCGGCACCCTGAGCTGGCTGGCAAGGCCGGAGCCCCAGTGTCTGTGGGCTGTGGAAGGGCTGCCGGGGGAAGGCGAGGGCCAGCAACACCTGGCAGGCCTGGCACCTTTCGTGTGGGAGCAGTCGCTGGACGTTTGCAATTCGAGCTGGGCTCCGGCGCAGGTACCGAGAGCGAGCGAGGCACGAACGTCGGCACCCTGATTTGGCTGGCAAGGCCAAAGCCCCAGTTTGTGTGGGGCTGTGGAAGGGCTGCCGGGGGAATGCGAGGGCCAGCAACACATCAGAATCCTGGCACCTTTGGTGTGGGGGTAATTGCTGGACGTTTGCAATTTGGAGCTGGGCTCCGGCGCAGGTCCCGAGAGCGAGCAAGTCACGAACGTCGGCACCCTGATCTGGCTGGCAAGGCCGGAGCCCCAGTGCATCTGGGGCTGTGGAAGGGCTGTCAGGGAAGGCGAGGGCCAGCAACACCTGGCAGTCCTGGCACCTTTCGTGTGGGAGCAGTCGCTGGACGTTTGCAATTTCGAGCTGGGCTCCGGCGCAGGTCCCGAGAGCGAGCAAGGCATGAACGTCGGCACCCTGACCTGGCTGGCAAGGCCAGAGCCCCAGTGTGTCTGGGGCTGTGGAAGGGCTGCCGGGGGAAGGCGAGGGCCAGCAACATCTGGGAGTCCTGGCACCTTTCGTGTGGGAGCAGTCGCTGGACGTTTGCAATTTTGAGCTGGGCTCCAGCGCAGGTCCCGAGAGCGAGCAAGGCACGAACGTCGGCACCCTGAGCTGGCTGGCAAGGCCAGAGCCCCAGTGTGTCTGGGGCTGTTGAAGGGCTGCCGGGGGAAGGCGAGGGCCAGCAACACATCAGAGTCCTGGCACCTTTGATGTGGGGGCAATTACTGGACGTTTGCAATTTGGAGCTGGGCTCCGGCGCAGGTCCGAGAGCGAGCAAGTCACGAACGTCGGCACCCTGAGCTGTCTGGCAAGGCCGGAGCCCCAGTGTGTGTGGGGCTGTGGAAGGGCTGCCGGGGGAACGCGAGGGCCAGCAACACATCAGAATCCTGGCACCTTTGGTGTGGGGGTAATTGCTGGACGTTTGCAATTTCGAGCTGGGCTCCGGCGCAGGTCCCGAGAGCGAGCAAGTCACGAACGTCGGCACCCTGACCTGGCTGGCAAGGCCGGAGCCCCAGTGCGTCTGGGGCTGTGGAAGGGCTGCCGGGGAAGGCAAGGGCCAGCAACATCTGGGAGTCCTGGCACCTTTCGTGTGGGAGCAGTCGCTGGACGTTTGCAATTTGGAGCTGGGCTGCGGCCCAGGTACCGAGAGCGAGCAAGGCACGAACGTCGGCACCCTGAGCTGGCTGGCAAGGCCGGAGCCCCAGTGTGTGTGGGGCTGTGGAAGGGCTGCCAGGGGAAGGCGAGGGCCAGCAACATCTGGGAGTCCTGGCACCTTTCGTGTGGGAGCAGTCGCTGGACGTTTGCAATTTGGAGCTGGGCTGCGGCCCAGGTACCGAGAGCGAGCAAGGCACGAACGTCGGCACCCTGATTTGGCCGGCAAGGCCAAAGCCCCAGTGTGTGTGGGGCTGTGGAATGGCTGCCGGGGGAATGCAAGGGCCAGCAACACCTGGGAGTCCTGGCACCTTTCGTGTGGGAGCAGTCCCTGGACGTTTGCAATTTCGAGCTGGGCTCGGGCGCAGGTACAGAGAGCGAGCGAGGAACGAACGTCGGCACCCTGATTTGGCTGGCAAGGCCAAAGCCCCAGTTTGTGTGGGGCTGTGGAAGGGCTGCCGGGGGAATGCGAGGGCCAGCAACACATCAGAATCCTGGCACCTTTGGTGTGGGGGTAATTGCTGGACGTTTGCAATTTCGAGCTGGGCTGCGGCGCAGGTCCCGAGAGCGAGCAAGTCACGAACGTCGGCACCCTGATCTGGCTGGCAAGGCCGGAGCCCCAGTGCATCTGGGGCTGTGGAAGGGCTGCCAGGGGAAGGCGAGGGCCAGCAACATCTGGGAGTCCTGGCACCTTTCGTGTGGGAGCAGTCGCTGGACGTTTGCAATTTGGAGCTGGGCTCCGGTGCAGGTCCCGAGAGCGAGCAAGTCACGAACGTCGGCACCCTGACCTGGCTGGCAAGGCCGGAGCCCCAGTGTGTGTGGGGCTGTGGAAGGGCTGCCGGGGGAAAGCGAGGGCCAGCAACACCTGGGAGTCCTGGCACCGTTCGTGTGGGAGCAGTCGCTGGACGTTTGCAATTCGAGCTGGGCTCCGGCGCAGGTACCAAGAGCGAGCAAGGCACGAACGTCGGCACCCTGAGCTGGCTGGCAAGGCCGGAGCCCCAGGGTCTGTGGGGCTGTGGAAGGGCTGCCGGGGGAAGGCGAGGGCCAGCAACACATCAGAGTCCTGGCACCTTTCGTGTGGGAGCAGTCGCTGGACGTTTGCAATTTTGAGCTGGGCTGCGGCCCAGGTACCGAGAGCGAGCAAGGCACGAACGTCGGCACCCTGAGCTGGCTGGCAAGGCCGGAGCCCCAGTGTGTGTGGGGCTGTGGAAGGGCTGCCAAGGGAAGGCGAGGGCCAGCAACACCTGGGAGGCCTGGCACCTTTCGTGTGGGAGCAGTCGCTGGACGTTTGCAATTTGGAGCTGGGCTCCGGCGCAGGTCCCGAGAGCGAGCAAGGCACGAACGTCGGCCCCCTGAGCTGGCTGGCAAGGCCGGAGCCCCAGTGTGTGGGGGGCTGTGGAAGGGCTGCCGGGGGAAGGCGAGGGCCAGCAACACCTGGCAGGCCTGGCACCTTTCGTGTGGGAGCAGTCGCTGGACGTTTGCAATTTCGAGCTGGGCTCCGGCGCAGGTCCCGAGAGCGAGCAAGGCACGAACGTCGGCACCCTGAGCTGTCTGGCAAGGCCGGAGCCCCAGTGTGTGTGGGGCTGTGGAAGGGCTGCCAAGGGAAGGCGAGGGCCAGCAACACATCAGAGTCCTGGCACCTTTGGTGTGGGAGCAGTCGCTGGACGTTTGCAATTTCGAGCTGGGATCCGGCGCAGGTCCCGAGAGCGAGCAAGGCACGAACGTCGGCACCCTGAGCTGGCTGGCAAGGCCGGAGCCCCAGTGTGTGTGGGGCTGTGGAAGGGCTGCCGGGGGAAGGCGAGGGCCAGCAACACCTGGGAGGCCTGGCACCTTTCGTGTGGGAGCAGTCGCTGGACGTTTGCAATTTGGAGCTGGGCTCCGGCGCAGGTCCCGAGAGCGAGCAAGGCACGAACATCGGCCCCCTAAGCTGGCTGGCAAGGCCGGAGCCCCAGTGTCTGTGGGGCTGTGGAAGGGCTGCCGGGGGAAGGCGAGGGCCAGCAACACATCAGAGTCCTGGCACCTTTCGTGTGGGAGCAGTCGCTGGACGTTTGCAATTTGGAGCTGGGCTCCGGCGCAGGTACCGAGAGCGAGCAAGTCACGAACGTCGGCACCCTGAGCTGCCTGGCAAGGCCGGAGCCCCAGTGTGTGTGGGGCTGTGGAAGGGCTGCCGGGGGAATGCAAGGGCCAGCAACACATCAGAATCCTGGCACCTTTGGTGTGGGGGTAATTGCTGGACGTTTGCAATTTCGAGCTGGGCTCCGGCGCAGGTCCCGAGAGCGAGCAAGGCACGAACGTCGGCACCCTGAGCTGGCTGGTAAGGCCGGAGCCCCAGTGCGTCTGGGGCTGTGGAAGGGCTGCCAGGGGAAGGCGAGGGCCAGCAACACCTGGGAGTCCTGGCACCTTTCGTGTGGGAGCAGTCGCTGGACGTTTGCAATTTTGAGCTGGGCTCCGGCGCCGGTCCCGAGAGCGAGCAAGGCACGAACGTCGGCACCCTGACCTGGCTGGCAAGGCCAGAGCCCCAGTGTGTCTGGGGCTGTGGAAGGGCTGCCGGGGGAAGGCGAGGGCCAGCAACACATCAGAGTCCTGGCACCTTTGGTGTGGGGGCAATTACTGGACGTTTGCAATTTTAAGCTCGGCTCTGGCGCAGGTCCCGAGAGCGAGCAAGTCACGAACGTCGGCACCCTGACCTGGCTGGCAAGGCCGGAGCCCCAGTGTGTGTGGGGCTGTGGAAGGGCTGCCGGGGGAAGGCGAGGGCCAGCAACACCTGGGAGTCCTGGCACCTTTCGTGTGGGAGCAGTCGCTGGACGTTTGCAATTTTGAGCTGCGCTGCGGCGCAGGTCCCGAGAGGGAGCAAGGCACGAACGTCGGCACCCTGAGCTGGCTGGCAAGGCCGGAGCCCCAGTGTCTGTGGGGCTGTGGAAGGGCTGCCGGGGGAAGGCGAGGGCCAGCAACATCTGGGAGTCCTGGCACCTTTGGTGTGGGAGCAGTCGCTGGACGTTTGCAATTTCGAGCTGGGCTCCGGCGCAGGTCCCGAGAGCGAGCAAGGCACGAACGTCGGCCCCCTGAGCTGGCTGGCAAGGCCAGAGCCCCAGTGCGTCTGGGGCTGTGGAAGGGCTGCCGGGGGAAGGCGAGGGCCAGCAACACCTGGCAGGCCTGGCACCTTTCGTGTGGGAGCAGTCGCTGGACGTTTGCAATTTTGAGCTGGGCTCCGGCGCAGGTACCGAGAGCGAGCAAGGCACGAACGTCGGCACCCTGAGCTGGCTGGCAAGGCCAGAGCCCCAGTGTGTGTGGGGCTGTGGAAGGGCTGCCGGGGGAAGGCGAGGGCCAGCAACACCTGGCAGGCCTGGCACCTTTGGTGTGGGAGCAGTCGCTGGACGTTTGCAATTTCGAGCTGGGCTCCGGCGCAGGTACCGAGAGCGAGCGAGGCACGAACGTCGGCACCCTGATTTGGCTGGCAAGGCCAAAGCCCCAGTTTGTGTGGGGCTGTGGAAGGGCTGCCGGGGGAAGGCGAGGGCCAGCAACACATCAGAATCCTGGCACCTTTGGTGTGGGGGTAATTGCTGGACGTTTGCAATTTCGAGCTGGGCTCCGGCGCAGGTACTGAGAGCGAGCAAGGCACGAACGTCGGCACCCTGACCTGGCTGGCAAGGCCGGAGCCCCAGTGTGTGTGGGGCTGTGGAAGGGCTGCTGGGGGAAGGCGAGGGCCAGCAACACCTGGGAGACCTGGCACCTTTCATGTGGGAGCAGTCGCTGGACGTTTGCAATTTGGAGCTGGGCTCCGGTGCAGGTCCCGAGAGCGAGCAAGGCACGAACGTCGGCACCCTGATTTGGCCGGCAAGGCCAAAGCCCCAGTGTGTGTGGGGCTGTGGAAGGGCTGCCGGGGGAAGGCGAGGGCCAGCAACACATCAGAGTCCTGGCACCTTTCGTGTGGGAGCAGTCGCTGGACGTTTGCAATTTCGAGCTGGGCTCGGGCGCAGGTACAGAGAGCGAGCGAGGAACGAACGTCGGCACCCTGATTTGGCTGGCAAGGCCAAAGCCCCAGTTTGTGTGGGGCTGTGGAAGGGCTGCCGGGGGAATGCGAGGGCCAGCAACACATCAGAATCCTGGCACCTTTGGTGTGGGGGTAATTGCTGGACGTTTGCAATTTCGAGCTGGGCTCCGGCGCAGGTCCCGAGAGCGAGCAAGTCACGAACGTCGGCACCCTGATCTGGCTGGCAAGGCTGGAGCCCCAGTGCATCTGGGGCTGTGGAAGGGCTGCCAGGGGAAGGCGAGGGCCAGCAACATCTGGGAGTCCTGGCACCTTTCGTGTGGGAGCAGTCGCTGGACGTTTGCAATTTGGAGCTGGGCTCCGGTGCAGGTCCCGAGAGCGAGCAAGTCACGAACGTCGGCACCCTGACCTGGCTGGCAAGGCTGGAGCCCCAGTGTGTGTGGGGCTGTGGAAGGGCTGCCAGGGGAAAGCGAGGGCCAGCAACACCTGGGAGTCCTGGCACCTTTCGTGTGGGAGCAGTCGCTGGACGTTTGCAATTTCGAGCTGGGCTCCGGCGCAGGTACCAAGAGCGAGCAAGGCACGAACGTCGGCACCCTGAGCTGGCTGGCAAGGCCGGAGCCCCAGGGTCTGTGGGGCTGTGGAAGGGCTGCCGGGGGAAGGCGAGGGCCAGCAACACATCAGAGTCCTGGCACCTTTCGTGTGGGAGCAGTCGCTGGACGTTTGCAATTTTGAGCTGGGCTGCGGCCCAGGTACCGAGAGCGAGCAAGGCACGAACGTCGGCACCCTGAGCTGGCTGGCAAGGCCGGAGCCCCAGTGTGTGTGGGGCTGTGGAAGGGCTGCCAAGGGAAGGCGAGGGCCAGCAACACCTGGGAGGCCTGGCACCTTTGGTGTGGGAGCAGTCGCTGGACGTTTGCAATTTCGAGCTGGGCTCCGGCGCAGGTACCGAGAGCGAGCAAGGCACGAACGTCGGCACCCTGAGCTGGCTGGCAAGGCCGGAGCCCCAGTGTGTGTGGGGCTGTGGAAGGGCTGCCGGGGGAAGGCGAGGGCCAGCAACACCTGGCAGGCCTGGCACCTTTCGTGTGGGAGCAGTCGCTGGACGTTTGCAATTTCGAGCTGGGCTCCGGCGCAGGTCCCGAGAGCGAGCAAGGCACGAACGTCGGCACCCTGAGCTGTCTGGCAAGGCCGGAGCCCCAGTGTGTGTGGGGCTGTGGAAGGGCTGCCGGGGGAAGGCGAGGGCCAGCAACACATCAGAGTCCTGGCACCTTTGGTGTGGGAGAGTCGCTGGACGTTTGCAATTTCGAGCTGGGATCCGGCGCAGGTCCCGAGAGCGAGCAAGGCACGAACGTCGGCACCCTGAGCTGGCTGGCAAGGCCGGAGCCCCAGTGTGTGTGGGGCTGTGGAAGGGCTGCCGGGGGAAGGCGAGGGCCAGCAACACCTGGCAGGCCTGGCACCTTTCGTGTGGGAGCAGTCGCTGGACGTTTGCAATTTGGAGCTGGGCTCCGGCGCAGGTCCCGAGAGCGAGCAAGGCACGAACATCGGCCCCCTAAGCTGGCTGGCAAGGCCGGAGCCCCAGTGTGTGTGGGGCTGTGGAAGGGCTGCCGGGGGAAGGCGAGGGCCAGCAACACATCAGAGTCCTGGCACCTTTCGTGTGGGAGCAGTCGCTGGACGTTTGCAATTTCGAGCTGGGCTCCGGCGCAGGTACCGAGAGCGAGCAAGTCACGAACGTCGGCACCCTGAGCTGCCTGGCAAGGCCGGAGCCCCAGTGTGTGTGGGGCTGTGGAAGGGCTGCCGGGGGAATGCAAGGGCCAGCAACACATCAGAATCCTGGCACCTTTGGTGTGGGGGTAATTGCTGGACGTTTGCAATTTCGAGCTGGGCTCCGGCGCAGGTCCCGAGAGCGAGCAAGGCACGAACGTCGGCACCCTGAGCTGGCTGGTAAGGCCGGAGCCCCAGTGCGTCTGGGGCTGTGGAAGGGCTGCCAGGGGAAGGCGAGGGCCAGCAACACCTGGGAGTCCTGGCACCTTTCGTGTGGGAGCAGTCGCTGGACGTTTGCAATTTCGAGCTGGGCTCCGGCGCAGGTCCCGAGAGCGAGCAAGGCACGAACGTCGGCACCCTGACCTGGCTGGCAAGGCCAGAGCCCCAGTGTGTCTGGGGCTGTGGAAGGGCTGCCGGGGGAAGGCGAGGGCCAGCAACACATCAGAGTCCTGGCACCTTTGGTGTGGGGGCAATTACTGGACGTTTGCAATTTTAAGCTCGGCTCTGGCGCAGGTCCCGAGAGCGAGCAAGTCACGAACGTCGGCACCCTGACCTGGCTGGCAAGGCCGGATCCCCAGTGTGTGTGGGGCTGTGGAAGGGCTGCCGGGGGAAGGCGAGGGCCAGCAACACCTGGGAGTCCTGGCACCTTTCGTGTGGGAGCAGTCGCTGGACGTTTGCAATTTTGAGCTGCGCTGCGGCGCAGGTCCCGAGAGCGAGCAAGGCACGAACGTCGGCACCCTGAGCTGGCTGGCAAGGCCGGAGCCCCAGTGTGTGTGGGGCTGTGGAAGGGCTGCCGGGGGAAGGCGAGGGCCAGCAACATCTGGGAGTCCTGGCACCTTTGGTGTGGGAGCAGTCGCTGGACGTTTGCAATTTTGAGCTGGGCTCCGGCGCAGGTCCCGAGAGCGAGCAAGGCACGAACGTCGGCCCCCTGAGCTGGCTGGCAAGGCCAGAGCCCCAGTGCGTCTGGGGCTGTGGAAGGGCTGCCGGGGGAAGGCGAGGGCCAGCAACACCTGGCAGGCCTGGCACCTTTCGTGTGGGAGCAGTCGCTGGACGTTTGCAATTTTGAGCTGGGCTCCGGCGCAGGTCCCGAGAGCGAGCAAGGCACGAACGTCGGCACCCTGAGCTGGCTGGCAAGGCCAGAGCCCCAGTGTGTGTGGGGCTGTGGAAGGGCTGCCGGGGGAAGGCGAGGGCCAGCAACACCTGGGAGTCCTGGCACCTTTCGTGTGGGAGCAGTCGCTGGACGTTTGCAATTTCGAGCTGGGCTGCGGCGCACATCCCAAGAGCGAGCGAGGCATGAACGTCGGCACCCTGAGCTGGCTGGCAAGGCCAAAGCCCCAGTTTGTGTGGGGCTGTGGAAGGGCTGCCGGGGGAAGGCGAGGGCCAGCAACACATCAGAGTCCTGGCACCTTTGGTGTGGGAGCAGTCGCTGGACGTTTGCAATTTCGAGCTGGGCTCCGGCGCAGGTCCCGAGAGCGAGCAAGGCACGAACGTCGGCACCCTGAGCTGGCTGGCAAGGCCAGAGCCCCAGTGTGTGTGGGGCTGTGGAAGGGCTGCCAGGGGAAGGCGAGGGCCAGCAACACCTGGGAGTCCTGGCACCTTTCGTGTGGGAGCAGTCGCTGGACGTTTGCAATTTCGAGCTGGGCTCCGGCGCAGGTCCCGAGAGCGAGCAAGGCACGAACGTCGGCACCCTGATCTGGCTGGCAAGGCCAGAGCCCCAGTGTCTGTGGGGCTGTGGAAGGGCTGCCGGGGGAATGCGAGGGCCAGCAACACATCAGAGTCCTGGCACCTTTGGTGTTGGGGCAATTACTGGACGTTTGCAATTTTAAGCTGGGCTCCGGCGCAGGTCCCGAGAGCGAGCAAGGCACGAACGTCGGCACCCTGATTTGGCCGGCAAGGCCAAAGCCCCAGTGTGTGTGGGGCTGTGGAAGGGCTGCCGGGGGAAGGCGAGGGCCAGCAACACATCAGAGTCCTGGCACCTTTGATGTGGGGGTAATTGCTGGACGTTTGAAATTTTGAGCTGGGCTCCGGCGCAGGTCCCGAGAGCGAGCAAGTCACGAACGTCGGCACCCTGAGCTGGCTGGCAAGGCCGGAGCCCCAGTGCGTGTGGGGCTGTGGAAGGGCTGCCGGGGGAATGCGAGGGCCAGCAACACATCAGAATCCTGGCACCTTTGGTGTGGGGGTAATTGCTGGACGTTTGCAATTTCGAGCTGGGCTCCGGCGCAGGTACTGAGAGCGAGCAAGGCACGAACGTCGGCACCCTGAGCTGGCTGGCAAGGCCGGAGCCCCAGTGTCTGTGGGGCTGTGGAAGGGCTGCCAGGGGAAGGCGAGGGCCAGCAACACCTGGGAGACCTGGCACCTTTCATGTGGGAGCAGTCGCTGGACGTTTGCAATTTGGAGCTGGGCTCCGGTGCAGGTCCCGAGAGCGAGCAAGGCACGAACGTCGGCACCCTGATTTGGCCGGCAAGGCCAAAGCCCCAGTGTGTGTGGGGCTGTGGAAGGGCTGCCGGGGGAAGGCGAGGGCCAGCAACACATCAGAGTCCTGGCACCTTTCGTGTGGGAGCAGTCGCTGGACGTTTGCAATTTCGAGCTGGGCTCCGGCGCAGGTACAGAGAGCGAGCGAGGCACGAACGTCGGCACCCTGATTTGGCTGGCAAGGCCAAAGCCCCAGTTTGTGTGGGGCTGTGGAAGGGCTGCCGGGGGAATGCGAGGGCCAGCAACACATCAGAGTCCTGGCACCTTTGGTGTGTTAACAGTCGCTGGACGTTTGCAATTTCGAGCTGGGCTCCGGCGCAGGTCCCGAGAGCGAGCAAGTCACGAACGTCGGCACCCTGATCTGGCTGGCAAGGCCGGAGCCCCAGTGCATCTGGGGCTGTGGAAGGGCTGCCAGGGGAAGGCGAGGGCCAGCAACATCTGGGAGTCCTGGCACCTTTCGTGTGGGAGCAGTCGCTGGACGTTTGCAATTTTGAGCTGGGCTGCGGCCCAGGTACCGAGAGCGAGCAAGGCACGAACGTCGGCACCTTGAGCTGGCTGGCAAGGCTAGAGCCCCAGTGTGTGTGGGGCTGTGGAAGGGCTGCCGGGGGAAGGCGAGGGCAAGCAACACATCAGAGTCCTGGCACCTTTGGTGTGGGGGTAATTGCTGGACGTTTGCAATTTCGAGCTGGGCTCCGGCGCAGGTCCCCAGAGCGAGCAAGGCACGAACGTCGGCACCCTGATCTGGCTGGCAAGGCTGGAGCCCCAGTGTCTGTGGGGCTGTGGAAGGGCTGCCGGGGGAAGGCGAGAGCCAGCAACACCTGGGAGACCTGGCACCTTTCATGTGGGAGCAGTCGCTGGACGTTTGCAATTTGGAGCTGGGCTCCGGCGCAGGTCCCGAGAGCGAGCAAGTCACGAACGTCGGCACCCTGACCTGGCTGGCAAGGCTGGAGCCCCAGTGTGTGTCGGGCTGTGGAAGGGCTGCCAGGGGAAAGCGAGGGCCAGCAACACCTGGGAGTCCTGGCACCTTTGGTGTGGGAGCAGTCGCTGGACGTTTGCAATTTCAAGCTGGGCTCCGGCGCAGGTACCAAGAGCGAGCAAGGCACGAACGTCGGCACCCTGAGCTGGCTGGCAAGGCCGGAGCCCCAGTGTGTGTGGGGCTGTGGAAGGGCTGCCGGGGAGAGGCGAGGGCCAGCAACACATCAGAGTCCTGGCACCTTTCGTGTGGGAGCAGTCGCTGGACGTTTGCAATTTTGAGCTGGGCTGCGGCCCAGGTACCGAGAGCGAGCAAGGCACGAACGTCGGCACCCTGAGCTGGCTGGCAAGGCCGGAGCCCCAGTGTGTGTGGGGCTGTGGAAGGGCTGCCAAGGGAAGGCGAGGGCCAGCAACACCTGGGAGGCCTGGCACCTTTCGTGTGGGAGCAGTCGCTGGACGTTTGCAATTTCGAGCTGGGCTCCGGCGCAGGTACCGAGAGCGAGCAAGGCACGAACGTCGGCACCCTGAGCTGGCTGGCAAGGCCGGAGCCCCAGTGTGTGTGGGGCTGTGGAAGGGCTGCCGGGGGAAGGCGAGGGCCAGCAACACCTGGCAGGCCTGGCACCTTTCGTGTGGGAGCAGTCGCTGGACGTTTGCAATTTCGAGCTGGGCTCCGGCGCAGGTCCCGAGAGCGAGCAAGGCACGAACGTCGGCACCCTGAGCTGTCTGGCAAGGCCGGAGCCCCAGTGTGTGTGGGGCTGTGGAAGGGCTGCCAAGGGAAGGCGAGGGCCAGCAACACATCAGAGTCCTGGCACCTTTGGTGTGGGAGCAGTCGCTGGACGTTTGCAATTTCCAGCTGGGATCCGGCGCAGGTCCCGAGAGCGAGCAAGGCACGAACGTCGGCCCCCTGAGCTGGCTGGCAAGGCCCGAGCCCCAGTGTGTGTGGGGCTGTGGAAGGGCTGCCGGGGGAAGGCGAGGGCCAGCAACACCTGGGAGGCCTGGCACCTTTCGTGTGGGAGCAGTCGCTGGACGTTTGCAATTTGGAGCTGGGCTCCGGCGCAGGTCCCGAGAGCGAGCAAGGCACGAACATCGGCCCCCTAAGCTGGCTGGCAAGGCCGGAGCCCCAGTGTGTGTGGGGCTGTGGAAGGGCTGCCGGGGGAAGGCGAGGGCCAGCAACACATCAGAGTCCTGGCACCTTTCGTGTGGGAGCAGTCGCTGGACGTTTGCAATTTCGAGCTGGGCTCCGGCGCAGGTACCGAGAGCGAGCAAGTCACGAACGTCGGCACCCTGAGCTGCCTGGCAAGGCCGGAGCCCCAGTGTGTGTGGGGCTGTGGAAGGGCTGCCGGGGGAATGCAAGGGCCAGCAACACATCAGAATCCTGGCACCTTTGGTGTGGGGGTAATTGCTGGACGTTTGCAATTTGGAGCTGGGCTGCGGCGCAGGTCCCGAGAGCGAGCAAGGCACGAACGTCGGCACCCTGAGCTGGCTGGTAAGGCCGGAGCCCCAGTGCGTCTGGGGCTGTGGAAGGGCTGCCAGGGGAAGGCGAGGGCCAGCAACACCTGGGAGTCCTGGCACCTTTCATGTGGGAGCAGTCGCTGGACGTTTGCAATTTCGAGCTGGGCTCCGGCGCAGGTCCCCAGAGCGAGCAAGGCACGAACGTCGGCACCCTGACCTGGCTGGCAAGGCCAGAGCCCCAGTGTGTCTGGGGCTGTGGAAGGGCTGCCGGGGGAAGGCGAGGGCCAGCAACACATCAGAGTCCTGGCACCTTTGGTGTGGGGGCAATTACTGGACGTTTGCAATTTTAAGCTCGGCTCTGGCGCAGGTCCCGAGAGCGAGCAAGTCACGAACGTCGGCACCCTGACCTGGTTGGCAAGGCCGGAGCCCCAGTGTGTGTGGGGCTGTGGAAGGGCTGCCGGGGGAAGGCGAGGGCCAGCAACACATCAGAGTCCTGGCACCTTTGGTGTGGGAGCAGTCGCTGGACGTTTGCAATTTTGAGCTGCGCTGCGGCGCAGGTCCCGAGAGCGAGCAAGGCACGAACGTCGGCACCCTGAGCTGGCTGGCAAGGCCGGAGCCCCAGTGTCTGTGGGGCTGTGGAAGGGCTGCCGGGGGAAGGCGAGGGCCAGCAACATCTGGGAGTCCTGGCACCTTTGGTGTGGGAGCAGTCGCTGGACGTTTGCAATTTTGAGCTGGGCTCCGGCGCAGGTCCCGAGAGCGAGCAAGGCACGAACGTCGGCCCCCTGAGCTGGCTGGCAAGGCCAGAGCCCCAGTGCGTCTGGGGCTGTGGAAGGGCTGCCGGGGGAAGGCGAGGGCCAGCAACACCTGGCAGGCCTGGCACCTTTCGTGTGGGAGCAGTCGCTGGACGTTTGCAATTTTGAGCTGGGCTCCGGCGCAGGTCCCGAGAGCGAGCAAGGCACGAACGTCGGCACCCTGAGCTGGCTGGCAAGGCCAGAGCCCCAGTGTGTGTGGGGCTGTGGAAGGGCTGCCGGGGGAAGGCGAGGGCCAGCAACACCTGGGAGTCCTGACACCTTTCGTGTGGGAGCAGTCGCTGGACGTTTGCAATTTCGAGCTGGGCTGCGGCGCACATCCCAAGAGCGAGCGAGGCATGAACGTCGGCACCCTGAGCTGGCTGGCAAGGCCAAAGCCCCAGTTTGTGTGGGGCTGTGGAAGGGCTGCCGGGGGAATGCGAGGGCCAGCAACACATCAGAGTCCTGGCACCTTTGGTGTGGGGGTAATTGCTGGACGTTTGCAATTTCGAGCTGGGCTCCGGCGCAGGTCCCGAGAGCGAGCAAGGCACGAACGTCGGCACCCTGAGCTGGCTGGCAAGGCCAGAGCCCCAGTGTGTGTGGGGCTGTGGAAGGGCTGCCAGGGGAAGGCGAGGGCCAGCAACACCTGGGAGTCCTGGCACCTTTCGTGTGGGAGCAGTCGCTGGACGTTTGCAATTTCGAGCTGGGCTCCGGCGCAGGTCCCGAGAGCGAGCAAGGCACGAACGTCGGCACCCTGAGCTGGCTGGCAAGGCCAGAGCCCCAGTGTGTGTGGGGCTGTGGAAGGGCTGCCGGGGGAAGGCGAGGGCCAGCAACACATCAGAGTCCTGGCACCTTTGGTGTTGGGGCAATTACTGGACGTTTGCAATTTTAAGCTGGGCTCCGGCGCAGGTCCCGAGAGCGAGCAAGGCACGAACGTCGGCCCCCTGAGCTGGCTGGCAAGGCCGGAGCCCCAGTGTGTGTGGGGCTGTGGAAGGGCTGCCGGGGGAAGGCGAGGGCCAGCAACACATCAGAGTCCTGGCACCTTTGATGTGGGGGTAATTGCTGGACGTTTGAAATTTTGAGCTGGGCTCCGGCGGAGGTCCCGAGAGCGAGCAAGTCACGAACGTCGGCACCCTGAGCTGGCTGGCAAGGCCGGAGCCCCAGTGCGTGTGGGGCTGTGGAAGGGCTGCCGGGGGAATGCGAGGGCCAGCAACACATCAGAATCCTGGCACCTTTGGTGTGGGGGTAATTGCTGGACGTTTGCAATTTCGAGCTGGGCTCCGGTGCAGGTCCCGACAGCGAGCAAGGCACGAACGTCGGCACCCTGAGCTGGCTGGCAAGGCCGGAGCCCCAGTGTCTGTGGGGCTGTGGAAGGGCTGCCAGGGGAAGGCGAGGGCCAGCAACACATCAGAGACCTGGCACCTTTCATGTGGGAGCAGTCGCTGGACGTTTGCAATTTGGAGCTGGGCTCCGGTGCAGGTCCCGAGAGCGAGCAAGGCACGAATGTCGGCACCCTGATTTGGCCGGCAAGGCCAAAGCCCCAGTGTGTGTGGGGCTGTGGAAGGGCTGCCGGGGGAAGGCGAGGGCCAGCAACACATCAGAGTCCTGGCACCTTTCGTGTGGGAGCAGTCGCTGGACGTTTGCAATTTCGAGCTGGGCTCCGGCGCAGGTCCTGAGAGCGAGCGAGGCACGAACGTCGGCACCCTGATTTGGCTGGCAAGGCCGGAGCCCCAGTGTGTGTGGGGCTGTGGAAGGGCTGCCGGGGGAATGCGAGGGCCAGCAACACATCAGAGTCCTGGCACCTTTGGTGTGGGGGTAATTGCTGGACGTTTGCAATTTCGAGCTGGGCTCCGGCGCAGGTCCCGAGAGCGAGCAAGTCACGAACGTCGGCACCCTGAGCTGGCTGGCAAGACCGGAGCCCCAGTGTGTGTGGGGCTGTGGAAGGGCTGCCAGGGGAAAGCGAGGGCCAGCAAAACCTGGGAGTCCTGGCACCTTTGGTGTGGGAGCAGTCGCTGGACGTTTGCAATTTCGAGCTGGGCTCCGGCGCAGGTACCAAGAGCGAGCAAGGCACGAACGTCGGCACCCTGAGCTGGCTGGCAAGGCCGGAGCCCCAGGGTCTGTGGGGCTGTGGAAGGGCTGCCGGGGGAAGGCGAGGGCCAGCAACACATCAGAGTCCTGGCACCTTTCGTGTGGGAGCAGTCGCTGGACGTTTGCAATTTGGAGCTGGGCTCCGGCACAGGTACCGAGAGCGAGCAAGGCACGAACGTCGGCACCCTGAGCTGGCTGGCAAGGCCGGAGCCCCAGTGTGTGTGGGGCTGTGGAAGGGCTGCCAAGGGAAGGCGAGGGCCAGCAACACCTGGCAGGCCTGGCACCTTTGGTGTGGGAGCAGTCGCTGGACGTTTGCAATTTCGAGCTGGGCTCCGGCGCAGGTACCGAGAGCGAGCAAGGCACGAACGTCGGCACCCTGAGCTGGCTGGCAAGGCCGGAGCCCCAGTGTGTGTGGGGCTGTGGAAGGGCTGCCGGGGGAAGGCGAGGGCCAGCAACACCTGGCAGGCCTGGCACCTTTCGTGTGGGAGCAGTCGCTGGACGTTTGCAATTTTGAGCTGGGCTGCGGCCCAGGTACCGAGAGCGAGCAAGGCACGAACGTCGGCACCCTGATTTGGCCGGCAAGGCCAAAGCCCCAGTGTGTGTGGGGCTGTGGAAGGGCTGCCGGTGGAAGGCAAGGGCCAGCAACACCTGGCAGTCCTGGCACATTTCGTGTGGGAGCAGTCCCTGGACGTTTGCAATTTTGAGCTCGGATCCGGCACAGGTACCAAGAGCGAGCAAGGCACGAACGTCGGCACCCTGAGCTGGCTGGCAAGGCCGGAGCCCCAGTGTGTGTGGGGCTGTGGAAGGGCTGCCGGGGGAAGGCAAGGGCAAGCAACACATCAGAGTCCTGGCACCTTTGGTGTGGGGGTAATTGCTGGACGTTTGCAATTTCGAGCTGGGCTCCGGCGCAGGTCCCCAGAGCGAGCAAGGCACGAACGTCGGCACCCTGATCTGGCTGGCAAGGCCGGAGCCCCAGTGTGTGTGGGGCTGTGGAAGGGCTGCCGGGGGAAGGCGAGAGCCAGCAACACCTGGGAGACCTGGCACCTTTCATGTGGGAGCAGTCGCTGGACGTTTGCAATTTGGAGCTGGGCTCCGGTGCAGGTCCCGAGAGCGAGCAAGTCACGAACGTCGGCACCCTGAGCTGGCTGGCAAGGCTGGAGCCCCAGTGTGTGTCGGGCTGTGGAAGGGCTGCCAGGGGAAAGCGAGGGCCAGCAACACCTGGGAGTCCTGGCACCTTTGGTGTGGGAGCAGTCGCTGGACGTTTGCAATTTCAAGCTGGGCTCCGGCGCAGGTACCAAGAGCGAGCAAGGCACGAACGTCGGCACCCTGAGCTGGCTGGCAAGGCCGGAGCCCCAGTGTGTCTGGGGCTGTTGAAGGGCTGCCGGGGGAAGGCGAGGGCCAGCAACACATCAGAGTCCTGGCACCTTTGATGTGGGGGCAATTACTGGACGTTTGCAATTTCGAGCTGGGCTCCGGCGCAGGTCCCGAGAGCGAGCAAGTCACGAACGTCGGCACCCTGAGCTGTCTGGCAAGGCCGGAGCCCAAGTGTGTGTGGGGCTGTGGAAGGGCTGCCGGGGGAACGCGAGGGCCAGCAACACATCAGAATCCTGGCACCTTTGGTGTGGGGGTAATTGCTGGACGTTTGCAATTTTGAGCTGGGCTCCGGCGCAGGTCCCGAGAGCGAGCAAGGCACGAACGTCGGCACCCTGACCTGGCTGGCAAGGCCGGAGCCCCAGTGCGTCTGGGGCTGTGGAAGGGCTGCCAGGGGAAGGCGAGGGCCAGCAACATCTGGGAGTCCTGGCACCTTTCGTGTGGGAGCAGTCGCTGGACGTTTGCAATTTGGAGCTGGGCTGCGGCCCAGGTACCGAGAGCGAGCAAGGCACGAACGTCGGCACCCTGAGCTGGCTGGCAAGGCCGGAGCCCCAGTGTGTGTGGGGCTGTGGAAGGGCTGCCAGGGGAAGGCGAGGGCCAGCAACATCTGGGAGTCCTGGCACCTTTCGTGTGGGAGCAGTCGCTGGACGTTTGCAATTTTGAGCTGGGCTGCGGCCCAGGTACCGAGAGCGAGCAAGGCACGAACGTCGCCACCCTGATTTGGCCGGCAAGGCCAAAGCCCCAGTGTCTGTGGGGCTGTGGAAGGGCTGCCGGGGGAAGGCAAGGGCCAGCAACACCTGGCAGTCCTGTCACCTTTCGTGTGGGAGCAGTCCCTGGACGTTTGCAATTTCGAGCTCGGATCCGGCACAGGTACCAAGAGCGAGCAAGGCACGAACGTCGGCACCCTGAGCTGGCTGGCAAGGCCGGAGCCCCAGTGTGTGTGGGGCTGTGGAAGGGCTGCCGGGGGAAGGCGAGGGCCAGCAACACCTGGGAGTTATGGCACCTTTGGTGTGGGGGTAATTGCTGGACGTTTGCTATTTTCGAGCTGGGCTCCGGCACAGGTACCGAGAGCGAGCAAGGCATGAACGTCGGCACCCTGACCTGGCTGGCAAGGCCAGAGCCCCAGTGTCTGTGGGGCTGTGGAAGGGCTGCCGGGGGAAGGCAAGGGCCCGCAACACCTGGCAGTCCTGGCACCTTTCGTGTGGGAGCAGTCGCTGGACGTTTGCAATTTCGAGCTGGGCTCCGGCGCAGGTCCCGAGAGCGAGCAAGTCACGAACGTCGGCACCCTGACCTGGCTGGCAAGGCCAGAGCCCCAGTGTGTGTGGGGCTGTGGAAGGGCTGCCAGGGGAAAGCGAGGGCCAGCAAAACCTGGGAGTCCTGGCACCTTTGGTGTGGGAGCAGTCGCTGGACGTTTGCAATTTCGAGCTGGGCTCCGGCGCAGGTACCAAGAGCGAGCAAGGCACGAACGTCGGCACCCTGAGCTGGCTGGCAAGGCCGGAGCCCCAGGGTCTGTGGGGCTGTGGAAGGGCTGCCGGGGGAAGGCGAGGGCCAGCAACACATCAGAGTCCTGGCACCTTTCGTGTGGGAGCAGTCGCTGGACGTTTGCAATTTGGAGCTGGGCTCCGGCACAGGTACCGAGAGCGAGCAAGGCACGAACGTCGGCACCCTGAGCTGGCTGGCAAGGCCGGAGCCCCAGTGTGTGTGGGGCTGTGGAAGGGCTGCCAAGGGAAGGCGAGGGCCAGCAACACCTGGCAGGCCTGGCACCTTTGGTGTGGGAGCAGTCGCTGGACGTTTGCAATTTCGAGCTGGGCTCCGGCGCAGGTACCGAGAGCGAGCAAGGCACGAACGTCGGCACCCTGAGCTGGCTGGCAAGGCCGGAGCCCCAGGGTCTGTGGGGCTGTGGAAAGGCTGCCGGGGGAAGGCGAGGGCCAGCAACACCTGGCAGGCCTGGCACCTTTTGTGTGGGAGCAGTCGCTGGACGTTTGAAATTTCGAGCTGGGCTCCGGAGCAGGTCCCGAGAGCGAGCAAGGCACGAACATCGGCCCCCTAAGCTGGCTGTCAAGGCCAGAGCCCCAGTGTGTGTGGGGCTGTGGAAGGGCTGCCGGGGGAACGTGAGGGCCAGCAACACATCAGAATCCTGGCACCTTTGGTGTGGGGGTAATTGCTGGACGTTTGCCATTTGGAGCTGGGCTCCGGCGCAGGTCCCGAGAGCGAGCAAGTCACGAACGTCGGCACCCTGACCTGGCTGGCAATGCCGGAGCCCCAGTGCGTCTGGGGCTGTGGAAGGGCTGCCAGGGGAAGGCGAGGGCCAGCAACATCTGGGAGTCCTGGCACCTTTCGTGTGGGAGCAGTCGCTGGACGTTTGCAATTTTGAGCTGGGCTGCGGCCCAGGTACCGAGAGCGAGCAAGGCACGAACGTCGGCACCCTGAGCTGGCTGGCAAGGCCGGAGCCCCAGTGTGTGTGGGGCTGTGGAAGGGCTGCCAGGGGAAGGCGAGGGCCAGCAACATCTGGGAGTCCTGGCACCTTTCGTGTGGGAGCAGTCGCTGGACGTTTGCAATTTTGAGCTGGGCTGCGGCCCAGGTACCGAGAGCGAGCAAGGCACGAACGTCGGCACCCTGATTTGGCCGGCAAGGCCAAAGCCCCAGTGTGTGTGGGGCTGTGGAAGGTCTGCCGGGGGAAGGCAAGGGCCAGCAACACCTGGCAGTCCTGGCACATTTCGTGTGGGAGCAGTCCCTGGACGTTTGCAATTTTGAGCTCGGATCCGGCACAGGTACCAAGAGCGAGCAAGGCACGAACGTCGGCACCCTGAGCTGGCTGGCAAGGCCGGAGCCCCAGTGTGTGTGGGGCTGTGGAAGGGCTGCCGGGGGAAGGCGAGGGCAAGCAACACATCAGAGTCCTGGCACCTTTGGTGTGGGGGTAATTGCTGGACGTTTGCAATTTCGAGCTGGGCTCCGGCGCAGGTCCCCAGAGCGAGCAAGGCACGAACGTCGGCACCCTGATCTGGCTGGCAAGGCCGGAGCCCCAGTGTCTGTGGGGCTGTGGAAGGGCTGCCAGGGGAAAGCGAGGGCCAGGAACACCTGGCAGGCCTGGCACCTTTCGTGTGGGAGCAGTCGCTGGACGTTTGCAATTTCAAGCTGGGCTCCGGCGCAGGTACCAAGAGCGAGCAAGGCACGAACGTCGGCACCCTGAGCTGGCTGGCAAGGCCGGAGCCCCAGTGTGTGTGGGGCTGTGGAAGGGCTGCCGGAGGAAGGCGAGGGCCAGCAACACATCAGAGTCCTGGCACCTTTCGTGTGGGAGCAGTCGCTGGACGTTTGCAATTTTGAGCTGGGCTGCGGCCCAGGTACCGAGAGCGAGCAAGGCACGAACGTCGGCACCCTGAGCTGTCTGGCAAGGCCGGAGCCCCAGTGTGTGTGGGGCTGTGGAAGGGCTGCCAAGGGAAGGCGAGGGCCAGCAACACATCAGAGTCCTGGCACCTTTGGTGTGGGAGCAGTCGCTGGACGTTTGCAATTTCGAGCTGGGCTCCGGCGCAGGTCCCGAGAGCGAGCAAGGCACGAACGTCGGCACCCTGAGCTGGCTGGCAAGGCCGGAGCCCCAGTGTGTGTGGGGCTGTGGAAGGGCTGCCGGGGGAAGGCGAGGGCCAGCAACACCTGGGAGGCCTGGCACCTTTCGTGTGGGAGCAGTCGCTGGACGTTTGCAATTTGGAGCTGGGCTCCGGCGCAGGTCCCGAGAGCGAGCAAGGCACGAACATCGGCCCCCTGACCTGGCTGGCAAGGCTGGAGCCCCAGTGTGTGTGGGGCTGTGGAAGGGCTGCCAGGGGAAAGCGAGGGCCAGCAACACCTGGGAGTCCTGGCACCTTTGGTGTGGGAGCAGTCGCTGGACGTTTGCAATTTCGAGCTGGGCTCCGGCGCAGGTACCAAGAGCGAGCAAGGCACGAACGTCGGCACCCTGAGCTGGCTGGCAAGGCCGGAGCCCCAGGGTCTGTGGGGCTGTGGAAGGGCTGCCGGGGGAAGGCAAGGGCCAGCAACACATCAGAGTCCTGGCACCTTTCGTGTGGGAGCAGTCGCTGGACGTTTGCAATTTTGAGCTGGGCTGCGGCCCAGGTACCGAGAGCGAGCAAGGCACGAACGTCGGCCCCCTGAGCTGGCTGGCAAGGCCGGAGCCCCAGTGTGTGTGGGGCTGTGGAAGGGCTGCCAAGGGAAGGCGAGGGCCAGCAACACCTGGCAGGCCTGGCACCTTTGGTGTGGGAGCAGTCGCTGGACGTTTGCAATTTCGAGCTGGGCTCCGGCGCAGGTACCGAGAGCGAGCAAGGCACGAACGTCGGCACCCTGAGCTGGCTGGCAAGGCCGGAGCCCCAGTGTCTGTGGGGCTGTGGAAGGGCTGCCGGGGGAAGGCGAGGGCCAGCAACAGCTGGCAGGCCTGGCACCTTTCGTGTGGGAGCAGTCGCTGGACGTTTGAAATTTCGAGCTGGGCTCCGGAGCAGGTCCCGAGAGCGAGCAAGGCACGAACATCGGCCCCCTAAGCTGGCTGTCAAGGCCAGAGCCCCAGTGTGTGTGGGGCTGTGGAAGGGCTGCCAGGGGAAGGCGAGGGCCAGCAACATCTGGGAGTCCTGGCACCTTTCGTGTGGGAGCAGTCGCTGGACGTTTGCAATTTTGAGCTGGGCTGCGGCCCAGGTACCGAGAGCGAGCAAGGCACGAACGTCGGCACCCTGAGCTGGCTGGCAAGGCCGGAGCCCCAGTGTGTGTGGGGCTGTGGAAGGGCTGCCGGGGGAAGGCGAGGGCCAGCAACACATCAGAGTCCTGGCACCTTTGGTGTGGGGGTAATTGCTGGACGTTTGCTATTTTCGAGCTGGGCTCCGGCACAGGTACCTAGAGCGAGCAAGGCACGAACGTCGGCACCCTGACCTGGCTGGCAAGGCCAGAGCCCCAGTGTCTGTGGGGCTGTGGAAGGGCTGCCGGGGGAAGGCAAGGGCCAGCAACACCTGGCAGTCCTGGCACCTTTCGTGTGGGAGCAGTCGCTGGACGTTTGCAATTTGGAGCTGGGCTCCGGTGCAGGTCCCGAGAGCGAGCAAGTCACGAACGTCGGCACCCTGACCTGGCTGGCAAGGCTGGAGCCCCAGTTTGTGTGGGGCTGTGGAAGGGCTGCCAGGGGAAAGCGAGGGCCAGCAACACCTGGGAGTCCTGGCACCTTTGGTGTGGGAGCAGTCGCTGGACGTTTGCAATTTCGAGATGGGCTCCGGCGCAGGTACCAAGAGCGAGCAAGGCACGAACGTCGGCACCCTGATCTGTCTGGCAAGGCCGGAGCCCCAGGGTGTGTGGGGCTGTGGAAGGGCTGCCGGGGGAAGGCAAGGGCCAGCAACACATCAGAGTCCTGGCACCTTTCGTGTGGGAGCAGTCGCTGGACGTTTGCAATTTTGAGCTGGGCTGCGGCCCAGGTACCGAGAGCGAGCAAGGCACGAACGTCGGCCCCCTGAGCTGGCTGGCAAGGCCGGAGCCCCAGTGTGTGTGGGGCTGTGGAAGGGCTGCCAAGGGAAGGCGAGGGCCAGCAACACCTGGCAGGCCTGGCACCTTTGGTGTGGGAGCAGTCGCTGGACGTTTGCAATTTCGAGCTGGGCTCCGGCGCAGGTACCGAGAGCGAGCAAGGCACGAACGTCGGCACCCTGAGCTGGCTGGCAAGGCCGGAGCCCCAGTGTCTGTGGGGCTGTGGAAGGGCTGCCGGGGGAAGGCGAGGGCCAGCAACACCTGGCAGGCCTGGCACCTTTCGTGTGGGAGCAGTCGCTGGACGTTTGAAATTTCGAGCTGGGCTCCGGAGCAGGTCCCGAGAGCGAGCAAGGCACGAACATCGGCCCCCTAAGCTGGCTGTCAAGGCCAGAGCCCCAGTGTGTGTGGGGCTGTGGAAGGGCTGCCGGGGGAACGTGAGGGCCAGCAACACATCAGAATCCTGGCACCTTTGGTGTGGGGGTAATTGCTGGACGTTTGCAATTTTGAGCTGGGCTGCGGCCCAGGTACCGAGAGCGAGCAAGGCACGAACGTCGGCACCCTGATTTGGCCGGCAAGGCCAAAGCCCCAGTGTGTGTGGGGCTGTGGAAGGGCTGCCGGGGGAAGGCAAGGGCCAGCAACACCTGGCAGTCCTGGCACATTTCGTGTGGGAGCAGTCCCTGGACGTTTGCAATTTCGAGCTCGGATCCGGCACAGGTACCAAGAGCGAGCAAGGCACGAACGTCGGCACCCTGAGCTGGCTGGCAAGGCTGGAGCCCCAGTGTGTGTCGGGCTGTGGAAGGGCTGCCAGGGGAAAGCGAGGGCCAGCAACACCTGGGAGTCCTGGCACCTTTGGTGTGGGAGCAGTCGCTGGACGTTTGCAATTTCAAGCTGGGCTCCGGCGCAGGTACCAAGAGCGAGCAAGGCACGAACGTCGGCACCCTGAGCTGGCTGGCAAGGCCGGAGCCCCAGTGTCTGTGGGGCTGTGGAAGGGCTGCCGGGGGAAGGCGAGGGCCAGCAACACATCAGAGTCCTGGCACCTTTCATGTGGGAGCAGTCGCTGGACGTTTGCAATTTTGAGCTGGGCTGCGGCCCAGGTACCGAGAGCGAGCAAGGCACGAACGTCGGCACCCTGAGCTGTCTGGCAAGGCCGGAGCCCCAGTGTGTGTGGGGCTGTGGAAGGGCTGCCGGGGGAAGGCGAGGGCCAGCAACACATCAGAGTCCTGGCACCTTTGGTGTGGGAGCAGTCGCTGGACGTTTGCAATTTCGAGCTGGGATCCGGCGCAGGTCCCGAGAGCGAGCAAGTCACGAACGTCGGCACCCTGAGCTGGCTGGCAAGGCCGGAGCCCCAGTGTGTGTGGGGCTGTGGAAGGGCTGCCGGGGGAAGGCGAGGGCCAGCAATACCTGGGAGGCCTGGCACCTTTCGTGTGGGAGCAGTCGCTGGACGTTTGCAATTTGGAGCTGGGCTCCGGCGCAGGTCCCGAGAGCGAGCAAGGCACGAACATCGGCCCCCTAAGCTGGCTGTCAAGGCCAGAGCCCCAGTGTGTGTGGGGCTGTGGAAGGGCTGCCGGGGGAAGGCGAGGGCCAGCAACACATCAGAGTCCTGGCACCTTTCGTGTGGGAGCAGTCGCTGGACGTTTGCAATTTCGAGCTGGGCTCCGGCGCAGGTCCCGAGAGCGAGCGAGGCACGAACGTCGGCACCCTGATTTGGCTGGCAAGGCCAAAGCCCCAGTGTGTGTGGGGCTGTGGAAGGGCTGCCGGGGGAATGCAAGGGCCAGCAACACATCAGAATCCTGGCACCTTTGGTGTGGGGGTAATTGCTGGACGTTTGCAATTTCGAGCTGGGCTCCGGTGCAGGTCCCGAGAGCGAGCAAGTCACGAACGTCGGCACCCTGATCTGGCTGGTAAGGCCGGAGCCCCAGTGCGTCTGGGGCTGTGGAAGGGCTGCCAGGGGAAGGCGAGGGCCAGCAACACCTGGGAGTCCTGGCACCTTTCGTGTGGGAGCAGTCGCTGGACGTTTGCAATTTCGAGCTGGGCTCCGGCGCAGGTCCCGAGAGCGAGCAAGGCAGGAACGTCGGCACCCTGACCTGGCTGGCAAGGCCAGAGCCCCAGTGTGTCTGGGGCTGTGGAAGGGCTGCCGGGGGAAGGCGAGGGCCAGCAACACATCAGAGTCCTGGCACCTTTGGTGTGGGGGCAATTACTGGACGTTTGCAATTTTAAGCTCGGCTCTGGCGCAGGTCCCGAGAGCGAGCAAGTCACGAACGTCGGCACCCTGAGCTGTCTGGCAAGGCCGGAGCCCCAGTGTGTGTGGGGCTGTGGAAGGGCTGCCGGGGGAAGGCAAGGGCCAGCAACACCTGGCAGGCCTGGCACCTTTGGTGTGGGAGCAGTCGCTGGACGTTTGCAATTTGGAGCTGGGCTCCGGCGCAGGTCCCGAGAGCGAGCAAGGCACGAACATCGGCCCCCTGAGCTGGCTGGCAAGGCCGGAGCCCCAGTGTGTGTGTGGCTGTGGAAGGGCTGCCGGGGGAAGGCGAGGGCCAGCAACACCTGGGAGTCCTGGCACCTTTCGTGTGGGAGCAGTCGCTGGACGTTTGCAATTTGGAGCTGGGCTCCGGCGCAGGTACCGAGAGCGAGCGAGGCATGAACGTCGGCACCCTGAGCTGGCTGGCAAGGCCAAAGCCCCAGTTTGTGTGGGGCTGTGGAAGGGCTGCCGGGGGAATGCGAGGGCCAGCAACACATCAGAGTCCTGGCACCTTTGGTGTGGGGGTAATTGCTGGACGTTTGCAATTTCAAGCTGGGCTCCGGCGCAGGTCCCGAGAGCGAGCAAGGCACGAACGTCGGCACCCTGAGCTGACTGGCAAGGCCAGAGCCCCAGTGCGTCTGGGGCTGTGGAAGGGCTGCCAGAGGAAGGCGAGGGCCAGCAACACCTGGCAGGCCTGGCACCTTTGGTGTGGGGGTAATTGCTGGACGTTTGCAATTTCGAGCTGGGCTCCGGCGCAGGTCCCGAGAGCGAGCAAGGCACGAACGTCGGCACTCTGAGCTGGCTAACAAGGCCAGAGCCCCAGTGTGTGTGTGGCTATGGAAGGGCTGCCGGGGGAAGGCGAGGGCCAGCAACACATCAGAGTCCTGGCACCTTTGATGTGGGGGTAATTGCTGGACGTTTGAAATTTTGAGCTGGGCTCCGGCGCAGGTCCCGAGAGCGAGCAAGTCACGAACGTCGGCACCCTGAGCTGGCTGGCAAGGCCAGAGCCCCAGTGCGTGTGGGGCTGTGGAAGGGCTGCCAGGGGAAGGCGAGGGCCAGCAACACATCAGAGTCCTGGCACCTTTGGTGTGGGGGTAATTGCTGGACGTTTGAAATTTTGAGCTGGGCTCCGGCGCAGGTCCTGAGAGCGAGCAAGTCACGAACGTCGGCACCCTGAGCTGGCTGGCAAGGCCGGAGCCCCAGTGCGTGTGGGGCTGTGGAAGGGCTGCCAGGGGAAGGCGAGGGCCAGCAACATCTGGGAGTCCTGGCACCTTTCGTGTGGGAGCAGTCGCTGGACGTTTGCAATTTGGAGCTGGGCTCCGGCGCAGGTCCCGAGAGCGAGCAAGTCAAGAACGTCGGCACCCTGACCTGGCTGGCAAGGCCAGAGCCCCAGTGTGTGTGTGGCTGTGGAAGGGCTGCCGGGGGAAGGCAAGGGCCAGCAACACCTGGCAGTCCTGGCACCTTTCGTGTGGGAGCAGTCGCTGGACGTTTGCAATTTGGAGCTGGGCTGCGGCCCAGGTACCGAGAGCGAGCAAGGCACGAACGTCGGCACCCTGAGCTGGCTGGCAAGGCCAGAGCCCCAGTGTGTGTGGGGCTGTGGAAGGGCTGCCGGGGGAAGGCGAGGGCCAGCAACACATCAGAGTCCTGGCACCTTTGGTGTGGGGGTAATTGCTGGACGTTTGCTATTTTCGAGCTGGGCTCCGGCACAGGTACCTAGAGCGAGCAAGGCATGAACGTCGGCACCCTGACCTGGCTGGCAAGGCCAGAGCCCCAGTGTCTGTGGGGCTGTGGAAGGGCTGCCGGGGGAAGGCAAGGGCCAGCAACACCTGGCAGTCCTGGCACCTTTCGTGTGGGAGCAGTCGCTGGACGTTTGCAATTTGGAGCTGGGCTCCGGTGCAGGTCCCGAGAGCGAGCAAGTCACGAACGTCGGCACCCTGACCTGGCTGGCAAGGCTGGAGCCCCAGTTTGTGTGGGGCTGTGGAAGGGCTGCCAGGGGAAAGCGAGGGCCAGCAACACCTGGGAGTCCTGGCACCTTTGGTGTGGGAGCAGTCGCTGGACGTTTGCAATTTCGAGATGGGCTCCGGCGCAGGTACCAAGAGCGAGCAAGGCACGAACGTCGGCACCCTGATCTGTCTGGCAAGGCCGGAGCCCCAGGGTGTGTGGGGCTGTGGAAGGGCTGCCGGGGGAAGGCAAGGGCCAGCAACACATCAGAGTCCTGGCACCTTTCGTGTGGGAGCAGTCGCTGGACGTTTGCAATTTTGAGCTGGGCTGCGGCCCAGGTACCGAGAGCGAGCAAGGCACGAACGTCGGCCCCCTGAGCTGGCTGGCAAGGCCGGAGCCCCAGTGTGTGTGGGGCTGTGGAAGGGCTGCCAAGGGAAGGCGAGGGCCAGCAACACCTGGCAGGCCTGGCACCTTTGGTGTGGGAGCAGTCGCTGGACGTTTGCAATTTCGAGCTGGGCTCCGGCGCAGGTACCGAGAGCGAGCAAGGCACGAACGTCGGCACCCTGAGCTGGCTGGCAAGGCCGGAGCCCCAGTGTCTGTGGGGCTGTGGAAGGGCTGCCGGGGGAAGGCGAGGGCCAGCAACACCTGGCAGGCCTGGCACCTTTCGTGTGGGAGCAGTCGCTGGACGTTTGAAATTTCGAGCTGGGCTCCGGAGCAGGTCCCGAGAGCGAGCAAGGCACGAACATCGGCCCCCTAAGCTGGCTGTCAAGGCCAGAGCCCCAGTGTGTGTGGGGCTGTGGAAGGGCTGCCGGGGGAACGTGAGGGCCAGCAACACATCAGAATCCTGGCACCTTTGGTGTGGGGGTAATTGCTGGACGTTTGCAATTTTGAGCTGGGCTGCGGCCCAGGTACCGAGAGCGAGCAAGGCACGAACGTCGGCACCCTGATTTGGCCGGCAAGGCCAAAGCCCCAGTGTGTGTGGGGCTGTGGAAGGGCTGCCGGGGGAAGGCAAGGGCCAGCAACACCTGGCAGTCCTGGCACATTTCGTGTGGGAGCAGTCCCTGGACGTTTGCAATTTCGAGCTCGGATCCGGCACAGGTACCAAGAGCGAGCAAGGCACGAACGTCGGCACCCTGAGCTGGCTGGCAAGGCTGGAGCCCCAGTGTGTGTCGGGCTGTGGAAGGGCTGCCAGGGGAAAGCGAGGGCCAGCAACACCTGGGAGTCCTGGCACCTTTGGTGTGGGAGCAGTCGCTGGACGTTTGCAATTTCAAGCTGGGCTCCGGCGCAGGTACCAAGAGCGAGCAAGGCACGAACGTCGGCACCCTGAGCTGGCTGGCAAGGCCGGAGCCCCAGTGTCTGTGGGGCTGTGGAAGGGCTGCCGGGGGAAGGCGAGGGCCAGCAACACATCAGAGTCCTGGCACCTTTCGTGTGGGAGCAGTCGCTGGACGTTTGCAATTTTGAGCTGGGCTGCGGCCCAGGTACCGAGAGCGAGCAAGGCACGAACGTCGGCACCCTGAGCTGTCTGGCAAGGCCGGAGCCCCAGTGTGTGTGGGGCTGTGGAAGGGCTGCCAAGGGAAGGCGAGGGCCAGCAACACATCAGAGTCCTGGCACCTTTGGTGTGGGAGCAGTCGCTGGACGTTTGCAATTTCGAGCTGGGATCCGGCGCAGGTCCCGAGAGCGAGCAAGTCACGAACGTCGGCACCCTGAGCTGGCTGGCAAGGCCGGAGCCCCAGTGTGTGTGGGGCTGTGGAAGGGCTGCCGGGGGAAGGCGAGGGCCAGCAATACCTGGGAGGCCTGGCACCTTTCGTGTGGGAGCAGTCGCTGGACGTTTGCAATTTGGAGCTGGGCTCCGGCGCAGGTCCCGAGAGCGAGCAAGGCACGAACATCGGCCCCCTAAGCTGGCTGTCAAGGCCAGAGCCCCAGTGTGTGTGGGGCTGTGGAAGGGCTGCCGGGGGAAGGCGAGGGCCAGCAACACATCAGAGTCCTGGCACCTTTCATGTGGGAGCAGTCGCTGGACGTTTGCAATTTCGAGCTGGGCTCCGGCGCAGGTCCCGAGAGCGAGCGAGGCACGAACGTCGGCACCCTGATTTGGCTGGCAAGGCCAAAGCCCCAGTGTGTGTGGGGCTGTGGAAGGGCTGCCGGGGGAATGCAAGGGCCAGCAACACATCAGAATCCTGGCACCTTTGGTGTGGGGGTAATTGCTGGACGTTTGCAATTTCGAGCTGGGCTCCGGTGCAGGTCCCGAGAGCGAGCAAGTCACGAACGTCGGCACCCTGATCTGGCTGGTAAGGCCGGAGCCCCAGTGCGTCTGGGGCTGTGGAAGGGCTGCCAGGGGAAGGCGAGGGCCAGCAACACCTGGGAGTCCTGGCACCTTTCGTGTGGGAGCAGTCGCTGGACGTTTGCAATTTCGAGCTGGGCTCCGGCGCAGGTCCCGAGAGCGAGCAAGGCAGGAACGTCGGCACCCTGACCTGGCTGGCAAGGCCAGAGCCCCAGTGTGTCTGGGGCTGTGGAAGGGCTGCCGGGGGAAGGCGAGGGCCAGCAACACATCAGAGTCCTGGCACCTTTGGTGTGGGGGCAATTACTGGACGTTTGCAATTTTAAGCTCGGCTCTGGCGCAGGTCCCGAGAGCGAGCAAGTCACGAACGTCGGCACCCTGAGCTGTCTGGCAAGGCCGGAGCCCCAGTGTGTGTGGGGCTGTGGAAGGGCTGCCGGGGGAAGGCAAGGGCCAGCAACACCTGGCAGGCCTGGCACCTTTGGTGTGGGAGCAGTCGCTGGACGTTTGCAATTTGGAGCTGGGCTCCGGCGCAGGTCCCGAGAGCGAGCAAGGCACGAACATCGGCCCCCTGAGCTGGCTGGCAAGGCCGGAGCCCCAGTGTGTGTGTGGCTGTGGAAGGGCTGCCGGGGGAAGGCGAGGGCCAGCAACACCTGGGAGTCCTGGCACCTTTCGTGTGGGAGCAGTCGCTGGACGTTTGCAATTTTGAGCTGGGCTCCGGCGCAGGTACCGAGAGCGAGCGAGGCATGAACGTCGGCACCCTGAGCTGGCTGGCAAGGCCAAAGCCCCAGTTTGTGTGGGGCTGTGGAAGGGCTGCCGGGGGAATGCGAGGGCCAGCAACACATCAGAGTCCTGGCACCTTTGGTGTGGGGGTAATTGCTGGACGTTTGCAATTTCAAGCTGGGCTCCGGCGCAGGTCCCGAGAGCGAGCAAGGCACGAACGTCGGCACCCTGAGCTGACTGGCAAGGCCAGAGCCCCAGTGCGTCTGGGGCTGTGGAAGGGCTGCCAGAGGAAGGCGAGGGCCAGCAACACCTGGCAGGCCTGGCACCTTTGGTGTGGGGGTAATTGCTGGACGTTTGCAATTTCGAGCTGGGCTCCGGCGCAGGTCCCGAGAGCGAGCAAGGCACGAACGTCGGCACTCTGAGCTGGCTAACAAGGCCAGAGCCCCAGTGTGTGTGTGGCTATGGAAGGGCTGCCGGGGGAAGGCGAGGGCCAGCAACACATCAGAGTCCTGGCACCTTTGATGTGGGGGTAATTGCTGGACGTTTGAAATTTTGAGCTGGGCTCCGGCGCAGGTCCCGAGAGCGAGCAAGTCACGAACGTCGGCACCCTGAGCTGGCTGGCAAGGCCAGAGCCCCAGTGCGTGTGGGGCTGTGGAAGGGCTGCCAGGGGAAGGCGAGGGCCAGCAACACATCAGAGTCCTGGCACCTTTGGTGTGGGGGTAATTGCTGGACGTTTGAAATTTTGAGCTGGGCTCCGGCGCAGGTCCTGAGAGCGAGCAAGTCACGAACGTCGGCACCCTGAGCTGGCTGGCAAGGCCGGAGCCCCAGTGCGTGTGGGGCTGTGGAAGGGCTGCCAGGGGAAGGCGAGGGCCAGCAACATCTGGGAGTCCTGGCACCTTTCGTGTGGGAGCAGTCGCTGGACGTTTGCAATTTGGAGCTGGGCTCCGGCGCAGGTCCCGAGAGCGAGCAAGTCAAGAACGTCGGCACCCTGACCTGGCTGGCAAGGCCGGAGCCCCAGTGTGTGTGGGGCTGTGGAAGGGCTGCCGGGGAGAGGCGAGGGCCAGCAACACATCAGAGTCCTGGCACCTTTCGTGTGGGAGCAGTCGCTGGACATCTACTATTTTGAGCTGGGCTCTGGCGCAGGTCCCGAGAGCGAGCAAGGCACGAACGTCGGCACCCTGAGCTGGCTGGCAAGGCCGTAGCCCCAGTGTGTGTGGGGCTGTGGAAGGGCTGCCAAGGGAAGGCGAGGGTCAGCAACACCTGGGAGTCCTGGCATCTTTCGTGTGGGAGCAGTCGCTGGACGTTTGCAATTTTGAGCTGGGCTCCGGCGCAGGTACCGAGAGCGAGCAAGGCACGAACGTCGGCACCCTGAGCTGGCTGGCAAGGCCGGAGCCCCAGTGTCTGTGGGGTTGTGGAAGGGCTGCTGGGGGAAGGCGAGGGCCAGCAACACCTGGGAGGCCTGGCACCTTTCGTGTGGGAGCAGTCGCTGGACATTTGCAATTTTGAGCTGGGCTCCGGCGCAGGTCCCGAGAGCGAGCAAGGCACGAACGTCGGCACCCTGAGCTGGCTGGCAAGGCCAGAGCCCCAGTGTCTGTGGGGCTGTGGAAGGGCTGCCGGGGGAAGGCGAGGGCCAGCAACACCTGGGAGGCCTGGCACCTTTCGTGTGGGAGCAGTCGCTGGACGTTTGCAATTTCGAGCTGGGCTCCGGCACAGGTACCAAGAGCGAGCAAGGCACGAACGTCGGCACCCTGATTTGGCTGGCAAGGCCGGAGCCCCAGTGTGTGTGGGGGTGTGGAAGGGCTGCCGGGGGAAGGCAAGGGCCAGCAACACATCAGAGTCCAGGCACCTTTCGTGTGGGAGCAGTCGCTGGACGTTTGCAATTTCGAGCTGGGCTCCGGCGCAGGTACCAAGAGTGAGCGAGGCACGAACGTCGGCACCCTGATCTGGCTGGCAAGGCCAAAGCCCCAGTTTGTGTGGGGCTGTGGAAGGGCTGCCAGGGGAAGGCGAGGGCCAGCAACATCTGGGAGTCCTGGCACCTTTTGTGTGGGAGCAGTCGCTGGATGTTTGCAATTTCGAGCTGGGCTCCGGCGCAGGTCCCGAGAGCGAGCAAGGCACTAACGTCGGCACCCTGAGCTGGCTGGCAAGGCCGGAGCCCCAGTGTGTGTGGGGCTGTGGAAGGGCTGCCAAGGGAAGGCGAGGGCCAGCAACACCTGGCAGGCCTGGCACCTTTGGTGTGGGAGCAGTCGCTGGACGTTTGCAATTTCGAGCTGGGCTCCGGCGCAGGTACCGAGAGCGAGCAAGGCACGAACGTCGGCACCCTGAGCTGGCTGGCAAGGCCGGAGCCCCAGTGTCTGTGGGGCTGTGGAAGGGCTGCCGGGGGAAGGCGAGGGCCAGCAACACCTGGCAGGCCTGGCACCTTTCGTGTGGGAGCAGTCGCTGGACGTTTGAAATTTCGAGCTGGGCTCCGGAGCAGGTCCCGAGAGCGAGCAAGGCACGAACATCGGCCCCCTAAGCTGGCTGTCAAGGCCAGAGCCCCAGTGTGTGTGGGGCTGTGGAAGGGCTGCCGGGGGAACGTGAGGGCCAGCAACACATCAGAATCCTGGCACCTTTGGTGTGGGGGTAATTGCTGGACGTTTGCAATTTGGAGCTGGGCTCCGGCGCAGGACCCAAGAGCGAGCAAGTCACGAACGTCGGCACCCTGAGCTGGCTGGCAAGGCCGGAGCCCCAGTGCGTCTGGGGCTGTGGAAGGGCTGCCAGGGGAAGGCGAGGGCCAGCAACATCTGGGAGTCCTGGCACCTTTCGTGTGGGAGCAGTCGCTGGACGTTTGCAATTTCGAGCTGGGCTGCGGCCCAGGTACCGAGAGCGAGCAAGGCACGAACGTCGGCACCCTGAGCTGGCTGGCAAGGCCGGAGCCCCAGTGTGTGTGGGGCTGTGGAAGGGCTGCCAGGGGAAGGCGAGGGCCAGCAACATCTGGGAGGCCTGGCACCTTTCGTGTGGGAGCAGTCGCTGGACGTTTGCAATTTTGAGCTGGGCTGCGGCCCAGGTACCGAGAGCGAGCAAGGCACGAACGTCGGCACCCTGATTTGGCCGGCAAGGCCAAAGCCCCAGTGTGTGTGGGGCTGTGGAAGGGCTGCCGGGGGAAGGCAAGGGCCAGCAACACCTGGCAGTCCTGGCACATTTCGTGTGGGAGCAGTCGCTGGACGTTTGCAATTTCGAGCTCGGATCCGGCACAGGTACCAAGAGCGAGCAAGGCACGAACGTCGGCACCCTGAGCTGGCTGGCAAGGCCGGAGCCCCAGTGTGTGTGGGGCTGTGGAAGGGCTGCCGGGGGAAGGCGAGGGCCAGCAACACATCAGAGTCCTGGCACCTTTCGTGTGGGGGTAATTGCTGGACGTTTGCTATTTTCGAGCTGGGCTCCGGCGCAGGTACCGAGAGCGAGCAAGGCACGAACGTCGGCCCCCTGAGCTGGCTGGCAAGGCCAGAGCCCCAGTGTCTGTGGGGCTGTGGAAGGGCTGCCGGGGGAAGGCGAGGGCCCGCAACACCTGGGAGACCTGGCACCTTTCATGTGGGAGCAGTCGCTGGACGTTTGCAATTTGGAGCTGGGCTCCGGCGCAGGTCCCGAGAGCGAGCAAGTCACGAACGTCGGCACCCTGACCTGGCTGGCAAGGCTGGAGCCCCAGTGTGTGTCGGGCTGTGGAAGGGCTGCCAGGGGAAAGCGAGGGCCAGCAACACCTGGGAGTCCTGGCACCTTTGGTGTGGGAGCAGTCGCTGGACGTTTGCAATTTCAAGCTGGGCTCCGGCGCAGGTACCAAGAGCGAGCGAGGCACGAACGTCGGCACCCTGAGCTGGCTGGCAAGGCCGGAGCCCCAGTGTGTGTGGGGCTGTGGAAGGGCTGCTGGGGGAAGGCGAGGGCCAGCAACACATCAGAGTCCTGGCACCTTTCGTGTGGGAGCAGTCGCTGGACGTTTGCAATTTGGAGCTGGGCTCCGGCGCAGGTGCCGAGAGCGAGCAAGGCACGAACGTCGGCACCCTGAGCTGTCTGGCAAGGCCGGAGCCCCAGTGTGTGTGGGGCTGTGGAAGGGCTGCCAAGGGAAGGCGAGGGCCAGCAACACATCAGAGTCCTGGCACCTTTGGTGTGGGAGCAGTCGCTGGACGTTTGCAATTTCGAGCTGGGATCCGGCGCAGGTCCCGAGAGCGAGCAAGGCACGAACGTCGGCACCCTGAGCTGGCTGGCAAGGCCGGAGCCCCAGTGTGTGTGGGGCTGTGGAAGGGCTGCCGGGGGAAGGCGAGGGCCAGCAATACCTGGGAGGCCTGGCACCTTTCGTGTGGGAGCAGTCGCTGGACGTTTGCAATTTGGAGCTGGGCTCCGGCGCAGGTCCCGAGAGCGAGCAAGGCACGAACATCGGCCCCCTAAGCTGGCTGTCAAGGCCAGAGCCCCAGTGTGTGTGGGGCTGTGGAAGGGCTGCCGGGGGAAGGCGAGGGCCAGCAACACATCAGAGTCCTGGCACCTTTCGTGTGGGAGCAGTCGCTGGACGTTTGCAATTTCGAGCTGGGCTCCGGCGCAGGTCCCGAGAGCGAGCGAGGCACGAACGTCGGCACCCTGATTTGGCTGGCAAGGCCAAAGCCCCAGTGTGTGTGGGGCTGTGGAAGGGCTGCCGGGGGAATGCAAGGGCCAGCAACACATCAGAATCCTGGCACCTTTGGTGTGGGGGTAATTGCTGGACGTTTGCAATTTCGAGCTGGGCTCCGGTGCAGGTCCCGAGAGCGAGCAAGTCACGAACGTCGGCACCCTGATCTGGCTGGTAAGGCCGGAGCCCCAGTGCGTGTGGGGCTGTGGAAGGGCTGCCAGGGGAAGGCGAGGGCCAGCAACACCTGGGAGTCCTGGCACCTTTCGTGTGGGAGCAGTCGCTGGACGTTTGCAATTTCGAGCTGGGCTCCGGCACAGGTCCCGAGAGCGAGCAAGGCAGGAACGTCGGCACCCTGACCTGGCTGGCAAGGCCAGAGCCCAAGTGTGTCTGGGGCTGTGGAAGGGCTGCCGGGGGAAGGCGAGGGCCAGCAACACATCAGAGTCCTGGCACCTTTGGTGTGGGGGCAATTGCTGGACGTTTGCAATTTTAAGCTCGGCTCTGGCGCAGGTCCCGAGAGCGAGCAAGTCACGAACGTCGGCACCCTGAGCTGTCTGGCAAGGCCGGAGACCCAGTGTGTGTGGGGCTGTGGAAGGGCTGCCGGGGGAAGGCGAGGGCCAGCAACACCTGGCAGGCCTGGCACCTTTGGTGTGGGAGCAGTCGCTGGACGTTTGCAATTTCGAGCTGGGCTCCGGCGCAGGTCCCGAGAGCGAGCAAGGCACGAACATCGGCCCCCTGAGCTGGCTGGCAAGGCCGGAGCCCCAGTGTGTGTGTGGCTGTGGAAGGGCTGCCGGGGGAAGGCGAGGGCCAGCAACACCTGGGAGTCCTGGCACCTTTCGTGTGGGAGCAGTCGCTGGACGTTTGCAATTTCGAGCTGGGCTCCGGCGCAGGTACCGAGAGCGAGCGAGGCATGAACGTCGGCACCCTGAGCTGGCTGGCAAGGCCAAAGCCCCAGTTTGTGTGGGGCTGTGGAAGGGCTGCCGGGGGAATGCGAGGGCCAGCAACACATCAGAGTCCTGGCACCTTTGGTGTGGGGGTAATTGCTGGACGTTTGCAATTTCAAGCTGGGCTCCGGCGCAGGTCCCGAGAGCGAGCAAGGCACGAACGTCGGCACCCTGAGCTGGCTGGCAAGGCCAGAGCCCCAGTGCGTCTGGGGCTGTGGAAGGGCTGCCAGGGGAAGGCGAGGGCCAGCAACACCTGGCAGGCCTGGCACCTTTGGTGTGGGGGTAATTGCTGGTCGTTTGCAATTTTGAGCTGGGCTCCGGCGCAGGTCCCGAGAGCGAGCAAGGCACGAACGTCGGCACCCTGATCTGGCTGGCAAGGCCAGAGCCCCAGTGTCTGTGGGGCTGTGGAAGGGCTGCCGGGGGAATGCGAGGGCCAGCAACACATCAGAGTCCTGGCACCTTTGATGTGGGGGTAATTGCTGGACGTTTGAAATTTTGAGCTGGGCTCCGGCGCAGGTCCCGAGAGCGAGCAAGTCACGAACGTCGGCACCCTGAGCTGGCTGGCAAGGCCGGAGCCCCAGTGCGTGTGGGGCTGTGGAAGGGCTGCCGGGGGAAGGCGAGGGCCAGCAACACCTGGGAGTCCTGGCACCTTTGGTGTGGGGGTAATTGCTGGACGTTTGCAATTTCGAGCTGGGCTCCGGCGCAGGTCCCGAGAGCGAGCAAGTCAAGAACGTCGGCACCCTGACCTGGCTGGCAAGGCCGGAGCCCCAGTGTGTGTGGGGCTGTGGAAGGGCTGCCAGGGGAAGGTGAGGGCCAGCAACACATCAGACTCCTGGCACCTTTCGTGTGGGGGTAATTGCTGGACGTTTGAAATTTCGAGCTGGGCTCCGGCGCAGGTCCCGAGAGCGAGCAAGGCACGAACGTCGGCACCCTGAGCTGGCTAACAAGGCCAGAGCCCCAGTGTGTGTGTGGCTATGGAAGGGCTGCCGGGGGAAGGCGAGGGCCAGCAACACATCAGAGTCCTGGCACCTTTCGTGTGGGAGCAGTCGCTGGACATTTGCTATTTTGAGCTGGGCTCCGGCGCAGGTCCCGAGAGCGAGCAAGGCACGAACGTCGGCACCCTGAACTGGCTGGCAAGGCCAGAGACCCAGTGTGTGTGGGGCTGTGGAAGGGCTGCCGGGGGAAGGCGAGGGCCAGCAACACCTGGGAGTCCTGGCACCTTTCGTGTGGGAGCAGTCGCTGGACGTTTGCAATTTCGAGCTGGGCTCTGGCGCAGGTCCCGAGAGCGAGCAAGGCACGAACGTCAGCACCCTGAGCTGGCTGGCAAGGCCGGAGCCCCAGTGTGTGTGGGGCTGTGGAAGGGCTGCCGGGGGAAGGCGAGGGCCAGCAACACATCAGAGTCCTGGCACCTTTCGTGTGGGAGCAGTCGCTGGACGTTTGCAATTTCAAGCTGGGCTCCGGCGCAGGTCCCGAGAGCGAGCAAGGCACGAACGTCGGCACCCTGAGCTGGCTGGCAAGGCCAGAGCCCCAGTTTGTGTGGGGCTGTGGAAGGGCTGCCAGGGGAAGGCGAGGGCCAGCAACACCTGGCAGGCCTGGCACCTTTCGTGTGGGAGCAGTCGCTGGACGTTTTCAATTTCGAGCTGGGCTCCGGCGCAGGTCCCGAGAGCGAGCAAGGCACGAACGTCGGCACCCTGAACTGGCTGGCAAGGCCAGAGACCCAGTGTGTGTGGGGCTGTGGAAGGGCTGCCGGGGGAATGCGAGGGCCAGCAACACCTGGGAGTCGTGGCACCTTTCGTGTGGGAGCAGTCGCTGGACGTTTGCAATTTCGAGCTGGGCTCCGGCGCAGGTACCGAGAGCGAGCAAGGCACTAACGTCGGCACCCTGAGCTGGCTGGCAAGGCCGGAGCCCCAGTGTGTGTGGGGCTGTGGAAGGGCTTCTGGGGGAAGGCGAGGGCCAGCAACACATCAGAGTCCTGGCACCTTTGATGTGGGGGTAATTGCTGGACGTTTGAAATTTTGAGCTGGGCTCCGGCGCAGGTCCCGAGAGCGAGCAAGGCAAGAACGTCGGCACCCTGAGCTGGCTGGCAAGGCCGGAGCCCCAGTGCGTGTGGGGCTGTGGAAGGGCTGCCGGGGGAAGGCAAGGGCCAGCAACACATCAGAATCCTGGCACCTTTGGTGTGGGGGTAATTGCTGGACGTTTGCAATTTGGAGCTGGGCTCCGGCGCAGGTCCCGAGAGCGAGCAAGTCACGAACGTCGGCACCCTGAGCTGGCTGGCAAGGCCGGAGCCCCAGTGCGTGTGGGGCTGTGGAAGGGCTGCCAGGGGAAGGCGAGGGCCAGCAACATCTGGGAGTCCTGGCACCTTTCGTGTGGGAGCAGTCGCTGGACGTTTGCAATTTCGAGCTGGGCTCCGGCGCAGGTCCCGAGAGCGAGCAAGTCAAGAACGTCGGCACCCTGACCTGGCTGGCAAGGCCGGAGCCCCAGTGTGTGTGGGGCTGTGGAAGGGCTGCCGGGGAGAGGCGAGGGCCAGCAACACATCAGAGTCCTGGCACCTTTCGTGTGGGAGCAGTCGCTGGACATCTACTATTTTGAGCTGGGCTCTGGCGCAGGTCCCGAGAGCGAGCAAGGCACGAACGTCGGCACCCTGAGCTGGCTGGCAAGGCCGTAGCCCCAGTGTGTGTGGGGCTGTGGAAGGGCTGCCAATGGAAGGCGAGGGTCAGCAACACCTGGGAGTCCTGGCATCTTTTGTGTGGGAGCAGTCACTGGACGTTTGCAATTTCGAGCTGGGCTCCGGCGCAGGTCCCGAGAGCGAGCAAGGCACGAACGTCGGCACCCTGATCTGGCTGGCAAGGCCGGAGCCCCAGTGTCTGTGGGGCTGTGGAAGGGCTGCCGGGGGAAGGCGAGGGCCAGCAACACCTGGGAGGCCTGGCACCTTTCGTGTGGGAGCAGTCGCTGGACATTTGCAATTTCGAGCTGGGCTCCGGCGCAGGTCCCGAGAGCGAGCAAGGCACGAACGTCGGCACCCTGATCTGGCTGGCAAGGCCAGAGCCCCAGTGTCTGTGGGGCTGTGGAAGGGCTGCCGGGGGAAGGCGAGGGCCAGCAACACATCAGAGTCCTGGCACCTTTGGTGTTGGGGCAATTACTGGACGTTTGCAATTTTAAGCTGGGCTCCGGCGCAGGTCCCGAGAGCGAGCAAGGCACGAACGTCGGCACCCTGAGCTGGCTGGCAAGGCCGGAGCCCCAGTGTGTGTGGGGCTGTGGAAGGGCTGCCGGGGGAAGGCGAGGGCCAGCAACACATCAGAGTCCTGGCACCTTTGATGTGGGGGTAATTGCTGGACGTTTGAAATTTTGAGCTGGGCTCCGGCGCAGGTCCCGAGAGCGAGCAAGTCACGAACGTCGGCACCCTGAGCTGGCTGGCAAGGCCGGAGCCCCAGTGCGTGTGGGGCTGTGGAAGGGCTGCCAAGGGAAGGCGAGGGCCAGCAACACATCAGAGTCCTGGCACCTTTGGTGTGGGGGTAATTGCTGGACGTTTGAAATTTTGAGCTGGGCTCCGGCGCAGGTCCCGAGAGCGAGCAAGTCACGAACGTCGGCACCCTGACCTGGCTGGCAAGGCCGGAGCCCCAGTGCGTGTGGGGCTGTGGAAGGGCTGCCAGGGGAAGGCGAGGGCCAGCAACACCTGGGAGTCCTGGCACCTTTCGTGTGGGAGCAGTCGCTGGACGTTTGCAATTTCGAGCTGGGCTCCGGCGCAGGTCCCGAGAGCGAGCAAGGCAAGAACGTCGGCACCCTGACCTGGCTGGCAAGGCCGGAGCCCCAGTGCGTGTGGGGCTGTGGAAGGGCTGCCGGGGGAAGGCAAGGGCCAGCAACACATCAGAATCCTGGCACCTTTGGTGTGGGGGTAATTGCTGGACGTTTGCAATTTGGAGCTGGGCTCCGGCGCAGGTCCCGAGAGCGAGCAAGTCACGAACGTCGGCACCCTGAGCTGGCTGGCAAGGCCGGAGCCCCAGTGCGTGTGGGGCTGTGGAAGGACTGCCAGGGGAAGGCGAGGGCCAGCAACATCTGGGAGTCCTGGCACCTTTCGTGTGGGAGCAGTCGCTGGACGTTTGCAATTTCGAGCTGGGCTCCGGCGCAGGTCCCGAGAGCGAGCAAGTCAAGAACGTCGGCACCCTGACCTGGCTGGCAAGGCCGGAGCCCCAGTGTGTGTGGGGCTGTGGAAGGGCTGCCGGGGAGAGGCGAGGGCCAGCAACACATCAGAGTCCTGGCACCTTTCGTGTGGGAGCAGTCGCTGGACGTTTGCAATTTCGAGCTGGGCTCCGGCGCAGGTCCCGAGAGCGAGCAAGGCACGAACGTCGGCACCCTGAGCTGGCTGGCAAGGCCAGAGCCCCAGTGTGTGTGGGGCTGTGGAAGGGCTGCCGGGGGAAGGCGAGGGCCAGCAACACATCAGAGTCCTGGCACCTTTCGTGTGGGAGCAGTTGCTGGACGTTTGCAATTTTAAGCTCGGCTCTGGCGCAGGTCCCGAGAGCGAGCAAGTCACGAACGTCGGCACCCTGAGCTGTCTGGCAAGGCCGGAGCCCCAGTGTGTGTGGGGCTGTGGAAGGGCTGCCGGGGGAAAGCGAGGGCCAGCAACACATCAGAGTCCTGGCACCTTTTGTGTGGGAGCAGTCCCTGGACGTTTGCAATTTTGAGCTGCGCTGCGGCGCAGGTCCCGAGAGAGAGCAAGGCACGAACGTCGGCACCCTGAGCTGGCTGGCAAGGCCAGAGCCCCAGTGTGTGTGGGGCTGTGGAAGGGCTGCCGGGGGAAGGCGAGGGCCAGCAACACCTGGCAGGCCTGGCACCTTTCGTGTGGGAGCAGTCGCTGGACGTTTGCAATTTTGAGCTGGGCTCCGGCGCAGGTCCCGAGAGAGAGCAAGGCACGAACGTCGGCCCCCTGAGCTGGCTGGCAAGGCCAGAGCCCCAGTGTGTGTGGGGCTGTGGAAGGGCTGCCGGGGGAAGGCGAGGGCCAGCAACACCTGGCAGGCCTGGCACCTTTCGTGTGGGAGCAGTCGCTGGACGTTTGCAATTTCGAGCTGGGCTCCGGCGCAGGTCCCGAGAGCGAGCAAGGCACGAACATCGGCCCCCTGAGCTGGCTGGCAAGGCCGGAGCCCCAGTGTGTGTGTGGCTGTGGAAGGGCTGCCAGGGGAAGGCGAGGGCCAGCAACACATCAGAGTCCTGGCACCTTTCGTGTGGGAGCAGTCGCTGGACGTTTGCAATTTCGAGCTGGGCTCCGGCGCAGGTACCGAGAGCGAGCGAGGCATGAACGTCGGCACCCTGAGCTGGCTGGCAAGGCCAAAGCCCCAGTTTGTGTGGGGCTGTGGAAGGGCTGCCGGGGGAAGGCGAGGGCCAGCAACACATCAGAGTCCTGGCACCTTTGGTGTGGGGGTAATTGCTGGACGTTTGCAATTTCAAGCTGGGCTCCGGCGCAGGTCCCGAGAGCGAGCAAGGCACGAACGTCGGCACCCTGAGCTGGCTGGCAAGGCCAGAGCCCCAGTGCGTCTGGGGCTGTGGAAGGGCTGCCAGGGGAAGGCGAGGGCCAGCAACACCTGGCAGGCCTGGCACCTTTCGTGTGGGAGCAGTCGCTGGACGTTTGCAATTTCGAGCTGGGCTCCGGCGCAGGTCCCGAGAGCGAGCAAGGCACGAACGTCGGCACCCTGAGCTGGCTGGCAAGGCCAGAGCCCCAGTGTCTGTGGGGCTGTGGAAGGGCTGCCGGGGGAATGCGAGGGCCAGCAACACATCAGAGTCCTGGCACCTTTGGTGTTGGGGCAATTACTGGACGTTTGCAATTTGGAGCTGGGCTCCGGCGCAGGTCCCGATAGCGAGCAAGGCACGAACGTCGGCCCCCTGAGCTGGCTGGCAAGGCCGGAGCCCCAGTGTGTGTGGGGCTGTGGAAGGGCTGCCGGGGGAAGGCGAGGGCCAGCAACACATCAGAGTCCTGGCACCTTTGATGTGGGGGTAATTGCTGGACGTTTGAAATTTTGAGCTGGGCTCCGACGCAGGTCCCGAGAGCGAGCAAGTCACGAACGTCGGCACCCTGAGCTGGCTGGCAAGGCCGGAGCCCCAGTGCGTGTGGGGCTGTGGAAGGGCTGCCAGGGGAAGGCGAGGGCCAGCAACACATCAGAGTCCTGGCACCTTTGGTGTGGGGGTAATTGCTGGACGTTTGAAATTTTGAGCTGGGCTCCGGCGCAGGTCCCGAGAGCGAGCAAGTCAAGAACGTCGGCACCCTGAGCTGGCTGGCAAGGCCGGAGCCCCAGTGCGTGTGGGGCTGTGGAAGGGCTGCCAGGGGAAGGCGAGGGCCAGCAACATCTGGGAGTCCTGGCACCTTTCGTGTGGGAGCAGTCGCTGGACGTTTGCAATTTCGAGCTGGGCTCCGGCGCAGGTCCCGAGAGCGAGCAAGTCAAGAACGTCGGCACCCTGAGCTGGCTGGCAAGGCCGGAGCCCCAGTGTGTGTGGGGCTGTGGAAGGGCTGCCGGGGAGAGGCGAGGGCCAGCAACACATCAGAGTCCTGGCACCTTTCGTGTGGGAGCAGTCGCTGGACATCTACTATTTTGAGCTGGGCTCTGGCGTAGGTCCCGAGAGCGAGCAAGGCACGAACGTCGGCACCCTGAGCTGGCTGGCAAGGCCGTAGCCCCAGTGTGTGTGGGGCTGTGGAAGGGCTGCCGGGGGAAGGCGAGGGCCAGCAACACCTGGGAGGCCTGGCACCTTTCGTGTGGGAGCAGTCGCTGGACATCTACTATTTGGAGCTGGGCTCCGGCGCAGGTCCCGAGAGCGAGCAAGGCAGGAACGTCGGCCCCCTGAGCTGGCTGGCAAGGCCAGAGCTCCAGTGCGTGGGGGGCTGTGGAAGGGCTGCCGGGGGAAGGCGAGGGCCAGCAATACATCAGAGTCCTGGCACCTTTCGTGTGGGGGTAATTGCTGGACGTTTGCAATTTCGAGCTGGGCTCCGGCGCAGGTACCGAGAGCGAGCAAGTCACGAACGTGGGCACCCTGACCTGGCTGGCAAGGCCGGAGCCCCAGTGTGTGTGGGGCTGTGGAAGGGCTGCCGGGGGAAGGCGAGGGCCAGCAACACCTGGCAGTCCTGGCACCTTTGGTGTGGGAGCAGTCGCTGGACGTTTGCAATTTTGAGCTGGGCTCCGGCGCAGGTCCCGAGAGCGAGCAAGGCACGAACGTCGGCACCCTGATTTGGCTGGCAAGGCCGGAGCCCAGTGTGTGTGGGGGTGTGGAAGGGCTGCCGGGGGAAGGCAAGGGCCAGCAACACATCAGACTTCTGGCACCTTTCGTGTGGGAGCAGTCGCTGGACGGTTGCAATTTCGAGCTGGGCTCCGGCGCAGGTACCAAGAGCGAGCGAGGCACGAACGTCGGCACCCTGATCTGGCTGGCAAGGCCAAAGCCCCAGTTTGTGTGGGGCTGTGGAAGGGCTGCCAGGGGAAGGCGAGGGCCAGCAACATCTGGGAGTCCTGGCACCTTTTGTGTGGGAGCAGTCGCTGGATGTTTGCAATTTCGAGCTCGGCTCCGGCGCAGGTCCCGAGAGCGAGCAAGGCACTAACGTCGGCACCCTGAGCTGGCTGGCAAGGCCAGAGCCCCAGTGTGTCTGGGGCTGTGGAAGGGCTGCCGGGGGAAGGCGAGGGCCAGCAACACCTGGCAGTCCTGGCACCTTTGGTGTGGGAGCAGTCGCTGGACGTTTGCAATTTCGAGCTGGGCTCCGGCGCAGGTACCGAGAGCGAGCAAGGCACGAACGTCGGCACCCTGACCTGGCTGGCAAGGCCGGAGCCCCAGTGTGTGTGTCGCTGTGGAAGGGCTGCTGGGGGAAGGCGAGGGCCAGCAACACCTGGGAGGCCTGGCACCTTTCGTGTGGGAGCAGTCGCTGGACGTTTGCAATTTCGAGCTGGGCTCCGGCGCAGGTCCCGAGAGCGAGCAAGGCACGAACGTCGGCAGCCTGACCTGGCTGGCAAGGCCGGAGCCCCAGTGTGTGTGGGGCTGTGGAAGGGCTGCCAGGGGAAGGCGAGGGCCAGCAACACCTGGGAGTCCTGGCACCTTTCGTGTGGGAGCAGTCGCTGGACGTTTGCAATTTCGAGCTGGGCTCCGGCGCAGGTCCCGAGAGCGAGCAAGGCACGAACGTCGGCACCCTGAGCTGGCTGGCAAGGCCAGAGCCCCAGTGTGTGTGGGGCTGTGGAAGGGCTGCCGGGGGAAGGCGAGGGCCAGCAACACATCAGAGTCCTGGCACCTTTCGTGTGGGAGCAGTTGCTGGACGTTTGCAATTTTAAGCTCGGCTCTGGCGCAGGTCCCGAGAGCGAGCAAGTCACGAACGTCGGCACCCTGAGCTGTCTGGCAAGGCCGGAGCCCCAGTGTGTGTGGGGCTGTGGAAGGGCTGCCGGGGGAAGGCGAGGGCCAGCAACACATCAGAGTCCTCGCACTTTTCGTGTGGGAGCAGTCCCTGGACGTTTGCAATTTCGAGCTGGGATCCGGCGCAGGTCCCGAGAGCGAGCAAGGCACGAACGTCGGCACCCTGAGCTGGCTGGCAAGGCCGGAGCCCCAGTGCGTGGGGGGCTGTGGAAGGGCTGCCGGGGGAAGGCGAGGGCCAGCAACACATCAGAGTCCTGGCACCTTTGGTGTGGGAGCAGTCGCTGGACATCTACTATTTTGAGCTGGGCTCCGGCGCAGGTCCCGAGAGCGAGCAAGTCACGAACGTCGGCACCCTGAGCTGGCTGGCAAGGCCGGAGCCCCAGTGCGTCTGAGGCTGTGGAAGGGCTGCCAGGGGAAGGCGAGGGCCAGCAACACCTGGCAGGCCTGGCACCTTTCGTGTGGGAGCAGTCGCTGGACGTTTGCAATTTTGAGCTGGGCTCCGGCGCAGGTCCCGAGAGAGAGCAAGGCACGAACGTCGGCCCCCTGAGCTGGCTGGCAAGGCCAGAGCCCCAGTGTGTGTGGGGCTGTGGAAGGGCTGCCGGGGGAAGGTGAGGGCCAGCAACACCTGGCAGGCCTGGCACCTTTCGTGTGGGAGCAGTCGCTGGACGTTTGCAATTTCGAGCTGGGCTCCGGCGCAGGTCCCGAGAGCGAGCAAGGCACGAACATCGGCCCCCTGAGCTGGCTGGCAAGGCCGGAGCCCCAGTGTGTGTGTGGCTGTGGAAGGGCTGCCAGGGGAAGGCGAGGGCCAGCAACACATCAGAGTCCTGGCACCTTTGGTGTGGGGGTAATTGCTGGACGTTTGCAATTTCAAGCTGGGCTCCGGCGCAGGTCCCGAGAGCGAGCAAGGCACGAACGTCGGCCCCCTGAGCTGGCTGGCAAGGCCAGAGCCCCAGTGTGTGTGGGGCTGTGGAAGGGCTGCCGGGGGAAGGCGAGGGCCAGCAACACATCAGAGTCCTGGCACCTTTGGTGTTGGGGCAATTACTGGACGTTTGCAATTTTAAGCTGGGCTCCGGCGCAGGTCCCGAGAGCGAGCAAGGCACGAACGTCGGCCCCCTGAGCTGGCTGGCAAGGCCGGAGCCCCAGTGTGTGTGGGGCTGTGGAAGGGCTGCCGGGGGAAGGCGAGGGCCAGCAACACATCAGAGTCCTGGCACCTTTCGTGTGGGGGTAATTGCTGGACGTTTGAAATTTTGAGCTGGGCTCCGGCGCAGGTCCCGAGAGCGAGCAAGTCACGAACGTCGGCATCCTGAGCTGGCTGGCAAGGCCGGAGCCCCAGTGCGTGTGGGGCTGTGGAAGGGCTGCCAGGGGAAGGCGAGGGCCAGCAACACATCAGAGTCCTGGCACCTTTGGTGTGGGGGTAATTGCTGGACGTTTGAAATTTTGAGCTGGGCTCCGGCGCAGGTCCCGAGAGCGAGCAAGTCACGAACGTCGGCACCCTGAGCTGGCTGGCAAGGCCGGAGCCCCAGTGCGTGTGGGGCTGTGGAAGGGCTGCCAGGGGAAGGCGAGGGCCAGCAACATCTGGGAGTCCTGGCACCTTTCGTGTGGGAGCAGTCGCTGGACGTTTGCAATTTCGAGCTGGGCTCCGGCGCAGGTCCCGAGAGCGAGCAAGTCAAGAACGTCGGCACCCTGACCTGGCTGGCAAGGCCGGAGCCCCAGTGTGTGTGGGGCTGTGGAAGGGCTGCCGGGGAGAGGCGAGGGCCAGCAACACATCAGAGTCCTGGCACCTTTCGTGTGGGAGCAGTCGCTGGACATCTACTATTTTGAGCTGGGCTCTGGCGCAGGTCCCGAGAGCGAGCAAGGCAGGAACGTCGGCCCCCTGAGCTGGCTGGCAAGGCCATAGCTCCAGTGCGTGGGGGGCTGTGGAAGGGCTGCCGGGGGAAGGCGAGGGCCAGCAATACATCAGAGTCCTGGCACCTTTCGTGTGGGAGCAGTCGCTGGACGTTTGCAGTTTCGAGCTGGGCTCCGGCGCAGGTACCGAGAGCGAGCAAGTCACGAACGTGGGCACCCTGAGCTGGCTAACAAGGCCAGAGCCCCAGTGTGTGTGTGGCTATGGAAGGGCTGCCGGGGGAAGGCGAGGGCCAGCAACACATCAGAGTCCTGGCACCTTTCGTGTGGGAGCAGTCGCTGGACATTTGCTATTTTGAGCTGGGCTCCGGCGCAGGTCCCGAGAGCGAGCAAGGCACGAACGTCGGCACCCTGAACTGGCTGGCAAGGCCAGAGACCCAGTGTGTGTGGGGCTGTGGAAGGGCTGCCGGGGGAAGGCGAGGGCCAGCAACACCTGGGAGTCCTGGCACCTTTCGTGTGGGAGCAGTCGCTGGACGTTTGCAATTTCGAGCTGGGCTCCGGCGCAGGTACCGAGAGCGAGCAAGGCACGAACGTCAGCACCCTGAGCTGGCTGGCAAGGCCGGAGCCCCAGTGTGTGTGGGGCTGTGGAAGGGCTGCCGGGGGAAGGCGAGGGCCAGCAACACATCAGAGTCCTGGCACCTTTCGTGTGGGAGCAGTCGCTGGACGTTTGCAATTTCAAGCTGGGCTCCGGCGCAGGTCCCGAGAGCGAGCAAGGCACGAACGTCGGCACCCTGAGCTGGCTGGCAAGGCCAGAGCCCCAGTGCGTCTGGGGCTGTGGAAGGGCTGCCAGGGGAAGGCGAGGGCCAGCAACACCTGGGAGGCCTGGCACCTTTCGTGTGGGAGCAGTCGCTGGACGTTTGCAATTTCGAGCTGGGCTCCGGCGCAGGTACCGAGAGCGAGCAAGGCACGAACGTCGGCAGCCTGACCTGGCTGGCAAGGCCGGAGCCCCAGTGTGTGTGGGGCTGTGGAAGGGCTGCCAGGGGAAGGTGAGGGCCAGCAACACATCAGACTCCTGGCACCTTTCGTGTGGGGGTAATTGCTGGACGTTTGCAATTTCGAGCTGGGCTCCGGCGCAGGTCCCGAGAGCGAGCAAGGCACGAACGTCGGCACCCTGAGCTGGCTAACAAGGCCAGAGCCCCAGTGTGTGTGTGGCTATGGAAGGGCTGCCGGGGGAAGGCGAGGGCCAGCAACACATCAGAGTCCTGGCACCTTTCGTGTGGGAGCAGTCGCTGGACATTTGCTATTTTGAGCTGGGCTCCGGCGCAGGTCCCGAGAGCGAGCAAGGCACGAACGTCGGCACCCTGAACTGGCTGGCAAGGCCAGAGACCCAGTGTGTGTGGGGCTGTGGAAGGGCTGCCGGGGGAAGGCGAGGGCCAGCAACACCTGGGAGTCCTGGCACCTTTCGTGTGGGAGCAGTCGCTGGACGTTTGCAATTTCGAGCTGGGCTCTGGCGCAGGTCCCGAGAGCGAGCAAGGCACGAACGTCAGCACCCTGAGCTGGCTGGCAAGGCCGGAGCCCCAGTGTGTGTGGGGCTGTGGAAGGGCTGCCGGGGGAAGGCGAGGGCCAGCAACACATCAGAGTCCTGGCACCTTTCGTGTGGGAGCAGTCGCTGGACGTTTGCAATTTCAAGCTGGGCTCCGGCGCAGGTCCCGAGAGCGAGCAAGGCACGAACGTCGGCACCCTGAGCTGGCTGGCAAGGCCAGAGCCCCAGTTTGTGTGGGGCTGTGGAAGGGCTGCCAGGGGAAGGCGAGGGCCAGCAACACCTGGCAGGCCTGGCACCTTTCGTGTGGGAGCAGTCGCTGGACGTTTTCAATTTCGAGCTGGGCTCCGGCGCAGGTCCCGAGAGCGAGCAAGGCACGAACGTCGGCACCCTGAACTGGCTGGCAAGGCCAGAGACCCAGTGTGTGTGGGGCTGTGGAAGGGCTGCCGGGGGAATGCGAGGGCCAGCAACACCTGGGAGTCGTGGCACCTTTCGTGTGGGAGCAGTCGCTGGACGTTTGCAATTTCGAGCTGGGCTCCGGCGCAGGTACCGAGAGCGAGCAAGGCACTAACGTCGGCACCCTGAGCTGGCTGGCAAGGCCGGAGCCCCAGTGTGTGTGGGGCTGTGGAAGGGCTTCTGGGGGAAGGCGAGGGCCAGCAACACATCAGAGTCCTGGCACCTTTGATGTGGGGGTAATTGCTGGACGTTTGAAATTTTGAGCTGGGCTCCGGCGCAGGTCCCGAGAGCGAGCAAGGCAAGAACGTCGGCACCCTGAGCTGGCTGGCAAGGCCGTAGCCCCAGTGTGTGTGGGGCTGTGGAAGGGCTGCCGGGGGAAGGCAAGGGCCAGCAACACATCAGAATCCTGGCACCTTTGGTGTGGGGGTAATTGCTGGACGTTTGCAATTTGGAGCTGGGCTCCGGCGCAGGTCCCGAGAGCGAGCAAGTCACGAACGTCGGCACCCTGAGCTGGCTGGCAAGGCCGGAGCCCCAGTGCGTGTGGGGCTGTGGAAGGGCTGCCAGGGGAAGGCGAGGGCCAGCAACATCTGGGAGTCCTGGCACCTTTCGTGTGGGAGCAGTCGCTGGACGTTTGCAATTTCGAGCTGGGCTCCGGCGCAGGTCCCGAGAGCGAGCAAGTCAAGAACGTCGGCACCCTGACCTGGCTGGCAAGGCCGGAGCCCCAGTGTGTGTGGGGCTGTGGAAGGGCTGCCGGGGAGAGGCGAGGGCCAGCAACACATCAGAGTCCTGGCACCTTTCGTGTGGGAGCAGTCGCTGGACATCTACTATTTTGAGCTGGGCTCTGGCGCAGGTCCCGAGAGCGAGCAAGGCACGAACGTCGGCACCCTGAGCTGGCTGGCAAGGCCGTAGCCCCAGTGTGTGTGGGGCTGTGGAAGGGCTGCCAATGGAAGGCGAGGGTCAGCAACACCTGGGAGTCCTGGCATCTTTCGTGTGGGAGCAGTCACTGGACGTTTGCAATTTCGAGCTGGGCTCCGGCGCAGGTCCCGAGAGCGAGCAAGGCACGAACGTCGGCACCCTGATCTGGCTGGCAAGGCCGGAGCCCCAGTGTCTGTGGGGCTGTGGAAGGGCTGCCGGGGGAAGGCGAGGGCCAGCAACACCTGGGAGGCCTGGCACCTTTCGTGTGGGAGCAGTCGCTGGACATTTGCAATTTCGAGCTGGGCTCCGGCGCAGGTCCCGAGAGCGAGCAAGGCACGAACGTCGGCACCCTGATCTGGCTGGCAAGGCCAGAGCCCCAGTGTCTGTGGGGCTGTGGAAGGGCTGCCGGGGGAAGGCGAGGGCCAGCAACACATCAGAGTCCTGGCACCTTTGGTGTTGGGGCAATTACTGGACGTTTGCAATTTTAAGCTGGGCTCCGGCGCAGGTCCCGAGAGCGAGCAAGGCACGAACGTCGGCACCCTGAGCTGGCTGGCAAGGCCGGAGCCCCAGTGTGTGTGGGGCTGTGGAAGGGCTGCCGGGGGAAGGCGAGGGCCAGCAACACATCAGAGTCCTGGCACCTTTGATGTGGGGGTAATTGCTGGACGTTTGAAATTTTGAGCTGGGCTCCGGCGCAGGTCCCGAGAGCGAGCAAGTCACGAACGTCGGCACCCTGACCTGGCTGGCAAGGCCGGAGCCCCAGTGCGTGTGGGGCTGTGGAAGGGCTGCCAAGGGAAGGCGAGGGCCAGCAACACATCAGAGTCCTGGCACCTTTGGTGTGGGGGTAATTGCTGGACGTTTGAAATTTTGAGCTGGGCTCCGGCGCAGGTCCCGAGAGCGAGCAAGTCACGAACGTCGGCACCCTGACCTGGCTGGCAAGGCCGGAGCCCCAGTGCGTGTGGGGCTGTGGAAGGGCTGCCAGGGGAAGGCGAGGGCCAGCAACACCTGGGAGTCCTGGCACCTTTCGTGTGGGAGCAGTCGCTGGACGTTTGCAATTTCGAGCTGGGCTCCGGCGCAGGTCCCGAGAGCGAGCAAGTCAAGAACGTCGGCACCCTGACCTGGCTGGCAAGGCCGGAGCCCCAGTGTGTGTGGGGCTGTGGAAGGGCTGCCGGGGAGAGGCGAGGGCCAGCAACACATCAGAGTCCTGGCACCTTTCGTGTGGGAGCAGTCGCTGGACGTTTGCAATTTCGAGCTGGGCTCCGGCGCAGGTCCCGAGAGCGAGCAAGGCACGAACGTCGGCACCCTGAGCTGGCTGGCAAGGCTAGAGCCCCAGTGTGTGTGGGGCTGTGGAAGGGCTGCCGGGGGAAGGCGAGGGCCAGCAACACATCAGAGTCCTGGCACCTTTCGTGTGGGAGCAGTTGCTGGACGTTTGCAATTTTAAGCTCGGCTCTGGCGCAGGTCCCGAGAGCGAGCAAGTCACGAACGTCGGCACCCTGAGCTGTCTGGCAAGGCCGGAGCCCCAGTGTGTGTGGGGCTGTGGAAGGGCTGCCGGGGGAAAGCGAGGGCCAGCAACACATCAGAGTCCTGGCACCTTTTGTGTGGGAGCAGTCCCTGGACGTTTGCAATTTTGAGCTGCGCTGCGGCGCAGGTCCCGAGAGAGAGCAAGGCACGAACGTCGGCACCCTGAGCTGGCTGGCAAGGCCAGAGCCCCAGTGTGTGTGGGGCTGTGGAAGGGCTGCCGGGGGAAGGCGAGGGCCAGCAACACCTGGCAGGCCTGGCACCTTTCGTGTGGGAGCAGTCGCTGGACGTTTGCAATTTTGAGCTGGGCTCCGGCGCAGGTCCCGAGAGAGAGCAAGGCACGAACGTCGGCCCCCTGAGCTGGCTGGCAAGGCCAGAGCCCCAGTGTGTGTGGGGCTGTGGAAGGGCTGCCGGGGGAAGGCGAGGGCCAGCAACACCTGGCAGGCCTGGCACCTTTCGTGTGGGAGCAGTCGCTGGACGTTTGCAATTTCGAGCTGGGCTCCGGCGCAGGTCCCGAGAGCGAGCAAGGCACGAACATCGGCCCCCTGAGCTGGCTGGCAAGGCCGGAGCCCCAGTGTGTGTGTGGCTGTGGAAGGGCTGCCAGGGGAAGGCGAGGGCCAGCAACACATCAGAGTCCTGGCACCTTTCGTGTGGGAGCAGTCGCTGGACGTTTGCAATTTCGAGCTGGGCTCCGGCGCAGGTACCGAGAGCGAGCGAGGCATGAACGTCGGCACCCTGAGCTGGCTGGCAAGGCCAAAGCCCCAGTTTGTGTGGGGCTGTGGAAGGGCTGCCGGGGGAAGGCGAGGGCCAGCAACACATCAGAGTCCTGGCACCTTTGGTGTGGGGGTAATTGCTGGACGTTTGCAATTTCAAGCTGGGCTCCGGCGCAGGTCCCGAGAGCGAGCAAGGCACGAACGTCGGCACCCTGAGCTGGCTGGCAAGGCCAGAGCCCCAGTGCGTCTGGGGCTGTGGAAGGGCTGCCAGGGGAAGGCGAGGGCCAGCAACACCTGGCAGGCCTGGCACCTTTCGTGTGGGAGCAGTCGCTGGACGTTTGCAATTTCGAGCTGGGCTCCGGCGCAGGTCCCGAGAGCGAGCAAGGCACGAACGTCGGCACCCTGAGCTGGCTGGCAAGGCCAGAGCCCCAGTGTCTGTGGGGCTGTGGAAGGGCTGCCGGGGGAATGCGAGGGCCAGCAACACATCAGAGTCCTGGCACCTTTGGTGTTGGGGCAATTACTGGACGTTTGCAATTTGGAGCTGGGCTCCGGCGCAGGTCCCGATAGCGAGCAAGGCACGAACGTCGGCCCCCTGAGCTGGCTGGCAAGGCCGGAGCCCCAGTGTGTGTGGGGCTGTGGAAGGGCTGCCGGGGGAAGGCGAGGGCCAGCAACACATCAGAGTCCTGGCACCTTTGATGTGGGGGTAATTGCTGGACGTTTGAAATTTTGAGCTGGGCTCCGACGCAGGTCCCGAGAGCGAGCAAGTCACGAACGTCGGCACCCTGAGCTGGCTGGCAAGGCCGGAGCCCCAGTGCGTGTGGGGCTGTGGAAGGGCTGCCAGGGGAAGGCGAGGGCCAGCAACACATCAGAGTCCTGGCACCTTTGGTGTGGGGGTAATTGCTGGACGTTTGAAATTTTGAGCTGGGCTCCGGCGCAGGTCCCGAGAGCGAGCAAGTCAAGAACGTCGGCACCCTGAGCTGGCTGGCAAGGCCGGAGCCCCAGTGCGTGTGGGGCTGTGGAAGGGCTGCCAGGGGAAGGCGAGGGCCAGCAACATCTGGGAGGCCTGGCACCTTTCGTGTGGGAGCAGTCGCTGGACGTTTGCAATTTCGAGCTGGGCTCCGGCGCAGGTCCCGAGAGCGAGCAAGTCAAGAACGTCGGCACCCTGAGCTGGCTGGCAAGGCCGGAGCCCCAGTGTGTGTGGGGCTGTGGAAGGGCTGCCGGGGAGAGGCGAGGGCCAGCAACACATCAGAGTCCTGGCACCTTTCGTGTGGGAGCAGTCGCTGGACATCTACTATTTTGAGCTGGGCTCTGGCGTAGGTCCCGAGAGCGAGCAAGGCACGAACGTCGGCACCCTGAGCTGGCTGGCAAGGCCGTAGCCCCAGTGTGTGTGGGGCTGTGGAAGGGCTGCCGGGGGAAGGCGAGGGCCAGCAACACCTGGGAGGCCTGGCACCTTTCGTGTGGGAGCAGTCGCTGGACATCTACTATTTGGAGCTGGGCTCCGGCGCAGGTCCCGAGAGCGAGCAAGGCAGGAACGTCGGCCCCCTGAGCTGGCTGGCAAGGCCAGAGCTCCAGTGCGTGGGGGGCTGTGGAAGGGCTGCCGGGGGAAGGCGAGGGCCAGCAATACATCAGAGTCCTGGCACCTTTCGTGTGGGGGTAATTGCTGGACGTTTGCAATTTCGAGCTGGGCTCCGGCGCAGGTACCGAGAGCGAGCAAGTCACGAACGTGGGCACCCTGACCTGGCTGGCAAGGCCGGAGCCCCAGTGTGTGTGGGGCTGTGGAAGGGCTGCCGGGGGAAGGCGAGGGCCAGCAACACCTGGCAGTCCTGGCACCTTTGGTGTGGGAGCAGTCGCTGGACGTTTGCAATTTTGAGCTGGGCTCCGGCGCAGGTCCCGAGAGCGAGCAAGGCACGAACGTCGGCACCCTGATTTGGCTGGCAAGGCCGGAGCCCAGTGTGTGTGGGGGTGTGGAAGGGCTGCCGGGTGAAGGCAAGGGCCAGCAACACATCAGACTTCTGGCACCTTTCGTGTGGGAGCAGTCGCTGGACGGTTGCAATTTCGAGCTGGGCTCCGGCGCAGGTACCAAGAGCGAGCGAGGCACGAACGTCGGCACCCTGATCTGGCTGGCAAGGCCAAAGCCCCAGTTTGTGTGGGGCTGTGGAAGGGCTGCCAGGGGAAGGCGAGGGCCAGCAAAATCTGGGAGTCCTGGCACCTTTTGTGTGGGAGCAGTCGCTGGATGTTTGCAATTTCGAGCTCGGCTCCGGCGCAGGTCCCGAGAGCGAGCAAGGCACTAACGTCGGCACCCTGAGCTGGCTGGCAAGGCCAGAGCCCCAGTGTGTCTGGGGCTGTGGAAGGGCTGCCGGGGGAAGGCGAGGGCCAGCAACACCTGGCAGTCCTGGCACCTTTGGTGTGGGAGCAGTCGCTGGACGTTTGCAATTTCGAGCTGGGCTCCGGCGCAGGTACCGAGAGCGAGCAAGGCACGAACGTCGGCACCCTGACCTGGCTGGCAAGGCCGGAGCCCCAGTGTGTGTGTCGCTGTGGAAGGGCTGCTGGGGGAAGGCGAGGGCCAGCAACACCTGGGAGGCCTGGCACCTTTCGTGTGGGAGCAGTCGCTGGACGTTTGCAATTTCGAGCTGGGCTCCGGCGCAGGTCCCGAGAGCGAGCAAGGCACGAACGTCGGCAGCCTGACCTGGCTGGCAAGGCCGGAGCCCCAGTGTGTGTGGGGCTGTGGAAGGGCTGCCAGGGGAAGGCGAGGGCCAGCAACACCTGGGAGTCCTGGCACCTTTCGTGTGGGAGCAGTCGCTGGACGTTTGCAATTTCGAGCTGGGCTCCGGCGCAGGTCCCGAGAGCGAGCAAGGCACGAACGTCGGCACCCTGAGCTGGCTGGCAAGGCCAGAGCCCCAGTGTGTGTGGGGCTGTGGAAGGGCTGCCGGGGGAAGGCGAGGGCCAGCAACACATCAGAGTCCTGGCACCTTTCGTGTGGGAGCAGTTGCTGGACGTTTGCAATTTTAAGCTCGGCTCTGGCGCAGGTCCCGAGAGCGAGCAAGTCACGAACGTCGGCACCCTGAGCTGTCTGGCAAGGCCGGAGCCCCAGTGTGTGTGGGGCTGTGGAAGGGCTGCCGGGGGAAGGCGAGGGCCAGCAACACATCAGAGTCCTCGCACTTTTCGTGTGGGAGCAGTCCCTGGACGTTTGCAATTTCGAGCTGGGATCCGGCGCAGGTCCCGAGAGCGAGCAAGGCACGAACGTCGGCACCCTGAGCTGGCTGGCAAGGCCGGAGCCCCAGTGCGTGGGGGGCTGTGGAAGGGCTGCCGGGGGAAGGCGAGGGCCAGCAACACATCAGAGTCCTGGCACCTTTGGTGTGGGAGCAGTCGCTGGACATCTACTATTTTGAGCTGGGCTCCGGCGCAGGTCCCGAGAGCGAGCAAGTCACGAACGTCGGCACCCTGAGCTGGCTGGCAAGGCCGGAGCCCCAGTGCGTCTGAGGCTGTGGAAGGGCTGCCAGGGGAAGGCGAGGGCCAGCAACACCTGGCAGGCCTGGCACCTTTCGTGTGGGAGCAGTCGCTGGACGTTTGCAATTTTGAGCTGGGCTCCGGCGCAGGTCCCGAGAGAGAGCAAGGCACGAACGTCGGCCCCCTGAGCTGGCTGGCAAGGCCAGAGCCCCAGTGTGTGTGGGGCTGTGGAAGGGCTGCCGGGGGAAGGTGAGGGCCAGCAACACCTGGCAGGCCTGGCACCTTTCGTGTGGGAGCAGTCGCTGGACGTTTGCAATTTCGAGCTGGGCTCCGGCGCAGGTCCCGAGAGCGAGCAAGGCACGAACATCGGCCCCCTGAGCTGGCTGGCAAGGCCGGAGCCCCAGTGTGTGTGTGGCTGTGGAAGGGCTGCCAGGGGAAGGCGAGGGCCAGCAACACATCAGAGTCCTGGCACCTTTCGTGTGGGAGCAGTCGCTGGACGTTTGCAATTTCGAGCTGGGCTCCGGCGCAGGTACCGAGAGCGAGCGAGGCATGAACGTCGGCACCCTGAGCTGGCTGGCAAGGCCAAAGCCCCAGTTTGTGTGGGGCTGTGGAAGGGCTGCCGGGGGAATGCGAGGGCCAGCAACACATCAGAGTCCTGGCACCTTTGGTGTGGGGGTAATTGCTGGACGTTTGCAATTTCAAGCTGGGCTCCGGCGCAGGTCCCGAGAGCGAGCAAGGCACGAACGTCGGCCCCCTGAGCTGGCTGGCAAGGCCAGAGCCCCAGTGTGTGTGGGGCTGTGGAAGGGCTGCCGGGGGAATGCGAGGGCCAGCAACACATCAGAGTCCTGGCACCTTTGGTGTTGGGGCAATTACTGGACGTTTGCAATTTTAAGCTGGGCTCCGGCGCAGGTCCCGAGAGCGAGCAAGGCACGAACGTCGGCCCCCTGAGCTGGCTGGCAAGGCCGGAGCCCCAGTGTGTGTGGGGCTGTGGAAGGGCTGCCGGGGGAAGGCGAGGGCCAGCAACACATCAGAGTCCTGGCACCTTTCGTGTGGGGGTAATTGCTGGACGTTTGAAATTTTGAGCTGGGCTCCGGCGCAGGTCCCGAGAGCGAGCAAGTCACGAACGTCGGCATCCTGAGCTGGCTGGCAAGGCCGGAGCCCCAGTGCGTGTGGGGCTGTGGAAGGGCTGCCAGGGGAAGGCGAGGGCCAGCAACACATCAGAGTCCTGGCACCTTTGGTGTGGGGGTAATTGCTGGACGTTTGAAATTTTGAGCTGGGCTCCGGCGCAGGTCCCGAGAGCGAGCAAGTCACGAACGTCGGCACCCTGAGCTGGCTGGCAAGGCCGGAGCCCCAGTGCGTGTGGGGCTGTGGAAGGGCTGCCAGGGGAAGGCGAGGGCCAGCAACATCTGGGAGTCCTGGCACCTTTCGTGTGGGAGCAGTCGCTGGACGTTTGCAATTTCGAGCTGGGCTCCGGCGCAGGTCCCGAGAGCGAGCAAGTCAAGAACGTCGGCACCCTGACCTGGCTGGCAAGGCCGGAGCCCCAGTGTGTGTGGGGCTGTGGAAGGGCTGCCGGGGAGAGGCGAGGGCCAGCAACACATCAGAGTCCTGGCACCTTTCGTGTGGGAGCAGTCGCTGGACATCTACTATTTTGAGCTGGGCTCTGGCGCAGGTCCCGAGAGCGAGCAAGGCACGAACGTCGGCACCCTGAGCTGGCTGGCAAGGCCGTAGCCCCAGTGTGTGTGGGGCTGTGGAAGGGCTGCCGGGGGAAGGCGAGGGCCAGCAACACCTGGGAGGCCTGGCACCTTTCGTGTGGGAGCAGTCGCTGGACGTTTGCAATTTGGAGCTGGGCTCCGGCGCAGGTCCCGAGAGCGAGCAAGGCAGGAACGTCGGCCCCCTGAGCTGGCTGGCAAGGCCATAGCTCCAGTGCGTGGGGGGCTGTGGAAGGGCTGCCGGGGGAAGGCGAGGGCCAGCAATACATCAGAGTCCTGGCACCTTTCGTGTGGGAGCAGTCGCTGGACGTTTGCAGTTTCGAGCTGGGCTCCGGCGCAGGTACCGAGAGCGAGCAAGTCACGAACGTGGGCACCCTGAGCTGGCTAACAAGGCCAGAGCCCCAGTGTGTGTGTGGCTATGGAAGGGCTGCCGGGGGAAGGCGAGGGCCAGCAACACATCAGAGTCCTGGCACCTTTCGTGTGGGAGCAGTCGCTGGACATTTGCTATTTTGAGCTGGGCTCCGGCGCAGGTCCCGAGAGCGAGCAAGGCACGAACGTCGGCACCCTGAACTGGCTGGCAAGGCCAGAGACCCAGTGTGTGTGGGGCTGTGGAAGGGCTGCCGGGGGAAGGCGAGGGCCAGCAACACCTGGGAGTCCTGGCACCTTTCGTGTGGGAGCAGTCGCTGGACGTTTGCAATTTCGAGCTGGGCTCCGGCGCAGGTACCGAGAGCGAGCAAGGCACGAACGTCAGCACCCTGAGCTGGCTGGCAAGGCCGGAGCCCCAGTGTGTGTGGGGCTGTGGAAGGGCTGCCGGGGGAAGGCGAGGGCCAGCAACACATCAGAGTCCTGGCACCTTTCGTGTGGGAGCAGTCGCTGGACGTTTGCAATTTCAAGCTGGGCTCCGGCGCAGGTCCCGAGAGCGAGCAAGGCACGAACGTCGGCACCCTGAGCTGGCTGGCAAGGCCAGAGCCCCAGTGCGTCTGGGGCTGTGGAAGGGCTGCCAGGGGAAGGCGAGGGCCAGCAACACCTGGCAGGCCTGGCACCTTTCGTGTGGGAGCAGTCGCTGGACGTTTGCAATTTCGAGCTGGGCTCCGGCGCAGGTACCGAGAGCGAGCAAGGCACGAACGTCGGCACCCTGAACTGGCTGGCAAGGCCAGAGACCCAGTGTGTGTGGGGCTGTGGAAGGGCTGCCGGGGGAAGGCGAGGGCCAGCAACACCTGGGAGTCCTGGCACCTTTCGTGTGGGAGCAGTCGCTGGACGTTTGCAATTTCGAGCTGGGCTCCGGCGCAGGTACCGAGAGCGAGCAAGGCACGAACGTCAGCACCCTGAGCTGGCTGGCAAGGCCGGAGCCCCAGTGTGTGTGGGGCTGTGGAAGGGCTGCCGGGGGAAGGCGAGGGCCAGCAACACATCAGAGTCCTGGCACCTTTGATGTGGGGGTAATTGCTGGAAGTTTGAAATTTTGAGCTGGGCTCCGGCGCAGGTCCCGAGAGCGAGCAAGGCAAGAACGTCGGCACCCTGAGCTGGCTGGCAAGGCCGGAGCCCCAGTGCGTGTGGGGCTGTGGAAGGGCTGCCAGGGGAAGGCGAGGGCCAGCAACACATCAGAGTCCTGGCACCTTTGGTGTGGGGGTAATTGCTGGACGTTTGCAATTTCAAGCTGGGCTCCGGCGCAGGTCCCGAGAGCGAGCAAGTCACGAACGTCGGCACCCTGAGCTGGCTGGCAAGGCCGGAGCCCCAGTGCGTGTGGGGCTGTGGAAGGGCTGCCAGGGGAAGGCGAGGGCCAGCAACATCTGGGAGTCCTGGCACCTTTCGTGTGGGAGCAGTCGCTGGACGTTTTCAATTTCGAGCTGGGCTCCGGCGCAGGTCCCGAGAGCGAGCAAGTCAAGAACGTCGGCACCCTGACCTGGCTGGCAAGGCCGGAGCCCCAGTGTGTGTGGGGCTGTGGAAGGGCTGCCGGGGAGAGGCGAGGGCCAGCAACACATCAGAGTCCTGGCACCTTTCGTGTGGGAGCAGTCGCTGGACGTTTGCAATTTCGAGCTGGGCTCCGGCGCAGGTACCGAGAGCGAGCAAGGCACGAACGTCGGCACCCTGATCTGGCTGGCAAGGCCAAAGCCCCAGTTTGTGTGGGGCTGTGGAAGGGCTGCCAGGGGAAGGCGAGGGCCAGCAAAACCTGGCAGGCCTGGCACCTTTCATGTGGGAGCAGTCGCTGGACGTTTGCAATTTTGAGCTGGGCTCCGGCGCAGGTCCCGAGAGCGAGCAAGGCACGAACGTCGGCACCCTGAGCTGGCTGGCAAGGCCGGAGCCCCAGTGTGTGTGGGGCTGTGGAAGGGCTGCCGGGGGAAGGCGAGGGCCAGCAACACCTGGCAGTCCTGGCACCTTTGGTGTGGGAGCAGTCGCTGGACGTTTGCAAATTCGAGCTGGGCTCCGGCGCAGGTCCAGAGAGCGATCAAGGCACGAACGTCGGCACCCTGACCTGGCTGGCAATGCCGGAGCCCCAGTGTGTGTGTCGCTGTGGAAGGGCTGCTGGGGGAAGGCGAGGGCCAGCAACACCTGGGAGGCCTGGCACCTTTCGTGTGGGAGCAGTCGCTGGACGTTTGCAATTTCAAGCTGGGCTCCGGCGCAGGTCCCGAGAGCGAGCAAGGCACGAACGTCGGCAGCCTGACCTGGCTGGCAAGGCCGGAGCCCCAGTGTCTGTGGGGCTGTGGAAGGGCTGCCAGGGGAAGGTGAGGGCCAGCAACACCTGGGAGTCCTGGAACCTTTCGTGTGGGAGCAGTCGCTGGACGTTTGCAATTTCGAGCTGGGCTCCGGCGCAGGTCCCGAGAGCGAGCAAGGCACGAACGTCGGCACCCTGAGCTGGCTAACAAGGCCAGAGCCCCAGTGTGTGTGTGGCTATGGAAGGGCTGCCGGGGGAAGGCGAGGGCCAGCAACACATCAGAGTCCTGGCACCTTTCGTGTGGGAGCAGTCGCTGGACATTTGCTATTTTGAGCGGGGCTCCGGCGCAGGTCCCGAGAGCGAGCAAGGCACGAACGTCGGCACCCTGAGCTGGCTGGCAAGGCCAGAGACCCAGTGTGTGTGGGGCTGTGGAAGGGCTGCCGGGGGAAGGCGAGGGCCAGCAACACCTGGGAGTCCTGGCACCTTTCGTGTGGGAGCAGTCGCTGGACGTTTGCAATTTCGAGCTGGGCTCCGGCGCAGGTACCAAGAGCGAGCAAGGCACGAACGTCAGCACCCTGAGCTGGCTGGCAAGGCCGGAGCCCCAGTGTGTGTGGGGCTGTGGAAGGGCTGCCGGGGGAAGGCGAGGGCCAGCAACACATCAGAGTCCTGGCACCTTTCGTGTGGGAGCAGTCGCTGGACGTTTGCAATTTCAAGCTGGGCTCCGGCGCAGGTCCCGAGAGCGAGCAAGGCACGAACGTCGGCCCCCTGAGCTGGCTGGCAAGGCCGGAGCCCCAGTGTGTGTGGGGCTGTGGAAGGGCTGCCGGGGGAAGGCGAGGGCCAGCAACACATCAGAGTCCTGGCACCTTTGGTGTGGGGGTAATTGCTGGACGTTTGAAATTTTGAGCTGGGCTCCGGCGCAGGTCCCGAGAGCGAGCAAGTCACGAACGTCGGCACCCTGAGCTGGCTGGCAAGGCCGGAGCCCCAGTGCGTGTGGGGCTGTGGAAGGGCTGCCAGGGGAAGGCGAGGGCCAGCAACATCTGGGAGTCCTGGCACCTTTCGTGTGGGAGCAGTCGCTGGACGTTTGCAATTTCGAGCTGGGCTCCGGCGCAGGTCCCGAGAGCGAGCAAGTCAAGAACGTCGGCACCCTGAGCTGGCTGGCAAGGCCGGAGCCCCAGTGTGTGTGGGGCTGTGGAAGGGCTGCCGGGGAGAGGCGAGGGCCAGCAATACAACAGAGTCCTGGCACCTTTCGTGTGGGGGTAATTGCTGGACGTTTGCAATTTTGAGCTGGGCTCCGGCGCAGGTACCGAGAGCGAGCAAGTCACGAACGTCGGCACCCTGACCTGGCTGGCAAGGCCGGAGCCCCAGTGTGTGTGGGGCTGTGGAAGGGCTGCCGGGGGAAGGCGAGGGCCAGCAACACCTGGCAGTCCTGGCACCTTTGGTGTGGGAGCAGTCGCTGGACGTTTGCAATTTCGAGCTGGGCTCCGGCGCAGGTCCCGAGAGCGAGCAAGGCACGAACGTCGGCACCCTGATTTGGCTGGCAAGGCCGGAGCCCCAGTGTGTGTGGGGGTGTGGAAGGGCTGCCGGGGGAAGGCAAGGGCCAGCAACACATCAGACTTCTGGCACCTTTCGTGTGGGAGCAGTCGCTGGACGGTTGCAATTTCGAGCTGGGCTCCGGCGCAGGTACCAAGAGCGAGCGAGGCACGAACATCGGCACCCTGATCTGGCTGGCAAGGCCAAAGCGCCAGTTTGTGTGGGGCTGTGGAAGGGCTGCCAGGGGAAGGCGAGGGCCAGCAAAACCTGGCAGGCCTGGCACCTTTCATGTGGGAGCAGTCGCTGGACGTTTGCAATTTTGAGCTGGGCTCCGGCGCAGGTCCCGAGAGCGAGCAAGGCACGAACGTCGGCACCCTGACCTGGCTGGCAAGGCCGGAGCCCCAGTGTGTGTGGGGCTGTGGAAGGGCTGCCGGGGGAAGGCGAGGGCCAGCAACATCTGGGAGTCCTGGCACCTTTTGTGTGGGAGCAGTCGCTGGATGTTTGCAATTTCGAGCTCGGCTCCGGCGCAGGTCCCGAGAGCGAGCAAGGCACTAACGTCGGCACCCTGAGCTGGCTGGCAAGGCCGGAGCCCCAGTGCGTGTGGGGCTGTGGAAGGGCTGCCAGGGGAAGGCGAGGGCCAGCAACATCTGGGAGTCCTGGCACCTTTCGTGTGGGAGCAGTCGCTGGACGTTTGCAATTTCAAGCTGGGCTCCGGCGCAGGTCCCGAGAGCGAGCAAGGCACGAACGTCGGCACTCTGAGCTGGCTAACAAGGCCAGAGCCCCAGTGTGTGTGTGGCTATGGAAGGGCTGCCGGGGGAAGGCGAGGGCCAGCAACACATCAGAGTCCTGGCACCTTTCGTGTGGGAGCAGTCGCTGGACATTTGCTATTTTGAGCTGGGCTCCGGCGCAGGTCCCGAGAGCGAGCAAGGCACGAACGTCGGCACCCTGAACTGGCTGGCAAGGCCAGAGACCCAGTGTGTGTGGGGCTGTGGAAGGGCTGCCGGGGGAAGGCGAGGGCCAGCAACACCTGGGAGTCCTGGCACCTTTCGTGTGGGAGCAGTCGCTGGACGTTTGCAATTTTGAGCTGGGCTCCGGCGCAGGTCCCGAGAGCGAGCAAGGCACGAACGTCGGCCCCCTGAGCTGGCTGGCAAGGCCGGAGCCCCAGTGTGTGTGGGGCTGTGGAAGGGCTGCCGGGGGAAGGCGAGGGCCAGCAACACCTCGGAGGCCTGGCACCTTTCGTGTGGGAGCAGTCGCTGGACGTTTGCAATTTGGAGCTGGGCTCCGGCGCAGGTCCCGAGAGCGAGCAAGGCACGAACGTCGGCACCCTGAGCTGGCTGGCAAGGCCGGAGCCCCAGTGTCTGTGGGGCTGTGGAAGGGCTGCCGGGGGAAGGCGAGGGCCAGCAACACCTGGGAGTCCTGGCACCTTTGGTGTGGGGGTAATTGCTGGACGTTTGAAATTTTGAGCTGGGCTCCGGCGCAGGTCCCGAGAGCGAGCAAGTCACGAACGTCGGCACCCTGACCTGGCTGGCAAGGCCAGAGCCCCAGTGCGTGTGGGGCTGTGGAAGGGCTGCCAGGGGAAGGCGAGGGCCAGCAACATCTGGGAGTCCTGGCACCTTTCGTGTGGGAGCAGTCGCTGGACGTTTGCAATTTCGAGCTGGGCTCCGGCGCAGGTCCCGAGAGCGAGCAAGGCACGAACGTCGGCACTCTGAGCTGGCTAACAAGGCCAGAGCCCCAGTGTGTGTGTGGCTATGGAAGGGCTGCCGGGGGAAGGCGAGGGCCAGCAACACATCAGAATCCTGGCACCTTTCATGTGGGAGCAGTCGCTGGACATTTCCTATTTCGAGCTGGGCTCCGGCGCAGGTCCCGAGAGCGAGCATGGCACGAACGTCCGCACCCTGAACTGGCTGGCAAGGCCAGAGACCCAGTGTGTGTGGGGCTGTGGAAGGGCTGCCGGGGGAAGGCGAGGGCCAGCAACACCTGGGAGTCCTGGCACCTTTCGTGTGGGAGCAGTCGCTGGACGTTTGCAATTTCGAGCTGGGCTCCGGCGCAGGTACCGAGAGCGAGCAAGGCACGAACGTCAGCACCCTGAGCTGGCTGGCAAGGCCGGAGCCCCAGTGTGTGTGGGGCTGTGGAAGGGCTGCCGGGGGAAGGCGAGGGCCAGCAACACATCAGAGTCCTGGCACCTTTCGTGTGGGAGCAGTCGCTGGACTTTTGCAATTTTGAGCTGGGCTCCGGCGCTGTTCCTGAGAGCGAGCAAGGCACGAACGTCGGCACCCTGAGCTGGCTGGCAAGGCCGGAGCCCCAGTGTGTGTGGGGCTGTGGAAGGGCTGCCAAGGGAAGGCGAGGGCCAGCAACACCTGGGAGTCCTGGCACCTTTCGTGTGGGAGCAGTCGCTGGACGTTTGCAATTTCGAGCTGGGCTCCGGCGCAGGTCCCGAGAGCGAGCAAGGCACGAACGTCGGCACCCTGAGCTGGCTGGCAAGGCCAGAGCCCCAGTGTGTGGGGGGCTGTGGAAGGGCTGCCGGGGGAAGGCGAGGGCCAGCAACACCTGGGAGGCCTGGCACCTTTCGTGTGGGAGCAGTCGCTGGACGTTTGCAATTTGGAGCTGGGCTCCGGCGCAGGTCCCGAGAGCGAGCAAGGCACGAACGTCGGCCCCCTGAGCTGGCTGGCAAGGCCGGAGCCCCAGTGTGTGTGGGGCTGTGGAAGGGCTGCCGGGGGAAGGCGAGGGCCAGCAACACCTGGCAGGCCTGGCACCTTTCATGTGGGAGCAGTCGATGGACGTTTGAAATTTTGAGCTGGGCTCCGGCGCAGGTCCCGAGAGCGAGCAAGTCACGAACGTCGGCACCCTGAGCTGGCTGGCAAGGCCGGAGCCCCAGTGTCTGTGGGGCTGTGGAAGGGCTGCCGGGGGAAGGCGAGGGCCAGCAACACCTGGGAGTCCTGGCACCTTTTGTGTGGGAGCAGTCGCTGGATGTTTGCAATTTCGAGCTGGGCTCCGGCGCAGGTCCCAAGAGCGAGCAAGGCACTAACGTCGGCACCCTGAGCTGGCTGGCAAGGCCGGAGCCCCAGTGTCTGTGGGGCTGTGGAAGGGCTGCCGGGGGAAGGCGAGGGCCAGCAACACCTGGGAGTCCTGGCACATTTGGTGTGGGAGCAGTCGCTGGACGTTTGCAATTTCGAGCTGGGCTCCGGCGCAGGTCCCGAGAGCGAGCAAGGCACGAACGTCGGCCCCCTGAGCTGGCTGGCAAGGCCGGAGCCCCAGTGTGTGTGTCGCTGTGGAAGGGCTGCTGGGGGAAGGCGAGGGCCAGCAAAACCTGGGAGGCCTGGCACCTTTCGTGTGGGAGCAGTCGCTGGACGTTTGCAATTTGGAGCTGGGCTCCGGCGCAGGTCCCGAGAGCGAGCAAGGCACGAACGTCGGCCCCCTGAGCTGGCTGGCAAGGCCGGAGCCCCAGTGTGTGTGGGGCTGTGGAAGGGCTGCCAGGGGAAGGCGAGGGCCAGCAACACCTGGCAGTCCTGGCACCTTTGGTGTGGGAGCAGTCGCTGGACGTTTGCAATTTCGAGCTGGGCTCCGGCGCAGGTCCCGAGAGCGAGCAAGGCACGAACGTCGGCACCCTGAGCTGGCTGGCAAGGCCAGAGCCCCAGTGTGTGTGTGGCTATGGAAGGGCTGCCGGGGGAAGGCGAGGGCCAGCAACACCTGGGAGTCCTGGCACCTTTCGTGTGGGAGCAGTCGCTGGACGTTTGCTATTTTGAGCTGGGCTCCGGCGCAGGTCCCGAGAGCGAGCAAGGCACGAACGTCGGCACCCTGAGCTGGCTGGCAAGGCCAGAGCCCCAGTGTGTGTGGGGCTGTGGAAGGGCTGCCGGGGGAAGGCGAGGGCCAGCAACACCTGGGAGTCCTGGCACCTTTCGTGTGGGAGCAGTCGCTGGACTTTTGCAATTTTGAGCTGGGCTCCGGCGCAGTTCCTGAGAGCGAGCAAGGCACGAACGTCGGCACCCTGAGCTGGCTGGCAAGGCCGGAGCCCCAGTGTGTGTGGGGCTGTGGAAGGGCTGCTGGGGGAAGGCGAGGGCCAGCAACACCTGGGACTCCTGGCACCTTTCGTGTGGGAGCAGTCGCTGGATGTTTGCAATTTTGAGCTGGGCTCCGGCGCAGGTCCCGAGAGCGAGCAAGGCACGAACGTCGGCACCCTGAGCTGGCTGGCAAGGCCGGAGCCCCAGTGTGTGTGGGGCTGTGGAGGGGCTGCCGGGGGAAGGCAAGGGCCAGCAACACATCAGACTTCTGGCACCTTTCGTGTGGGAGCAGTCGCTGGACGTTTGCAATTTCGAGCTGGGCTCCGGCGCAGGTCCCGAGAGCGAGCAAGGCACGAACGTCGGCCCCCTGAGCTGGCTGGCAAGGCCGGAGCCCCAGTGTGTGTGGGGCTGTGGAAGGGCTGCCGGGGGAAGGTGAGGGCCAGCAACACCTGGGAGTCCTGGCACCTTTCGTGTGGGAGCAGTCGCTGGACGTTTGCAATTTCGAGCTGGGCTCCGGCGCAGGTCCCGAGAGCGAGCAAGTCACGAACGTCGGCACCCTGAGCTGTCTGGCAAGGCCGGAGCCCCAGTGTGTGTGGGGCTGTGGAAGGGCTGCCGGGGGAAGGCGAGGGCCAGCAACACATCAGAGTCCTGGCACCTTTCGTGTGGGAGCAGTCGCTGGACTTTTGCAATTTTGAGCTGGGCTCCGGCGCAGTTCCTGAGAGCGAGCAAGGCACGAACGTCGGCACCCTGAGCTGGCTGGCAAGGCCGGAGCCCCAGTGTGTGTGGGGCTGTGGAAGGGCTGCCAAGGGAAGGCGAGGGCCAGCAACACCTGGGAGTCCTGGCACCTTTCGTGTGGGAGCAGTCGCTGGATGTTTGCAATTTTGAGCTGGGCTCCGGCGCAGGTCCCGAGAGCGAGCAAGGCACGAACGTCGGCACCCTGAGCTGGCTGGCAAGGCCAGAGCCCCAGTATCTGCGGGGCTATGGAAGGGCTGCCGGGGGAAGGCGAGGGCCAGCAACACCTGGGAGGCCTGGCACCTTTCGTGTGGGAGCAGTCGCTGGACGTTTGCAATTTGGAGCTGGGCTCCGGTGCAGGTCCCGAGAGCGAGCAAGGCACGAACGTCGGCCCCCTGAGCTGGCTGGCAAGGCCGGAGCCCCAGTGTGTGTGGGGCTGTGGAAGGGCTGCCGGGGGAAGGCGAGGGCCAGCAACACATCAGAGTCCTGGCACCTTTGGTGTGGGGGTAATTGCTGGACGTTTGCAATTTCGAGCTCGGCTCCGGCGCAGGTCCCGAGAGCGAGCAAGTCACGAACGTCGGCACCCTGAGCTGGCTGGCAAGGCCGGAGCCCCAGTGTGTGTGGGGCTGTGGAAGGGCTGCCAAGGGAAGGCGAGGGCCAGCAACATCTGGGAGTCCTGGCACCTTTCGTGTGGGAGCAGTCGCTGGACGTTTGCAATTTCGAGCTGGGCTCCGGCGCAGGTCCCGAGAGCGAGCAAGGCACGAACGTCGGCACCCTGACCTGGCTGGCAAGGCCGGAGCCCCAGTGTGTGTGGGGCTGTGGAAGGGCTGCCGGGGGAAGGCGAGGGCCAGCAACACATCAGAGTCCTGGCACCTTTCGTGTGGGAGCAGTCGCTGGACATCTACTATTTTGAGCTGGGCTCCGGCGCAGGTCCCGAGAGCGAGCAAGGCACGAACGTCGGCACCCTGAGCTGGCTGGCAAGGCCAGAGCCCCAGTGTCTGTGGGGCTGTGGAAGGGCTGCCGGGGGAAGGCGAGGGCCAGCAACACCTGGGAGGCCTGGCACCTTTCGTGTGGGAGCAGTTGCTGGACGTTTGCAATTTCGAGCTGGGCTCCGGCGCAGGTCCCGAGAGCGAGCAAGGCACGAACGTCGGCACCCTGAGCTGGCTGGCAAGGCCAGAGCCCCAGTGTCTGTGGGGCTGTGGAAGGGCTGCCGGGGGAAGGCGAGGGCCAGCAACACCTGGGAGGCCTGGCACCTTTCGTGTGGGAGCAGTCGCTGGACGTTTGCAATTTGGAGCTGGGCTCCGGCGCAGGTCCCGAGAGCGAGCAAGGCAGGAACGTCGGCCCCCTGAGCTGGCTGGCAAGGCCAGAGCCCCAGTGCGTGGGGGGCTGTGGAAGGGCTGCCGGGGGAAGGCGAGGGCCAGCAATACATCAGAGTCCTGGCACCTTTCGTGTGGGGGTAATTGCTGGACGTTTGCAATTTTGAGCTGGGCTCCGGCGCAGGTCCCGAGAGCGAGCAAGTCACGAACGTCGGCACCCTGATCTGGCTGGCAAGGCCGGAGCCCCAGTGTGTGTGGGGCTGTGGAAGGGCTGCCGGGGGAAGGAGAGGGCCAGCAACACCTGGCAGTCCTGGCACCTTTGTTGTGGGAGCAGTCGCTGGACGTTTGCAATTTCGAGCTGGGCTCCGGCGCAGGTCCCGAGAGCGAGCAAGGCACGAACGTCGGCAGCCTGAGCTGGCTGGCAAGGCCGGAGCCCCAGTGTGTGTGGGGCTGTGGAAGGGCTGCCAGGGGAAGGTGAGGGCCAGCAACACCTGGGAGTCCTGGCACCTTTCGTGTGGGAGCAGTCGCTGGACGTTTGCAATTTCGAGCTGGGCTCCGGCGCAGGTCCCGAGAGCGAGCAAGGCACGAACGTCGGCACCCTGATCTGGCTGGCAAGGCCAGAGCCCCAGTGTGTGTGTGGCTATGGAAGGGCTGCCGGGGGAAGGCGAGGGCCAGCAACACCTGGGAGTCCTGGCACCTTTCGTGTGGGAGCAGTCGCTGGACGTTTGCAATTTCGAGCTGGGCTCCGGCGCAGGTACCGAGAGCGAGCAAGGCACGAACGTCGGCACCCTGACCTGGCTGGCAAGGCCGGAGCCCCAGTGTGTGTGGGGCTGTGGAAGGGCTGCCGGGGGAAGGCGAGGGCCAGCAACACATCAGAGTCCTGGCACCTTTCGTGTGGGAGCAGTCGCTGGACTTTTGCAATTTTGAGCTGGGCTCCGGCGCAGTTCCTGAGAGCGAGCAAGGCACGAACGTCGGCACCCTGAGCTGGCTGGCAAGGCCGGAGCCCCAGTGTGTGTGGGGCTGTGGAAGGGCTGCCAAGGGAAGGCGAGGGCCAGCAACACCTGGGAGTCCTGGCACCTTTCGTGTGGGAGCAGTCGCTGGACGTTTGCAATTTTGAGCTGGGCTCCGGCGCAGGTCCCGAGAGCGAGCAAGGCACGAACGTCGGCACCCTGAGCTGGCTGGCAAGGCCAGAGCCCCAGTATCTGGGGGGCTATAGAAGGGCAGCCGGGGGAAGGCGAGGGCCAGCAACACCTGGGAGTCCTGGCACCTTTCGTGTGGGAGCAGTCGCTGGACGTTTGCAATTTGGAGCTGGGCTCCGGCGCAGGTCCCGAGAGCGAGCAAGGCACGAACGTCGGCCCCCTGAGCTGGCTGGCAAGGCCGGAGCCCCAGGGTCTGTGGGGCTGTGGAAGGGCTGCCGGGGGAAGGCGAGGGCCAGCAACACATCAGAGTCCTGGCACCTTTGGTGTGGGGGTAATTGCTAGACGTTTGAAATTTTGAGCTGGGCTCCGGCGCAGGTCCCGAGAGCGAGCAAGGCACGAACGTCGGCACCCTGAGCTGGCTGGCAAGGCCGGAGCCCCAGTGTGTGTGGGGCTGTGGAAGGGCTGCCAGGGGAAGGCGAGGGCCAGCAACATCTGGGAGTCCTGGCACCTTTCGTGTGGGAGCAGTCGCTGGACGTTTGCAATTTCGAGCTGGGCTCCGGCGCAGGTCCCGAGAGCGAGCAAGGCACGAACGTCGGCACCCTGAGCTGGCTGGCAAGGCCGGAGCCCCAGTGTGTGTGGGGCTGTGGAAGGGCTGCCGGGGAGAGGCGAGGGCCAGCAACACATCAGAGTCCTGGCACCTTTCGTGTGGGAGCAGTCGCTGGACATCTACTATTTTGAGCTGGGCTCTGGCGCAGGTCCCGAGAGCGAGCAAGGCACGAACGTCGGCACCCTGACCTGGCTGGCAAGGCCGGAGCCCCAGTGTGTGTGGGGCTGTGGAAGGGCTGCCAAGCGAAGGCGAGGGTCAGCAACACCTGGGAGTCCTGGCATCTTTCGTGTGGGAGCAGTCGCTGGACGTTTGCAATTTTGAGCTGGGCTCCGGCGCAGGTCCCGAGAGCGAGCAAGGCACGAACGTCGGCACCCTGAGCTGGCTGGCAAGGCCGGAGCCCCAGTGTCTGTGGGGCTGTGGAAGGGCTGCTGGGGGAAGGCGAGGGCCAGCAACACCTGGGAGGCCTGGCACCTTTCGTGTGGGAGCAGTCGCTGGACATTTGCAATTTGGAGCTGGGCTCCGGCGCAGGTCCCGAGAGCGAGCAAGGCACGAACGTCGGCACCCTGGGCTGGCTGGCAAGGCCAGAGCCCCAGTGTCTGTGGGGCTGTGGAAGGGCTGCCGGGGGAAGGCGAGGGCCAGCAACACCTGGGAGGCCTGGCACCTTTCGTGTGGGAGCAGTCGCTGGACGTTTGCAATTTGGAGCTGGGCTCCGGCGCAGGTCCCGAGAGCGAGCAAGGCAGGAACGTCGGCCCCCTGAGCTGGCTGGCAAGGCCAGAGCTCCAGTGCGTGGGGGGCTGTGGAAGGGCTGCCGGGGGAAGGCGAGGGCCAGCAATACATCAGAGTCCTGGCACCTTTCGTGTGGGGGTAATTGCTGGACGTTTGCAATTTTGAGCTGGTCTCCGGCGCAGGTACCGAGAGCGAGCAAGTCACGAACGTCGGCACCCTGACCTGGCTGGCAAGGCCGGAGCCCCAGTGTGTGTGGGGCTGTGGAAGGGCTGCCGGGGGAAGGCGAGGGCCAGCAACACCTGGCAGTCCTGGCACCTTTCGTGTGGGAGCAGTCGCTGGACGTTTGCAATTTCGAGCTGGGCTCCGGCGCAGGTCCCGAGAGCGAGCAAGGCACGAACGTCGGCACCCTGATTTGGCTGGCAAGGCCGGAGCCCCAGTGTGTGTGGGGGTGTGGAAGGGCTGCCGGGGGAAGGCAAGGGCCAGCAACACATCAGACTTCTGGCACCTTTCGTGTGGGAGCAGTCGCTGGACTGTTGCAATTTCGAGCTGGGCTCCGGCGCAGGTACCAAGAGCGAGCGAGGCACGAACGTCGGCACCCTGATCTGGCTGGCAAGGCCAAAGCCCCAGTTTGTGTGGGGCTGTGGAAGGGCTGCCAGGGGAAGGCGAGGGCCAGCAACATCTGGGAGTCCTGGCACCTTTTGTGTGGGAGCAGTCGCTGGATGTTTGCAATTTCGAGCTCGGCTCCGGCGCAGGTCCCGAGAGCGAGCAAGGCACTAACGTCGGCACCCTGAGCTGGCTGGCAAGGCCGGAGCCCCAGTGTGTGTGGGGCTGTGGAAGGGCTGCCGGGGGAAGGCGAGGGCCAGCAACACATCAGAGTCCTGGCACCTTTGATGTGGGGGTAATTGCTGGACGTTTGAAATTTTGAGCTGGGCTCCGGCGCAGGTCCCGAGAGCGAGCAAGTCACGAACGTCGGCACCCTGATCTGGCTGGCAAGGCCGGAGCCCCAGTGTGTGTGGGGCTGTGGAAGGGCTGCCAGGGGAAGGTGAGGGCCAGCAACACCTGGGAGTCCTGGCACCTTTCGTGTGGGAGCAGTCGCTGGACGTTTGCAATTTCGAGCTGGGCTCCGGCGCAGGTCCCGAGAGCGAGCAAGGCACGAACGTCGGCACCCTGATCTGGCTGGCAAGGCCAGAGCCCCAGTGTGTGTGTGGCTATGGAAGGGCTGCCGGGGGAAGGCGAGGGCCAGCAACACCTGGGAGTCCTGGCACCTTTCGTGTGGGAGCAGTCGCTGGACGTTTGCAATTTCGAGCTGGGCTCCGGCGCAGGTACCGAGAGCGAGCAAGGCACGAACGTCGGCACCCTGACCTGGCTGGCAAGGCCGGAGCCCCAGTGTGTGTGGGGCTGTGGAAGGGCTGCCGGGGGAAGGCGAGGGCCAGCAACACATCAGAGTCCTGGCACCTTTCGTGTGGGAGCAGTCGCTGGACTTTTGCAATTTTGAGCTGGGCTCCGGCGCAGTTCCTGAGAGCGAGCAAGGCACGAACGTCGGCACCCTGACCTGGCTGGCAAGGCCGGAGCCCCAGTGTGTGTGGGGCTGTGGAAGGGCTGCCAAGGGAAGGCGAGGGCCAGCAACACCTGGGAGTCCTGGCACCTTTCGTGTGGGAGCAGTCGCTGGACGTTTGCAATTTTGAGCTGGGCTCCGGCGCAGGTCCCGAGAGCGAGCAAGGCACGAACGTCGGCACCCTGAGCTGGCTGGCAAGGCCAGAGCCCCAGTATCTGGGGGGCTATAGAAGGGCAGCCGGGGGAAGGCGAGGGCCAGCAACACCTGGGAGTCCTGGCACCTTTCGTGTGGGAGCAGTCGCTGGACGTTTGCAATTTGGAGCTGGGCTCCGGCGCAGGTCCCGAGAGCGAGCAAGGCACGAACGTCGGCCCCCTGATCTGGCTGGCAAGGCCGGAGCCCCAGGGTCTGTGGGGCTGTGGAAGGGCTGCCGGGGGAAGGCGAGGGCCAGCAACACATCAGAGTCCTGGCACCTTTGGTGTGGGGGTAATTGCTAGACGTTTGAAATTTTGAGCTGGGCTCCGGCGCAGGTCCCGAGAGCGAGCAAGGCACGAACGTCGGCACCCTGAGCTGGCTGGCAAGGCCGGAGCCCCAGTGTGTGTGGGGCTGTGGAAGGGCTGCCAGGGGAAGGCGAGGGCCAGCAACATCTGGGAGTCCTGGCACCTTTCGTGTGGGAGCAGTCGCTGGACGTTTGCAATTTCGAGCTGGGCTCCGGCGCAGGTCCCGAGAGCGAGCAAGGCACGAACGTCGGCACCCTGAGCTGGCTGGCAAGGCCGGAGCCCCAGTGTGTGTGGGGCTGTGGAAGGGCTGCCGGGGAGAGGCGAGGGCCAGCAACACATCAGAGTCCTGGCACCTTTCGTGTGGGAGCAGTCGCTGGACATCTACTATTTTGAGCTGGGCTCTGGCGCAGGTCCCGAGAGCGAGCAAGGCACGAACGTCGGCACCCTGACCTGGCTGGCAAGGCCGGAGCCCCAGTGTGTGTGGGGCTGTGGAAGGGCTGCCAAGCGAAGGCGAGGGTCAGCAACACCTGGGAGTCCTGGCATCTTTCGTGTGGGAGCAGTCGCTGGACGTTTGCAATTTTGAGCTGGGCTCCGGCGCAGGTCCCGAGAGCGAGCAAGGCACGAACGTCGGCACCCTGAGCTGGCTGGCAAGGCCGGAGCCCCAGTGTCTGTGGGGCTGTGGAAGGGCTGCTGGGGGAAGGCGAGGGCCAGCAACACCTGGGAGGCCTGGCACCTTTCGTGTGGGAGCAGTCGCTGGACATTTGCAATTTCGAGCTGGGCTCCGGCGCAGGTCCCGAGAGCGAGCAAGGCACGAACGTCGGCACCCTGGGCTGGCTGGCAAGGCCAGAGCCCCAGTGTCTGTGGGGCTGTGGAAGGGCTGCCGGGGGAAGGCGAGGGCCAGCAACACCTGGGAGGCCTGGCACCTTTCGTGTGGGAGCAGTCGCTGGACGTTTGCAATTTGGAGCTGGGCTCCGGCGCAGGTCCCGAGAGCGAGCAAGGCAGGAACGTCGGCCCCCTGAGCTGGCTGGCAAGGCCAGAGCTCCAGTGCGTGGGGGGCTGTGGAAGGGCTGCCGGGGGAAGGCGAGGGCCAGCAATACATCAGAGTCCTGGCACCTTTCGTGTGGGGGTAATTGCTGGACGTTTGCAATTTTGAGCTGGTCTCCGGCGCAGGTACCGAGAGCGAGCAAGTCACGAACGTCGGCACCCTGAGCTGTCTGGCAAGGCCGGAGCCCCAGTGTGTGTGGGGCTGTGGAAGGGCTGCCGGGGGAAGGCGAGGGCCAGCAACACCTGGCAGTCCTGGCACCTTTCGTGTGGGAGCAGTCGCTGGACGTTTGCAATTTCGAGCTGGGCTCCGGCGCAGGTCCCGAGAGCGAGCAAGGCACGAACGTCGGCACCCTGATTTGGCTGGCAAGGCCGGAGCCCCAGTGTGTGTGGGGGTGTGGAAGGGCTGCCGGGGGAAGGCAAGGGCCAGCAACACATCAGACTTCTGGCACCTTTCGTGTGGGAGCAGTCGCTGGACTGTTGCAATTTCGAGCTGGGCTCCGGCGCAGGTACCAAGAGCGAGCGAGGCACGAACGTCGGCACCCTGATCTGGCTGGCAAGGCCAAAGCCCCAGTTTGTGTGGGGCTGTGGAAGGGCTGCCAGGGGAAGGCGAGGGCCAGCAACATCTGGGAGTCCTGGCACCTTTTGTGTGGGAGCAGTCGCTGGATGTTTGCAATTTCGAGCTCGGCTCCGGCGCAGGTCCCGAGAGCGAGCAAGGCACTAACGTCGGCACCCTGAGCTGGCTGGCAAGGCCGGAGCCCCAGTGTGTGTGGGGCTGTGGAAGGGCTGCCGGGGGAAGGCGAGGGCCAGCAACACATCAGAGTCCTGGCACCTTTGATGTGGGGGTAATTGCTGGACGTTTGAAATTTTGAGCTGGGCTCCGGCGCAGGTCCCGAGAGCGAGCAAGGCAAGAACGTCGGCACCCTGAGCTGGCTGGCAAGGCCGGAGCCCCAGTGCGTGTGGGGCTGTGGAAGGGCTGCCAGGGGAAGGCGAGGGCCAGCAACACATCAGAGTCCTGGCACCTTTGGTGTGGGGGTAATTGCTGGACGTTTGAAATTTTGAGCTGGGCTCCGGCGCAGGTCCCGAGAGCGAGCAAGTCACGAACGTCGGCACCCTGACCTGGCTGGCAAGGCCAGAGCCCCAGTGCGTGTGGGGCTGTGGAAGGGCTGCCAGGGGAAGGCGAGGGCCAGCAACATCTGGGAGTCCTGGCACCTTTCGTGTGGGAGCAGTCGCTGGACGTTTGCAATTTCGAGCTGGGCTCCGGCGCAGGTCCCGAGAGCGAGCAAGTCAAGAACGTCGGCACCCTGACCTGGCTGGCAAGGCCGGAGCCCCAGTGTGTGTGGGGCTGTGGATGGGCTGCCGGGGAGAGGCGAGGGCCAGCAACACATCAGAGTCCTGGCACCTTTCGTGTGGGAGCAGTCGCTGGACATCTACTATTTTGAGCTGGGCTCTGGCGCAGGTCCCGAGAGCGAGCAAGGCACGAACGTCGGCACCCTGAGCTGGCTGGCAAGGCCGTAGCCCCACTGTGTGTGGGGCTGTGGAAGGGCTGCCAAGGGAAGGCGAGGGTCAGCAACACCTGGGAGTCCTGGCATCTTTCGTGTGGGAGCAGTCGCTGGACGTTTGCAATTTTGAGCTGGGCTCCGGCGCAGATCCCAAGAGCGAGCAAGGCACGAACGTCGGCACCCTGAGCTGGCTGGCAAGGCCGGAGCCCCAGTGTCTGTGGGGCTGTGGAAGGGCTGCCGGGGGAAGGCGAGGGCCAGCAACATCTGGGAGTCCTGGCACCTTTCGTGTGGGAGCAGTCGCTGGACATTTGCAATTTCGAGCTGGGCTCCGGCGCAGGTCCCGAGAGCGAGCAAGGCACGAACGTCGGCACCCTGGGCTGGCTGGCAAGGCCAGAGCCCCAGTGTCTGTGGGGCTGTGGAAGGGCTGCCGGGGGAAGGCGAGGGCCAGCAACACCTGGGAGGCCTGGCACCTTTCGTGTGGGAGCAGTCGCTGGACGTTTGCAATTTGGAGCTGGGCTCCGGCGCAGGTCCCGAGAGCGAGCAAGGCAGGAACGTCGGCCCCCTGAGCTGGCTGGCAAGGCCAGAGCTCCAGTGCGTGGGGGGCTGTGGAAGGGCTGCCGGGGGAAGGCGAGGGCCAGCAATACATCAGAGTCCTGGCACCTTTCGTGTGGGGGTAATTGCTGGACGTTTGCAATTTTGAGCTGGTCTCCGGCGCAGGTACCGAGAGCGAGCAAGTCACGAACGTCGGCACCCTGACCTGGCTGGCAAGGCCGGAGCCCCAGTGTGTGTGGGGCTGTGGAAGGGCTGCCGGGGGAAGGCGAGGGCCAGCAACACCTGGCAGTCCTGGCACCTTTCGTGTGGGAGCAGTCGCTGGACGTTTGCAATTTCGAGCTGGGCTCCGGCGCAGGTCCCGAGAGCGAGCAAGGCACGAACGTCGGCACCCTGATTTGGCTGGCAAGGCCGGAGCCCCAGTGTGTGTGGGGGTGTGGAAGGGCTGCCGGGGGAAGGCAAGGGCCAGCAACACATCAGACTTCTGGCACCTTTCGTGTGGGAGCAGTCGCTGGACTGTTGCAATTTCGAGCTGGGCTCCGGCGCAGGTACCAAGAGCGAGCGAGGCACGAACGTCGGCACCCTGATCTGGCTGGCAAGGCCAAAGCCCCAGTTTGTGTGGGGCTGTGGAAGGGCTGCCAGGGGAAGGCGAGGGCCAGCAACATCTGGGAGTCCTGGCACCTTTTGTGTGGGAGCAGTCGCTGGATGTTTGCAATTTCGAGCTCGGCTCCGGCGCAGGTCCCGAGAGCGAGCAAGGCACTAACGTCGGCACCCTGAGCTGGCTGGCAAGGCCGGAGCCCCAGTGTGTGTGGGGCTGTGGAAGGGCTGCCGGGGGAAGGCGAGGGCCAGCAACACATCAGAGTCCTGGCACCTTTGATGTGGGGGTAATTGCTGGACGTTTGAAATTTTGAGCTGGGCTCCGGCGCAGGTCCCGAGAGCGAGCAAGGCAAGAACGTCGGCACCCTGAGCTGGCTGGCAAGGCCGGAGCCCCAGTGCGTGTGGGGCTGTGGAAGGGCTGCCAGGGGAAGGCGAGGGCCAGCAACACATCAGAGTCCTGGCACCTTTGGTGTGGGGGTAATTGCTGGACGTTTGAAATTTTGAGCTGGGCTCCGGCGCAGGTCCCGAGAGCGAGCAAGTCACGAACGTCGGCACCCTGACCTGGCTGGCAAGGCCAGAGCCCCAGTGCGTGTGGGGCTGTGGAAGGGCTGCCAGGGGAAGGCGAGGGCCAGCAACATCTGGGAGTCCTGGCACCTTTCGTGTGGGAGCAGTCGCTGGACGTTTGCAATTTCGAGCTGGGCTCCGGCGCAGGTCCCGAGAGCGAGCAAGTCAAGAACGTCGGCACCCTGACCTGGCTGGCAAGGCCGGAGCCCCAGTGTGTGTGGGGCTGTGGAAGGGCTGCCGGGGAGAGGCGAGGGCCAGCAACACATCAGAGTCCTGGCACCTTTCATGTGGGAGCAGTCACTGGACATCTACTATTTTGAGCTGGGCTCTGGCGCAGGTCCCGAGAGCGAGCAAGGCACGAACGTCGGCACCCTGAGCTGGCTGGCAAGGCCGTAGCCCCACTGTGTGTGGGGCTGTGGAAGGGCTGCCAAGGGAAGGCGAGGGTCAGCAACACCTGGGAGTCCTGGCATCTTTCGTGTGGGAGCAGTCGCTGGACGTTTGCAATTTTGAGCTGGGCTCCGGCGCAGATCCCAAGAGCGAGCAAGGCACGAACGTCGGCACCCTGAGCTGGCTGGCAAGGCCGGAGCCCCAGTGTCTGTGGGGCTGTGGAAGGGCTGCCGGGGGAAGGCGAGGGCCAGCAACATCTGGGAGTCCTGGCACCTTTCGTGTGGGAGCAGTCGCTGGACATTTGCAATTTCGAGCTGGGCTCCGGCGCAGGTCCCGAGAGCGAGCAAGGCACGAACGTCGGCACCCTGGGCTGGCTGGCAAGGCCAGAGCCCCAGTGTCTGTGGGGCTGTGGAAGGGCTGCCGGGGGAAGGCGAGGGCCAGCAACACCTGGGAGGCCTGGCACCTTTCGTGTGGGAGCAGTCGCTGGACGTTTGCAATTTCGAGCTGGGCTCCGGCGCAGGTCCCGAGAGCGAGCAAGGCAGGAACGTCGGCCCCCTGAGCTGGCTGGCAAGGCCAGAGCTCCAGTGCGTGGGGGGCTGTGGAAGGGCTGCCGGGGGAAGGCGAGGGCCAGCAATACATCAGAGTCCTGGCACCTTTCGTGTGGGGGTAATTGCTGGACGTTTGCAATTTTGAGCTGGTCTCCGGCGCAGGTACCGAGAGCGAGCAAGTCACGAACGTCGGCACCCTGACCTGGCTGGCAAGGCCGGAGCCCCAGTGTGTGTGGGGCTGTGGAAGGGCTGCCGGGGGAAGGCGAGGGCCAGCAACACCTGGCAGTCCTGGCACCTTTCGTGTGGGAGCAGTCGCTGGACGTTTGCAATTTCGAGCTGGGCTCCGGCGCAGGTCCCGAGAGCGAGCAAGGCACGAACGTCGGCACCCTGATTTGGCTGGCAAGGCCGGAGCCCCAGTGTGTGTGGGGGTGTGGAAGGGCTGCCGGGGGAAGGCAAGGGCCAGCAACACATCAGACTTCTGGCACCTTTCGTGTGGGAGCAGTCGCTGGACTGTTGCAATTTCGAGCTGGGCTCCGGCGCAGGTACCAAGAGCGAGCGAGGCACGAACGTCGGCACCCTGATCTGGCTGGCAAGGCCAAAGCCCCAGTTTGTGTGGGGCTGTGGAAGGGCTGCCAGGGGAAGGCGAGGGCCAGCAACATCTGGGAGTCCTGGCACCTTTTGTGTGGGAGCAGTCGCTGCATGTTTGCAATTTCGAGCTCGGCTCCGGCGCAGGTCCCGAGAGCGAGCAAGGCACTAACGTCGGCACCCTGAGCTGGCTGGCAAGGCCGGAGCCCCAGTGTGTGTGGGGCTGTGGAAGGGCTGCCGGGGGAAGGCGAGGGCCAGCAACACATCAGAGTCCTGGCACCTTTGATGTGGGGGTAATTGCTGGACGTTTGAAATTTTGAGCTGGGCTCCGGCGCAGGTCCCGAGAGCGAGCAAGGCAAGAACGTCGGCACCCTGAGCTGGCTGGCAAGGCCGGAGCCCCAGTGCGTGTGGGGCTGTGGAAGGGCTGCCAGGGGAAGGCGAGGGCCAGCAACACATCAGAGTCCTGGCACCTTTGATGTGGGGGTAATTGCTGGACGTTTGAAATTTTGAGCTGGGCTCCGGCGCAGGTACCGAGAGCGAGCAAGTCACGAACGTCGGCACCCTGAGCTGGCTGGCAAGGCCAGAGCCCCAGTGCGTGTGGGGCTGTGGAAGGGCTGCCAGGGGAAGGCGAGGGCCAGCAACATCTGGGAGTCCTGGCACCTTTCGTGTGGGAGCAGTCGCTGGACGTTTGCAATTTCGAGCTGGGCTCCGGCGCAGGTCCCGAGAGCGAGCAAGTCAAGAACGTCGGCACCCTGACCTGGCTGGCAAGGCCGGAGCCCCAGTGTGTGTGGGGCTGTGGAAGGGCTGCCGGGGAGAGGCGAGGGCCAGCAACACATCAGAGTCCTGGCACCTTTCGTGTGGGAGCAGTCGCTGGACATCTACTATTTCGAGCTGTGCTACGGCGCAGGTCCCGAGAGCGAGCAAGGCACGAACGTCAGCACCCTGAGCTGGCTGGCAAGGCCGTAGCCCCAGTGTGTGTGGGGCTGTGGAAGGGCTGCCAAGGGAAGGCGAGGGTCAGCAACACCTGGGAGTCCTGGCATCTTTCGTGTGGGAGCAGTCGCTGCACGTTTGCAATTTTGAGCTGGGCTCCGGCGCAGATCCCAAGAGCGAGCAAGGCACGAACGTCGGCACCCTGAGCTGGCTGGCAAGGCCGGAGCCCCAGTGTCTGTGGGGCTGTGGAAGGGCTGCCGGGGGAAGGCGAGGGCCAGCAACACATCAGAGTCCTGGCACCTTTCGTGTGGGAGCAGTCGCTGGACGGTTGCAATTTCGAGCTGGGCTCCGGCGCAGGTACCAAGAGCGAGCGAGGCACGAACGTCGGCACCCTGATCTGGCTGGCAAGGCCAAAGCCCCAGTTTGTGTGGGGCTGTGGAAGGGCTGCCAGGGGAAGGCGAGGGCCAGCAAAACCTGGCAGGCCTGGCACCTTTCATGTGGGAGCAGTCGCTGGACGTTTGCAATTTTGAGCTGGGCTCCGGCGCAGGTCCCGAGAGCGAGCAAGGCACGAACGTCGGCACCCTGAGCTGGCTGGCAAGGCCGGAGCCCCAGTGTGTGTGGGGCTGTGGAAGGGCTGCCGGGGGAAGGCGAGGGCCAGCAACATCTGGCAGTCCTGGCACCTTTTGTGTGGGAGCAGTCGCTGGATGTTTGCAATTTCGAGCTCGGCTCCGGCGCAGGTCCCGAGAGCGAGCAAGGCACTAACGTCGGCACCCTGAGCTGGCTGGCAAGGCCGGAGCCCCAGTGTGTGTGGGGCTGTGGAAGGGCTGCCGGGGGAAGGCGAGGGCCAGCAACACCTGGGAGGCCTGGCACCTTTCGTGTGGGAGCAGTCGCTGGACGTTTGCAATTTCGAGCTGGGCTCCGGCGCAGGTCCCGAGAGCGAGCAAGGCACGAACGTCGGCACCCTGAGCTGGCTGGCAAGGCCAGAGCCCCAGTGTGTGTGGGGCTGTGGAAGGGCTGCCGGGGGAAGGCGAGGGCCAGCAACACATCAGAGTCCTGGCACCTTTCGTGTGGGAGCAGTTGCTGGACGTTTGCAATTTTAAGCTCGGCTCTGGCGCAGGTCCCGAGAGCGAGCAAGTCACGAACGTCGGCACCCTGAGCTGTCTGGCAAGGCCGGAGCCCCAGTGTGTGTGGGGCTGTGGAAGGGCTGCCGGGGGAAGGCGAGGGCCAGCAACACATCAGAGTCCTCGCACTTTTCGTGTGGGAGCAGTCCCTGGACGTTTGCAATTTCGAGCTGGGATCCGGCGCAGGTACCGAGAGCGAGCAAGGCACGAACGTCAGCACCCTGAGCTGGCTGGCAAGGCCGGAGCCCCAGTGTGTGTGGGGCTGTGGAAGGGCTGCCGGGGGAAGGCGAGGGCCAGCAACACCTGGGAGTCCTGGCACCTTTCGTGTGGGAGCAGTCGCTGGACGTTTGCAATTTCGAGCTGGGCTCCGGCGCAGGTCCCGAGAGCGAGCAAGGCACGAACGTCGGCACCCTGAGCTGGCTGGCAAGGCCAGAGCCCCAGTGTGTGTGGGGCTGTGGAAGGGCTGCCGGGGGAAGGCGAGGGCCAGCAACACCTGGGAGGCCTGGCACCTATCGTGTGGGAGCAGTCGCTGGACGTTTGCAATTTGGAGCTGGGCTCCGGCGCAGGTCCCGAGAGCGAGCAAGGCACGAATGTCGGCCCCCTGAGCTGGCTGGCAAGGCCGGAGCCCCAGTGTGTGTGGGGCTGTGGAAGGGCTGCCGGGGGAAGGCGAGGGCCAGCAACACCTGGGAGTCCTGGCACCTTTCGTGTGGGAGCAGTCGCTGGACGTTTGCAATTTCGAGCTGGGCTCCGGCGCAGGTCCCGAGAGCGAGCAAGGCACGAACGTCGGCACCCTGAGCTGGCTGGCAAGGCCAGAGCCCCAGTATCTGGGGGGCTGTGGAAGGGCTGCCGGGGGAAGGCGAGGGCCAGCAACACCTGGGAGTCCTGGCACCTTTCGTGTGGGAGCAGTCGCTGGACGTTTGCAATTTGGAGCTGGGCTCCGGCGCAGGTCCCGAGAGCGAGCAAGGCACGAACGTCGGCACCCTGATCTGGCTGGCAAGGCCGGAGCCCCAGTGTCTGTGGGGCTGTGGAAGGGCTGCCAAGGGAAGGCGAGGGTCAGCAACACCTTGGAGTCCTGGCACCTTTCGTGTGGGAGCAGTCGCTGGACGTTTGCAATTTCGAGCTGGGCTCCGGCGCAGGTCCCGAGAGCGAGCAAGGCACGAACGTCGGCACCCTGAGCTGGCTGGCAAGGCCGGAGCCCCAGTGTGTGTGGGGCTGTGGAAGGGCTGCCGGGGAGAGGCGAGGGCCAGCAACACCTGGGAGTCCTGGCACCTTTCGTGTGGGAGCAGTCGCTGGACATCTACTATGTTGAGCTGGGCTCTGGCGCAGGTCCCGAGAGCGAGCAAGTCACGAACGTCGGCACCCTGACCTGGCTGGCAAGGCCGGAGCCCCAGTGCGTGTGGGGCTGTGGAAGGGCTGCCAGGGGAAGGCGAGGGCCAGCAACACCTGGGAGTCCTGGCACCTTTCGTGTGGGAGCAGTCGCTGGACGTTTGCAATTTCGAGCTGGGCTCCGGCGCAGGTCCCGAGAGCGAGCAAGGCACGAACGTCGGCACCCTGAGCTGGCTGGCAAGGCCAGAGCCCCAGTGTGTGTGGGGCTGTGGAAGGGCTGCCGGGGGAAGGCGAGGGCCAGCAACACATCAGAGTCCTGGCACCTTTGGTGTGGGGGTAATTGCTGGACGTTTGAAATTTTGAGCTGGGCTCCGGCGCAGGTCCCGAGAGCGAGCAAGTCACGAACGTCGGCACCCGGACCTGGCTGGCAAGGCCGGAGCCCCAGTGCGTGGGGGGCTGTGGAAGGGCTGCCGGGGGAAGGCGAGGGCCAGCAACACATCAGAGTCCTGGCACCTTTCGTGTGGGAGCAGTCGCTGGACGTTTGCAATTTGGAGCTGGGCTCCGGCACAGGTACTGAGAGCGAGCAAGGCACGAACGTCGGCACCCTGAGCTGGCTGGCAAGGCCAGAGCCCCAGTGTCTGTGGGGCTGTGGAAGGGCTGCCGGGGGAAGGCGAGGGCCAGCAACACCTGGGAGGCCTGGCACATTTCGTGTGGGAGCAGTCGCTGGACGTTTGCAATTTTGAGCTGGGCTCCGGCGCAGGTACCGAGAGCGAGCAAGGCACGAACGTCGGCCCCCTGAGCTGGCTGGCAAGGCCAGAGCCCCAGTGCGTGGGGGGCTGTGGAAGGGCTGCCGGGGGAAGGCGAGGGCCAGCAACACATCAGAGTCCTGGCACCTTTGGTGTGGGAGCAGTCGCTGGACGTTTGCTATTTTGAGCTGGGCTCCGGCGCAGGTCCCGAGAGCGAGCAAGGCACGAACGTCGGCACCCTGAACTGGCTGGCAAGGCCAGAGACCCAGTGTGTGTGGGGCTGTGGAAGGGCTGCCGGGGGAAGGCGAGGGCCAGCAACACCTGGGAGTCCTGGCACCTTTCGTGTGGGAGCAGTCGCTGGACGTTTGCAATTTCGAGCTGGGCTCCGGCGCAGGTACCGAGAGCGAGCAAGGCACGAACGTCGGCACCCTGACCTGGCTGGCAAGGCCGGAGCCCCAGTGTGTGTGGGGCTGTGGAAGGGCTGCCGGGGAGAGGCGAGGGCCAGCAACACATCAGAGTCCTGGCACCTTTCGTGTGGGAGCAGTCGCTGGACATCTACTATTTTGAGCTGGGCTCTGGCGCAGGTCCCGAGAGCGAGCGAGGCACGAACGTCGGCACCCTGAGCTGCCTGGCAAGGCCGGAGCCCCAGTTTCTGTGGGGCTGTGGAAGGGCTGCTGGGGGAAGGCGAGGGCCAGCAACACCTGGCAGGCCTGGCACCTTTCATGTGGGAGCAGTCGATGGACGTTTGCAATTTGGAGCTGGGCTCCGGCGCAGGTCCCGAGAGCGAGCAAGTCACGAACGTCGGCACCCTGATCTGGCTGGCAAGGCCGGAGCCCCAGTGTGTGTGGGGCTGTGGAAGGGCTGCCGGGGGAAGGCTAGGGCCAGCAACACCTGGGAGTCCTGGCACCTTTCGTGTGGGAGCAGTCGCTGGACGTTTGCAATTTCGAGCTGGGCTCCGGCGCAGGTCCCGAGAGCGAGCAAGGCACGAACGTCGGCACCCTGAGCTGGCTGGCAAGGCCAGAGCCCCAGTATCTGGGGGGCTGTGGAAGGGCTGCCGGGGGAAGGCGAGGGCCAGCAACACCTGGGAGTCCTGGCACCTTTCGTGTGGGAGCAGTCGCTGGACGTTTGCAATTTGGAGCTGGGCTCCGGCGCAGGTCCCGAGAGCGAGCAAGGCACGAACGTCGGCACCCTGAGCTGGCTGGCAAGGCCGGAGCCCCAGTGTCTGTGGGGCTGTGGAAGGGCTGCCAAGGGAAGGCGAGGGTCAGCAACACCTTGGAGTCCTGGCACCTTTCGTGTGGGAGCAGTCGCTGGACGTTTGCAATTTTGAGCTGGGCTCCGGCGCAGGTCCCGAGAGCGAGCAAGGCACGAACGTCGGCACCCTGACCTGGCTGGCAAGGCCGGAGCCCCAGTGTGTGTGGGGCTGTGGAAGGGCTGCCGGGGAGAGGCGAGGGCCAGCAACACCTGGGAGTCCTGGCACCTTTCGTGTGGGAGCAGTCGCTGGACATCTACTATGTTGAGCTGGGCTCTGGCGCAGGTCCCGAGAGCGAGCAAGTCACGAACGTCGGCACCCTGACCTTGCTGGCAAGGCCGGAGCCCCAGTGCGTGTGGGGCTGTGGAAGGGCTGCCAGGGGAAGGCGAGGGCCAGCAACACCTGGGAGTCCTGGCACCTTTCGTGTGGGAGCAGTCGCTGGACGTTTGCAATTTCGAGCTGGGCTCCGGCGCAGGTCCCGAGAGCGAGCAAGGCACGAACGTCGGCACCCTGAGCTGGCTGGCAAGGCCAGAGCCCCAGTATCTGGGGGGCTGTGGAAGGGCTGCCGGGGGAAGGCGAGGGCCAGCAACACCTGGGAGGCCTGGCACCTTTCGTGTGGGAGCAGTCGCTGGACGTTTGCAATTTGGAGCTGGGCTCCGGCGCAGGTCCCGAGAGCGAGCAAGGCATGAACGTCGGCACCCTGACCTGGCTGGCAAGGCCGGAGCCCCAGTGTGTGTGGGGCTGTGGAAGGGCTGCCGGGGGAAGGCGAGGGCCAGCAACACATCAGAGTCCTGGCACCTTTGGTGTGGGGGTAATTGCTGGACGTTTGAAATTTTGAGCTGGGCTCCGGCGCAGGTCCCGAGAGCGAGCAAGTCACGAACGTCGGCACCCGGACCTGGCTGGCAAGGCCGGAGCCCCAGTGCGTGGGGGGCTGTGGAAGGGCTGCCGGGGGAAGGCGAGGGCCAGCAACACATCAGAGTCCTGGCACCTTTCGTGTGGGAGCAGTCGCTGGACGTTTGCAATTTGGAGCTGGGCTCCGGCACAGGTACTGAGAGCGAGCAAGGCACGAACGTCGGCACCCTGAGCTGGCTGGCAAGGCCAGAGCCCCAGTGTCTGTGGGGCTGTGGAAGGGCTGCCGGGGGAAGGCGAGGGCCAGCAACACCTGGGAGGCCTGGCACATTTCGTGTGGGAGCAGTCGCTGGACGTTTGCAATTTTGAGCTGGGCTCCGGCGCAGGTACCGAGAGCGAGCAAGGCACGAACGTCGGCCCCCTGAGCTGGCTGGCAAGGCCAGAGCCCCAGTGCGTGGGGGGCTGTGGAAGGGCTGCCGGGGGAAGGCGAGGGCCAGCAACACATCAGAGTCCTGGCACCTTTGGTGTGGGAGCAGTCGCTGGACGTTTGCTATTTTGAGCTGGGCTCCGGCGCAGGTCCCGAGAGCGAGCAAGGCACGAACGTCGGCACCCTGAACTGGCTGGCAAGGCCAGAGACCCAGTGTGTGTGGGGCTGTGGAAGGGCTGCCGGGGGAAGGCGAGGGCCAGCAACACCTGGGAGTCCTGGCACCTTTCGTGTGGGAGCAGTCGCTGGACGTTTGCAATTTCGAGCTGGGCTCCGGCGCAGGTACCGAGAGCGAGCAAGGCACGAACGTCGGCACCCTGACCTGGCTGGCAAGGCCGGAGCCCCAGTGTGTGTGGGGCTGTGGAAGGGCTGCCGGGGAGAGGCGAGGGCCAGCAACACATCAGAGTCCTGGCACCTTTCGTGTGGGAGCAGTCGCTGGACATCTACTATTTTGAGCTGGGCTCTGGCGCAGGTCCCGAGAGCGAGCGAGGCACGAACGTCGGCACCCTGAGCTGCCTGGCAAGGCCGGAGCCCCAGTTTCTGTGGGGCTGTGGAAGGGCTGCTGGGGGAAGGCGAGGGCCAGCAACACCTGGCAGGCCTGGCACCTTTCATGTGGGAGCAGTCGATGGACGTTTGCAATTTGGAGCTGGGCTCCGGCGCAGGTCCCGAGAGCGAGCAAGTCACGAACGTCGGCACCCTGATCTGGCTGGCAAGGCCGGAGCCCCAGTGTGTGTGGGGCTGTGGAAGGGCTGCCGGGGGAAGGCTAGGGCCAGCAACATCTGGGAGTCCTGGCACCTTTTGTGTGGGAGCAGTCGCTGGATGTTTGCAATTTCGAGCTGGGCTCCGGCGCAGGTCCCGAGAGCGAGCAAGGCACGAACGTCGGCAGCCTGACCTGGCTGGCAAGGCCGGAGCCCCAGTGCGTGTCGCTGTGGAAGGGCTGCTGGGGGAAGGCGAGGGCCAGCAAAACCTGGGAGGCCTGGCACCTTTCATGTGGGAGCAGTCGCTGGACGTTTGCAATTTTGAGCTGGGCTCCGGCGCAGGTCCCGAGAGCGAGCAAGGCACGAACGTCGGCACCCTGACCTGGCTGGCAAGGCCGGAGCCCCAGTGTGTGTGGGGCTGTGGAAGGGCTGCCAGGGGAAGGTGAGGGCCAGGAACACCTGGGAGTCCTGGCACCTTTGGTGTGGGAGCAGTCGCTGGACGTTTGCAATTTCGAGCTGGGCTCCGGCGCAGGTCCCGAGAGCGAGCAAGGCACGAACGTCGGCACCCTGAGCTGGCTGGCAAGGCCAGAGCCCCAGTGTGTGTGTGGCTATGGAAGGGCTGCCAGGGGAAGGCGAGGGCCAGCAACACATCAGAGTCCTGGCACCTTTCGTGTGGGAGCAGTCGCTGGACGTTTGCTATTTTGAGCTGGGCTCCGGCGCAGGTCCCGAGAGCGAGCAAGGCACGAACGTCGGCACCCTGAGCTGGCTGGCAAGGCCAGAGCCCCAGTGTGTGTGGGGCTGTGGAAGGGCTGCCGGGGGAAGGCGAGGGCCAGCAACACCTGGGAGTCCTGGCACCTTTTGTGTGGGAGCAGTCGCTGGACGTTTGCAATTTCGAGATGGGCTCCGGCGCAGGTCCCGAGAGCGAGCAAGGCACGAACGTCGGCACCCTGAGCTGGCTGGCAAGGCCGGAGCCCCAGTGTGTGTGGGGCTGTGGAAGGGCTGCCGGGGGAAGGCGAGGGCCAGCAAAACCTGGGAGGCCTGGCACCTTTCGTGTGGGAGCAGTCGCTGGACTTTTGCAATTTTGAGCTGGGCTCCGGCGCAGTTCCTGAGAGCGAGCAAGGCACGAACGTCGGCACCCTGAGCTGGCTGGCAAGGCCGGAGCCCCAGTGTGTGTGGGGCTGTGGAAGGGCTGCCAAGGGAAGGCGAGGGCCAGCAACACCTGGGAGTCCTGGCACCTTTCGTGTGGGAGCAGTCGCTGGATGTTTGCAATTTTGAGCTGGGCTCCGGCGCAGGTCCCGAGAGCGAGCAAGGCACGAACGTCGGCACCCTGAGCTGGCTGGCAAGGCCAGAGCCCCAGTATCTGGGGGGCTATGGAAGGGCTGCCGGGGGAAGGCGAGGGCCAGCAACACCTGGGAGGCCTGGCACCTTTCGTGTGGGAGCAGTCGCTGGACGTTTGCAATTTGGAGCTGGGCTCCGGTGCAGGTCCCGAGAGCGAGCAAGGCACGAACGTCGGCCCCCTGAGCTGGCTGGCAAGGCCGGAGCCCCAGTGTGTGGGGGGCTGTGGAAGGGCTGCCGGGGGAAGGCGAGGGCCAGCAACACATCAGAGTCCTGGCACCTTTGGTGTGGGGGTAATTGCTGGACGTTTGAAATTTTGAGCTGGGCTCCGGCGCAGGTCCCGAGAGCGAGCAAGTCACGAACGTCGGCACCCTGACCTGGCTGGCAAGGCCGGAGACCCAGTGCGTGTGGGGCTGTGGAAGGGCTGCCGGGGAGAGGCGAGGGCCAGCAACACATCAGAGTCCTGGCACCTTTCGTGTGGGAGCAGTCGCTGGACATCTACTATTTTGAGCTGGGCTCTGGCGCAGGTCCCGAGAGCGAGCGAGGCACGAACGTCGGCACCCTGAGCTGCCTGGCAAGGCCGGAGCCCCAGTTTCTGTGGGGCTGTGGAAGGGCTGCTGGGGGAAGGCGAGGGCCAGCAACACCTGGCAGGCCTGGCACCTTTCATGTGGGAGCAGTCGATGGACGTTTGCAATTTGGAGCTGGGCTCCGGCGCAGGTCCCGAGAGCGAGCAAGTCACGAACGTCGGCACCCTGATCTGGCTGGCAAGGCCGGAGCCCCAGTGTGTGTGGGGCTGTGGAAGGGCTGCCGGGGGAAGGCTAGGGCCAGCAACATCTGGGAGTCCTGGCACCTTTTGTGTGGGAGCAGTCGCTGGATGTTTGCAATTTCGAGCTGGGCTCCGGCGCAGGTCCCGAGAGCGAGCAAGGCACGAACGTCGGCAGCCTGACCTGGCTGGCAAGGCCGGAGCCCCAGTGTGTGTCGCTGTGGAAGGGCTGCTGGGGGAAGGCGAGGGCCAGCAAAACCTGGGAGGCCTGGCACCTTTCATGTGGGAGCAGTCGCTGGACGTTTGCAATTTTGAGCTGGGCTCCGGCGCAGGTCCCGAGAGCGAGCAAGGCACGAACGTCGGCACCCTGACCTGGCTGGCAAGGCCGGAGCCCCAGTGTGTGTGGGGCTGTGGAAGGGCTGCCAGGGGAAGGTGAGGGCCAGGAACACCTGGGAGTCCTGGCACCTTTCGTGTGGGAGCAGTCGCTGGACGTTTGCAATTTCGAGCTGGGCTCCGGCGCAGGTCCCGAGAGCGAGCAAGGCACGAACGTCGGCACCCTGAGCTGGCTGGCAAGGCCAGAGCCCCAGTGTGTGTGTGGCTATGGAAGGGCTGCCAGGGGAAGGCGAGGGCCAGCAACACATCAGAGTCCTGGCACCTTTCGTGTGGGAGCAGTCGCTGGACGTTTGCTATTTTGAGCTGGGCTCCGGCGCAGGTCCCGAGAGCGAGCAAGGCACGAACGTCGGCACCCTGAGCTGGCTGGCAAGGCCAGAGCCCCAGTGTGTGTGGGGCTGTGGAAGGGCTGCCGGGGGAAGGCGAGGGCCAGCAACACCTGGGAGTCCTGGCACCTTTTGTGTGGGAGCAGTCGCTGGACGTTTGCAATTTCGAGATGGGCTCCGGCGCAGGTCCCGAGAGCGAGCAAGGCACGAACGTCGGCACCCTGAGCTGGCTGGCAAGGCCGGAGCCCCAGTGTGTGTGGGGCTGTGGAAGGGCTGCCGGGGGAAGGCGAGGGCCAGCAAAACCTGGGAGGCCTGGCACCTTTCGTGTGGGAGCAGTCGCTGGACTTTTGCAATTTTGAGCTGGGCTCCGGCGCAGTTCCTGAGAGCGAGCAAGGCACGAACGTCGGCACCCTGAGCTGGCTGGCAAGGCCGGAGCCCCAGTGTGTGTGGGGCTGTGGAAGGGCTGCCAAGGGAAGGCGAGGGCCAGCAACACCTGGGAGTCCTGGCACCTTTCGTGTGGGAGCAGTCGCTGGATGTTTGCAATTTTGAGCTGGGCTCCGGCGCAGGTCCCGAGAGCGAGCAAGGCACGAACGTCGGCACCCTGAGCTGGCTGGCAAGGCCAGAGCCCCAGTATCTGGGGGGCTATGGAAGGGCTGCCGGGGGAAGGCGAGGGCCAGCAACACCTGGGAGGCCTGGCACCTTTCGTGTGGGAGCAGTCGCTGGACGTTTGCAATTTGGAGCTGGGCTCCGGTGCAGGTCCCGAGAGCGAGCAAGGCACGAACGTCGGCCCCCTGAGCTGGCTGGCAAGGCCGGAGCCCCAGTGTGTGTGGGGCTGTGGAAGGGCTGCCGGGGGAAGGCGAGGGCCAGCAACACATCAGAGTCCTGGCACCTTTGGTGTGGGGGTAATTGCTGGACGTTTGAAATTTTGAGCTGGGCTCCGGCGCAGGTCCCGAGAGCGAGCAAGTCACGAACGTCGGCACCCTGACCTGGCTGGCAAGGCCGGAGACCCAGTGCGTGTGGGGCTGTGGAAGGGCTGCCAAGGGAAGGCGAGGGCCAGCAACATCTGGGAGTCCTGGCACCTTTCGTGTGGGAGCAGTCGCTGGACGTTTGCAATTTCGAGCTGGGCTCCGGCGCAGGTCCCGAGAGCGAGCAAGGCACGAACGTCGGCACCCTGACCTGGCTGGCAAGGCCGGAGCCCCAGTGTGTGTGGGGCTGTGGAAGGGCTGCCGGGGGAAGGCGAGGGCCAGCAACACATCTGAGTCCTGGCACCTTTCGTGTGGGAGCAGTCGCTGGACATCTACTATTTTGAGCTGGGCTCTGGCGCAGGTCCCGAGAGCGAGCAAGGCACGAACGTCGGCACCCTGAGCTGGCTGGCAAGGCCGGAGCCCCAGTGTCTGTGGGGCTGTGGAAGGGCTGCTGGGGGAAGGCGAGGGCCAGCAACACCTGGGAGGCCTGGCACCTTTCGTGTGGGAGCAGTCGCTGGACGTTTGCAATTTCGAGCTGGGCTCCGGCGCAGGTCCCGAGAGCGAGCAAGGCACGAACGTCGGCACCCTGAGCTGGCTGGCAAGGCCAGAGCCCCAGTGTCTGTGGGGCTGTGGAAGGGCTGCCGGGGGAAGGCGAGGGCCAGCAACACCTGGGAGGCCTGGCACCTTTCGTGTGGGAGCAGTCGCTGGACGTTTGCAATTTCGAGCTGGGCTCCGGCGCAGGTCCCGAGAGCGAGCAAGGCACGAACGTCGGCACCCTGAGCTGGCTGGCAAGGCCAGAGCCCCAGTGTGTGTGTGGCTATGGAAGGGCTGCCAGGGGAAGGCGAGGGCCAGCAACACATCAGAGTCCTGGCACCTTTCGTGTGGGAGCAGTCGCTGGACGTTTGCTATTTTGAGCTGGGCTCCGGCGCAGGTCCCGAGAGCGAGCAAGGCACGAACGTCGGCACCCTGAGCTGGCTGGCAAGGCCAGAGCCCCAGTGTGTGTGGGGCTGTGGAAGGGCTGCCGGGGGAAGGCGAGGGCCAGCAACACCTGGGAGTCCTGGCACCTTTTGTGTGGGAGCAGTCGCTGGACGTTTGCAATTTCGAGATGGGCTCCGGCGCAGGTCCCGAGAGCGAGCAAGGCACGAACGTCGGCACCCTGAGCTGGCTGGCAAGGCCGGAGCCCCAGTGTGTGTGGGGCTGTGGAAGGGCTGCCGGGGGAAGGCGAGGGCCAGCAACACATCAGAGTCCTGGCACCTTTCGTGTGGGAGCAGTCGCTGGACTTTTGCAATTTTGAGCTGGGCTCCGGCGCAGTTCCTGAGAGCGAGCAAGGCACGAACGTCGGCACCCTGAGCTGGCTGGCAAGGCCGGAGCCCCAGTGTGTGTGGGGCTGTGGAAGGGCTGCCAAGGGAAGGCGAGGGCCAGCAACACCTGGGAGTCCTGGCACCTTTCGTGTGGGAGCAGTCGCTGGATGTTTGCAATTTTGAGCTGGGCTCCGGCGCAGGTCCCGAGAGCGAGCAAGGCACGAACGTCGGCACCCTGAGCTGGCTGGCAAGGCCAGAGCCCCAGTATCTGGGGGGCTATGGAAGGGCTGCCGGGGGAAGGCGAGGGCCAGCAACACCTGGGAGGCCTGGCACCTTTCGTGTGGGAGCAGTCGCTGGACGTTTGCAATTTTGAGCTGGGCTCCGGCGCAGGTCCCGAGAGCGAGCAAGGCACGAACGTCGGCCCCCTGAGCTGGCTGGCAAGGCCGGAGCCCCAGTGTGTGTGGGGCTGTGGAAGGGCTGCCGGGGGAAGGCGAGGGCCAGCAACACATCAGAGTCCTGGCACCTTTGGTGTGGGGGTAATTGCTGGACGTTTGAAATTTTGAGCTGGGCTCCGGCGCAGGTCCCGAGAGCGAGCAAGTCACGAACGTCGGCACCCTGACCTGGCTGGCAAGGCCGGAGACCCAGTGCGTGTGGGGCTGTGGAAGGGCTGCCAAGGGAAGGCGAGGGCCAGCAACACCTGGGAGTCCTGGCACCTTTCGTGTGGGAGCAGTCGCTGGACGTTTGCAATTTCGAGCTGGGCTCCGGCGCAGGTCCCGAGAGCGAGCAAGGCACGAACGTCGGCACCCTGACCTGGCTGGCAAGGCCGGAGCCCCAGTGTGTGTGGGGCTGTGGAAGGGCTGCCGGGGAGAGGCGAGGGCCAGCAACACATCAGAGTCCTGGCACCTTTCGTGTGGGAGCAGTCGCTGGACATCTACTATTTTGAGCTGGGCTCTGGCGCAGGTCCCGAGAGCGAGCAAGGCACGAACGTCGGCACCCTGAGCTGGCTGGCAAGGCCGGAGCCCCAGTGTCTGTGGGGCTGTGGACGGGCTGCTGGGGGAAGGCGAGGGCCAGCAACACCTGGGAGGCCTGGCACCTTTCGTGTGGGAGCAGTCGCTGGACGTTTGCAATTTCGAGCTGGGCTCCGGCGCAGGTCCCGAGAGCGAGCAAGGCACGAACGTCGGCACCCTGAGCTGGCTGGCAAGGCCAGAGCCCCAGTGTCTGTGGGGCTGTGGAAGGGCTGCCGGGGGAAGGCGAGGGCCAGCAACACCTGGGAGGCCTGGCACCTTTCGTGTGGGAGCAGTCGCTGGACGTTTGCAATTTGGAGCTGGGCTCCGGCGCAGGTCCCGAGAGCGAGCAAGGCAGGAACGTCGGCCCGCTGAGCTGGCTGGCAAGGCCAGAGCCCCAGTGCGTGGGGGGCTGTGGAAGGGCTGCCGGGGGAAGGCGAGGGCCAGCAATACATCAGAGTCCTGGCACCTTTCGTGTGGGGGTAATTGCTGGACGTTTGCAATTTTGAGCTGGGCTCCGGCGCAGGTACCGAGAGCGAGCAAGTCACGAACGTCGGCACCCTGATCTGGCTGGCAAGGCCGGAGCCCCAGTGTGTGTGGGGCTGTGGAAGGGCTGCCGGGGGAAGGCGAGGGCCAGCAACACCTGGCAGTCCTGGCACCTTTGGTGTGGGAGCAGTCGCTGGACGTTTGCAATTTCGAGCTGGGCTCCGGCGCAGGTCCCGAGAGCGAGCAAGGCACGAACGTCGGCACCCTGATTTGGCTGGCAAGGCCGGAGCCCCAGTGTGTGTGTCGCTGTGGAAGGGCTGCCGGGGGAAGGCAAGGGCCAGCAACACATCAGACTTCTGGCACCTTTCGTGTGGGAGCAGTCGCTGGACGTTTGCAATTTCGAGCTGGGCTCCGGCGCAGGTCCCGAGAGCGAGCAAGGCACGAACGTCGGTCCCCTGAGCTGGCTGGCAAGGCCGGAGCCCCAGTGTGTGTGGGGCTGTGGAAGGGCTGCCAGGGGAAGGTGAGGGCCAGCAACACCTGGGAGTCCTGGCACCTTTCGTGTGGGAGCAGTCGCTGGACGTTTGCAATTTCGAGCTGGGCTCCGGCGCAGGTCCCGAGAGCGAGCAAGGCACGAATGTCGGCACCCTGAGCTGGCTGGCAAGGCCGGAGCCCCAGTGTGTGTGGGGCTGTGGAAGGGCTGCCGGGGGAAGGCGAGGGCCAGCAACACATCAGAGTCCTGGCACCTTTCGTGTGGGAGCAGTCGCTGGACTTTTGCACTTTTGAGCTGGGCTCCGGCGCAGTTCCTGAGAGCGAGCAAGGCACGAACGTCGGCACCCTGAGCTGGCTGGCAAGGCCGGAGCCCCAGTATCTGGGGGGCTATGGAAGGGCTGCCGGGGGAAGGCGAGGGCCAGCAACACCTGGGAGGCCTGGCACCTTTCGTGTGGGAGCAGTCACTGGACGTTTGCAATTTGGAGCTGGGCTCCGGCACAGGTCCCGAGAGCGAGCAAGGCACGAACGTCGGCACCCTGACCTGGCTGGCAAGGCCGGAGCCCCAGTGCGTGGGGGGCTGTGGAAGGGCTGCCGGGGGAAGGCGAGGGCCAGCAACACATCAGAGTCCTGGCACCTTTCGTGTGGGAGCAGTCGCTGGACATCTACTATTTTGAGCTGGGCTCTGGCGCAGGTCCCGAGAGCGAGCAAGGCACGAACGTCGGCACCCTGAGCTGGCTGGCAAGGCCGGAGCCCCAGTGTCTGTGGGGCTGTGGAAGGGCTGCTGGGGGAAGGCGAGGGCCAGCAACACCTGGGAGGCCTGGCACCTTTCGTGTGGGAGCAGTCGCTGGACGTTTGCAATTTCGAGCTGGGCTCCGGCGCAGGTCCCGAGAGCGAGCAAGGCACGAACGTCGGCACCCTGAGCTGGCTGGCAAGGCCAGAGCCCCAGTGTCTGTGGGGCTGTGGAAGGGCTGCCGGGGGAAGGCGAGGGCCAGCAACACCTGGGAGGCCTGGCACCTTTGGTGTGGGAGCAGTCGCTGGACGTTTGCAATTTGGAGCTGGGCTCCGGCGCAGGTCCCGAGAGCGAGCAAGGCAGGAACGTCGGCCCCCTGAGCTGGCTGGCAAGGCCAGAGCCCCAGTGCGTGGGGGGCTGTGGAAGGGCTGCCGGGGGAAGGCGAGGGCCAGCAATACATCAGAGTCCTGGCACCTTTCGTGTGGGGGTAATTGCTGGACGTTTGCAATTTTGAGCTGGGCTCCGGCGCAGTTACCGAGAGCGAGCAAGGCACGAACGTCGGCACCCTGATCTGGCTGGCAAGGCCGGAGCCCCAGTGTGTGTGGGGCTGTGGAAGGGCTGCCGGGGGAAGGCGAGGGCCAGCAACACCTGGCAGTCCTGGCACCTTTGGTGTGGGAGCAGTCGCTGGACGTTTGCAATTTCGAGCTGGGCTCCGGCGCAGGTCCCGAGAGCGAGCAAGGCACGAACATCGGCACCCTGATTTGGCTGGCAAGGCCGGAGCCCCAGTGTGTGTGGGGCTGTGGAAGGGCTGCCGGGGGAAGGCAAGGGCCAGCAACACATCAGACTTCTGGCACCTTTCGTGTGGGAGCAGTCGCTGGACGGTTGCAATTTCGAGCTGGGCTCCGGCCCAGGTACCAAGAGCGAGCGAGGCACGAACGTCGGCACCCTGACCTGGCTGGCAAGGCCAAAGCCCCAGTTTGTGTGGGGCTGTGGAAGGGCTGCCAGGGGAAGGCGAGGGCCAGCAACACCTGGAAGGCCTGGCACCTTTCATGTGGGAGCAGTCGATGGACGTTTGCAATTTGGAGCTGGGCTCCGGCGCAGGTCCCGAGAGCGAGCAAGTCACGAACGTCGGCACCCTGATCTGGCTGGCAAGGCCGGAGCCCCAGTGTGTGTGGGGCTGTGGAAGGGCTGCCGGGGGAAGGCGAGGGCCAGCAACATCTGGCAGTCCTGGCACCTTTGGTGTGGGAGCAGTCGCTGGACGTTTGCAATTTCGAGCTGGGCTCCGGCGCAGGTCCCGAGAGCGAGCAAGGCACGAACGTCGGCCCCCTGACCTGGCTGGCAAGGCCGGAGCCCCAGTGTGTGTGGGGCTGTGGAAGGGCTGCCGGGGGAAGGCAAGGGCCAGCAACACATCAGACTTCTGGCACCTTTCGTGTGGGAGCAGTCGCTGGACGGTTGCAATTTCGAGCTGGGCTCCGGCCCAGGTACCAAGAGCGAGCGAGGCACGAACGTCGGCACCCTGATCTGGCTGGCAAGGCCAAAGCCCCAGTGTGTGTGGGGCTGTGGAAGGGCTGCCGGGGGAAGGCGAGGGCCAGCAACACCTGGCAGGCCTGGCACCTTTCATGTGGGAGCAGTCGATGGACGTTTGCAATTTCGAGCTGGGCTCCGGCGCAGGTCCCGAGAGCGAGCAAGTCACGAACGTCGGCACCCTGATCTGGCTGGCAAGGCCGGAGCCCCAGTGTGTGTGGGGCTGTGGAAGGGCTGCCGGGGGAAGGCGAGGGCCAGCAACATCTGGGAGTCCTGGCACCTTTCGTGTGGGAGCAGTCGCTGGATGTTTGCAATTTCGAGCTCGGCTCCGGCGCAGGTACCGAGAGCGAGCAAGGCACTAACGTCGGCACCCTGAGCTGGCTGGCAAGGCCGGAGCCCACTGTGTGTGGGGCTGTGGAAGGGCTGCCGGGGGAAGGCGAGGGCCAGCAACACCTGGGAGTCCTGGCACCTTTGGTGTGGGAGCAGTCGCTGGACGTTTGCAATTTCGAGCTGGGCTCCGGCGCAGGTCCCGAGAGCGAGCAAGGCACGAACGTTGGCAGCCTGACCTGGCTGGCAAGGCCGGAGCCCCAGTGTGTGTGTCGCTGTGGAAGGGCTGCTGGGGGAAGGCGAGGGCCAGCAAAACCTGGGAGGCCTGGCACCTTTCGTGTGGGAGCAGTCGCTGGACGTTTGCAATTTCGAGCTGGGCTCCGGCGCAGGTCCCGAGAGCGAGCAAGGCACGAACGTCGGCACCCTGAGCTGGCTGGCAAGGCCGGAGCCCCAGTGTGTGTGGGGCTGTGGAAGGGCTGCCAGGGGAAGGCGAGGGCCAGCAACACCTGGGAGTCCTGGCACCTTTCGTGTGGGAGCAGTCGCTGGACGTTTGCAATTTCGAGCTGGGCTCCGGCGCAGGTCCCGAGAGCGAGCAAGGCACGAACGTCGGCCCCCTGAGCTGGCTGGCAAGGCCAGAGCCCCAGTGTGTGTGTGGCTGTGGAAGGTCTGCCGGGGGAAGGCGAGGGCCAGCAACACATCAGAGTCCTGGCACCTTTGGTGTGGGGGTAATTGCTGGACGTTTGAAATTTTGAGCTGGGCTCCGGCGCAGGTCCCGAGAGCGAGCAAGTCACGAACGTCGGCACCCTGAGCTGGCTGGCAAGGCCGGAGCCCCAGTGTGTGTGGGGCTGTGGAAGGGCTGCCAGGGGAAGGCGAGGGCCAGCAACATCTGGGAGTCCTGGCACCTTTCGTGTGGGAGCAGTCGCTGGACGTTTGCAATTTCGAGCTGGGCTCCGGCGCAGGTCCCGAGAGCGAGCAAGGCACGAACGTCGGCACCCTGAGCTGGCTGGCAAGGCCGGAGCCCCAGTGTGTGTGGGGCTGTGGAAGGGCTGCCGGGGAGAGGCGAGGGCCAGCAACACATCAGAGTCCTGGCACCTTTCGTGTGGGAGCAGTCGCTGGACATCTACTATTTTGAGCTGGGCTCTGGCGCAGGTCCCGAGAGCGAGCAAGGCACGAACGTCGGCACCCGGACCTGGCTGGCAAGGCCGGAGCCCCAGTGTCTGTGGGGCTGTGGAAGGGCTGCCGGGGGAAGGCGAGGGCCAGCAACACCTGGCAGTCCTGGCACCTTTCGTGTGGGAGCAGTCGCTGGACGTTTGCAATTTTGAGCTGGGCTCCGGCGCAGGTCCCGAGAGCGAGCAAGGCACGAACGTCGGCACCCTGAGCTGGCTGGCAAGGCCGGAGCCCCAGTGTCTGTGGGGGTGTGGAAGGGCTGCCGGGGGAAGGCGAGGGCCAGCAACACCTGGGAGGCCTGGCACCTTTCGTGTGGGAGCAGTCGCTGGACGTTTGCAATTTCGAGCTGGGCTCCGGCGCAGGTCCCGAGAGCGAGCAAGGCACGAACGTCGGCACCCTGAGCTGGCTGGCAAGGCCAGAGCCCCAGTGTCTGTGGGCTGTGGAAGGGCTGCCGGGGGAAGGCGAGGGCCAGCAACACCTGGCAGGCCTGGCACCTTTGGTGTGGGAGCAGTCGCTGGACGTTTGCAATTTGGAGCTGGGCTCCGGCGCAGGTCCCGAGAGCGAGCAAGGCAGGAACGTCGGCCCCCTGAGCTGGCTGGCAAGGCCAGAGCCCCAGTGCGTGGGGGGCTGTGGAAGGGCTGCCGGGGGAAGGCGAGGGCCAGCAATACATCAGAGTCCTGGCACCTTTCGTGTGGGGGTAATTGCTGGACGTTTGCAATTTTGAGCTGGGCTCCGGCGCAGTTACCGAGAGCGAGCAAGGCACGAACGTCGGCACCCTGATCTGGCTGGCAAGGCCGGAGCCCCAGTGTGTGTGGGGCTGTGGAAGGGCTGCCGGGGGAAGGCGAGGGCCAGCAACACCTGGCAGTCCTGGCACCTTTGGTGTGGGAGCAGTCGCTGGACGTTTGCAATTTCGAGCTGGGCTCCGGCGCAGGTCCCGAGAGCGAGCAAGGCACGAACATCGGCACCCTGATTTGGCTGGCAAGGCCGGAGCCCCAGTGTGTGTGGGGCTGTGGAGGGGCTGCCGGGGGAAGGCAAGGGCCAGCAACACATCAGACTTCTGGCACCTTTCGTGTGGGAGCAGTCGCTGGACGGTTGCAATTTCGAGCTGGGCTCCGGCCCAGGTACCAAGAGCGAGCGAGGCACGAACGTCGGCACCCTGACCTGGCTGGCAAGGCCAAAGCCCCAGTTTGTGTGGGGCTGTGGAAGGGCTGCCAGGGGAAGGCGAGGGCCAGCAACACCTGGCAGGCCTGGCACCTTTCATGTGGGAGCAGTCGATGGACGTTTGCAATTTGGAGCTGGGCTCCGGCGCAGGTCCCGAGAGCGAGCAAGTCACGAACGTCGGCACCCTGATCTGGCTGGCAAGGCCGGAGCCCCAGTGTGTGTGGGGCTGTGGAAGGGCTGCCGGGGGAAGGCGAGGGCCAGCAACATCTGGCAGTCCTGGCACCTTTGGTGTGGGAGCAGTCGCTGGACGTTTGCAATTTCGAGCTGGGCTCCGGCGCAGGTCCCGAGAGCGAGCAAGGCACGAACGTCGGCCCCCTGACCTGGCTGGCAAGGCCGGAGCCCCAGTGTGTGTGGGGCTGTGGAAGGGCTGCCGGGGGAAGGCAAGGGCCAGCAACACATCAGACTTCTGGCACCTTTCGTGTGGGAGCAGTCGCTGGACGGTTGCAATTTCGAGCTGGGCTCCGGCCCAGGTACCAAGAGCGAGCGAGGCACGAACGTCGGCACCCTGATCTGGCTGGCAAGGCCAAAGCCCCAGTGTGTGTGGGGCTGTGGAAGGGCTGCCGGGGGAAGGCGAGGGCCAGCAACACCTGGCAGGCCTGGCACCTTTCATGTGGGAGCAGTCGATGGACGTTTGCAATTTCGAGCTGGGCTCCGGCGCAGGTCCCGAGAGCGAGCAAGTCACGAACGTCGGCACCCTGATCTGGCTGGCAAGGCCGGAGCCCCAGTGTGTGTGGGGCTGTGGAAGGGCTGCCGGGGGAAGGCGAGGGCCAGCAACATCTGGGAGTCCTGGCACCTTTCGTGTGGGAGCAGTCGCTGGATGTTTGCAATTTCGAGCTCGGCTCCGGCGCAGGTCCCAAGAGCGAGCAAGGCACTAACGTCGGCACCCTGAGCTGGCTGGCAAGGCCGGAGCCCACTGTGTGTGGGGCTGTGGAAGGGCTGCCGGGGGAAGGCGAGGGCCAGCAACACCTGGGAGTCCTGGCACCTTTGGTGTGGGAGCAGTCGCTGGACGTTTGCAATTTCGAGCTGGGCTCCGGCGCAGGTCCCGAGAGCGAGCAAGGCACGAACGTTGGCACCCTGACCTGGCTGGCAAGGCCGGAGCCCCAGTGTGTGTGTCGCTGTGGAAGGGCTGCTGGGGGAAGGCGAGGGCCAGCAAAACCTGGGAGGCCTGGCACCTTTCGTGTGGGAGCAGTCGCTGGACGTTTGCAATTTCGAGCTGGGCTCCGGCGCAGGTCCCGAGAGCGAGCAAGGCACGAACGTCGGCCCCCTGAGCTGGCTGGCAAGGCCAGAGCCCCAGTGTGTGTGTGGCTGTGGAAGGTCTGCCGGGGGAAGGCGAGGGCCAGCAACACATCAGAGTCCTGGCACCTTTGGTGTGGGGGTAATTGCTGGACGTTTGAAATTTTGAGCTGGGCTCCGGCGCAGGTCCCGAGAGCGAGCAAGTCACGAACGTCGGCACCCTGAGCTGGCTGGCAAGGCCGGAGCCCCAGTGTGTGTGGGGCTGTGGAAGGGCTGCCAGGGGAAGGCGAGGGCCAGCAACATCTGGGAGTCCTGGCACCTTTCGTGTGGGAGCAGTCGCTGGACGTTTGCAATTTCGAGCTGGGCTCCGGCGCAGGTCCCGAGAGCGAGCAAGGCACGAACGTCGGCACCCTGAGCTGGCTGGCAAGGCCGGAGCCCCAGTGTGTGTGGGGCTGTGGAAGGGCTGCCGGGGAGAGGCGAGGGCCAGCAACACATCAGAGTCCTGGCACCTTTCGTGTGGGAGCAGTCGCTGGACATCTACTATTTTGAGCTGGGCTCTGGCGCAGGTCCCGAGAGCGAGCAAGGCACGAACGTCGGCACCCTGAGCTGGCTGGCAAGGCCGGAGCCCCAGTGTCTGTGGGGCTGTGGAAGGGCTGCCGGGGGAAGGCGAGGGCCAGCAACACCTGGCAGTCCTGGCACCTTTCGTGTGGGAGCAGTCGCTGGACGTTTGCAATTTCGAGCTGGGCTCCGGCGCAGGTCCCGAGAGCGAGCAAGGCACGAACGTCGGCACCCTGAGCTGGCTGGCAAGGCCAGAGCCCCAGTGTGTGTGGGGGTGTGGAAGGGCTGCCGGGGGAAGGCAAGGGCCAGCAACACATCAGACTTCTGGCACCTTTCGTGTGGGAGCAGTCGCTGGACGGTTGCAATTTCGAGCTGGGCTCCGGCGCAGGTACCAAGAGCGAGCGAGGCACGAACGTCGGCACCCTGATCTGGCTGGCAAGGCCAAAGCCCCAGTTTGTGTGGGGCTGTGGAAGGGCTGCCAGGGGAAGGCGAGGGCCAGCAACACCTGGGAGTCCTGGCACCTTTCATGTGGGAGCAGTCGCTGGACGTTTGCAATTTTGAGCTGGGCTCCGGCGCAGGTCCAGAGAGCGAGCAAGTCACGAACGTCGGCACCCTGATCTGGCTGGCAAGGCCGGAGACCCAGTGTGTGTGGGGCTGTGGAAGAGCTGCCGGGGGAAGGCGAGGGCCAGCAACACCTGGCAGGCCTGGCACCTTTTGTGTGGGAGCAGTCGCTGGATGTTTGCAATTTCGAGCTCGGCTCCGGCGCAGGTCCCAAGAGCGAGCAAGGCACTAACGTCGGCACCCTGAGCTGGCTGGCAAGCCCAGAGCCCCAGTGTGTGTGGGGCTGTGGAAGGGCTGCCGGGGGAAGGCGAGGGCCAGCAACACATCAGAGTCCTGGCACCTTTCGTGTGGGAGCAGTCGCTGGACGTTTGCTATTTTGAGCTGGGCTCCGGCGCAGGTCCCGAGAGCGAGCAAGGCACGAACGTCGGCACCCTGAGCTGCCTGGCAAGGCCGGAGCCCCAGTTTGTGTGGGGCTGTGGAAGGGCTGCCGGGCGAAGGCGAGGGCCAGCAACACCTGGGAGGCCTGGCACCTTTCGTGTGGGAGCAGTCGCTGGACGTTTGCAATTTCGAGCTGGGCTCCGGCGCAGGTCCCGAGAGCGAGCAAGGCACGAACGTCGGCACCCTGAGCTGGCTGGCAAGGCCGGAGCCCCAGTGTCTGTGGGGCTGTGGAAGGGCTGCTGGGGGAAGGCGAGGGCCAGCAACACCTGGGAGGCCTGGCACCTTTCGTGTGGGAGCAGTCGCTGGACGTTTGCAATTTCGAGCTGGGCTCCGGCGCAGGTCCCGAGAGCGAGCAAGGCACGAACGTCGGCACCCTGAGCTGGCTGGCAAGGCCAGAGCCCCAGTGTGTGTGGGGCTGTGGAAGGGCTGCTGGGGGAAGGCGAGGGCCAGCAACACCTGGGAGTCCTGGCACCTTTCGTGTGGGAGCAGTCGCTGGACGTTTGCAATTTGGAGCTGGGCTCCGGCGCAGGTCCCGAGAGCGAGCAAGGCAGGAACGTCGGCCCCCTGAGCTGGCTGGCAAGGCCAGAGCCCCAGTGTGTGTGGGGCTGTGGAAGGGCTGCCGGGGGAAGGCGAGGGCCAGCAATACATCAGAGTCCTGGCACCTTTCGTGTGGGGGTAATTGCTGGACGTTTGCAATTTTGAGCTGGGCTCCGGCGCAGGTACCGAGAGCGAGCAAGTCACGAACGTCGGCACCCTGAGCTGGCTGGCAAGGCCGGAGCCCCAGTGTGTGTGGGGCTGTGGAAGGGCTGCCGGGGGAAGGCGAGGGCCAGCAACACCTGGGAGTCCTGGCACCTTTCGTGTGGGAGCAGTCGCTTGACGTTTGCAATTTCGAGCTGGGCTCCGGCGCAGGTCCCGAGAGCGAGCAAGGCACGAACGTCGGCCCCCTGACCTGGCTGGCAAGGCCGGAGCCCCAGTGTGTGTGGGGCTGTGGAAGGGCTGCCGGGGGAAGGCAAGGGCCAGCAACACATCAGACTTCTGGCACCTTTCGTGTGGGAGCAGTCGCTGGACGGTTGCAATTTCGAGCTGGGCTCCGGCCCAGGTACCAAGAGCGAGCGAGGCACGAACGTCGGCACCCTGATCTGGCTGGCAAGGCCAAAGCCCCAGTGTGTGTGGGGCTGTGGAAGGGCTGCCGGGGGAAGGCGAGGGCCAGCAACACCTGGCAGGCCTGGCACCTTTCATGTGGGAGCAGTCGATGGACGTTTGCAATTTCGAGCTGGGCTCCGGCGCAGGTCCCGAGAGCGAGCAAGTCACGAACGTCGGCACCCTGATCTGGCTGGCAAGGCCGGAGCCCCAGTGTGTGTGGGGCTGTGGAAGGGCTGCCGGGGGAAGGCGAGGGCCAGCAACAACTGGGAGTCCTGGCACCTTTCGTGTGGGAGCAGTCGCTGGATGTTTGCAATTTCGAGCTCGGCTCCGGCGCAGGTCCCAAGAGCGAGCAAGGCACTAACGTCGGCACCCTGAGCTGGCTGGCAAGGCCGGAGCCCACTGTGTGTGGGGCTGTGGAAGGGCTGCCGGGGGAAGGCGAGGGCCAGCAACACCTGGGAGTCCTGGCACCTTTGGTGTGGGAGCAGTCGCTGGACGTTTGCAATTTCGAGCTGGGCTCCGGCGCAGGTCCCGAGAGCGAGCAAGGCACGAACGTCGGCAGCCTGACCTGGCTGGCAAGGCCGGAGCCCCAGTGTGTGTGGGGCTGTGGAAGGGCTGCTGGGGGAAGGCGAGGGCCAGCAAAACCTGGGAGGCCTGGCACCTTTCGTGTGGGAGCAGTCGCTGGACGTTTGCAATTTCGAGCTGGGCTCCGGCGCAGGTCCCGAGAGCGAGCAAGGCACGAACGTCGGCAGCCTGAGCTGGCTGGCAAGGCCGGAGCCCCAGTGTGTGTGGGGCTGTGGAAGGGCTGCCAGGGGAAGGTGAGGGCCAGCAACACCTGGGAGTCCTGGCACCTTTCGTGTGGGAGCAGTCGCTGGACGTTTGCAATTTCGAGCTGGGCTCCGGCGCAGGTCCCGAGAGCGAGCAAGGCACGAACGTCGGCACCCTGAGCTGGCTGGCAAGGCCAGAGCCCCAGTGTGTGTGTGGCTGTGGAAGGGCTGCCGGGGGAAGGCGAGGGCCAGCAACACCTGGCAGGCCTGGCACCTTTCGTGTGGGGGTAATTGCTGGACGTTTGAAATTTTGAGCTGGGCTCCGGCGCAGGTCCCGAGAGCGAGCAAGTCACGAACGTCGGCACCCTGATCTGGCTGGCAAGGCCGGAGCCCCAGTGTGTGTGGGGCTGTGGAAGGGCTGCCGGGGGAAGGCGAGGGCCAGCAACATCTGGGAGTCCTGGCACCTTTCGTGTGGGAGCAGTCGCTGGATGTTTGCAATTTCGAGCTCGGCTCCGGCGCAGGTCCCAAGAGCGAGCAAGGCACTAACGTCGGCACCCTGAGCTGGCTGGCAAGGCCGGAGCCCACTGTGTGTGGGGCTGTGGAAGGGCTGCCGGGGGAAGGCGAGGGCCAGCAACACCTGGGAGTCCTGGCACCTTTGGTGTGGGAGCAGTCGCTGGACGTTTGCAATTTCGAGCTGGGCTCCGGCGCAGGTCCCGAGAGCGAGCAAGGCACGAACGTTGGCACCCTGACCTGGCTGGCAAGGCCGGAGCCCCAGTGTGTGTGTCGCTGTGGAAGGGCTGCTGGGGGAAGGCGAGGGCCAGCAAAACCTGGGAGGCCTGGCACCTTTCGTGTGGGAGCAGTCGCTGGACGTTTGCAATTTCGAGCTGGGCTCCGGCGCAGGTCCCGAGAGCGAGCAAGGCACGAACGTCGGCCCCCTGAGCTGGCTGGCAAGGCCAGAGCCCCAGTGTGTGTGTGGCTGTGGAAGGTCTGCCGGGGGAAGGCGAGGGCCAGCAACACATCAGAGTCCTGGCACCTTTGGTGTGGGGGTAATTGCTGGACGTTTGAAATTTTGAGCTGGGCTCCGGCGCAGGTCCCGAGAGCGAGCAAGTCACGAACGTCGGCACCCTGAGCTGGCTGGCAAGGCCGGAGCCCCAGTGTGTGTGGGGCTGTGGAAGGGCTGCCAGGGGAAGGCGAGGGCCAGCAACATCTGGGAGTCCTGGCACCTTTCGTGTGGGAGCAGTCGCTGGACGTTTGCAATTTCGAGCTGGGCTCCGGCGCAGGTCCCGAGAGCGAGCAAGGCACGAACGTCGGCACCCTGAGCTGGCTGGCAAGGCCGGAGCCCCAGTGTGTGTGGGGCTGTGGAAGGGCTGCCGGGGAGAGGCGAGGGCCAGCAACACATCAGAGTCCTGGCACCTTTCGTGTGGGAGCAGTCGCTGGACATCTACTATTTTGAGCTGGGCTCTGGCGCAGGTCCCGAGAGCGAGCAAGGCACGAACGTCGGCACCCTGAGCTGGCTGGCAAGGCCGGAGCCCCAGTGTCTGTGGGGCTGTGGAAGGGCTGCCGGGGGAAGGCAAGGGCCAGCAACACATCAGACTTCTGGCACCTTTCGTGTGGGAGCAGTCGCTGGACGGTTGCAATTTCGAGCTGGGCTCCGGCGCAGGTCCCGAGAGCGAGCAAGGCACGAACGTCGGCACCCTGAGCTGGCTGGCAAGGCCAGAGCCCCAGTGTGTGTGGGGGTGTGGAAGGGCTGCCGGGGGAAGGCAAGGGCCAGCAACACATCAGACTTCTGGCACCTTTCGTGTGGGAGCAGTCGCTGGACGGTTGCAATTTCGAGCTGGGCTCCGGCGCAGGTACCAAGAGCGAGCGAGGCACGAACGTCGGCACCCTGATCTGGCTGGCAAGGCCAAAGCCCCAGTTTGTGTGGGGCTGTGGAAGGGCTGCCAGGGGAAGGCGAGGGCCAGCAACACCTGGGAGTCCTGGCACCTTTCATGTGGGAGCAGTCGCTGGACGTTTGCAATTTTGAGCTGGGCTCCGGCGCAGGTCCAGAGAGCGAGCAAGTCACGAACGTCGGCACCCTGATCTGGCTGGCAAGGCCGGAGACCCAGTGTGTGTGGGGCTGTGGAAGAGCTGCCGGGGGAAGGCGAGGGCCAGCAACACCTGGCAGGCCTGGCACCTTTTGTGTGGGAGCAGTCGCTGGATGTTTGCAATTTCGAGCTCGGCTCCGGCGCAGGTCCCAAGAGCGAGCAAGGCACTAACGTCGGCACCCTGAGCTGGCTGGCAAGCCCAGAGCCCCAGTGTGTGTGGGGCTGTGGAAGGGCTGCCGGGGGAAGGCGAGGGCCAGCAACACATCAGAGTCCTGGCACCTTTCGTGTGGGAGCAGTCGCTGGACGTTTGCTATTTTGAGCTGGGCTCCGGCGCAGGTCCCGAGAGCGAGCAAGGCACGAACGTCGGCACCCTGAGCTGCCTGGCAAGGCCGGAGCCCCAGTTTGTGTGGGGCTGTGGAAGGGCTGCCGGGCGAAGGCGAGGGCCAGCAACACCTGGCAGTCCTGGCACCTTTCGTGTGGGAGCAGTCGCTGGACGTTTGCAATTTCGAGCTGGGCTCCGGCGCAGGTCCCGAGAGCGAGCAAGGCACGAACGTCGGCACCCTGAGCTGGCTGGCAAGGCCAGAGCCCCAGTGTGTGTGGGGGTGTGGAAGGGCTGCCGGGGGAAGGCAAGGGCCAGCAACACATCAGACTTCTGGCACCTTTCGTGTGGGAGCAGTCGCTGGACGGTTGCAATTTCGAGCTGGGCTCCGGCGCAGGTACCAAGAGCGAGCGAGGCACGAACGTCGGCACCCTGATCTGGCTGGCAAGGCCAAAGCCCCAGTTTGTGTGGGGCTGTGGAAGGGCTGCCAGGGGAAGGCGAGGGCCAGCAACACCTGGGAGTCCTGGCACCTTTCATGTGGGAGCAGTCGCTGGACGTTTGCAATTTTGAGCTGGGCTCCGGCGCAGGTCCAGAGAGCGAGCAAGTCACGAACGTCGGCACCCTGATCTGGCTGGCAAGGCCGGAGACCCAGTGTGTGTGGGGCTGTGGAAGAGCTGCCGGGGGAAGGCGAGGGCCAGCAACACCTGGCAGGCCTGGCACCTTTTGTGTGGGAGCAGTCGCTGGATGTTTGCAATTTCGAGCTCGGCTCCGGCGCAGGTCCCAAGAGCGAGCAAGGCACTAACGTCGGCACCCTGAGCTGGCTGGCAAGCCCAGAGCCCCAGTGTGTGTGGGGCTGTGGAAGGGCTGCCGGGGGAAGGCGAGGGCCAGCAACACATCAGAGTCCTGGCACCTTTCGTGTGGGAGCAGTCGCTGGACGTTTGCTATTTTGAGCTGGGCTCCGGCGCAGGTCCCGAGAGCGAGCAAGGCACGAACGTCGGCACCCTGAGCTGCCTGGCAAGGCCGGAGCCCCAGTTTGTGTGGGGCTGTGGAAGGGCTGCCGGGCGAAGGCGAGGGCCAGCAACACCTGGGAGGCCTGGCACCTTTCGTGTGGGAGCAGTCGCTGGACGTTTGCAATTTCGAGCTGGGCTCCGGCGCAGGTCCCGAGAGCGAGCAAGGCACGAACGTCGGCACCCTGAGCTGGCTGGCAAGGCCGGAGCCCCAGTGTCTGTGGGGCTGTGGAAGGGCTGCTGGGGGAAGGCGAGGGCCAGCAACACCTGGGAGGCCTGGCACCTTTCGTGTGGGAGCAGTCGCTGGACGTTTGCAATTTGGAGCTGGGCTCCGGCGCAGGTCCCGAGAGCGAGCAAGGCACGAACGTCGGCACCCTGAGCTGGCTGGCAAGGCCAGAGCCCCAGTGTGTGTGGGGCTGTGGAAGGGCTGCCGGGGGAAGGCGAGGGCCAGCAACACCTGGGAGTCCTGGCACCTTTCGTGTGGGAGCAGTCGCTGGACGTTTGCAATTTGGAGCTGGGCTCCGGCGCAGGTCCCGAGAGCGAGCAAGGCAGGAACGTCGGCCCCCTGAGCTGGCTGGCAAGGCCAGAGCCCCACTGTGTGTGTGGGGCTGTGGAAGGGCTGCCGGGGGAAGGCGAGGGCCAGCAATACATCAGAGTCCTGGCACCTTTCGTGTGGGGGTAATTGCTGGACGTTTGCAATTTTGAGCTGGGCTCCGGCGCAGGTACCGAGAGCGAGCAAGTCACGAACGTCGGCACCCTGAGCTGGCTGGCAAGGCCGGAGCCCCAGTGTGTGTGGGGCTGTGGAAGGGCTGCCGGGGGAAGGCGAGGGCCAGCAACACCTGGGAGTCCTGGCACCTTTCGTGTGGGAGCAGTCGCTTGACGTTTGCAATTTCGAGCTGGGCTCCGGCGCAGGTCCCGAGAGCGAGCAAGGCACGAACGTCGGCCCCCTGACCTGGCTGGCAAGGCCGGAGCCCCAGTGTGTGTGGGGCTGTGGAAGGGCTGCCGGGGGAAGGCAAGGGCCAGCAACACATCAGACTTCTGGCACCTTTCGTGTGGGAGCAGTCGCTGGACGGTTGCAATTTCGAGCTGGGCTCCGGCCCAGGTACCAAGAGCGAGCGAGGCACGAACGTCGGCACCCTGATCTGGCTGGCAAGGCCAAAGCCCCAGTGTGTGTGGGGCTGTGGAAGGGCTGCCGGGGGAAGGCGAGGGCCAGCAACACCTGGCAGGCCTGGCACCTTTCATGTGGGAGCAGTCGATGGACGTTTGCAATTTCGAGCTGGGCTCCGGCGCAGGTCCCGAGAGCGAGCAAGTCACGAACGTCGGCACCCTGATCTGGCTGGCAAGGCCGGAGCCCCAGTGTGTGTGGGGCTGTGGAAGGGCTGCCGGGGGAAGGCGAGGGCCAGCAACAACTGGGAGTCCTGGCACCTTTCGTGTGGGAGCAGTCGCTGGATGTTTGCAATTTCGAGCTCGGCTCCGGCGCAGGTCCCAAGAGCGAGCAAGGCACTAACGTCGGCACCCTGAGCTGGCTGGCAAGGCCGGAGCCCACTGTGTGTGGGGCTGTGGAAGGGCTGCCGGGGGAAGGCGAGGGCCAGCAACACCTGGGAGTCCTGGCACCTTTGGTGTGGGAGCAGTCGCTGGACGTTTGCAATTTCGAGCTGGGCTCCGGCGCAGGTCCCGAGAGCGAGCAAGGCACGAACGTCGGCAGCCTGACCTGGCTGGCAAGGCCGGAGCCCCAGTGTGTGTGTCGCTGTGGAAGGGCTGCTGGGGGAAGGCGAGGGCCAGCAAAACCTGGGAGGCCTGGCACCTTTCGTGTGGGAGCAGTCGCTGGACGTTTGCAATTTCGAGCTGGGCTCCGGCGCAGGTCCCGAGAGCGAGCAAGGCACGAACGTCGGCAGCCTGAGCTGGCTGGCAAGGCCGGAGCCCCAGTGTGTGTGGGGCTGTGGAAGGGCTGCCAGGGGAAGGTGAGGGCCAGCAACACCTGGGAGTCCTGTCACCTTTCGTGTGGGAGCAGTCGCTGGACGTTTGCAATTTCGAGCTGGGCTCCGGCGCAGGTCCCGAGAGCGAGCAAGGCACGAACGTCGGCACCCTGAGCTGGCTGGCAAGGCCAGAGCCCCAGTGTGTGTGTGGCTGTGGAAGGGCTGCCGGGGGAAGGCGAGGGCCAGCAACACCTGGCAGGCCTGGCACCTTTCGTGTGGGGGTAATTGCTGGACGTTTGAAATTTTGAGCTGGGCTCCGGCGCAGGTCCCGAGAGCGAGCAAGTCACGAACGTCGGCACCCTGACCTGGCTGGCAAGGCCGGAGCCCCAGTGTGTGTGGGGCTGTGGAAGGGCTGCCAGGGGAAGGCGAGGGCCAGCAACATCTGGGAGTCCTGGCACCTTTCGTGTGGGAGCAGTCGCTGGACGTTTGCAATTTTGAGCTGGGCTCCGGCGCAGGTCCAGAGAGCGAGCAAGGCACGAACGTCGGCACCCTGACCTGGCTGGCAAGGCCGGAGCCCCAGTGTGTGTGGGGCTGTGGAAGGGCTGCCGGGGAGAGGCGAGGGCCAGCAACACATCAGAGTCCTGGCACCTTTCGTGTGGGAGCAGTCGCTGGACATCTACTATTTTGAGCTGGGCTCTGGCGCAGGTCCCGAGAGCGAGCAAGGCACGAACGTCGGCACCCTGAGCTGGCTGGCAAGGCCGGAGCCCCAGTGTCTGTGGGGCTGTGGAAGGGCTGCCGGGGGAAGGCGAGGGCCAGCAACACCTGGCAGTCCTGGCACCTTTCGTGTGGGAGCAGTCGCTGGACGTTTGCAATTTCGAGCTGGGCTCCGGCGCAGGTCCCGAGAGCGAGCAAGGCACGAACGTCGGCACCCTGAGCTGGCTGGCAAGGCCAGAGCCCCAGTGTGTGTGGGGGTGTGGAAGGGCTGCCGGGGGAAGGCAAGGGCCAGCAACACATCAGACTTCTGGCACCTTTCGTGTGGGAGCAGTCGCTGGACGGTTGCAATTTTGAGCTGGGCTCCGGCTCAGGTACCAAGAGCGAGCGAGGCACGAACGTCGGCACCCTGATCTGGCTGGCAAGGCCAAAGCCCCAGTTTGTGTGGGGCTGTGGAAGGGCTGCCAGGGGAAGGCGAGGGCCAGCAACACCTGGGAGTCCTGGCACCTTTCATGTGGGAGCAGTCGCTGGACGTTTGCAATTTTGAGCTGGGCTCCGGCGCAGGTCCAGAGAGCGAGCAAGTCACGAACGTCGGCACCCTGATCTGGCTGGCAAGGCCGGAGACCCAGTGTGTGTGGGGCTGTGGAAGAGCTGCCGGGGGAAGGCGAGGGCCAGCAACACCTGGCAGGCCTGGCACCTTTTGTGTGGGAGCAGTCGCTGGATGTTTGCAATTTCGAGCTCGGCTCCGGCGCAGGTCCCAAGAGCGAGCAAGGCACTAACGTCGGCACCCTGAGCTGGCTGGCAAGCCCAGAGCCCCAGTGTGTGTGGGGCTGTGGAAGGGCTGCCGGGGGAAGGCGAGGGCCAGCAACACATCAGAGTCCTGGCACCTTTCGTGTGGGAGCAGTCGCTGGACGTTTGCTATTTTGAGCTGGGCTCCGGCGCAGGTCCCGAGAGCGAGCAAGGCACGAACGTCGGCACCCTGAGCTGCCTGGCAAGGCCGGAGCCCCAGTTTGTGTGGGGCTGTGGAAGGGCTGCCGGGCGAAGGCGAGGGCCAGCAACACCTGGGAGGCCTGGCACCTTTCGTGTGGGAGCAGTCGCTGGACGTTTGCAATTTCGAGCTGGGCTCCGGCGCAGGTCCCGAGAGCGAGCAAGGCACGAACGTCGGCACCCTGAGCTGGCTGGCAAGGCCGGAGCCCCAGTGTGTGTGGGGCTGTGGAAGGGCTGCTGGGGGAAGGCGAGGGCCAGCAACACCTGGGAGGCCTGGCACCTTTTGTGTGGGAGCAGTCGCTGGATGTTTGCAATTTCGAGCTGGGCTCCGGCGCAGGTCCCGAGAGCGAGCAAGGCACGAACGTCGGCCCCCTGAGCTGGCTGGCAAGGCCGGAGCCCCAGTGTGTGTGGGGCTGTGGAAGGGCTGCCGGGGGAAGGCGAGGGCCAGCAACACCTGGGAGTCCTGGCACCTTTCGTGTGGGAGCAGTCGCTGGACGTTTGCAATTTGGAGCTGGGCTCCGGCACAGGTCCCGAGAGCGAGCAAGGCAGGAACGTCGGCCCCCTGAGCTGGCTGGCAAGGCCAGAGCCCCAGTGTGTGTGGGGCTGTGGAAGGGCTGCCGGGGGAAGGCGAGGGCCAGCAACACATCAGAGTCCTGGCACCTTTCGTGTGGGGGTAATTGCTGGACGTTTGCAATTTTGAGCTGGGCTCCGGCGCAGGTCCCGAGAGCGAGCAAGTCACGAACGTCGGCACCCTGACCTGGCTGGCAAGGCCGGAGCCCCAGTGTGTGTGGGGCTGTGGAAGGGCTGCCGGGGGAAGGCGAGGGCCAGCAACACCTGGGAGTCCTGGCACCTTTCGTGTGGGAGCAGTCGCTGGACGTTTGCAATTTGGAGCTGGGCTCCGGCGCAGGTCCCGAGAGCGAGCAAGGCACGAACGTCGGCCCCCTGAGCTGGCTGGCAAGGCCGGAGCCCCAGTGTGTGTGGGGCTGTGGAAGGGCTGCCGGGGGAAGGCGAGGGCCAGCAACACCTGGGAGTCCTGGCACCTTTGGTGTGGGGGTAATTGCTGGACGTTTGCAATTTCGAGCTGGGCTCCGGCGCAGGTCCCGAGAGCGAGCAAGTCACGAACGTCGGCACCCTGACCTGGCTGGCAAGGCCGGAGCCCCAGTGCGTGTGGGGCTGTGGAAGGGCTGCCAGGGGAAGGCGAGGGCCAGCAACATCTGGGAGTCCTGGCACCTTTCGTGTGGGAGCAGTCGCTGGACGTTTGCAATTTCGAGCTGGGCTCCGGCGCAGGTCCCGAGAGCGAGCAAGGCACGAACGTCGGCACCCTGACCTGGCTGGCAAGGCCGGAGCCCCAGTGTGTGTGGGGCTGTGGAAGGGCTGCCGGGGAGAGGCGAGGGCCAGCAACACATCAGAGTCCTGGCACCTTTCGTGTGGGAGCAGTCGCTGGACATCTACTATTTTGAGCTGGGCTCTGGCGCAGGTCCCGAGAGCGAGCAAGGCACGAACGTCGGCACCCTGATTTGGCTGGCAAGGCCGTAGCCCCAGTGTGTGTGGGGCTGTGGAAGGGCTGCCAAGGGAAGGCGAGGGTCAGCAACACCTGGGAGTCCTGGCATCTTTCGTGTGGGAGCAGTCGCTGGACGTTTGCAATTTTGAGCTGGGCTCCGGCGCAGGTCCCGAGAGCGAGCAAGGCACGAACGTCGGCACCCTGAGCTGGCTGGCAAGGCCGGAGCCCCAGTGTGTGTGGGGCTGTGGAAGGGCTGCCGGTGGAAGGCGAGGGCCAGCAACACCTGGGAGGCCTGGCACCTTTCGTGTGGGAGCAGTCGCTGGACGTTTGCAATTTCGAGATGGGCTCCGGCGCAGGTCCCGAGAGCGAGCAAGGCACGAACGTCGGCACCCTAGACTGGCTGGCAAGGCCAGAGCCCCAGTGTGTGTGGGGCTGTGGAAGGGCTGCCGGGGGAAGGCGAGGGCCAGCAACACCTGGGAGTCCTGGCACCTTTGGTGTGGGAGCAGTCGCTGGACGTTTTCAATTTCGAGCTGGGCTCCGGCGCAGGTCCCGAGAGCGAGCAAGGCACGAACGTCGGCACCCTGATCTGGCTGGCAAGGCCAGAGCCCCAGTGTGTGTGGGGGTGTGGAAGGGCTGCCGGGGGAAGGCAAGGGCCAGCAACACATCAGACTTCTGGCACCTTTCGTGTGGGAGCAGTCGCTGGACGTTTGCAATTTGGAGCAGGGCTCCGGCGCAGGTACCAAGAGCGAGTGAGGCACGAACGTCGGCACCCTGATCTGGCTGGCAAGGCCAAAGCCCCAGTTTGTGTGGGGCTGTGGAAGGGCTGCCGGGGGAAGGCGAGGGCCAGCAACACCTGGCAGTCCTGGCACCTTTGGTGTGGGAGCAGTCGCTGGACGTTTGCAATTTCGAGCTGGGCTCCGGCGCAGGTCCCGAGAGCGAGCAAGGCACGAACGTCGGCACCCTGAGCTGGCTGGCAAGGCCAGAGCCCCAGTGTGTGTGGGGGTGTGGAAGGGCTGCCGGGGGAAGGCAAGGGCCAGCAACACATCAGACTTCTGGCACCTTTCGTGTGGGAGCAGTCGCTGGACGGTTGCTATTTGGAGCTGCGCTCCGGCGCAGGTACCAAGAGCGAGCGAGGCACGAACGTCGGCACCCTGATCTGGCTGGCAAGGCCAGAGCCCCAGTGCGTGGTGGGCTGTGGAAGGGCTGCCGGGGGAATGCGAGGGCCAGCAACATCTGGGAGTCCTGGCACCTTTTGTGTGGGAGCAGTCGCTGGATGTTTGCAATTTTGAGCTCGGCTCCGGCGCAGGTCCCAAGAGCGAGCAAGGCACTAACGTCGGCACCCTGAGCTGGCTGGCAAGTCCGGAGCCCCAGTTTGTGTGGGGCTGTGGAAGGGCTGCCGGGGGAAGGCGAGGGCCAGCAACACATCAGAGTCCTGGCACCTTTCGTGTGGGAGCAGTCGCTGGACGTATGCAATTTGGAGCTGGGCTCCGGCGCAGGTACCGAGAGCGAGCAAGGCACGAACGTCGGCACCCTGAGCTGGCTGGCAAGGCCGGAGCCCCAGTTTGTGTGGGGCTGTGGAAGGGCTGCCGGGGGAAGGCGAGGGCCAGCAACACCTGGGAGGCCTGGCACCTTTCGTGTGGGAGCAGTCGCTGGACGTTTGCAATTTCGAGCTGGGCTCCGGCGCAGGTCCCGAGAGCGAGCAAGGTACGAACGTCGGCACCCTGAGCTGCCTGGCAAGGCCGGAGCCCCAGTTTGTGTGGGGCTGTGGAAGGGCTGCCGGGCGAAGGCGAGGGCCAGCAACACCTGGGAGTCCTGGCACCTTTCGTGTGGGAGCAGTCGCTGGACGTTTGCAATTTCGAGCTGGGCTCCGGCGCAGGTCCCGAGAGCGAGCAAGGCACGAACGTCGGCACCCTGAGCTGGCTGGCAAGGCCGGAGCCCCAGTGTCTGTGGGGCTGTGGAAGGGCTGCTGGGGGAAGGCGAAGGCCAGCAACACCTGGGAGGCCTGGCACCTTTCGTGTGGGAGCAGTCGCTGGACGTTTGCAATTTCGAGCTGGGCTCCGGCGCAGGTCCCGAGAGCGAGCAAGGCACGAACGTCGGCACCCTGAGCTGGCTGGCAAGGCCAGAGCCCCAGTGTCTGTGGGGCTGTGGAAGGGCTGCCGGGGGAAGGCGAGGGCCAGCAACACCTGGGAGGCCTGGCACCTTTCGTGTGGGAGCAGTCGCTGGACGTTTGCAATTTGGAGCTGGGCTCCGGCGCAGGTCCCGAGAGCAAGCAAGGCACGAACGTCGGCACCCTGAGCTGGCTGGCAAGGCCAGAGCCCCAGTGTCTGTGGGGCTGTGGAAGGGCTGCCGGGGGAAGGCGAGGGCCAGCAACACATCAGAGTCCTGGCACCTTTCGTGTGGGGGTAATTGCTGGACGTTTGCAATTTTGAGCTGGGCTCCGGCGCAGGTACCAAGAGCGAGCAAGTCACGAACGTCGGCACCCTGATCTGGCTGGCAAGGCCGGAGCACCAGTGTGTGTGGGGCTGTGGAAGGGCTGCCGGGGGAAGGCGAGGGCCAGCAACACCTGGCAGTCCTGGCACCTTTGGTGTGGGAGCAGTCGCTGGACGTTTGCAATTTGGAGCTGGGCTCCGGCGCAGGTCCCGAGAGCGAGCAAGGCACGAACGTCGGCCCCCTGAGCTGGCTGGCAAGGCCGGAGCCCCAGTGTGTGTGGGGCTGTGGAAGGGCTGCCGGGGGAAGGCAAGGGCCAGCAACACATCAGACTTCTGGCACCTTTCGTGTGGGAGCAGTCGCTGGACGGTTGCAATTTCGAGCTGGGCTCCGGCGCAGGTACCAAGAGCGAGCGAGGCACGAACGTCGGCACCCTGATCTGGCTGGCAAGGCCAAAGCCCCAGTGTGTGTGGGGCTGTGGAAGGGCTGCCAGGGGAAGGCGAGGGCCAGCAACACCTGGCAGGCCTGGCACCTTTCGTGTGGGAGCAGTCGCTGGACGTTTGCAATTTCGAGCTGGGCTCCGGCGCAGGTCCCGAGAGCGAGCAAGTCACGAACGTCGGCACCCTGATCTGGCTGGCAAGGCCGGAGCCCCAGTGCGTGTGGGGCTGTGGAAGGGCTGCCAGGGGAAGGCGAGGGCCAGCAACATCTGGGAGTCCTGGCACCTTTCGTGTGGGAGCAGTCGCTGGACGTTTGCAATTTCGAGCTGGGCTCCGGCGCAGGTCCCGAGAGCGAGCAAGTCACGAACGTCGGCACCCTGAGCTGGCTGGCAAGGCCGGAGCCCCAGTGTGTGTGGGGCTGTGGAAGGGCTGCCGGGGAGAGGCGAGGGCCAGCAACACATCAGAGTCCTGGCACCTTTCGTGTGGGAGCAGTCGCTGGACATCTACTATTTTGAGCTGGGCTCTGGCGCAGGTCCCGAGAGCGAGCAAGGCACGAACGTCGGCACCCTGAGCTGGCTGGCAAGACCGTAGCCCCAGTGTGTGTGGGGCTGTGGAAGGGCTGCCAAGGGAAGGCGAGGGTCAGCAACACCTGGGAGTCCTGGCACCTTTTGTGTGGGAGCAGTCGCTGGACGTTTGCAATTTTGAGCTGGGCTCCGGCGCAGGTCCCGAGAGCGAGCAAGGCACGAACGTCGGCACCCTGACCTGGCTGGCAAGGCCGGAGCCCCAGTGTGTGTGGGGCTGTGGAAGGGCTGCCAAGGGAAGGCGAGGGCCAGCAACACCTGGGAGGCCTGGCACCTTTCGTGTGGGAGCAGTCGCTGGACGTTTGCAATTTCGAGCTGGGCTCCGGCGCAGGTCCCGAGAGCGAGCAAGGCACGAACGTCGGCACCCTGAACTGGCTGGCAAGGCCAGAGCCCCAGTGTCTGTGGGGCTGTGGAAGGGCTGCCGGGGGAAGGCGAGGGCCAGCAACACCTGGCAGGCCTGGCACCTTTCGTGTGGGAGCAGTCGCTGGACGTTTGCAATTTGGAGCTGGGCTCCGGCGCAGGTCCCGAGAGCGAGCAAGGCAGGAACGTCGGCCCCCTGAGCTGGCTGGCAAGGCCAGAGCCCCAGTGCGTGGGGGGCTGTGGAAGGGCTGCCGGGGGAATGCGAGGGCCAGCAATACATCAGAGTCCTGGCACCTTTGGTGTGGGGGTAATTGCTGGACGTTTGAAATTTTGAGCTGGGCTCCGGCGCAGGTCCCGAGAGCGAGCAAGGCACGAACGTCGGCCCCCTGAGCTGGCTGGCAAGGCCGGAGCCCCAGTGTGTGTGGGGCTGTGGAAGGGCTGCCGGGGGAAGGCGAGGGCCAGCAACACCTGGGAGGCCTGGCACCTTTGGTGTGGGAGCAGTCGCTGGACGTTTGCAATTTCGAGCTGGGCTCCGGCGCAGGTCCCGAGAGCGAGCAAGGCACGAACGTCGGCACCCTGAGCTGGCTGGCAAGGCCAGAGCCCCAGTGTGTGTGGGGGTGTGCAAGGGCTGCCGGGGGAAGGCAAGGGCCAGCAACACATCAGAGTCCTGGCACCTTTCGTGTGGGAGCAGTCGCTGGACGTTTGCAATTTGGAGCTGGGCTCCGGCGCAGGTACCAAGAGCGAGCGAGGCACGAACGTCGGCACCCTGATCTGGCTGGCAAGGCCAGAGCCCCAGTGCGTGGGGGGCTGTGGAAGGGCTGCCGGGGGAATGCGAGGGCCAGCAACATCTGGGAGTCCTGGCACCTTTTGTGTGGGAGCAGTCGCTGGATGTTTGCAATTTCGAGCTCGGCTCCGGCGCAGGTCCCAAGAGCGAGCAAGGCACTAACGTCGGCCCCCTGAGCTGGCTGGCAAGTCCGGAGCCCCAGTGTGTGTGGGGCTGTGGAAGGGCTGCCGGGGGAAGGCGAGGGCCAGCAACACATCAGAGTCCTGGCACCTTTCGTGTGGGAGCAGTCGCTGGACGTTTGCTATTTTGAGCTGGGCTCCGGCGCAGGTCCCGAGAGCGAGCAAGGCACGAACGTCGGCACCCTGAGCTGGCTGGCAAGGCCGGAGCCCCAGTGTGTGTGGGGCTGTGGAAGTGCTGCCGGGCGAAGGCGAGGGCCAGCAACACCTGGCAGGCCTGGCACCTTTCGTGTGGGAGCAGTCGCTGGACGTTTGCAATTTCGAGCTGTGCTACGGCACAGGTACCGAGAGCGAGCAAGGCACGAACGTCGGCACCCTGAGCTGGCTGGCAAGGCCGGAGCCCCAGTGTGTGTGGGGCTGTGGAAGGGCTGCCGGGGGAAGGCGAGGGCCAGCAACACCTGGGAGTCCTGGCACCTTTCGTGTGGGAGCAGTCGCTGGACGTTTGCAATTTGGAGCTGGGCTCCGGCACAGGTACCGAGAGCGAGCAAGGCACGAACGTCGGCACCCTGAGCTGGCTGGCAAGGCCGGAGCCCCAGTGTCTGTGGGGCTGTGGAAGGGCTGCCAGGGGAAGGCGAGGGCCAGCAACACCTGGGAGGCCTGGCACCTTTCGTGTGGGAGCAGTCGCTGGACGTTTGCAATTTCGAGCTGGGCTCCGGCGCAGGTCCCGAGAGCGAGCAAGGCACGAACGTCGGCACCCTGAGCTGGCTGGCAAGGCCAGAGCCCCAGTGTCTGTGGGGCTGTGGAAGGGCTGCCGGGGGAAGGCGAGGGCCAGCAACACCTGGGAGGCCTGGCACCTTTCGTGTGGGAGCAGTCGCTGGACGTTTGCAATTTGGAGCTGGGCTCCGGCGCAGGTCCCGAGAGCGAGCAAGGCACGAACGTCGGCACCCTGAGCTGGCTGGCAAGGCCAGAGCCCCAGTGCGTGGGGGGCTGTGGAAGGGCTGCCGGGGGAAGGCGAGGGCCAGCAATACATGAGAGTCCTGGCACCTTTCGTGTGGGAGCAGTCGCTGGACGTTTGCAATTTTGAGCTGGGCTCCGGCGCAGGTACCGAGAGCGAGCAAGTCACGAACGTCGGCACCCTGATCTGGCTGGCAAGGCCGGAGCCCCCGTGTGTGTGGGGCTGTGGAAGGGCTGCCGGGGGAAGGCGAGGGCCAGCAACACCTGGCAGTCCTGGCACCTTTGGTGTGGGAGCAGTCGCTGGACGTTTGCAATTTTGAGCTGGGCTCCGGCGCAGGTCCCGAGAGCGAGCAAGGCACGAACGTCGGCACCCTGATTTGGCTGGCAAGGCCGGAGCCCCAGTGTGTGTGGGGCTGTGGAAGGGCTGCCGGGGGAAGGCAAGGGCCAGCAACACATCAGACTTCTGGCACCTTTCGTGTGGGAGCAGTTGCTGGACGGTTGCAATTTCGAGCTGGGCTCCGGCGCAGGTACCAAGAGCGAGCGAGGCACGAACGTCGGCACCCTGATCTGGCTGGCAAGGCCAAAGCCCCAGTGTGTGTGGGGCTGTGGAAGGGCTGCCAGGGGAAGGCGAGGGCCAGCAACACCTGGCAGGCCTGGCACCTTTCATGTGGGAGCAGTCGCTGGACGTTTGCTATTTCGAGCTGGGCTCCGGCGCAGGTCCCGAGAGCGAGCAAGTCACGAACGTCGGCACCCTGATCTGGCTGGCAAGGCCGGAGCCCCAGTGTGTGTGGGGCTGTGGAAGGGCTGCCGGGGGAAGGCGAGGGCCAGCAACATCTGGGAGTCCTGGCACCTTTTGTGTGGGAGCAGTCGCTGGATGTTTGCAATTTCGAGCTCGGCTCCGGCGCAGGTCCAAGAGCGAGCAAGGCACTAACGTCGACACCCTGAGCTGGCTGGCAAGGCCGGAGCCCCAGTGTGTGTGGGGCTGTGGAAGGGCTGCCGGGGGAAGGCGAGGGCCAGCAACACCTGGGAGTCCTGGCACCTTTTGTGTGGGAGCAGTCGCTGGACGTTTGCAATTTCGAGCTGGGCTCCGGCGCAGGTCCCGAGAGCGAGCAAGGCACGAACGTCGGTAGCCTGACCTGGCTGGCAAGGCCGGAGCCCCAGTGTGTGTGGGGCTGTGGAAGGGCTGCCGGGGGAAGGCGAGGGCCAGCAACACCTGGGAGGCCTGGCACCTTTCGTGTGGGAGCAGTCGCTGGACGTTTGCAATTTGGAGCTGGGCTCCGGCGCAGGTCCCGAGAGCGAGCAAGGCACGAACGTCGGCACCCTGAGCTGGCTGGCAAGGCCGGAGCCCCAGTGTGTGTGGGGCTGTGGAAGGGCTGCCAGGGGAAGGCGAGGGCCAGCAACATCTGGGAGTCCTGGCACCTTTCGTGTGGGAGCAGTCGCTGGACGTTTGCAATTTCGAGCTGGGCTCCGGCGCAGGTCCCGAGAGCGAGCAAGTCACGAACGTCGGCACCCTGACCTGGCTGGCAAGGCCGGAGCCCCAGTGTGTGTGGGGCTGTGGAAGGGCTGCCGGGCGAAGGCGAGGGCCAGCAACACATCAGAGTCCTGGCACCTTTGGTGTGGGGGTAATTGCTGGACGTTTGAAATTTTGAGCTGCGCTCCGGCGCAGGTCCCGAGAGCGAGCAAGTCACGAACGTCGGCACCCTGACCTGGCTGGCAAGGCCGGAGCCCCAGTGCGTGTGGGGCTGTGGAAGGGCTGCCAGGGGAAGGCGAGGGCCAGCAACATCTGGGAGTCCTGGCACCTTTCGTGTGGGAGCAGTCGCTGGACGTTTGCAATTTCGAGCTGGGCTCCGGCGCAGGTCCCGAGAGCGAGCAAGTCACGAACGTCGGCACCCTGAGCTGGCTGGCAAGGCCGGAGCCCCAGTGTGTGTGGGGCTGTGGAAGGGCTGCCGGGGAGAGGCGAGGGCCAGCAACACATCAGAGTCCTGGCACCTTTCGTGTGGGAGCAGTCGCTGGACGTTTGCAATTTTGAGCTGGGCTCCGGCGCAGGTCCCGAGAGCGAGCAAGGCACGAACGTCGGCACCCTGAGCTGGCTGGCAAGGCCAGAGCCCCAGTGTGTGTGGGGCTGTGGAAGGGCTGCCAAGGGAAGGCGAGGGTCAGCAACACCTGGGAGTCCTGGCACCTTTTGTGTGGGAGCAGTCGCTGGACGTTTGCAATTTGGAGCTGGGCTCCGGCGCAGGTCCCGAGAGCGAGCAAGGCACGAACGTCGGCACCCTGAGCTGGCTGGCAAGGCCGGAGCCCCAGTGTGTGTGGGGCTGTGGAAGGGCTGCCAAGGGAAGGCGAGGGCCAGCAACACCTGGGAGGCCTGGCACCTTTCGTGTGGGAGCAGTCGCTGGACGTTTGCAATTTGGAGCTGGGCTCCGGCGCAGGTCCCGAGAGCGAGCAAGTCACGAACGTCGGCACCCTGACCTGGCTGGCAAGGCCGGAGCCCCAGTGTGTGTGGTGCTGTGGAAGGGCTGCCGGGGAGAGGCGAGGGCCAGCAACACATCAGAGTCCTGGCACTTTTCGTGTGGGAGCAGTCGCTGGACATCTACTATTTTGAGCTGGGCTCTGGCGCAGGTCCCGAGAGCGAGCAAGGCACGAACGTCGGCACCCTGAGCTGGCTGGCAAGGCCGGAGCCCCAGTGTCTGTGGGGCTGTGGAAGGGCTGCCAGGGGAAGGCGAGGGCCAGCAACACCTGGGAGGCCTGGCACCTTTCGTGTGGGAGCAGTCGCTGGACGTTTGCAATTTCGAGCTGGGCTCCGGCGCAGGTCCCGAGAGCGAGCAAGGCACGAACGTCGGCACCCTGAGCTGGCTGGCAAGGCCAGAGCCCCAGTGTCTGTGGGGCTGTGGAAGGGCTGCCGGGGGAAGGCGAGGGCCAGCAACACCTGGGAGGCCTGGCACCTTTCGTGTGGGAGCAGTCGCTGGACGTTTGCAATTTGGAGCTGGGCTCCGGCGCAGGTCCCGAGAGCGAGCAAGGCACGAACGTCGGCACCCTGAGCTGGCTGGCAAGGCCAGAGCCCCAGTGCGTGGGGGGCTGTGGAAGGGCTGCCGGGGGAAGGCGAGGGCCAGCAATACATGAGAGTCCTGGCACCTTTCGTGTGGGAGCAGTCGCTGGACGTTTGCAATTTTGAGCTGGGCTCCGGCGCAGGTACCGAGAGCGAGCAAGTCACGAACGTCGGCACCCTGATCTGGCTGGCAAGGCCGGAGCCCCCGTGTGTGTGGGGCTGTGGAAGGGCTGCCGGGGGAAGGCGAGGGCCAGCAACACCTGGCAGTCCTGGCACCTTTGGTGTGGGAGCAGTCGCTGGACGTTTGCAATTTTGAGCTGGGCTCCGGCGCAGGTCCCGAGAGCGAGCAAGGCACGAACGTCGGCACCCTGATTTGGCTGGCAAGGCCGGAGCCCCAGTGTGTGTGGGGCTGTGGAAGGGCTGCCGGGGGAAGGCAAGGGCCAGCAACACATCAGACTTCTGGCACCTTTCGTGTGGGAGCAGTTGCTGGACGGTTGCAATTTCGAGCTGGGCTCCGGCGCAGGTACCAAGAGCGAGCGAGGCACGAACGTCGGCACCCTGATCTGGCTGGCAAGGCCAAAGCCCCAGTGTGTGTGGGGCTGTGGAAGGGCTGCCAGGGGAAGGCGAGGGCCAGCAACACCTGGCAGGCCTGGCACCTTTCATGTGGGAGCAGTCGCTGGACGTTTGCTATTTCGAGCTGGGCTCCGGCGCAGGTCCCGAGAGCGAGCAAGTCACGAACGTCGGCACCCTGATCTGGCTGGCAAGGCCGGAGCCCCAGTGTGTGTGGGGCTGTGGAAGGGCTGCCGGGGGAAGGCGAGGGCCAGCAACATCTGGGAGTCCTGGCACCTTTTGTGTGGGAGCAGTCGCTGGATGTTTGCAATTTCGAGCTCGGCTCCGGCGCAGGTCCAAGAGCGAGCAAGGCACTAACGTCGACACCCTGAGCTGGCTGGCAAGGCCGGAGCCCCAGTGTGTGTGGGGCTGTGGAAGGGCTGCCGGGGGAAGGCGAGGGCCAGCAACACCTGGGAGTCCTGGCACCTTTTGTGTGGGAGCAGTCGCTGGACGTTTGCAATTTCGAGCTGGGCTCCGGCGCAGGTCCCGAGAGCGAGCAAGGCACGAACGTCGGTAGCCTGACCTGGCTGGCAAGGCCGGAGCCCCAGTGTGTGTGGGGCTGTGGAAGGGCTGCCGGGGGAAGGCGAGGGCCAGCAACACCTGGGAGGCCTGGCACCTTTCGTGTGGGAGCAGTCGCTGGACGTTTGCAATTTGGAGCTGGGCTCCGGCGCAGGTCCCGAGAGCGAGCAAGGCACGAACGTCGGCACCCTGAGCTGGCTGGCAAGGCCGGAGCCCCAGTGTGTGTGGGGCTGTGGAAGGGCTGCCAGGGGAAGGCGAGGGCCAGCAACATCTGGGAGTCCTGGCACCTTTCGTGTGGGAGCAGTCGCTGGACGTTTGCAATTTCGAGCTGGGCTCCGGCGCAGGTCCCGAGAGCGAGCAAGTCACGAACGTCGGCACCCTGACCTGGCTGGCAAGGCCGGAGCCCCAGTGTGTGTGGGGCTGTGGAAGGGCTGCCGGGCGAAGGCGAGGGCCAGCAACACATCAGAGTCCTGGCACCTTTGGTGTGGGGGTAATTGCTGGACGTTTGAAATTTTGAGCTGCGCTCCGGCGCAGGTCCCGAGAGCGAGCAAGTCACGAACGTCGGCACCCTGACCTGGCTGGCAAGGCCGGAGCCCCAGTGCGTGTGGGGCTGTGGAAGGGCTGCCAGGGGAAGGCGAGGGCCAGCAACATCTGGGAGTCCTGGCACCTTTCGTGTGGGAGCAGTCGCTGGACGTTTGCAATTTCGAGCTGGGCTCCGGCGCAGGTCCCGAGAGCGAGCAAGTCACGAACGTCGGCACCCTGAGCTGGCTGGCAAGGCCGGAGCCCCAGTGTGTGTGGGGCTGTGGAAGGGCTGCCGGGGAGAGGCGAGGGCCAGCAACACATCAGAGTCCTGGCACCTTTCGTGTGGGAGCAGTCGCTGGACGTTTGCAATTTTGAGCTGGGCTCCGGCGCAGGTCCCGAGAGCGAGCAAGGCACGAACGTCGGCACCCTGAGCTGGCTGGCAAGGCCAGAGCCCCAGTGTGTGTGGGGCTGTGGAAGGGCTGCCAAGGGAAGGCGAGGGTCAGCAACACCTGGGAGTCCTGGCACCTTTTGTGTGGGAGCAGTCGCTGGACGTTTGCAATTTGGAGCTGGGCTCCGGCGCAGGTCCCGAGAGCGAGCAAGGCACGAACGTCGGCACCCTGAGCTGGCTGGCAAGGCCGGAGCCCCAGTGTGTGTGGGGCTGTGGAAGGGCTGCCAAGGGAAGGCGAGGGCCAGCAACACCTGGGAGGCCTGGCACCTTTCGTGTGGGAGCAGTCGCTGGACGTTTGCAATTTGGAGCTGGGCTCCGGCGCAGGTCCCGAGAGCGAGCAAGTCACGAACGTCGGCACCCTGACCTGGCTGGCAAGGCCGGAGCCCCAGTGTGTGTGGTGCTGTGGAAGGGCTGCCGGGGAGAGGCGAGGGCCAGCAACACATCAGAGTCCTGGCACTTTTCGTGTGGGAGCAGTCGCTGGACATCTACTATTTTGAGCTGGGCTCTGGCGCAGGTCCCGAGAGCGAGCAAGGCACGAACGTCGGCACCCTGAGCTGGCTGGCAAGGCCGTAGCCCCAGTGTGTGTGGGGCTGTGGAAGGGCTGCCAAGGGAAGGCGAGGGTCAGCAACACCTGGGAGTCCTGGCACCTTTTGTGTGGGAGCAGTCGCTGGACGTTTGCAATTTTGAGCTGGGCTCCGGCGCAGGTCCCGAGAGCGAGCAAGGCACGAACGTCGGCACCCTGACCTGGCTGGCAAGGCCGGAGCCCCAGTGTGTGTGGGGCTGTGGAAGGGCTGCCAAGGGAAGGCGAGGGCCAGCAACACCTGGGAGGCCTGGCACCTTTCGTGTGGGAGCAGTCGCTGGACGTTTGCAATTTCGAGCTGGGCTCCGGCGCAGGTCCCGAGAGCGAGCAAGGCACGAACGTCGGCACCCTGAGCTGGCTGGCAAGGCCAGAGCCCCAGTGTCTGTGGGGCTGTGGAAGGGCTGCCGGGGGAAGGCGAGGGCCAGGAACACCTGGGAGGCCTGGCACCTTTCGTGTGGGAGCAGTCGCTGGACGTTTGCAATTTGGAGCTGGGCTCCGGCGCAGGTCCCGAGAGCGAGCAAGGCAGGAACGTCGGCCCCCTGAGATGGCTGGCAAGGCCAGAGCCCCAGTGCGTGGGGGGCTGTGGAAGGGCTGCCGGGGGAAGGCGAGGGCCAGCAATACATCAGAGTCCTGGCACCTTTGGTGTGGGAGCAGTCGCTGGACGTTTGCAATTTGGAGCTGGGCTCCGGCGCAGGTCCCGAGAGCGAGCAAGGCACGAACGTCGGCACCCTGAGCTGGCTGGCAAGGCCAGAGCCCCAGTGTGTATGGGGGTGTGGAAGGGCTGCCGGGGGAAGGCAAGGGCCAGCAACACATCAGACTTCTGGCACCTTTCGTGTGGGAGCAGTCGCTGGACGGTTGCAATTTCGAGCTGGGCTCCGGCGCAGGTACCAAGAGCGAGCGAGGCACGAACGTCGGCACCCTGATCTGGCTGGCAAGGCCAAAGCCCCAGTGCGTGGGGGGCTGTGGAAGGGCTGCCGGGGGAAGGCGAGGGCCAGCAACACCTGGGAGTCCTGGCACCTTTCGTGTGGGAGCAGTCGCTGGACGTTTGCAATTTGGAGCTGGGCTCCGGCGCAGGTCCCGAGAGCGAGCAAGGCAGGAACGTCGGCCCCCTGAGCTGGCTGGCAAGGCCAGAGCCCCAGTGCGTGGGGGGCTGTGGAAGGGCTGCCGGGGGAAGGCGAGGGCCAGCAATACATCAGAGTCCTGGCACCTTTCGTGTGGGGGTAATTGCTGGACGTTTGCAATTTTGAGCTGGGCTCCGGCGCAGGTCCCGAGAGCGAGCAAGGCACGAACGTCGGCACCCTGAGCTGGCTGGCAAGGCCAGAGCCCCAGTGTGTGTGGGGGTGTGGAAGGGCTGCCGGGGGAAGGCAAGGGCCAGCAACACATCAGAGTCCTGGCACCTTTCGTGTGGGAGCAGTCGCTGGACGGTTGCAATTTGGAGCTGGGCTCCGGCGCAGGTACCAAGAGCGAGCGAGGCACGAACGTCGGCACCCTGATCTGGCTGGCAAGGCCAGAGCCCCAGTGCGTGGGGGGCTGTGGAAGGGCTGCCGGGGGAATGCGAGGGCCAGCAACATCTGGGAGTCCTGGCACCTTTTGTGTGGGAGCAGTCGCTGGATGTTTGCAATTTCGAGCTTGGCTCCGGCGCAGGTCCCAAGAGCGAGCAAGGCACTAACGTCGGCACCCTGAGCTGGCTGGCAAGTCCGGAGCCCCAGTGTGTGTGGGGCTGTGGAAGGGCTGCCGGGGGAAGGCGAGGGCCAGCAACACATCAGAGTCCTGGCACCTTTCGTGTGGGAGCAGTCGCTGGACGTTTGCTATTTTGAGCTGGGCTCCGGCGCAGGTCCCGAGAGCGAGCAAGGCACGAACGTCGGCACCCTGAGCTGGCTGGCAAGGCCGGAGCCCCAGTGTGTGTGGGGCTGTGGAAGTGCTGCCGGGCGAAGGCGAGGGCCAGCAACACCTGGCAGGCCTGGCACCTTTCGTGTGGGAGCAGTCGCTGGACGTTTGCAATTTCGAGCTGTGCTACGGCACAGGTACCGAGAGCGAGCAAGGCACGAACGTCGGCACCCTGATCTGGCTGGCAAGGCCGGAGCCCCAGTGTGTGTGGGGCTGTGGAAGGGCTGCCGGGGGAAGGCGAGGGCCAGCAACACATCAGAGTCCTGGCACCTTTCGTGTGGGAGCAGTCGCTGGACGTTTGCAATTTGGAGCTGGGCTCCGGCACAGGTACCGAGAGCGAGCAAGGCACGAACGTCGGCACCCTGAGCTGGCTGGCAAGGCCGGAGCCCCAGTGTCTGTGGGGCTGTGGAAGGGCTGCTGGGGGAAGGCGAGGGCCAGCAACACCTGGGAGGCCTGGCACCTTTCGTGTGGGAGCAGTCGCTGGACGTTTGCAATTTTGAGCTGGGCTCCGGCGCAGGTGCCGAGAGCGAGCAAGGCACGAACGTCGGCACCCTGAGCTGGCTGGCAAGGCCAGAGCCCCAGTGTGTGTGGGGCTGTGGAAGGGCTGCCGGGGGAAGGCGAGGGCCAGCAACACCTGGGAGGCCTGGCACCTTTCGTGTGGGAGCAGTCGCTGGACGTTTGCAATTTGGAGCTGGGCTCCGGCGCAGGTCCCGAGAGCGAGCAAGGCACGAACGTCGGCACCCTGAGCTGGCTGGCAAGGCCAGAGCCCCAGTGCGTGGGGGGCTGTGGAAGGGCTGCCGGGGGAAGGCGAGGGCCAGCAATACATCAGAGTCCTGGCACCTTTCGTGTGGGGGTAATTGCTGGACGTTTGCAATTTTGAGCTGGGCTCCGGCGCAGGTACCGAGAGCGAGCAAGTCACGAACGTCGGCACCCTGATCTGGCTGGCAAGGCCGGAGCCCCCGTGTGTGTGGGGCTGTGGAAGGGCTGCCGGGGGAAGGCGAGGGCCAGCAACACCTGGGAGGCCTGGCACCTTTGGTGTGGGAGCAGTCGCTGGACGTTTGCAATTTTGAGCTGGGCTCCGGCGCAGGTCCCGAGAGCGAGCAAGGCACGAACGTCGGCACCCTGATTTGGCTGGCAAGGCCGGAGCCCCAGTGTGTGTGGGGCTGTGGAAGGGCTGCCGGGGGAAGGCAAGGGCCAGCAACACATCAGACTTCTGGCACCTTTCGTGTGGGAGCAGTCGCTGGACGGTTGCAATTTCGAGCTGGGCTCCGGCGCAGGTACCAAGAGCGAGCGAGGCACGAACGTCGGCACCCTGATCTGGCTGGCAAGGCCAAAGCCCCAGTGTGTGTGGGGCTGTGGAAGGGCTGCCAGGGGAAGGCGAGGGCCAGCAACACCTGGCAGGCCTGGCACCTTTCATGTGGGAGCAGTCGATGGACGTTTGCAATTTGGAGCTGGGCTCCGGCGCAGGTCCCGAGAGCGAGCAAGTCACGAACGTCGGCACCCTGATCTGGCTGGCAAGGCCGGAGCCCCAGTGTGTGTGGGGCTGTGGAAGGGCTGCCGGGGGAAGGCGAGGGCCAGCAACATCTGGGAGTCCTGGCACCTTTTGTGTGGGAGCAGTCGCTGGATGTTTGCAATTTCGAGCTCGGCTCCGGCGCAGGTCCCAAGAGCGAGCAAGGCACTAACGTCGGCACCCTGAGCTGGCTGGCAAGGCCGGAGCCCCAGTGTGTGTGGGGCTGTGGAAGGGCTGCCGGGGGAAGGTGAGGGCCAGCAACACCTGGGAGTCCTGGCACCTTTCGTGTGGGAGCAGTCGCTGGACGTTTGCAATTTCGAGCTGGGCTCCGGCGCAGGTCCCGAGAGCGAGCAAGGCACGAACGTCGGTAGCCTGACCTGGCTGGCAAGGCCGGAGCCCCAGTGTGTGTGGGGCTGTGGAAGGGCTGCCGGGGGAAGGCGAGGGCCAGCAACACCTGGGAGGCCTGGCACCTTTCGTGTGGGAGCAGTCGCTGGACGTTTGCAATTTGGAGCTGGGCTCCGGCGCAGGTCCCGAGAGCGAGCAAGGCACGAACGTCGGCACCCTGAGCTGGCTGGCAAGGCCGGAGCCCCAGTGTGTGTGGGGCTGTGGAAGGGCTGCCAGGGGAAGGCGAGGGCCAGCAACATCTGGGAGTCCTGGCACCTTTCGTGTGGGAGCAGTCGCTGGACGTTTGCAATTTCGAGCTGGGCTCCGGCGCAGGTCCCGAGAGCGAGCAAGTCACGAACGTCGGCACCCTGACCTGGCTGGCAAGGCCGGAGCCCCAGTGTGTGTGGGGCTGTGGAAGGGCTGCCGGGCGAAGGCGAGGGCCAGCAACACATCAGAGTCCTGGCACCTTTGGTGTGGGGGTAATTGCTGGACGTTTGAAATTTTGAGCTGCGATCCGGCGCAGGTCCCGAGAGCGAGCAAGTCACGAACGTCGGCACCCTGACCTGGCTGGCAAGGCCGGAGCCCCAGTGCGTGTGGGGCTGTGGAAGGGCTGCCAGGGGAAGGCGAGGGCCAGCAACATCTGGGAGTCCTGGCACCTTTCGTGTGGGAGCAGTCGCTGGACGTTTGCAATTTCGAGCTGGGCTCCGGCGCAGGTCCCGAGAGCGAGCAAGTCACGAACGTCGGCACCCTGACCTGGCTGGCAAGGCCGGAGCCTCAGTGTGTGTGGGGCTGTGGAAGGGCTGCCGGGGAGAGGCGAGGGCCAGCAACACATCAGAGTCCTGGCACCTTTCGTGTGGGAGCAGTCGCTGGACGTTTGCAATTTTGAGCTGGGCTCCGGCGCAGGTCCCGAGAGCGAGCAAGGCACGAACGTCGGCACCCTGAGCTGGCTGGCAAGGCCGGAGCCCCAGTGTCTGTGGGGCTGTGGAAGGGCTGCCAAGGGAAGGCGAGGGTCAGCAACACCTGGGAGTCCTGGCACCTTTTGTGTGGGAGCAGTCGCTGGACGTTTGCAATTTTGAGCTGGGCTCCGGCGCAGGTCCCGAGAGCGAGCAAGGCACGAACGTCGGCACCCTGAGCTGGCTGGCAAGGCCGGAGCCCCAGTGTGTGTGGGGCTGTGGAAGGGCTGCCAAGGGAAGGCGAGGGCCAGCAACACCTGGGAGGCCTGGCACCTTTCGTGTGGGAGCAGTCGCTGGACGTTTGCAATTTGGAGCTGGGCTCCGGCGCAGGTCCCGAGAGCGAGCAAGTCACGAACGTCGGCACCCTGACCTGGCTGGCAAGGCCGGAGCCCCAGTGTGTGTGGGGCTGTGGAAGGGCTGCCGGGGAGAGGCGAGGGCCAGCAACACATCAGAGTCCTGGCACCTTTCGTGTGGGAGCAGTCGCTGGACATCTACTATTTTGAGCTGGGCTCTGGCGCAGGTCCCGAGAGCGAGCAAGGCACGAACGTCGGCACCCTGAGCTGGCTGGCAAGGCCGTAGCCCCAGTGTGTGTGGGGCTGTGGAAGGGCTGCCAAGGGAAGGCGAGGGTCAGCAACACCTGGGAGTCCTGGCACCTTTCGTGTGGGAGCAGTCGCTGGACGTTTGCAATTTTGAGCTGGGCTCCGGCGCAGGTCCCGAGAGCGAGCAAGGCACGAACGTCGGCACCCTGAGCTGGCTGGCAAGGCCGGAGACCCAGTGTGTGTGGGGCTGTGGAAGGGCTGCCAAGGGAAGGCGAGGGCCAGCAACACCTGGGAGGCCTGGCACCTTTCGTGTGGGAGCAGTCGCTGGACGTTTGCAATTTGGAGCTGGGCTCCGGCGCAGGTCCCAAGAGCGAGCAAGGCACGAACGTCGGCACCCTGAGCTGGCTGGCAAGGCCGGAGCCCCAGTGTCTGTGGGGCTGTGGAAGGGCTGCTGGGGGAAGGCGAGGGCCAGCAACACCTGGGAGGCCTGGCACCTTTCGTGTGGGAGCAGTCGCTGGACGTTTGCAATTTCGAGCTGGGCTCCGGCGCAGGTCCCGAGAGCGAGCAAGGCACGAACGTCGGCACCCTGAGCTGGCTGGCAAGGCCAGAGCCCCAGTGTGTGTGGGGCTGCGGAAGGGCTGCCGGGGGAAGGCGAGGGCCAGCAACACCTGGGAGTCCTGGCACCTTTCGTGTGGGAGCAGTCGCTGGACGTTTGCAATTTGGAGCTGGGCTCCGGCGCAGGTCCCGAGAGCGAGCAAGGCAGGAACGTCGGCCCCCTGAGCTGGCTGGCAAGGCCAGAGCCCCAGTGTGTGTGGGGCTGTGGAAGGGCTGCCGGGGGAAGGCGAGGGCCAGCAATACATCAGAGTCCTGGCACCTTTCGTGTGGGGGTAATTGCTGGACGTTTGCAATTTTGAGCTGGGCTCCGGCGCAGGTCCCGAGAGCGAGCAAGTCACGAACGTCGGCACCCTGAGCTGGCTGGCAAGGCCGGAGCCCCAGTGTGTGTGGGGCTGTGGAAGGGCTGCCGGGCGAAGGCGAGGGCCAGCAACACATCAGAGTCCTGGCACCTTTGGTGTGGGGGTAATTGCTGGACGTTTGAAATTTTGAGCTGCGATCCGGCGCAGGTCCCGAGAGCGAGCAAGTCACGAACGTCGGCACCCTGACCTGGCTGGCAAGGCCGGAGCCCCAGTGCGTGTGGGGCTGTGGAAGGGCTGCCAGGGGAAGGCGAGGGCCAGCAACATCTGGGAGTCCTGGCACCTTTCGTGTGGGAGCAGTCGCTGGACGTTTGCAATTTCGAGCTGGGCTCCGGCGCAGGTCCCGAGAGCGAGCAAGTCACGAACGTCGGCACCCTGACCTGGCTGGCAAGGCCGGAGCCTCAGTGTGTGTGGGGCTGTGGAAGGGCTGCCGGGGAGAGGCGAGGGCCAGCAACACATCAGAGTCCTGGCACCTTTCGTGTGGGAGCAGTCGCTGGACGTTTGCAATTTTGAGCTGGGCTCCGGCGCAGGTCCCGAGAGCGAGCAAGGCACGAACGTCGGCACCCTGAGCTGGCTGGCAAGGCCGGAGCCCCAGTGTCTGTGGGGCTGTGGAAGGGCTGCCAAGGGAAGGCGAGGGTCAGCAACACCTGGGAGTCCTGGCACCTTTTGTGTGGGAGCAGTCGCTGGACGTTTGCAATTTTGAGCTGGGCTCCGGCGCAGGTCCCGAGAGCGAGCAAGGCACGAACGTCGGCACCCTGAGCTGGCTGGCAAGGCCGGAGCCCCAGTGTGTGTGGGGCTGTGGAAGGGCTGCCAAGGGAAGGCGAGGGCCAGCAACACCTGGGAGGCCTGGCACCTTTCGTGTGGGAGCAGTCGCTGGACGTTTGCAATTTGGAGCTGGGCTCCGGCGCAGGTCCCGAGAGCGAGCAAGTCACGAACGTCGGCACCCTGACCTGGCTGGCAAGGCCGGAGCCCCAGTGTGTGTGGGGCTGTGGAAGGGCTGCCGGGGAGAGGCGAGGGCCAGCAACACATCAGAGTCCTGGCACCTTTCGTGTGGGAGCAGTCGCTGGACATCTACTATTTTGAGCTGGGCTCTGGCGCAGGTCCCGAGAGCGAGCAAGGCACGAACGTCGGCACCCTGAGCTGGCTGGCAAGGCCGTAGCCCCAGTGTGTGTGGGGCTGTGGAAGGGCTGCCAAGGGAAGGCGAGGGTCAGCAACACCTGGGAGTCCTGGCACCTTTCGTGTGGGAGCAGTCGCTGGACGTTTGCAATTTTGAGCTGGGCTCCGGCGCAGGTCCCGAGAGCGAGCAAGGCACGAACGTCGGCACCCTGAGCTGGCTGGCAAGGCCGGAGACCCAGTGTGTGTGGGGCTGTGGAAGGGCTGCCAAGGGAAGGCGAGGGCCAGCAACACCTGGGAGGCCTGGCACCTTTCGTGTGGGAGCAGTCGCTGGACGTTTGCAATTTGGAGCTGGGCTCCGGCGCAGGTCCCAAGAGCGAGCAAGGCACGAACGTCGGCACCCTGAGCTGGCTGGCAAGGCCGGAGCCCCAGTGTCTGTGGGGCTGTGGAAGGGCTGCTGGGGGAAGGCGAGGGCCAGCAACACCTGGGAGGCCTGGCACCTTTCGTGTGGGAGCAGTCGCTGGACGTTTGCAATTTCGAGCTGGGCTCCGGCGCAGGTCCCGAGAGCGAGCAAGGCACGAACGTCGGCACCCTGAGCTGGCTGGCAAGGCCAGAGCCCCAGTGTGTGTGGGGCTGCGGAAGGGCTGCCAGGGCAAGGCGAGGGCCAGCAACACCTGGGAGTCCTGGCACCTTTCGTGTGGGAGCAGTCGCTGGACGTTTGCAATTTGGAGCTGGGCTCCGGCGCAGGTCCCGAGAGCGAGCAAGGCAGGAACGTCGGCCCCCTGAGCTGGCTGGCAAGGCCAGAGCCCCAGTGTGTGTGGGGCTGTGGAAGGGCTGCCGGGGGAAGGCGAGGGCCAGCAATACATCAGAGTCCTGGCACCTTTCGTGTGGGGGTAATTGCTGGACGTTTGCAATTTTGAGCTGGGCTCCGGCGCAGGTACCGAGAGCGAGCAAGTCACGAACGTCGGCACCCTGAGCTGGCTGGCAAGGCCGGAGCCCCAGTGTGTGTGGGGCTGTGGAAGGGCTGCCGGGGGAAGGCGAGGGCCAGCAACATCTGGGAGTCCTGGCACCTTTCGTGTGGGAGCAGTCGCTTGACGTTTGCAATTTTGAGCTGGGCTCCGGCGCAGGTCCCGAGAGCGAGCAAGGCACGAACGTCGGCACCCTGAGCTGGCTGGCAAGGCCAGAGCCCCAGTATCTGGGGGGCTGTGGAAAGGCTGCCGGGGGAAGGCGAGAGCCAGCAACACCTGGGAGGCCTGGCACCTTTCGTGTGGGAGCAGTCGCTGGACGTTTGCAATTTGGAGCTGGGCTCCGGCGCAGGTCCCGAGAGCGAGCAAGGCACGAACGTCGGCACCCTGAGCTGGCTGGCAAGGCCGGAGCCCCAGTGTGTGTGGGGCTGTGGAAGGGCTGCCGGGGGAAGGCGAGGGCCAGCAACACATCAGAGTCCTGGCACCTTTGGTGTGGGGGTAATTGCTGGACGTTTGAAATTTTGAGCTGGGCTCCGGCGCAGGTCCCGAGAGCGAGCAAGTCACGAACGTCGGCACCCTGACCTGGCTGGCAAGGCCGGAGCCCCAGTGCGTGTGGGGCTGTGGAAGGGCTGCCAGGGGAAGGCGAGGGCCAGCAACATCTGGGAGTCCTGGCACCTTTCGTGTGGGAGCAGTCGCTGGACGTTTGCAATTTCGAGCTGGGCTCCGGCGCAGGTCCCGAGAGCGAGCAAGGCACGAACGTCGGCACCCTGAGCTGGCTGGCAAGGCCGGAGCCCCAGTGTGTGTGGGGCTGTGGAAGGGCTGCCGGGGAGAGGCGAGGGCCAGCAACACATCAGAGTCCTGGCACCTTTCGTGTGGGAGCAGTCGCTGGACATCTACTATTTTGAGCTGGGCTCTGGCGCAGGTCCCGAGAGCGAGCAAGGCACGAACGTCGGCACCCTGAGCTGGCTGGCAAGGCCGTAGCCCCAGTGTGTGTGGGGCTGTGGAAGGGCTGCCAAGGGAAGGCGAGGGTCAGCAACACCTGGGAGTCCTGGCATCTTTCGTGTGGGAGCAGTCGCTGGACGTTTGCAATTTGGAGCTGGGCTCCGGCGCAGGTCCCGAGAGCGAGCAAGGCACGAACGTCGGCACCCTGAGCTGGCTGGCAAGGCCGGAGCCCCAGTGTGTGTGGGGCTGTGGAAGGGCTGCCAAGGGAAGGCGAGGGCCAGCAACACCTGGGAGGCCTGGCACCTTTCGTGTGGGAGCAGTCGCTGGACGTTTGCAATTTCGAGATGGGCTCCGGCGCAGGTCCCGAGAGCGAGCAAGGCACGAACGTCGGCACCCTAGACTGGCTGGCAAGGCCAGAGCCCCAGTGTCTGTGGGGCTGTGGAAGGGCTGCCGGGGGAAGGCGAGGGCCAGCAACACCTGGGAGGCCTGGCACCTTTCGTGTGGGAGCAGTCGCTGGACGTTTGCAATTTGGAGCTGGGCTCCGGCGCAGGTCCCGAGAGCGAGCAAGGCAGGAACGTCGGCCCCCTGAGCTGGCTGGCAAGGCCAGAGCCCCAGTGCGTGGGGGGCTGTGGAAGGGCTGCCGGGGGAATGCGAGGGCCAGCAATACATCAGAGTCCTGGCACCTTTGGTGTGGGGGTAATTGCTGGACGTTTGAAATTTTGAGCTGGGCTCCGGCGCAGGTACCGAGAGCGAGCAAGGCACGAACGTCGGCCCCCTGAGCTGGCTGGCAAGGCCGGAGCCCCAGTGTGTGTGGGGCTGTGGAAGGGCTGCCGGGGGAAGGCGAGGGCCAGCAACACCTGGGAGTCCTGGCACCTTTCGTGTGGGAGCAGTCGCTGGACGTTTGCAATTTCGAGCTGGGCTCCGGCGCAGGTCCCGAGAGCGAGCAAGGCACGAACGTCGGCACCCTGATCTGGCTGGCAAGGCCAGAGCCCCAGTGTGTGTGGGGGTGTGGAAGGGCTGCCGGGGGAAGGCAAGGGCCAGCAACACATCAGACTTCTGGCACCTTTCGTGTGGGAGCAGTCGCTGGACGTTTGCAATTTGGAGCAGGGCTCCGGCGCAGGTACCAAGAGCGAGTGACGCACGAACGTCGGCACCCTGATCTGGCTGGCAAGGCCAAAGCCCCAGTTTGTGTGGGGCTGTGGAAGGGCTGCCGGGGGAAGGCGAGGGCCAGCAACACCTGGCAGTCCTGGCACCTTTGGTGTGGGAGCAGTCGCTGGACGTTTGCAATTTCGAGCTGGGCTCCGGCGCAGGTCCCGAGAGCGAGCAAGGCACGAACGTCGGCACCCTGAGCTGGCTGGCAAGGCCAGAGCCCCAGTGTGTGTTGGGGTGTGGAAGGGCTGCCGGGGGAAGGCAAGGGCCAGCAACACATCAGACTTCTGGCACCTTTCGTGTGGGAGCAGTCGCTGGACGGTTGCAATTTGGAGCTGGGCTCCGGCGCAGGTACCAAGAGCGAGCGAGGCACGAACGTCGACACCCTGATCTGGCTGGCAAGGCCAGAGCCCCAGTGCGTGGGGGGCTGTGGAAGGGCTGCCGGGGGAATGCGAGGGCCAGCAACATCTGGGAGTCCTGGCACCTTTTGTGTGGGAGCAGTCGCTGGATGTTTGCAATTTTGAGCTCGGCTCCGGCGCAGGTCCCAAGAGCGAGCAAGGCACTAACGTCGGCACCCTGAGCTGGCTGGCAAGTCCGGAGCCCCAGTTTGTGTGGGGCTGTGGAAGGGCTGCCGGGGGAAGGCGAGGGCCAGCAACACATCAGAGTCCTGGCACCTTTCGTGTGGGAGCAGTCGCTGGACGTATGCAATTTGGAGCTGGGCTCCGGCGCAGGTACCGAGAGCGAGCAAGGCACGAACGTCGGCACCCTGAGCTGGCTGGCAAGGCCGGAGCCCCAGTGTGTGTGGGGCTGTGGAAGGGCTGCCGGGGGAAGGCGAGGGCCAGCAACACCTGGGAGTCCTGGCACCTTTCGTGTGGGAGCAGTCGCTGGACGTTTGCAATTTCGAGCTGTGCTACGGCGCAGGTCCCGAGAGCGAGCAAGGCACGAACGTCGGCACCCTGATCTGGCTGGCAAGGCCGGAGCCCCAGTGTGTGTGGGGCTCTGAAAGGGCTGCCGGGGGAAGGCGAGGGCCAGCAACACCTGGCAGTCCTGGCACCTTTCGTGTGGGAGCAGTCGCTGGACGTTTGCAATTTGGAGCTGGGCTCCGGCACAGCTCCCGAGAGCGAGCAAGGCACGAACGTCGGCCCCCTGAGCTGGCTGGCAAGGCCGGAGCCCCAGTGTCTGTGGGGCTGTGGAAGGGCTGCTGGGGGAAGGCGAGGGCCAGCAACACCTGGGAGGCCTGGCACCTTTGGTGTGGGAGCAGTCGCTGGACGTTTGCAATTTCGAGCTGGGCTCCGGCGCAGGTCCCGAGAGCGAGCAAGGCACGAACGTCGGCACCCTGAGCTGGCTGGCAAGGCCAGAGCCCCAGTGTCTGTGGGGCTGTGGAAGGGCTGCCGGGGGAAGGCGAGGGCCAGCAACACCTGGGAGGCCTGGCACCTTTCGTGTGGGAGCAGTCGCTGGACGTTTGCAATTTCGAGCTGGGCTCCGGCGCAGGTCCCGAGAGCGAGCAAGGCACGAACGTCGGCACCCTGAGCTGGCTGGCAAGGCCAGAGCCCCAGTGCGTGGGGGGCTGTGGAAGGGCTGCCGGGGGAAGGCGAGGGCCAGCAACACCTGGGAGTCCTGGCACCTTTTGTGTGGGAGCAGTCGCTGGATGTTTGCAATTTCGAGCTCGGCTCCGGCGCAGGTCCCAAGAGCGAGCAAGGCACTAACGTCGGCAGCCTGAGCTGGCTGGCAAGTCCGGAGCCCCAGTGTGTGTGGGGCTGTGGAAGGGCTGCCAAGGGAAGGCGAGGGCCAGCAACACCTGGGAGTCCTGGCACCTTTCGTGTGGGAGCAGTCGCTGGACGTTTGCTATTTTGAGCTGGGCTCCGGCGCAGGTCCCGAGAGCGAGCAAGGCACGAACGTCGGCACCCTGAGCTGCCTGGCAAGGCCGGAGCCCCAGTTTGTGTGGGGCTGTGGAAGGGCTGCCGGGCGAAGGCGAGGGCCAGCAACACCTGGGAGGCCTGGCACCTTTGGTGTGGGAGCAGTCGCTGGACGTTTGCAATTTCGAGCTGGGCTCCGGCGCAGGTCCCGAGAGCGAGCAAGGCACGAACGTCGGCACCCTGAGCTGGCTGGCAAGGCCGGAGCCCCAGTGTCTGTGGGGCTGTGGAAGGGCTGCTGGGGGAAGGCGAAGGCCAGCAACACCTGGGAGGCCTGGCACCTTTCGTGTGGGAGCAGTCGCTGGACGTTTGCAATTTCGAGCTGGGCTCCGGCGCAGGTCCCGAGAGCGAGCAAGGCACGAACGTCGGCACCCTGAGCTGGCTGGCAAGGCCAGAGCCCCAGTGTGTGTGGGGCTGTGGAAGGGCTGCCGGGGGAAGGCGAGGGCCAGCAACACCTGGGAGGCCTGGCACCTTTCGTGTGGGAGCAGTCGCTGGACGTTTGCAATTTGGAGCTGGGCTCCGGCGCAGGTCCCGAGAGCGAGCAAGGCACGAACGTCGGCACCCTGAGCTGGCTGGCAAGGCCAGAGCCCCAGTGTGTCTGGGGCTGTGGAAGGGCTGCCGGGGGAAGGCGAGGGCCAGCAACATCTGGGAGTCCTGGCACCTTTCGTGTGGGGGTAATTGCTGGACGTTTGCAATTTTGAGCTGGGCTCCGGCGCAGGTACCGAGAGCGAGCAAGTCACGAACGTCGGCACCCTGATCTGGCTGGCAAGGCCGTAGCCCCAGTGTGTGTGGGGCTGTGGAAGGGCTGCCGGGGGAAGGCGAGGGCCAGCAACACCTGGCAGTCCTGGCACCTTTCGTGTGGGAGCAGTCGCTGGACGTTTGCAATTTGGAGCTGGGCTCCGGCGCAGGTCCCGAGAGCGAGCAAGGCACGAACGTCGGCCCCCTGAGCTGGCTGGCAAGGCCGGAGCCCCAGTGTGTGTGGGGCTGTGGAAGGGCTGCCGGGGGAAGGCAAGGGCCAGCAACACATCAGACTTCTGGCACCTTTCGTGTGGGAGCAGTCGCTGGACGGTTGCAATTTCGAGCTGGGCTCCGGCGCAGGTACCAAGAGCGAGCGAGGCACGAACGTCGGCACCCTGAGCTGCCTGGCAAGGCCAAAGCCCCAGTGTGTGTGGGGCTGTGGAAGGGCTGCCAGGGGAAGGCGAGGGCCAGCAACACCTGGCAGGCCTGGCACCTTTCATGTGGGAGCAGTCGCTGGACGTTTGCAATTTTGAGCTGGGCTCCGGCGCAGGTCCCGAGAGCGAGCAAGGCACGAACGTCGGCACCCTGAGCTGGCTGGCAAGGCCAGAGCCCCAGTATCTGGGGGGCTGTGGAAGGGCTGCCGGGGGAAGGCGAGGGCCAGCAACACCTGGGAGGCCTGGCACCTTTCGTGTGGGAGCAGTCGCTGGACGTTTGCAATTTGGAGCTGGGCTCCGGCGCAGGTCCCGAGAGCGAGCAAGGCACGAACGTCGGCCCCCTGAGCTGGCTGGCAAGGCCGGAGCCCCAGTGTGTGTGGGGCTGTGGAAGGGCTGCCGGGGGAAGGCGAGGGCCAGCAACACATCAGAGTCCTGGCACCTTTGGTGTGGGGGTAATTGCTGGACGTTTGAAATTTTGAGCTGGGCTCCGGCGCAGGTCCCGAGAGCGAGCAAGTCACGAACGTCGGCACCCTGACCTGGCTGGCAAGGCCGGAGCCCCAGTGCGTGTGGGGCTGTGGAAGGGCTGCCGGGGAGAGGCGAGGGCCAGCAACACATCAGAGTCCTGGCACCTTTCGTGTGGGAGCAGTCGCTGGACATCTACTATTTTGAGCTGGGCTCTGGCGCAGGTCCCGAGAGCGAGCAAGGCACGAACGTCGGCACCCTGAGCTGGCTGGCAAGACCGTAGCCCCAGTGTGTGTGGGGCTGTGGAAGGGCTGCCAAGGGAAGGCGAGGGTCAGCAACACCTGGGAGTCCTGGCACCTTTTGTGTGGGAGCAGTCGCTGGACGTTTGCAATTTTGAGCTGGGCTCCGGCGCAGGTCCCGAGAGCGAGCAAGGTACGAACGTCGGCACCCTGACCTGGCTGGCAAGGCCGGAGCCCCAGTGTGTGTGGGGCTGTGGAAGGGCTGCCAAGGGAAGGCGAGGGCCAGCAACACCTGGGAGGCCTGGCACCTTTCGTGTGGGAGCAGTCGCTGGACGTTTGCAATTTCGAGCTGGGCTCCGGCGCAGGTCCCGAGAGCGAGCAAGGCACGAACGTCGGCACCCTGAACTGGCTGGCAAGGCCAGAGCCCCAGTGTCTGTGGGGCTGTGGAAGGGCTGCCGGGGGAAGGCGAGGGCCAGCAACACCTGGGAGGCCTGGCACCTTTCGTGTGGGAGCAGTCGCTGGACGTTTGCAATTTTGAGCTGGGCTCCGGCGCAGGTCCCGAGAGCGAGCAAGGCAGGAACGTCGGCCCCCTGAGCTGGCTGGCAAGGCCAGAGCCCCAGTGCGTGGGGGGCTGTGGAAGGGCTGCCGGGGGAATGTGAGGGCCAGCAATACATCAGAGTCCTGGCACCTTTGGTGTGGGGGTAATTGCTGGACGTTTGAAATTTTGAGCTGGGCTCCGGCGCAGGTACCGAGAGCGAGCAAGGCACGAACGTCGGCCCCCTGACCTGGCTGGCAAGGCCGGAGCCCCAGTGTGTGTGGGGCTGTGGAAGGGCTGCCGGGGGAAGGCGAGGGCCAGCAACACCTGGGAGGCCTGGCACCTTTGGTGTGGGAGCAGTCGCTGGACGTTTGCAATTTCGAGCTGGGCTCCGGCGCAGGTCCCGAGAGCGAGCAAGGCACGAACGTCGGCACCCTGAGCTGGCTGGCAAGGCCAGAGCCCCAGTGTGTGTGGGGGTGTGGAAGGGCTGCCGGGGGAAGGCAAGGGCCAGCAACACATCAGACTTCTGGCACCTTTCGTGTGGGAGCAGTCGCTGGACGTTTGCAATTTGGAGCAGGGCTCCGGCGCAGGTACCAAGAACGAGTGAGGCACGAACGTCGGCACCCTGATCTGGCTGGCAAGGCCAAAGCCCCAGTTTGTGTGGGGCTGTGGAAGGGCTGCCGGGGGAAGGCGAGGGCCAGCAACACCTGGCAGTCCTGGCACCTTTGGTGTGGGAGCAGTCGCTGGACGTTTGCAATTTCGAGCTGGGCTCCGGCGCAGGTCCCGAGAGCGAGCAAGGCACGAACGTCGGCACCCTGAGCTGGCTGGCAAGGCCAGAGCCCCAGTGTGTGTGGGGGTGTGGAAGGGCTGCCGGGGGAAGGCAAGGGCCAGCAACACCTGGGAGGCCTGGCACCTTTCGTGTGGGAGCAGTCGCTGGACGGTTGCAATTTGGAGCTGGGCTCCGGCGCAGGTACCAAGAGCGAGCGAGGCACGAACGTCGGCACCCTGATCTGGCTGGCAAGGCCAGAGCCCCAGTGCGTGGGGGGCTGTGGAAGGGCTGCCGGGGGAATGCGAGGGCCAGCAACATCTGGGAGTCCTGGCACCTTTTGTGTGGGAGCAGTCGCTGGATGTTTGCAATTTCGAGCTCGGCTCCGGCGCAGGTCCCAAGAGCGAGCAAGGCACTAACGTCGGCACCCTGAGCTGGCTGGCAAGTCCGGAGCCCCAGTGTGTGTGGGGCTGTGGAAGGGCTGCCGGGGGAAGGCGAGGGCCAGCAACACATCAGAGTCCTGGCACCTTTGGTGTGGGGGTAATTGCTGGACGTTTGAAATTTTGAGCTGGGCTCCGGCGCAGGTCCCGAGAGCGAGCAAGTCACGAACGTCGGCACCCTGACCTGGCTGGCAAGGCCGGAGCCCCAGTGCGTGTGGGGCTGTGGAAGGGCTGCCGGGGAGAGGCGAGGGCCAGCAACACATCAGAGTCCTGGCACCTTTCGTGTGGGAGCAGTCGCTGGACATCTACTATTTTGAGCTGGGCTCTGGCGCAGGTCCCGAGAGCGAGCAAGGCACGAACGTCGGCACCCTGAGCTGGCTGGCAAGACCGTAGCCCCAGTGTGTGTGGGGCTGTGGAAGGGCTGCCAAGGGAAGGCGAGGGTCAGCAACACATCAGAGTCCTGGCACCTTTTGTGTGGGAGCAGTCGCTGGACGTTTGCAATTTTGAGCTGGGCTCCGGCGCAGGTCCCGAGAGCGAGCAAGGTACGAACGTCGGCACCCTGACCTGGCTGGCAAGGCCGGAGCCCCAGTGTGTGTGGGGCTGTGGAAGGGCTGCCAAGGGAAGGCGAGGGCCAGCAACACCTGGGAGGCCTGGCACCTTTCGTGTGGGAGCAGTCGCTGGACGTTTGCAATTTCGAGCTGGGCTCCGGCGCAGGTCCCGAGAGCGAGCAAGGCACGAACGTCGGCACCCTGAACTGGCTGGCAAGGCCAGAGCCCCAGTGTCTGTGGGGCTGTGGAAGGGCTGCCGGGGGAAGGCGAGGGCCAGCAACACCTGGGAGGCCTGGCACCTTTCGTGTGGGAGCAGTCGCTGGACGTTTGCAATTTTGAGCTGGGCTCCGGCGCAGGTCCCGAGAGCGAGCAAGGCAGGAACGTCGGCCCCCTGAGCTGGCTGGCAAGGCCAGAGCCCCAGTGCGTGGGGGGCTGTGGAAGGGCTGCCGGGGGAATGTGAGGGCCAGCAATACATCAGAGTCCTGGCACCTTTGGTGTGGGGGTAATTGCTGGACGTTTGAAATTTTGAGCTGGGCTCCGGCGCAGGTACCGAGAGCGAGCAAGGCACGAACGTCGGCCCCCTGAGCTGGCTGGCAAGGCCGGAGCCCCAGTGTGTGTGGGGCTGTGGAAGGGCTGCCGGGGGAAGGCGAGGGCCAGCAACACCTGGGAGGCCTGGCACCTTTGGTGTGGGAGCAGTCGCTGGACGTTTGCAATTTCGAGCTGGGCTCCGGCGCAGGTCCCGAGAGCGAGCAAGGCACGAACGTCGGCACCCTGAGCTGGCTGGCAAGGCCAGAGCCCCAGTGTGTGTGGGGGTGTGGAAGGGCTGCCGGGGGAAGGCAAGGGCCAGCAACACATCAGACTTCTGGCACCTTTCGTGTGGGAGCAGTCGCTGGACGTTTGCAATTTGGAGCAGGGCTCCGGCGCAGGTACCAAGAACGAGTGAGGCACGAACGTCGGCACCCTGATCTGGCTGGCAAGGCCAAAGCCCCAGTTTGTGTGGGGCTGTGGAAGGGCTGCCGGGGGAAGGCGAGGGCCAGCAACACCTGGCAGTCCTGGCACCTTTGGTGTGGGAGCAGTCGCTGGACGTTTGCAATTTCGAGCTGGGCTCCGGCGCAGGTCCCGAGAGCGAGCAAGGCACGAACGTCGGCACCCTGAGCTGGCTGGCAAGGCCAGAGCCCCAGTGTGTGTGGGGGTGTGGAAGGGCTGCCGGGGGAAGGCAAGGGCCAGCAACACCTGGGAGGCCTGGCACCTTTCGTGTGGGAGCAGTCGCTGGACGGTTGCAATTTGGAGCTGGGCTCCGGCGCAGGTACCAAGAGCGAGCGAGGCACGAACGTCGGCACCCTGATCTGGCTGGCAAGGCCAGAGCCCCAGTGCGTGGGGGGCTGTGGAAGGGCTGCCGGGGGAATGCGAGGGCCAGCAACATCTGGGAGTCCTGGCACCTTTTGTGTGGGAGCAGTCGCTGGATGTTTGCAATTTCGAGCTCGGCTCCGGCGCAGGTCCCAAGAGCGAGCAAGGCACTAACGTCGGCACCCTGAGCTGGCTGGCAAGTCCGGAGCCCCAGTGTGTGTGGGGCTGTGGAAGGGCTGCCGGGGGAAGGCGAGGGCCAGCAACACATCAGAGTCCTGGCACCTTTCGTGTGGGAGCAGTCGCTGGACGTTTGCTATTTTGAGCTGGGCTCCGGCGCAGGTCCCGAGAGCAAGCAAGGCACGAACGTCGGCACCCTGACCTGGCTGGCAAGGCCGGAGCCCCAGTGTGTGTGGGGCTGTGGAAGTGCTGCCGGGCGAAGGCGAGGGCCAGCAACACCTGGCAGGCCTGGCACCTTTCGTGTGGGAGCAGTCGCTGGACGTTTGCAATTTGGAGCTGGGCTCCGGCACAGGTACCGAGAGCGAGAAAGGCACGAACGTCGGCACCCTGATCTGGCTGGCAAGGCCGGAGCCCCAGTGTGTGGTGGGCTGTGGAAGGGCTGCCGGGGGAAGGCGAGGGCCAGCAACACCTGGGAGTCCTGGCACCTTTCGTGTGGGAGCAGTCGCTGGACGTTTGCAATTTGGAGCTGGGCTCCGGCACAGGTACCGAGAGCGAGCAAGGCACGAACGTCGGCACCCTGAGCTGGCTGGCAAGGCCGGAGCCCCAGTGTCTGTGAGGCTGTGGAAGGGCTGCTGGGGGAAGGCGAGGGCCAGCAACACCTGGGAGGCCTGGCACCTTTCGTGTGGGAGCAGTCGCTGGACGTTTGCAATTTCGAGCTGGGCTCCGGCGCAGGTCCCGAGAGCGAGCAAGGCACGAACGTCGGCACCCTGAGCTGGCTGGCAAGGCCAGAGCCCCAGTGTGTGTGGGGCTGTGGAAGGGCTGCCGGGGAAAGGCGAGGGCCAGCAACACCTGGGAGGCCTGGCACCTTTCGTGTGGGAGCAGTCGCTGGACGTTTGCAATTTGGAGCTGGGCTCCGGCGCAGGTCCCGAGAGCGAGCAAGGCACGAACGTCGGCACCCTGAGCTGGCTGGCAAGGCCAGAGCCCCAGTGCGTGGGGGGCTGTGGAAGGGCTGCCGGGGGAAGGCGAGGGCCAGCAATACATCAGAGTCCTGGCACCTTTCGTGTGGGGGTAATTGCTGGACGTTTGCAATTTTGAGCTGGGCTCCGGCGCAGGTACCGAGAGCGAGCAAGTCACGAACGTCGGCACCCTGATCTGGCTGGCAAGGCCGGAGCCCCCGTGTGTGTGGGGCTGTGGAAGGGCTGCCGGGGGAAGGCGAGGGCCAGCAACACCTGGCAGTCCTGGCACCTTTGGTGTGGGAGCAGTCGCTGGACGTTTGCAATTTTGAGCTGGGCTCCGGCGCAGGTCCCGAGAGCGAGCAAGGCACGAACGTCGGCACCCTGATTTGGCTGGCAAGGCCGGAGCCCCAGTGTGTGTGGGGCTGTGGAAGGGCTGCCGGGGGAAGGCAAGGGCCAGCAACACATCAGACTTCTGGCACCTTTCGTGTGGGAGCAGTCGCTGGACGGTTGCAATTTCGAGCTGGGCTCCGGCGCAGGTACCAAGAGCGAGCGAGGCACGAACGTCGGCACCCTGATCTGGCTGGCAAGGCCAAAGCCCCAGTGTGTGTGGGGCTGTGGAAGGGCTGCCAGGGGAAGGCGAGGGCCAGCAACACCTGGCAGGCCTGGCACCTTTCATGTGGGAGCAGTCGCTGGACGTTTGCAATTTGGAGCTGGGCTCCGGCGCAGGTCCCGAGAGCGAGCAAGGCACGAACGTCGGCACCCTGATCTGGCTGGCAAGGCCGGAGCCCCAGTGTGTGTGGGGCTGTGGAAGGGCTGCCGGGGGAAGGCGAGGGCCAGCAACATCTGGGAGTCCTGGCACCTTTTGTGTGGGAGCAGTCGCTGGATGTTTGCAATTTCGAGCTCGGCTCCGGCGCAGGTCCCAAGAGCGAGCAAGGCACTAACGTCGGCACCCTGAGCTGGCTGGCAAGGCCGGAGCCCCAGTGTGTGTGGGGCTGTGGAAGGGCTGCCGGGGGAAGGCGAGGGCCAGCAACACCTGGGAGTCCTGGCACCTTTGGTGTGGGAGCAGTCGCTGGACGTTTGCAATTTCGAGCTGGGCTCCGGCGCAGGTCCCGAGAGCGAGCAAGGCACGAACGTCGGTAGCCTGACCTGGCTGGCAAGGCCGGAGCCCCAGTGTGTGTGGGGCTGTGGAAGGGCTGCCGGGGGAAGGCGAGGGCCAGCAACACCTGGGAGGCCTGGCACCTTTCGTGTGGGAGCAGTCGCTGGACGTTTGCAATTTGGAGCTGGGCTCCGGCGCAGGTCCCGAGAGCGAGCAAGGCACGAACGTCGGCACCCTGAGCTGGCTGGCAAGGCCGGAGCCCCAGTGTGTGTGGGGCTGTGGAAGGGCTGCCAGGGGAAGGCGAGGGCCAGCAACATCTGGGAGTCCTGGCACCTTTCGTGTGGGAGCAGTCGCTGGACGTTTGCAATTTCGAGCTGGGCTCCGGCGCAGGTCCTGAGAGCGAGCAAGTCACGAACGTCGGCACCCTGACCTGGCTGGCAAGGCCGGAGCCCCAGTGTGTGTGGGGCTGTGGAAGGGCTGCCGGGCGAAGGCGAGGGCCAGCAACACATCAGAGTCCTGGCACCTTTGGTGTGGTGGTAATTGCTGGACGTTTGAAATTTTGAGCTGCGCTCCGGCGCAGGTCCCGAGAGCGAGCAAGTCACGAACGTCGGCACCCTGACCTGGCTGGCAAGGCCGGAGCCCCAGTGCGTGTGGGGCTGTGGAAGGGCTGCCAGGGGAAGGCGAGGGCCAGCAACATCTGGGAGTCCTGGCACCTTTCGTGTGGGAGCAGTCGCTGGACGTTTACAATTTTGAGCTGGGCTCCGGCGCAGGTCCCGAGAGCGAGCAAGTCACGAACGTCGGCACCCTGACCTGGCTGGCAAGGCCGGAGCCCCAGTGTGTGTGGGGCTGTGGAAGGGCTGCCGGGGAGAGGCGAGGGCCAGCAACACATCAGAGTCCTGGCACCTTTCGTGTGGGAGCAGTCGCTGGACGTTTGCAATTTTGAGCTGGGCTCCGGCGCAGGTCCCGAGAGCGAGCAAGGCACGAACGTCGGCACCCTGAGCTGGCTGGCAAGGCCAGAGCCCCAGTGTGTGTGGGGCTGTGGAAGGGCTGCCAAGGGAAGGCGAGGGTCAGCAACACCTGGGAGTCCTGGCACCTTTTGTGTGGGAGCAGTCGCTGGACGTTTGCAATTTTGAGCTGGGCTCCGGCGCAGGTCCCGAGAGCGAGCAAGGCACGAACGTCGGCACCCTGAGCTGGCTGGCAAGGCCGGAGCCCCAGTGTGTGTGGGGCTGTGGAAGGGCTGCCAAGGGAAGGCGAGGGCCAGCAACACCTGGGAGGCCTGGCACCTTTCGTGTGGGAGCAGTCGCTGGACGTTTGCAATTTGGAGCTGGGCTCCGGCGCAGGTCCCGAGAGCGAGCAAGTCACGAACGTCGGCACCCTGACCTGGCTGGCAAGGCCGGAGCCCCAGTGTGTGTGGGGCTGTGGAAGGGCTGCCGGGGAGAGGCGAGGGCCAGCAACACATCAGAGTCCTGGCACCTTTCGTGTGGGAGCAGTCGCTGGACATCTACTATTTTGAGCTGGGCTCTGGCGCAGGTCCCGAGAGCGAGCAAGGCACGAACGTCGGCACCCTGAGCTGGCTGGCAAGGCCGTAGCCCCAGTGTGTGTGGGGCTGTGGAAGGGCTGCCAAGGGAAGGCGAGGGTCAGCAACACCTGGGAGTCCTGGCACCTTTTGTGTGGGAGCAGTCGCTGGACGTTTGCAATTTTGAGCTGGGCTCCGGCGCAGGTCCCGAGAGCGAGCAAGGCACGAACGTCGGCACCCTGAGCTGGCTGGCAAGGCCGGAGCCCCAGTGTGTGTGGGGCTGTGGAAGGGCTGCCAAGGGAAGGCGAGGGCCAGCAACACCTGGGAGGCCTGGCACCTTTCGTGTGGGAGCAGTCGCTGGACGTTTGCAATTTCGAGCTGGGCTCCGGCGCAGGTCCCGAGAGCGAGCAAGGCACGAACGTCAGCACCCTGAGCTGGCTGGCAAGGCCAGAGCCCCAGTGTCTGTGGGGCTGTGGAAGGGCTGCCGGGGGAAGGCGAGGGCCAGGAACACCTGGGAGGCCTGGCACCTTTCGTGTGGGAGCAGTCGCTGGACGTTTGCAATTTGGAGCTGGGCTCCGGCGCAGGTCCCGAGAGCGAGCAAGTCACGAACGTCGGCCCCCTGAGATGGCTGGCAAGGCCAGAGCCCCAGTGCGTGGGGGGCTGTGGAAGGGCTGCCGGGGGAAGGCGAGGGCCAGCAATACATCAGAGTCCTGGCACCTTTGTTGTGGGGGTAATTGCTGGACGTTTGCAATTTCGAGCTGGGCTCCGGCGCAGGTACCGAGAGCGAGCAAGGCACGAACGTCGGCACCCTGAGCTGTCTGGCAAGGCCGGAGCCCCAGTGTGTGTGGGGCTGTGGAAGGGCTGCCGGGGGAAGGCGAGGGCCAGCAACACCTGGCAGTCCTGGCACCTTTGGTGTGGGAGCAGTCGCTGGACGTTTGCAATTTGGAGCTGGGCTCCGGCGCAGGTCCCGAGAGCGAGCAAGGCACGAACGTCGGCACCCTGAGCTGGGTGGCAAGGCCAGAGCCCCAGTCTGTATGGGGGTGTGGAAGGGCTGCCGGGGGAAGGCAAGGGCCAGCAACACATCAGACTTCTGGCACCTTTCGTGTGGGAGCAGTCGCTGGACGGTTGCAATTTCGAGCTGGGCTCCGGCGCAGGTACCAAGAGCGAGCGAGGCACGAACGTCGGCACCCTGATCTGGCTGGCAAGGCCAAAGCCCCAGTTTGTGTGGGGCTGTGGAAGGGCTGCCGGGGGAAGGCGAGGGCCAGCAACACCTGGGAGGCCTGGCACCTTTCGTGTGGGAGCAGTCGCTGGACGTTTGCAATTTGGAGCTGGGCTCCGGCGCAGGTCCCGAGAGCGAGCAAGGCAGGAACGTCGGCCCCCTGAGCTGGCTGGCAAGGCCAGAGCCCCAGTGCGTGGGGGGCTGTGGAAGGGCTGCCGGGGGAAGGCGAGGGCCAGCAATACATCAGAGTCCTGGCACCTTTCGTGTGGGGGTAATTGCTGGACGTTTGCAATTTTGAGCTGGGCTCCGGCGCAGGTCCCGAGAGCGAGCAAGGCACGAACGTCGGCACCCTGAGCTGGCTGGCAAGGCCAGAGCCCCAGTGTGTGTGGGGGTGTGGAAGGGCTGCCGGGGGAAGGCAAGGGCCAGCAACACATCAGAGTCCTGGCACCTTTCGTGTGGGAGCAGTCGCTGGACGGTTGCAATTTGGAGCTGGGCTCCGGCGCAGGTACCAAGAGCGAGCGAGGCACGAACGTCGGCACCCTGATCTGGCTGGCAAGGCCAGAGCCCCAGTGCGTGGGGGGCTGTGGAAGGGCTGCCGGGGAGAGGCGAGGGCCAGCAACATCTGGGAGTCCTGGCACCTTTTGTGTGGGAGCAGTCGCTGGATGTTTGCAATTTCGAGCTCGGCTCCGGCGCAGGTCCCAAGAGCGAGCAAGGCACTAACGTCGGCACCCTGAGCTGGCTGGCAAGTCCGGAGCCCCAGTGTGTGTGGGGCTGTGGAAGGGCTGCCGGGGGAAGGCGAGGGCCAGCAACACATCAGAGTCCTGGCACCTTTCGTGTGGGAGCAGTCGCTGGACGTTTGCTATTTTGAGCTGGGCTCCGGCGCAGGTCCCGAGAGCGAGCAAGGCACGAACGTCGGCACCCTGAGCTGGCTGGCAAGGCCGGAGCCCCAGTGTGTGTGGGGCTGTGGAAGTGCTGCCGGGCGAAGGCGAGGGCCAGCAACACCTGGCAGGCCTGGCACCTTTCGTGTGGGAGCAGTCGCTGGACGTTTGCAATTTCGAGCTGTGCTACGGCACAGGTACCGAGAGCGAGCAAGGCACGAACGTCGGCACCCTGATCTGGCTGGCAAGGCCGGAGCCCCAGTGTGTGTGGGGCTGTGGAAGGGCTGCCGGGGGAAGGCGAGGGCCAGCAACACCTGGGAGTCCTGGCACCTTTCGTGTGGGAGCAGTCGCTGGACGTTTGCAATTTGGAGCTGGGCTCCGGCACAGGTACCGAGAGCGAGCAAGGCACGAACGTCGGCCCCCTGAGCTGGCTGGCAAGGCCGGAGCCCCAGTGTCTGTGGGGCTGTGGAAGGGCTGCTGGGGGAAGGCGAGGGCCAGCAACACCTGGGAGGCCTGGCACCTTTCGTGTGGGAGCAGTCGCTGGACGTTTGCAATTTCGAGCTGGGCTCCGGCGCAGGTCCCGAGAGCGAGCAAGGCACGAACGTCGGCACCCTGACCTGGCTGGCAAGGCCGGAGCCCCAGTATCTGTGGGGCTGTGGAAGGACTGCCAAGGGAAGGCGAGGGCCAGCAACACCTGGGAGTCCTGGCACCTTTCGTGTGGGAGCAGTCGCTGGACGTTTGCAATTTCGGAGATCGGATCTGGCGCCAGCGCTGAGAGCGAGCAAGGCAACAACGTCAGCACTCTGGGCTGGCTGGCATGCTCAGAGCCAAAGTGTGTGTGGGGCTGTGGAAGGGCTGCCGGGGGAAGGCGAGGGCCAGCAATACATCAGAGTCCTGGCACCTTTCGTGTGGGGGTAATTGCTGGACGTTTGCAATTTTGAGCTGGGCTCCGGCGCAGGTACCGAGAGCGAGCAAGTCACGAACGTCGGCACCCTGATCTGGCTGGCAAGGCCGGAGCCCCCGTGTGTGTGGGGCTGTGGAAGGGCTGCCGGGGGAAGGCGAGGGCCAGCAACACCTGGCAGTCCTGGCACCTTTGGTGTGGGAGCAGTCGCTGGACGTTTGCAATTTTGAGCTGGGCTCCGGCGCAGGTCCCGAGAGCGAGCAAGGCACGAACGTCGGCACCCTGATTTGGCTGGCAAGGCCGGAGCCCCAGTGTGTGTGGGGCTGTGGAAGGGCTGCCGGGGGAAGGCAAAGGCCAGCAACACATCAGACTTCTGGCACCTTTCGTGTGGGAGCAGTCGCTGGACGGTTGCAATTTTGAGCTGGGCTCCGGCGCAGGTACCAAGAGCGAGCGAGGCACGAACGTCGGCACCCTGATCTGGCTGGCAAGGCCAAAGCCCCAGTGTGTGTGGGGCTGTGGAAGGGCTGCCAGGGGAAGGCGAGGGCCAGCAACACCTGGCAGGCCTGGCACCTTTCATGTGGGAGCAGTCGATGGACGTTTGCAATTTGGAGCTGGGCTCCGGCGCAGGTCCCGAGAGCGAGCAAGTCACGAACGTCGGCACCCTGATCTGGCTGGCAAGGCCGGAGCCCCAGTGTGTGTGGGGCTGTGGAAGGGCTGCCGGGGGAAGGCGAGGGCCAGCAACATCTGGGAGTCCTGGCACCTTTCGTGTGGGAGCAGTCGCTGGATGTTTGCAATTTCGAGCTCGGCTCCGGCGCAGGTCCCAAGAGCGAGCAAGGCACTAACGTCGGCACCCTGAGCTGGCTGGCAAGGCCGGAGCCCCAGTGTGTGTGGGGCTGTGGAAGGGCTGCCGGGGGAAGGCGAGGGCCAGCAACACCTGGGAGTCCTGGCACCTTTGGTGTGGGAGCAGTCGCTGGACGTTTGCAATTTCGAGCTGGGCTCCGGCGCAGGTCCCGAGAGCGAGCAAGGCACGAACGTCGGTAGCCTGACCTGGCTGGCAAGGCCGGAGCCCCAGTGTGTGTGGGGCTGTGGAAGGGCTGCCGGGGGAAGGCGAGGGCCAGCAACACCTGGGAGGCCTGGCACCTTTCGTGTGGGAGCAGTCGCTGGACGTTTGCAATTTCGAGCTGGGCTCCGGCGCAGGTCCCGAGAGCGAGCAAGGCACGAACGTCGGCCCCCTGAGCTGGCTGGCAAGGCCGGAGCCCCAGTGTGTGTGGGGCTGTGGAAGGGCTGCCAGGGGAAGGCGAGGGCCAGCAACATCTGGGAGTCCTGGCACCTTTCGTGTGGGAGCAGTCGCTGGACGTTTGCAATTTCGAGCTGGGCTCCGGCGCAGGTCCCGAGAGCGAGCAAGTCACGAACGTCGGCACCCTGACCTGGCTGGCAAGGCCGGAGCCCCAGTGTGTGTGGGGCTGTGGAAGGGCTGCCGGGCGAAGGCGAGGGCCAGCAACACATCAGAGTCCTGGCACCTTTGGTGTGGGGGTAATTGCTGGACGTTTGAAATTTTGAGCTGCGCTCCGGCGCAGGTACCGAGAGCGAGCAAGGCACGAACGTCGGCACCCTGAGCTGGCTGGCAAGGCCGGAGCCCCAGTGTGTGTGGGGCTGTGGAAGGGCTGCCAAGGGAAGGCGAGGGCCAGCAACACCTGGCAGTCCTGGCACCTTTCGTGTGGGAGCAGTCGCTGGACGTTTGCAATTTGGAGCTGGGCTCCGGCGCAGGTCCCGAGAGCGAGCAAGTCACGAACGTCGGCACCCTGACCTGGCTGGCAAGGCCGGAGCCCCAGTGTGTGTGGGGCTGTGGAAGGGCTGCCGGGGAGAGGCGAGGGCCAGCAACACATCAGAGTCCTGGCACCTTTCGTGTGGGAGCAGTCGCTGGACATCTACTATTTTGAGCTGGGCTCTGGCGCAGGTCCCGAGAGCGAGCAAGGCACGAACGTCGGCACCCTGAGCTGGCTGGCAAGGCCGTAGCCCCAGTGTGTGTGGGGCTGTGGAAGGGCTGCCAAGGGAAGGCGAGGGTCAGCAACACCTGGGAGTCCTGGCACCTTTTGTGTGGGAGCAGTCGCTGGACGTTTGCAATTTTGAGCTGGGCTCCGGCGCAGGTCCCGAGAGCGAGCAAGGCACGAACGTCGGCACCCTGAGCTGGCTGGCAAGGCCGGAGCCCCAGTGTGTGTGGGGCTGTGGAAGGGCTGCCAAGGGAAGGCGACGGCCAGCAACACCTGGGAGGCCTGGCACCTTACGTGTGGGAGCAGTCGCTGGACGTTTGCAATTTCGAGCTGGGCTCCGGCGCAGGTCCCGAGAGCGAGCAAGGCACGAACGTCGGCACCCTGAGCTGGCTGGCAAGGCCAAAGCCCCAGTGTCTGTGGGGCTGTGGAAGGGCTGCCGGGGGAAGGCGAGGGCCAGGAACACCTGGGAGGCCTGGCACCTTTCGTGTGGGAGCAGTCGCTGGACGTTTGCAATTTGGAGCTGGGCTCCGGCGCAGGTCCCGAGAGCGAGCAAGGCAGGAACGTCGGCCCCCTGAGATTGCTGGCAAGGCCAGAGCCCCAGTGTGTGTGGGGCTGTGGAAGGGCTGCCGGGGGAAGGCGAGGGCCAGCAATACATCAGACTTCTGGCACCTTTGGTGTGGGGGTAATTGCTGGACGTTTGCAATTTCGAGCTGGGCTCCGGCGCAGGTACCGAGAGCGAGCAAGGCACGAACGTCGGCACCCTGAGCTGGCTGGCAAGGCCGTAGCCCCAGTGTGTGTGGGGCTGTGGAAGGGCTGCCAAGGGAAGGCGAGGGTCAGCAACACCTGGGAGTCCTGGCACCTTTTGTGTGGGAGCAGTCGCTGGACGTTTGCAATTTTGAGCTGGGCTCCGGCGCAGGTCCTGAGAGCGAGTGAGGCACGAACGTCGGCACCCTGAGCTGGCTGGCAAGGCCAGAGCCCCAGTGCGTGGGGGGCTGTGGAAGGGCTGCCGGGGGAAGGCGAGGGCCAGCAATACATCAGAGTCCTGGCACCTTTCGTGTGGGGGTAATTGCTGGACGTTTGCAATTTCGAGCTGGGCTCCGGCGCAGGTACCAAGAGCGAGCAAGGCACGAACGTCGGCACCCTGAGCTGGCTGGCAAGGCCGTAGCCCCAGTGTGTGTGGGGCTGTGGAAGGGCTGCCAAGGGAAGGCGAGGGTCAGCAACACCTGGGAGTCCTGGCACCTTTCGTGTGGGAGCAGTCGCTGGACATCTACTATTTTGAGCTGGGCTCTGGCGCAGGTCCCGAGAGCGAGCAAGGCACGAACGTCGGCACCCTGAGCTGGCTGGCAAGGCCAGAGCCCCAGTGCGTGGGGGGCTGTGGAAGGGCTGCCGGGGGAAGGCGAGGGCCAGCAATACATCAGAGTCCTGGCACCTTTCGTGTGGGGGTAATTGCTGGACGTTTGCAATTTTGAGCTGGGCTCCGGCGCAGGTCCCGAGAGCGAGCAAGTCACGAACGTCGGCACCCTGATCTGGCTGGCAAGGCCGGAGCCCCAGTGTGTGTGGGGCTGTGGAAGGGCTGCCGGGGGAAGGCGAGGGCCAGCAACACCTGGCAGTCCTGGCACCTTTGGTGTGGGAGCAGTCGCTGGACGTTTGCAATTTCGAGCTGGGCTCCGGCGCAGGTCCCGAGAGCGAGCAAGGCACGAACGTCGGCACCCTGATTTGGCTGGCAAGGCCGGAGCCCCAGTGTGTGTGTCGCTGTGGAAGGGCTGCCGGGGGAAGGCAAGGGCCAGCAACACATCAGACTTCTGGCACCTTTCGTGTGGGAGCAGTCGCTGGACGGTTGCAATTTCGAGCTGGGCTCCGGCGCAGGTACCAAGAGCGAGCGAGGCACGAACGTCGGCACCCTGATCTGGCTGGCAAGGCCAAAGCCCCAGTGTGTGTGGGGCTGTGGAAGGGCTGCCAAGGGAAGGCGAGGGTCAGCAACACCTGGGAGTCCTGGCACCTTTTGTGTGGGAGCAGTCGCTGGACGTTTGCAATTTTGAGCTGGGCTCCGGCGCAGGTCCCGAGAGCGAGCAAGGCACGAACGTCGGCACCCTGAGCTGGCTGGCAAGGCCGGAGCCCCAGTGTGTGTGGGGCTGTGGAAGGGCTGCCGGGGGAAGGCGAGGGCCAGCAACACCTGGGAGGCCTGGCACCTTTCGTGTGGGAGCAGTCGCTGGACGTTTGCAATTTCGAGCTGGGCTCCGGCGCAGGTCCCGAGAGCGAGCAAGGCACGAACGTCGGCCCCCTGAGCTGGCTGGCAAGGCCAGAGCCCCAGTGCGTGGGGGGCTGTGGAAGAGCTGCCGGGGGAAGGCGAGGGCCAGCAATACATCAGAGTCCTGGCACATTTGGTGTGGGGGTAATTGCTGGACGTTTGCAATTTTGAGCTGGGCTCCGGCGCAGGTACCGAGAGCGAGCAAGGCACGAACGTCGGCCCCCTGAGCTGGCTGGCAAGGCCGTAGCCCCAGTGTGTGTGGGGCTGTGGAAGGGCTGCCAAGGGAAGGCGAGGGTCAGCAACACCTGGGAGTCCTGGCACCTTTTGTGTGGGAGCAGTCGCTGGACGTTTGCAATTTTGAGCTGGGCTCCGGCGCAGGTCCCGAGAGCGAGCAAGGCACGAACGTCGGCACCCTGAGCTGGCTGGCAAGGCCGGAGCCCCAGTGTGTGTGGGGCTGTGGAAGGGCTGCCAAGGGAAGGCGAGGGCCAGCAACACCTGGGAGGCCTGGCACCTTTCGTGTGGGAGCAGTCGCTGGACGTTTGCAATTTCGAGCTGGGCTCCGGCGCAGGTCCCGAGAGCGAGCAAGGCACGAACGTCAGCACCCTGAGCTGGCTGGCAAGGCCAGAGCCCCAGTGTCTGTGGGGCTGTGGAAGGGCTGCCGGGGGAAGGCGAGGGCCAGGAACACCTGGGAGGCCTGGCACCTTTCGTGTGGGAGCAGTCGCTGGACGTTTGCAATTTTGAGCTGGGCTCCGGCGCAGGTCCCGAGAGCGAGCAAGGCACGAACGTCGGCACCCTGAGCTGGCTGGCAAGGCCGGAGCCCCAGTGTGTGTGGGGCTGTGGAAGGGCTGCCAAGGGAAGGCGAGGGCCAGCAACACCTGGGAGGCCTGGCACCTTTCGTGTGGGAGCAGTCGCTGGACGTTTGCAATTTCGAGCTGGGCTCCGGCGCAGGTCCCGAGAGCGAGCAAGGCACGAACGTCAGCACCCTGAGCTGGCTGGCAAGGCCAGAGCCCCAGTGTCTGTGGGGCTGTGGAAGGGCTGCCGGGGGAAGGCGAGGGCCAGGAACACCTGGGAGGCCTGGCACCTTTCGTGTGGGAGCAGTCGCTGGACGTTTGCAATTTGGAGCTGGGCTCCGGCGCAGGTCCCGAGAGCGAGCAAGTCACGAACGTCGGCCCCCTGAGATGGCTGGCAAGGCCAGAGCCCCAGTGCGTGGGGGGCTGTGGAAGGGCTGCCGGGGGAAGGCGAGGGCCAGCAATACATCAGAGTCCTGGCACCTTTGTTGTGGGGGTAATTGCTGGACGTTTGCAATTTCGAGCTGGGCTCCGGCGCAGGTACCGAGAGCGAGCAAGGCACGAACGTCGGCACCCTGAGCTGTCTGGCAAGGCCGGAGCCCCAGTGTGTGTGGGGCTGTGGAAGGGCTGCCGGGGGAAGGCGAGGGCCAGCAACACCTGGCAGTCCTGGCACCTTTGGTGTGGGAGCAGTCGCTGGACGTTTGCAATTTGGAGCTGGGCTCCGGCGCAGGTCCCGAGAGCGAGCAAGGCACGAACGTCGGCACCCTGAGCTGGGTGGCAAGGCCAGAGCCCCAGTCTGTATGGGGGTGTGGAAGGGCTGCCGGGGGAAGGCAAGGGCCAGCAACACATCAGACTTCTGGCACCTTTCGTGTGGGAGCAGTCGCTGGACGGTTGCAATTTCGAGCTGGGCTCCGGCGCAGGTACCAAGAGCGAGCGAGGCACGAACGTCGGCACCCTGATCTGGCTGGCAAGGCCAAAGCCCCAGTTTGTGTGGGGCTGTGGAAGGGCTGCCGGGGGAAGGCGAGGGCCAGCAACACCTGGGAGGCCTGGCACCTTTCGTGTGGGAGCAGTCGCTGGACGTTTGCAATTTGGAGCTGGGCTCCGGCGCAGGTCCCGAGAGCGAGCAAGGCAGGAACGTCGGCCCCCTGAGCTGGCTGGCAAGGCCAGAGCCCCAGTGCGTGGGGGGCTGTGGAAGGGCTGCCGGGGGAAGGCGAGGGCCAGCAATACATCAGAGTCCTGGCACCTTTCGTGTGGGGGTAATTGCTGGACGTTTGCAATTTTGAGCTGGGCTCCGGCGCAGGTCCCGAGAGCGAGCAAGGCACGAACGTCGGCACCCTGAGCTGGCTGGCAAGGCCAGAGCCCCAGTGTGTGTGGGGGTGTGGAAGGGCTGCCGGGGGAAGGCAAGGGCCAGCAACACATCAGAGTCCTGGCACCTTTCGTGTGGGAGCAGTCGCTGGACGGTTGCAATTTGGAGCTGGGCTCCGGCGCAGGTACCAAGAGCGAGCGAGGCACGAACGTCGGCACCCTGATCTGGCTGGCAAGGCCAGAGCCCCAGTGCGTGGGGGGCTGTGGAAGGGCTGCCGGGGAGAGGCGAGGGCCAGCAACATCTGGGAGTCCTGGCACCTTTTGTGTGGGAGCAGTCGCTGGATGTTTGCAATTTCGAGCTCGGCTCCGGCGCAGGTCCCAAGAGCGAGCAAGGCACTAACGTCGGCACCCTGAGCTGGCTGGCAAGTCCGGAGCCCCAGTGTGTGTGGGGCTGTGGAAGGGCTGCCGGGGGAAGGCGAGGGCCAGCAACACATCAGAGTCCTGGCACCTTTCGTGTGGGAGCAGTCGCTGGACGTTTGCTATTTTGAGCTGGGCTCCGGCGCAGGTCCCGAGAGCGAGCAAGGCACGAACGTCGGCACCCTGAGCTGGCTGGCAAGGCCGGAGCCCCAGTGTGTGTGGGGCTGTGGAAGTGCTGCCGGGCGAAGGCGAGGGCCAGCAACACCTGGCAGGCCTGGCACCTTTCGTGTGGGAGCAGTCGCTGGACGTTTGCAATTTCGAGCTGTGCTACGGCACAGGTACCGAGAGCGAGCAAGGCACGAACGTCGGCACCCTGATCTGGCTGGCAAGGCCGGAGCCCCAGTGTGTGTGGGGCTGTGGAAGGGCTGCCGGGGGAAGGCGAGGGCCAGCAACACCTGGGAGTCCTGGCACCTTTCGTGTGGGAGCAGTCGCTGGACGTTTGCAATTTGGAGCTGGGCTCCGGCACAGGTACCGAGAGCGAGCAAGGCACGAACGTCGGCCCCCTGAGCTGGCTGGCAAGGCCGGAGCCCCAGTGTCTGTGGGGCTGTGGAAGGGCTGCTGGGGGAAGGCGAGGGCCAGCAACACCTGGGAGGCCTGGCACCTTTCGTGTGGGAGCAGTCGCTGGACGTTTGCAATTTCGAGCTGGGCTCCGGCGCAGGTCCCGAGAGCGAGCAAGGCACGAACGTCGGCCCCCTGAGCTGGCTGGCAAGGCCAGAGCCCCAGTGTCTGTGGGGCTGTGGAAGGGCTGCCGGGGGAAGGCGAGGGCCAGCAACACCTGGGAGGCCTGGCACCTTTGGTGTGGGAGCAGTCGCTGGACGTTTGCAATTTGGAGCTGGGCTCCGGCGCAGGTCCCGAGAGCGAGCAAGGCACGAACGTCGGCACCCTGAGCTGGCTGGCAAGGCCAGAGCCCCAGTGCGTGGGGGGCTGTGGAAGGGCTGCCGGGGGAAGGCGAGGGCCAGCAATACATCAGAGTCCTGGCACCTTTCGTGTGGGGGTAATTGCTGGACGTTTGCAATTTTGAGCTGGGCTCCGGCGCAGGTACCGAGAGCGAGCAAGTCACGAACGTCGGCACCCTGATCTGGCTGGCAAGGCCGGAGCCCCCGTGTGTGTGGGGCTGTGGAAGGGCTGCCGGGGGAAGGCGAGGGCCAGCAACACCTGGCAGTCCTGGCACCTTTGGTGTGGGAGCAGTCGCTGGACGTTTGCAATTTTGAGCTGGGCTCCGGCGCAGGTCCCGAGAGCGAGCAAGGCACGAACGTCGGCACCCTGATTTGGCTGGCAAGGCCGGAGCCCCAGTGTGTGTGGGGCTGTGGAAGGGCTGCCGGGGGAAGGCAAAGGCCAGCAACACATCAGACTTCTGGCACCTTTCGTGTGGGAGCAGTCGCTGGACGGTTGCAATTTTGAGCTGGGCTCCGGCGCAGGTACCAAGAGCGAGCGAGGCACGAACGTCGGCACCCTGATCTGGCTGGCAAGGCCAAAGCCCCAGTGTGTGTGGGGCTGTGGAAGGGCTGCCAGGGGAAGGCGAGGGCCAGCAACACCTGGCAGGCCTGGCACCTTTCATGTGGGAGCAGTCGATGGACGTTTGCAATTTGGAGCTGGGCTCCGGCGCAGGTCCCGAGAGCGAGCAAGTCACGAACGTCGGCACCCTGATCTGGCTGGCAAGGCCGGAGCCCCAGTGTGTGTGGGGCTGTGGAAGGGCTGCCGGGGGAAGGCGAGGGCCAGCAACATCTGGGAGTCCTGGCACCTTTCGTGTGGGAGCAGTCGCTGGATGTTTGCAATTTCGAGCTCGGCTCCGGCGCAGGTCCCAAGAGCGAGCAAGGCACTAACGTCGGCACCCTGAGCTGGCTGGCAAGGCCGGAGCCCCAGTGTGTGTGGGGCTGTGGAAGGGCTGCCGGGGGAAGGCGAGGGCCAGCAACACCTGGGAGTCCTGGCACCTTTGGTGTGGGAGCAGTCGCTGGACGTTTGCAATTTCGAGCTGGGCTCCGGCGCAGGTCCCGAGAGCGAGCAAGGCACGAACGTCGGTAGCCTGACCTGGCTGGCAAGGCCGGAGCCCCAGTGTGTGTGGGGCTGTGGAAGGGCTGCCGGGGGAAGGCGAGGGCCAGCAACACCTGGGAGGCCTGGCACCTTTCGTGTGGGAGCAGTCGCTGGACGTTTGCAATTTCGAGCTGGGCTCCGGCGCAGGTCCCGAGAGCGAGCAAGGCACGAACGTCGGCCCCCTGAGCTGGCTGGCAAGGCCGGAGCCCCAGTGTGTGTGGGGCTGTGGAAGGGCTGCCAGGGGAAGGCGAGGGCCAGCAACATCTGGGAGTCCTGGCACCTTTCGTGTGGGAGCAGTCGCTGGACGTTTGCAATTTCGAGCTGGGCTCCGGCGCAGGTCCCGAGAGCGAGCAAGTCACGAACGTCGGCACCCTGACCTGGCTGGCAAGGCCGGAGCCCCAGTGTGTGTGGGGCTGTGGAAGGGCTGCCGGGCGAAGGCGAGGGCCAGCAACACATCAGAGTCCTGGCACCTTTGGTGTGGGGGTAATTGCTGGACGTTTGAAATTTTGAGCTGCGCTCCGGCGCAGGTACCGAGAGCGAGCAAGGCACGAACGTCGGCACCCTGAGCTGGCTGGCAAGGCCGGAGCCCCAGTGTGTGTGGGGCTGTGGAAGGGCTGCCAAGGGAAGGCGAGGGCCAGCAACACCTGGCAGTCCTGGCACCTTTCGTGTGGGAGCAGTCGCTGGACGTTTGCAATTTGGAGCTGGGCTCCGGCGCAGGTCCCGAGAGCGAGCAAGTCACGAACGTCGGCACCCTGACCTGGCTGGCAAGGCCGGAGCCCCAGTGTGTGTGGGGCTGTGGAAGGGCTGCCGGGGAGAGGCGAGGGCCAGCAACACATCAGAGTCCTGGCACCTTTCGTGTGGGAGCAGTCGCTGGACATCTACTATTTTGAGCTGGGCTCTGGCGCAGGTCCCGAGAGCGAGCAAGGCACGAACGTCGGCACCCTGAGCTGGCTGGCAAGGCCGTAGCCCCAGTGTGTGTGGGGCTGTGGAAGGGCTGCCAAGGGAAGGCGAGGGTCAGCAACACCTGGGAGTCCTGGCACCTTTTGTGTGGGAGCAGTCGCTGGACGTTTGCAATTTTGAGCTGGGCTCCGGCGCAGGTCCCGAGAGCGAGCAAGGCACGAACGTCGGCACCCTGAGCTGGCTGGCAAGGCCGGAGCCCCAGTGTGTGTGGGGCTGTGGAAGGGCTGCCGGGGGAAGGCGACGGCCAGCAACACCTGGGAGGCCTGGCACCTTACGTGTGGGAGCAGTCGCTGGACGTTTGCAATTTCGAGCTGGGCTCCGGCGCAGGTCCCGAGAGCGAGCAAGGCACGAACGTCGGCACCCTGAGCTGGCTGGCAAGGCCAAAGCCCCAGTGTCTGTGGGGCTGTGGAAGGGCTGCCGGGGGAAGGCGAGGGCCAGGAACACCTGGGAGGCCTGGCACCTTTCGTGTGGGAGCAGTCGCTGGACGTTTGCAATTTGGAGCTGGGCTCCGGCGCAGGTCCCGAGAGCGAGCAAGGCAGGAACGTCGGCCCCCTGAGATGGCTGGCAAGGCCAGAGCCCCAGTGTGTGTGGGGCTGTGGAAGGGCTGCCGGGGGAAGGCGAGGGCCAGCAATACATCAGACTTCTGGCACCTTTGGTGTGGGGGTAATTGCTGGACGTTTGCAATTTCGAGCTGGGCTCCGGCGCAGGTACCGAGAGCGAGCAAGGCACGAACGTCGGCACCCTGAGCTGGCTGGCAAGGCCGTAGCCCCAGTGTGTGTGGGGCTGTGGAAGGGCTGCCAAGGGAAGGCGAGGGTCAGCAACACCTGGGAGTCCTGGCACCTTTTGTGTGGGAGCAGTCGCTGGACGTTTGCAATTTTGAGCTGGGCTCCGGCGCAGGTCCTGAGAGCGAGTGAGGCACGAACGTCGGCACCCTGAGCTGGCTGGCAAGGCCAGAGCCCCAGTGCGTGGGGGGCTGTGGAAGGGCTGCCGGGGGAAGGCGAGGGCCAGCAATACATCAGAGTCCTGGCACCTTTCGTGTGGGGGTAATTGCTGGACGTTTGCAATTTCGAGCTGGGCTCCGGCGCAGGTACCAAGAGCGAGCAAGGCACGAACGTCGGCACCCTGAGCTGGCTGGCAAGGCCGTAGCCCCAGTGTGTGTGGGGCTGTGGAAGGGCTGCCAAGGGAAGGCGAGGGTCAGCAACACCTGGGAGTCCTGGCACCTTTCGTGTGGGAGCAGTCGCTGGACATCTACTATTTTGAGCTGGGCTCTGGCGCAGGTCCCGAGAGCGAGCAAGGCACGAACGTCGGCACCCTGAGCTGGCTGGCAAGGCCAGAGCCCCAGTGCGTGGGGGGCTGTGGAAGGGCTGCCGGGGGAAGGCGAGGGCCAGCAATACATCAGAGTCCTGGCACCTTTCGTGTGGGGGTAATTGCTGGACGTTTGCAATTTTGAGCTGGGCTCCGGCGCAGGTCCCGAGAGCGAGCAAGTCACGAACGTCGGCACCCTGATCTGGCTGGCAAGGCCGGAGCCCCAGTGTGTGTGGGGCTGTGGAAGGGCTGCCGGGGGAAGGCGAGGGCCAGCAACACCTGGCAGTCCTGGCACCTTTGGTGTGGGAGCAGTCGCTGGACGTTTGCAATTTCGAGCTGGGCTCCGGCGCAGGTCCCGAGAGCGAGCAAGGCACGAACGTCGGCACCCTGATTTGGCTGGCAAGGCCGGAGCCCCAGTGTGTGTGTCGCTGTGGAAGGGCTGCCGGGGGAAGGCAAGGGCCAGCAACACATCAGACTTCTGGCACCTTTCGTGTGGGAGCAGTCGCTGGACGGTTGCAATTTCGAGCTGGGCTCCGGCGCAGGTACCAAGAGCGAGCGAGGCACGAACGTCGGCACCCTGATCTGGCTGGCAAGGCCAAAGCCCCAGTGTGTGTGGGGCTGTGGAAGGGCTGCCAAGGGAAGGCGAGGGTCAGCAACACCTGGGAGTCCTGGCACCTTTTGTGTGGGAGCAGTCGCTGGACGTTTGCAATTTTGAGCTGGGCTCCGGCGCAGGTCCCGAGAGCGAGCAAGGCACGAACGTCGGCACCCTGAGCTGGCTGGCAAGGCCGGAGCCCCAGTGTGTGTGGGGCTGTGGAAGGGCTGCCGGGGGAAGGCGAGGGCCAGCAACACCTGGGAGGCCTGGCACCTTTCGTGTGGGAGCAGTCGCTGGACGTTTGCAATTTCGAGCTGGGCTCCGGCGCAGGTCCCGAGAGCGAGCAAGGCACGAACGTCGGCCCCCTGAGCTGGCTGGCAAGGCCAGAGCCCCAGTGCGTGGGGGGCTGTGGAAGAGCTGCCGGGGGAAGGCGAGGGCCAGCAATACATCAGAGTCCTGGCACATTTGGTGTGGGGGTAATTGCTGGACGTTTGCAATTTTGAGCTGGGCTCCGGCGCAGGTACCGAGAGCGAGCAAGTCACGAACGTCGGCACCCTGAGCTGTCTGGCAAGGCCGGAGCCCCAGTGTGTGTGGGGCTGTGGAAGGGCTGCCGGGGGAAGGCGAGGGCCAGCAACACCTGGCAGTCCTGGCACCTTTGGTGTGGGAGCAGTCGCTGGACGTTTGCAATTTCGAGCTGGGCTCCGGCGCAGGTCCCGAGAGCGAGCAAGGCACGAACGTCGGCACCCTGAGCTGGCTGGCAACTCCAGAGACCCAGTGTCTGTGGGGGTGTGGAAGGGCTGCCGGGGGAAGGCAAGGGCCAGCAACACATCAGACTTCTGGCACCTTTCGTGTGGGAGCAGTCGCTGGACGTTTGCAATTTGGAGCTGGGCTCCGGCGCAGGTACCAAGAGCGAGCGAAGCACGAACGTCGGCACCCTGATCTGGCTGGCAAGGCCAAAGCCCCAGTTTGTGTGGGGCTGTGGAAGGGCTGCCGGGGGAAGGCGAGGGCCAGCAACACCTGGGAGGCCTGGCACCTTTCGTGTGGGAGCAGTCGCTGGACGTTTGCAATTTGGAGCTGGGCTCCGGCGCAGGTCCCGAGAGCGAGCAAGGCAGGAACGTCGGCACCCTGAGCTGGCTGGCAAGGCCAGAGCCCCAGTGCGTGGGGGGCTGTGGAAGGGCTGCCGGGGGAAGGCGAGGGCCAGCAATACATCAGAGTCCTGGCACCTATCGTGTGGGGGTAATTGCTGGACGTTTGCAATTTTGAGCTGGGCTCCGGCGCAGGTCCCGAGAGCGAGCAAGTCACGAACGTCGGCACCCTGATCTGGCTGGCAAGGCCGGAGCCCCAGTTTGTGTGGGGCTGTGGAAGGGCTGCCGGGGGAAGGCGAGGGCCAGCAACACCTGGCAGTCCTGGCACCTTTGGTGTGGGAGCAGTCGCTGGACGTTTGCAATTTCGAGCTGGGCTCCGGCGCTGGTCCCGAGAGCGAGCAAGTCACGAACGTCGGCACCCTGATTTGGCTGGCAAGGCCAGAGCCCCAGTGTGTGTGGGGCTGTGGAAGGGCTGCCGGGGGAAGGCAAGGGCCAGCAACACATCAGACTTCTGGCACCTTTCGTGTGGGAGCAGTCGCTGGACGGTTGCAATTTCGAGCTGGGCTCCGGCGCAGGTACCAAGAGCGAGCGAGGCACGAACGTCGGCACCCTGATCTGGCTGGCAAGGCCAAAGCCCCAGTGTGTGTGGGGCTGTGGAAGGGCTGCCAGGGGAAGGCGAGGGCCAGCAACACATCAGAGTCCTGGCACCTTTCATGTGGGAGCAGTCGCTGGACGTTTGCAATTTCGAGCTGGGCTCCGGCGCAGGTCCCGAGAGCGAGCAAGTCACGAACGTCGGCACCCTGATCTGGCTGGCAAGGCCGGAGCCCCAGTGTGTGTGGGGCTGTGGAAGGGCTGCCGGGGGAAGGCGAGGGCCAGCAACATCTGGGAGTCCTGGCACCTTTTGTGTGGGAGCAGTCGCTGGATGTTTGCAATTTCGAGCTCGGCTCCGGCGCAGGTCCCAAGAGCGAGCAAGGCACTAACGTCGGCACCCTGAGCTGGCTGGCAAGGCCGGAGCCCCAGTGTGTGTGGGGCTGTGGAAGGGCTGCCAGGGGAAGGCGAGGGCCAGCAACACCTGGGAGTCCTGGCACCTTTCGTGTGGGAGCAGTCGCTGGACGTTTGCAATTTCGAGCTGGGCTCCGGCGCAGGTCCCGAGAGCGAGCAAGGCACGAACGTCGGCACCCTGAGCTGGCTGGCAAGGCCAGAGCCCCAGTGTGTGTGGGGGTGTGGAAGGGCTGCCGGGGGAAGGCGAGGGCCAGCAACACCTGGGAGGCCTGGCACCTTTCGTGTGGGAGCAGTCGCTGGACGTTTGCAATTTCGAGCTAGGCTCCGGCGCAGGTCCCGAGAGCGAGCAAGGCACGAACGTCGGCACCCTGAGCTGGCTGGCAAGGCCAGAGCCCCAGTGTCTGTGGGGCTGTGGAAGGGCTGACGGGGGAAGGCGAGGGCCAGGAACACCTGGGAGGCCTGGCACCTTTCGTGTGGGAGCAGTCGCTGGACGTTTGCAATTTTGAGCTGGGCTCCGGCGCAGGTCCCGAGAGCGAGCAAGGCAGGAACGTCGGCCCCCTGAGATGGCTGGCAAGGCCAGAGCCCCAGTGCGTGGGGGGCTGTGGAAGGGCTGCCGGGGGAAGGCGAGGGCCAGCAATACATCAGAGTCCTGGCACCTTTGGTGTGGGGGTAATTGCTGGACGTTTGCAATTTTGAGCTGGGCTCCGGCGCAGGTACCGAGAGCGAGCAAGTCACGAACGTCGGCACCCTGAGCTGTCTGGCAAGGCCGGAGCCCCAGTGTGTGTGGGGCTGTGGAAGGGCTGCCGGGGGAAGGCGAGGGCCAGCAACACCTGGCAGTCCTGGCACCTTTGGTGTGGGAGCAGTCGCTGGACGTTTGCAATTTCGAGCTGGGCTCCGGCGCAGGTCCCGAGAGCGAGCAAGGCACGAACGTCGGCACCCTGATTTGGCTGGCAAGGCCGGAGCCCCAGTGTGTGTGGGGGTGTGGAAGGGCTGCCGGGGGAAGGCAAGGGCCAGCAACACATCAGACTTCTGGCACCTTTCGTGTGGGAGCAATCGCTGGACGGTTGCAATTTCGAGCTGGGCTCCGGCCCAGGTACCAAGAGCGAGCGAGGCACGAACGTCGGCACCCTGATCTGGCTGGCAAGGCCAAAGCCCCAGTTTGTGTGGGGCTGTGGAAGGGCTGCCGGGGGAAGGCGAGGGCCAGCAACACCTGGGAGGCCTGGCACCTTTCGTGTGGGAGCAGTCGCTGGACGTTTGCAATTTGGAGCTGGGCTCCGGCGCAGGTCCCGAGAGCGAGCAAGGCAGGAACGTCGGCCCCCTGATCTGGCTGGCAAGGCCAGAGCCCCAGTGCGTGGGGGGCTGTGGAAGGGCTGCCGGGGGAAGGCGAGGGCCAGCAACACATCAGAGTCCTGGCACCTATCGTGTGGGGGTAATTGCTGGACGTTTGCAATTTTGAGCTGGGCTCCGGCGCAGGTCCCGAGAGCGAGCAAGTCACGAACGTCGGCAGCCTGATCTGGCTGGCAAGGCCGGAGCCCCAGTGTGTGTGGGGCTGTGGAAGGGCTGCCGGGGGAAGGCGAGGGCCAGCAACACCTGGCAGTCCTGGCACCTTTGGTGTGGGAGCAGTCGCTGGACGTTTGCAATTTCGAGCTGGGCTCCGGCGCAGGTCCCGAGAGCGAGCAAGTCACGAACGTCGGCACCCTGATTTGGCTGGCAAGGCCAGAGCCCCAGTGTGTGTGGGGCTGTGGAAGGGCTGCCGGGGGAAGGCAAGGGCCAGCAACACATCAGACTTCTGGCACCTTTCGTGTGGGAGCAGTCGCTGGACGGTTGCAATTTTGAGCTGGGCTCCGGCGCAGGTACCAAGAGCGAGCGAGGCACGAACGTCGGCACCCTGATCTGGCTGGCAAGGCCAAAGCCCCAGTGTGTGTGGGGCTGTGGAAGGGCTGCCAGGGGAAGGCGAGGGCCAGCAACACCTGGCAGGCCTGGCACCTTTCATGTGGGAGCAGTCGCTGGACGTTTGCAATTTCGAGCTGGGCTCCGGCGCAGGTCCCGAGAGCGAGCAAGTCACGAACGTCGGCACCCTGATCTGGCTGGCAAGGCCGGAGCCCCAGTGTGTGTGGGGCTGTGGAAGGGCTGCCGGGGGAAGGCGAGGGCCAGCAACATCTGGGAGTCCTGGCACCTTTTGTGTGGGAGCAGTCGCTGGATGTTTGCAATTTCGAGCTCGGCTCCGGCGCAGGTCCCGAGAGCGAGCAAGGCACTAACGTCGGCACCCTGAGCTGGCTGGCAAGGCCGTAGCCCCAGTGTGTGTGGGGCTGTGGAAGGGCTGCCAGGGGAAGGCGATGGCCAGCAACACCTGGGAGTCCTGGCACCTTTTGTGTGGGAGCAGTCCCTGGACGTTTGCAATTTCGAGCTGGGCTCCGGCGCAGGTCCCGAGAGCGAGCAAGGCACGAACGTCGGCAGCCTGACCTGGCTGGCAAGGCCGGAGCCCCAGTGTGTGTGTCGCTGTGGAAGGGCTGCTGGGGGAAGGCGAGGGCCAGCAAAACCTGGGAGGCCTGGCACCTTTCGTGTGGGAGCAGTCGCTGGACGTTTGCAATTTCGAGCTGGGCTCCGGCGCAGGTCCCGAGAGCGAGCAAGGCACGAACGTCGGCAGCCTGAGCTGGCTGGCAAGGCCGGAGCCCCAGTGTGTGTGGGGCTGTGGAAGGGCTGCTGGGGGAAGGCGAGGGCCAGCAACACCTGGGAGTCCTGGCACCTTTTGTGTGGGAGCAGTCGCTGGACGTTTGCAATTTCGAGCTGGGCTCCGGCGCAGGTCCCGAGAGCGAGCAAGGCACGAACGTCGGCACCCTGAGCTGGCTGGCAAGGCCAGAGCCCCAGTGTCTGTGGGGCTGTGGAAGGGCTGCCGGGGGAAGGCGAGGGCCAGCAACACATCAGAGTCCTGGCACCTTTCGTGTGGGAGCAGTCGCTGGACTTTTGCAATTTTGAGCTGGGCTCCGGCGCAGGTCCTGAGAGCGAGCAAGGCACGAACGTCGGCCCCCGGAGCTGGCTGGCAAGGCCGGAGCCCCAGTGTGTGTGGGACTGTGGAAGGGCTGCCAGGGGAAGGCGAGGGCCAGCAACATCTGGGAGTCCTGGCACCTTTCGTGTGGGAGCAGTCGCTGGACGTTTGCAATTTCGAGCTGGGCTCCGGCGCAGGTCCCGAGAGCGAGCAAGTCACGAATGTCGGCACCCTGACCTGGCTGGCAAGGCCGGAGCCCCAGTGTGTGTGGGGCTGTGGAAGGGCTGCCGGGGGAAGGCGAGGGCCAGCAACACATCAGAGTCCTGGCACCTTTGGTGTGGGGGTAATTGCTGGATGTTTGAAATTTTGAGCTGGGCTCCGGCGCAGGTCCCGAGAGCGAGCAAGTCACGAACGTCGGCACCCTGACCTGGCTGGCAAGGCCGGAGCCCCAGTGCGTGTGGGGCTGTGGAAGGGCTGCCAGGGGAAGGCGAGGGCCAGCAACATCTGGGAGTCCTGGCACCTTTCGTGTGGGAGCAGTCGCTGGACGTTTGCAATTTCGAGCTGGGCTCCGGCGCAGGTCCCGAGAGCGAGCAAGTCACGAACGTCGGCACCCTGACCTGGCTGGCAAGGCCGGAGCCCCAGTGTGTGTGGGGCTGTGGAAGGGCTGCCGGGGAGAGGCGAGGGCCAGCAACACATCAGAGTCCTGGCACCTTTCGTGTGGGAGCAGTCGCTGGACGTTTGCAATTTTGAGCTGGGCTCCGGCGCAGGTCCCGAGAGCGAGCAAGTCACGAACGTCGGCCCCCTGAGCTGGCTGGCAAGGCCAGAGCCCCAGTGTGTGTGGGGCTGTGGAAGGGCTGCCGGGGGAAGGCGAGGGCCAGCAACACATCAGAGTCCAGGCACCTTTGGTGTGGGGGTAATTGCTGGACGTTTACAATTTTGAGCTGCGCTCCGGAACAGATACTGAGAGCGAGGAAGGCAAGAACGTCAGCACCCTGAGCTGGCTGGCAAGGCCGGAGCCCCAGTGTGTGTGGGGCTGTGGTAGGGTTGCCAAGGGAAGGCGAGGGCCAGCAACACATCAGAGTCCTGGCACCTTTGGTGTTGGAGCAGTCGCTGGACGTTTGCAGTTTCGAGCTGGGCTCCGGCGCAGGTCCCTAGAGCGAGCAAGTCACGAACGTCGGCACCCTGAGTTGGCTGGCAAGGCCGGAGCCCCAGTGTGTGTGGGGCTGTGGAAGGGCTGCCAAGGGAAGGCGAGGGCCAGCAACACCTGGCAGTCCTGGCACCTTTCATGTGGGAGCAGTCGCTGGATGTTTGCAATTTCGAGCTGGGCTCCGGCGCAGGTCCCGAGAGCGAGCAAGTCACGAACGTCGGCACCCTGACCTGGCTGGCAAGGCCGGAGCCCCAGTGTGTGTGGGGCTGTGGAAGGGCTGCCGGGGAGAGGCGAGGGCCAGCAACACATCAGAGTCCTGGCACCTTTCGTGTGGGAGCAGTCGCTGGACATCTACTATTTTGAGCTGGGCTCCGGCGCAGGTCCCGAGAGCGAGCAAGGCACGAACGTCGGCACCCTGAGCTGGCTGGCAAGGCCGTAGCCCCAGTGTGTGTGGGGCTGTGGAAGGGCTGCCAAGGGAAGGCGAGGGTCAGCAACACCTGGGAGTCCTGGCACCTTTTGTGTGGGAGCAGTCGCTGGACGTTTGCAATTTTGAGCTGGGCTCCGGCGCAGGTCCCGAGAGCGAGCAAGGCACGAACGTCGGCACCCTGAGCTGGCTGGCAAGGCCGGAGCCCCAGTGTGTGTGGGGCTGTGGAAGGGCTGCCAAGGGAAGGCGAGTGCCAGCAACACCTGGGAGGCCTGGCACCTTTCGTGTGGGAGCAGTCGCTGGACGTTTGCAATTTCGAGCTGGGCTCCGGCGCAGGTCCCGAGAGCGAGCAAGGCACGAACGTCGGCACCCTGAGCTGGCTGGCAAGGCCAGAGCCCCAGTGTCTGTGGGGCTGTGGAAGGGCTGCCGGGGGAAGGCGAGGGCCAGGAACACCTGGGAGGCCTGGCACCTTTCGTGTGGGAGCAGTCGCTGGACGTTTGCAATTTGGAGATGGGCTCCGGCGCAGGTCCCGAGAGCGAGCAAGGCAGGAACGTCGGCCCCCTGAGATGGCTGGCAAGGCCAGAGCCCCAGTGTGTGTGGGGCTGTGGAAGGGCTGCCGGGGGAAGGCGAGGGCCAGCAATACATCAGAGTCCTGGCACCTTTGGTGTGGGGGTAATTGCTGGACGTTTGCAATTTTGAGCTGGGCTCCGGCGCAGGTACCGAGAGCGAGCAAGGCACGAACATCGGCACCCTGAGCTGTCTGGCAAGGCCGGAGCCCCAGTGTGTGTGGGGCTGTGGAAGGGCTGCCGGGGGAAGGCGAGGGCCAGCAACATCTGGGAGTCCTGGCACCTTTCGTGTGGCAGCAGTCGCTGGACGTTTGCAATTTCGAGCTGGGCTCCGGCGCAGGTCCCGAGAGCGAGCAAGGCACGAACGTCGGCACCCTGAGCTGGCTGGCAAGGCCAGAGCCCCAGTGTCTGTGGGGGTGTGGAAGGGCTGCCGGGGGAAGGCAAGGGCCAGCAACTCATCAGACTTCTGGCACCTTTCGTGTGGGAGCAGTCGCTGGACGGTTGCAATTTCGAGCTGGGCTCCGGCGCAGGTACCAAGAGCGAGTGAGGCACGAACGTCGGCACCCTGATCTGGCTGGCAAGGCCGTAGCCCCAGTTTATGTGGGGCTGTGGAAGGGCTGCCGGGGGAAGGCGAGGGCCAGCAACACCTGGCAGTCCTGGCACCTTTCGTGTGGGAGCAGTCGCTGGACGTTTGCAATTTGGAGCTGGGCTCCGGCGCAGGTCCCGAGAGCGAGCAAGGCACGAACGTCGGCCCCCTGAGCTGGCTGGCAAGGCCAGAGCCCCAGTGCGTGGGGGGCTGTGGAAGGGCTGCTGGGGGAAGGCGAGGGCCAGCAATACATCAGAGTCCTGGCACCTTTTGTGTGGGAGCAGTCGCTGGACGTTTGCAATTTGGAGCTGGGCTCCGGCGCAGGTACCGAGAGCGAGCAAGGCACAAACGTCGGCCCCCGGAGCTGGCTGGCAAGGCCGGAGCCCCAGTGTGTGTGGGGCTGTGGAAGGGCTGCCGGGGGAAGGCAAGGGCCAGCAACACATCAGACTTCTGGCACCTTTCGTGTGGGAGCAGTCGCTGGACGGTTGCAATTTTGAGCTGGGCTCCGGCGCAGGTACCAAGAGCGAGCGAGGCACGAACGTCGGCACCCTGACCTGGCTGGCAAGGCCAAAGCCCCAGTGTGTGTGGGGCTGTGGAAGGGCTGCCAGGGGAAGGCGAGGGCCAGCAACACCTGGCAGGCCTGGCACCTTTCATGTGGGAGCAGTCGATGGACGTTTGCAATTTGGAGCTGGGCTCCGGCGCAGGTCCCGAGAGCGAGCAAGGCACGAACGTCGGCACCCTGATCTGGCTGGCAAGGCCGGAGCCCCAGTGTGTGGGGGGCTGTGGAAGGGCTGCCGGGGGAAGGCGAGGGCCAGCAACATCTGGGAGTCCTGGCACCTTTTGTGTGGGAGCAGTCGCTGGATGTTTGCAATTTCGAGCTCGGCTCCGGCGCAGGTCCCAAGAGCGAGCAAGGCACGAACGTCGGCACCCTGAGCTGGCTGGCAAGTCCGGAGCCCCAGTGTGTGTGGGGCTGTGGAAGGGCTGCCGGGGGAAGGCAAGGGCCAGCAACACATCAGACTTCTGGCACCTTTCGTGTGGGAGCAGTCGCTGGACGTTTGCTATTTTGAGCTGGGCTCCGGCGCAGGTCCCGAGAGCGAGCAAGGCACGAACGTCGGCACCCTGAGCTGGCTGGCAAGTCCGGAGCCCCAGTGTGTGTGGGGCTGTGGAAGGGCTGCCGGGGGAAGGCGAGGGCCAGCAACACATCAGAGTCCTGGCACCTTTGGTGTGGGAGCAGTCGCTGGACGTTTGCAATTTCGAGCTGGGCTCCGGCGCAGGTCCCGAGAGCGAGCAAGGCACGAACGTCGGCACCCTGAGCTGGCTGGCAAGGCCGGAGCCCCAGTGTGTGTGGGGCTGTGGAAGGGCTGCCGGGCGAAGGCGAGGGCCAGCAACACCTGGGAGGCCTGGCACCTTTCGTGTGGGAGCAGTCGCTGGACGTTTGCAATTTCGAGCTGTGCTACGGCACAGGTACCGAGAGCGAGCAAGGCACGAACGTCGGCACCCTGATCTGGCTGGCAAGGCCGGAGCCCCAGTGTGTGTGGGGCTGTGGAAGGGCTGCCGGGGGAAGGCAAGGGCCAGCAACACCTGGCAGTCCTGGCACCTTTCGTGTGGGAGCAGTCGCTGGACGTTTGCAATTTGGAGCTGGGCTCCGGCACAGGTACCAAGAGCGAGCAAGGCACGAACGTCGGCACCCTGAGCTGGCTGGCAAGGCCGGAGCCCCAGTGTGTGTGGGGCTGTGGAAGGGCTGCCAGGGGAAGGCGAGGGCCAGCAACACCTGGGAGTCCTGGCACCTTTCGTGTGGGAGCAGTCGCTGGATGTTTGCAATTTCGAGCTGGGCTCCGGCGCAGGTACCGAGAGAGAGCGAGGCATGAACGTCGGCACCCTGATTTGGCTGGCAAGGCCGGAGCCCCAGTGTCTGTGGGGCTGTGGAAGGTCTGCCGGGGGAAGGCGAGGGCCAGCAACACATCAGAGTCCTGGCACCTTTTGTGTGGGAGCAGTCCCTGGACGTTTGCAATTTCGAGCTGGGCTCCGGCGCAGGTCCCGAGAGCGAACAAGTCACGAACGTCGGCACCCTGATCTGGCTGGCAAGGCCGGAGCCCCAGTTTGTGTGGGGCTGTGGAAGGGCTGCCGGGGGAAGGCGAGGGCCAGCAACACCTGGCAGTCCTGGCACCTTTGGTGTGGGAGCAGTCGCTGGACGTTTGCAATTTGGAGCTGGGCTCCGGCACAGGTACTGAGAGCGAGCAAGTCACGAACGTCGGCCCCCTGATCTGGCTGGCAAGGCCAGAGCCCCAGTTTGTGTGGGGCTGTGGAAGGGCTGCCGGGGGAAGGCAAGGGCCAGCAACACCTGGGAGTCCTGGCACCTTTCGTGTGGGAGCAGTCGCTGGACGTTTGCAATTTGGAGCTGGGCTCCGGCGCAGGTCCCGAGAGCGAGCAAGGCACGAACGTCGGCACCCTGACCTGGCTGGCAAGGCCGGAGCCCCAGTATCTGTGGGGCTGTGGAAGGACTGCCAAGGGAAGGCGAGGGCCAGCAAAACCTGGGAGTCCTGGCACCTTTCGTGTGGGAGCAGTCGCTGGACGTTTGCAATTTCGGAGATCGGATCTGGCGCCAGCGCTGAGAGCGAGCAAGGCAACAACGTCAGCACTCTGGGCTGGCTGGCATGCTCAGAGCCAAAGTGTGTGTGGGGCTGTCGGTTTTCTGCCAAGGGAAGGCGAGGGCCAGCAACACCTGGCATTCCTGGCACCTTTCGTGTGGGAGCAGTCGCTGGACGTTTGCAATTTCGAGCTGGGCTCCGGCGCAGGTCCCGAGAGCGAGCAAGGCACGAACGTCGGCACCCTGACCTGGCTGGCAAGGCCAGAGCCCCAGTGTGTGTGGGGCTGTGGAAGGGCTGCCGGGGGAAGGCGAGGGCCAGCAACACATCAGAGTCCTGGCACCTTTTGTGTGGGGGTAATTGCTGGACGTTTGCAATTTCGAGCTGGGCTCGGGCGCAGGTCCCGAGAGCGAGCAAGTCACGAACGTCGGCACCCTGACCTGGCTGGCAAGGCCGGAGCCCCAGTGTGTGTGGGGCTGTGGAAGGGCTGCCAGGGGAAGGCGAGGGCCAGCAACATCTGGGAGTCCTGGCACCTTTCGTGTGGGAGCAGTCACTGGATGTTTGCAATTTCGAGCTGGGCTCCGGCGCAGGTCCCGAGAGCGAGCAAGGCACGAACGTCGGCACCCTGAACTGGCTGGCAAGGCCGGAGCCCCAGGGTCTGTGGGGCTGTGGAAGGGCTGCCGGGGGAAGGCGAGGGCCAGCAACACCTGGCAGTCCTGGCACTTTTCGTGTGGGAGCAGTCGCTGGACGTTTGCAATTTGGAGCTGGGCTCCGGCACAGGTACCAAGAGCGAGCAAGGCACGAACGTCGGCACCCTGAGCTGGCTGGCAAGGCCGGAGCCCCAGTGTGTGTGGGGCTGTGGAAGGGCTGCCAGGGGAAGGCGAGGGCCAGCAACACCTGGGAGTCCTGGCACCTTTCGTGTGGGAGCAGTCGCTGGATGTTTGCAATTTCGAGCTGGGCTCCGGCGCAGGTACCGAGAGAGAGCGAGGCATGAACGTCGGCACCCTGAGCTGGCTGGCAAGGCCGGAGCCCCAGTGTCTGTGGGGCTGTGGAAGGTCTGCCGGGGGAAGGCGAGGGCCAGCAACACATCAGAGTCCTGGCACCTTTTGTGTGGGAGCAGTCCCTGGACGTTTGCAATTTCGAGCTGGGCTCCGGCGCAGGTCCCGAGAGCGAACAAGTCACGAACGTCGGCACCCTGATCTGGCTGGCAAGGCCGGAGCCCCAGTTTGTGTGGGGCTGTGGAAGGGCTGCCGGGGGAAGGCGAGGGCCAGCAACACCTGGCAGTCCTGGCACCTTTGGTGTGGGAGCAGTCGCTGGACGTTTGCAATTTGGAGCTGGGCTCCGGCACAGGTACTGAGAGCGAGCAAGTCACGAACGTCGGCCCCCTGACCTGGCTGGCAAGGCCAGAGCCCCACTGTGTGTGTGGGGCTGTGGAAGGGCTGCCGGGGGAAGGCAAGGGCCAGCAACACCTGGGAGTCCTGGCACCTTTCGTGTGGGAGCAGTCGCTGGACGTTTGCAATTTGGAGCTGGGCTCCGGCGCAGGTCCCGAGAGCGAGCAAGGCACGAACGTCGGCACCCTGACCTGGCTGGCAAGGCCGGAGCCCCAGTATCTGTGGGGCTGTGGAAGGACTGCCGGGCGAAGGCGAGGGCCAGCAAAACCTGGGAGTCCTGGCACCTTTCGTGTGGGAGCAGTCGCTGGACGTTTGCAATTTCGGAGATCGGATCTGGCGCCAGCGCTGAGAGCGAGCAAGGCAACAACGTCAGCACTCTGGGCTGGCTGGCATGCTCAGAGCCAAAGTGTGTGTGGGGCTGTCGGTTTTCTGCCAAGGGAAGGCGAGGGCCAGCAACACCTGGCATTCCTGGCACCTTTCGTGTGGGAGCAGTCGCTGGACGTTTGCAATTTCGAGCTGGGCTCCGGCGCAGGTCCCGAGAGCGAGCAAGGCACGAACGTCGGCACCCTGACCTGGCTGGCAAGGCCAGAGCCCCAGTGTGTGTGGGGCTGTGGAAGGGCTGCCGGGGGAAGGCGAGGGCCAGCAACACATCAGAGTCCTGGCACCTTTGGTGTGGGGGTAATTGCTGGACGTTTGCAATTTCGAGCTGGGCTCGGGCGCAGGTCCCGAGAGCGAGCAAGTCACGAACGTCGGCACCCTGACCTGGCTGGCAAGGCCGGAGCCCCAGTGTGTGTGGGGCTGTGGAAGGGCTGCCAGGGGAAGGCGAGGGCCAGCAACATCTGGGAGTCCTGGCACCTTTCGTGTGGGAGCAGTCACTGGATGTTTGCAATTTCGAGCTGGGCTCCGGCGCAGGTCCCGAGAGCGAGCAAGGCACGAACGTCGGCACCCTGAACTGGCTGGCAAGGCCGGAGCCCCAGGGTCTGTGGGGCTGTGGAAGGGCTGCCGGGGGAAGGCGAGGGCCAGCAACACATCAGAGTCCTGGCACCTTTCGTGTGGGAGCAGTCGCTGGACGTTTGCGATTTTGAGCTGGGCTGCGGCGCAGGTCCCGAGAGCGAGCAAGGCACGAACGTCGGCACCCTGAGCTGGCTGGCAAGGCCGGAGCCCCAGTGTGTGTGGGGCTGTGGAAGGGCTGCCGGGGGAAGGCGAGGGCCAGCAACACCTGGCAGTCCTGGCACCTTTGGTGTGGGATCAGTCGCTGGACGTTTGCAATTTGGAGCTGGGCTCCGGCACAGGTACTGAGAGCGAGCAAGGCACGAACGTCGGCACCCTGAGCTGGCTGGCAAGGCCAGAGCCCCAGTGTCTGTGGGGCTGTGGAAGGGCTGCCGGGGGAAGGCAAGGGCCAGCAACACCTGGGAGTCCTGGCACCTTTCGTGTGGGAGCAGTCGCTGGACGTTTGCAATTTCGAGCTGGGCTCCGGCACAGGTACTGAGAGCGAGCAAGTCACGAACGTCGGCCCCCTGAGCTGGCTGGCAAGGCCAGAGCCCCAGTTTGTGTGGGGCTGTGGAAGGGCTGCCGGGGGAAGGCAAGGGCCAGCAACACCTGGCAGTCCTGGCACCTTTCGTGTGGGAGCAGTCGCTGGACGTTTGCAATTTCGAGCTGGGCTCCGGCGCAGGTCCCGAGAGCGAGCAAGGCACGAACGTCGGCACCCTGACCTGGCTGGCAAGGCCGGAGCCCCAGTATCTGTGGGGCTGTGGAAGGACTGCCAAGGGAAGGCGAGGGCCAGCAACACCTGGGAGTCCTGGCACCTTTCGTGTGGGAGCAGTCGCTGGACGTTTGCAATTTCGGAGATCGGATCTGGCGCCAGCGCTGAGAGCGAGCAAGGCAACAACGTCAGCACTCTGGGCTGGCTGGCATGCTCAGAGCCAAAGTGTGTGTGGGGCTGTCGGTTTTCTGCCAAGGGAAGGCGAGGGCCAGCAACACCTGGCATTCCTGGCACCTTTCGTGTGGGAGCAGTCGCTGGACGTTTGCAATTTGGAGCTGGGCTCCGGCGCAGGTCCCGAGAGCGAGCAAGGCACGAACGTCGGCCCCCGGAGCTGGCTGGCAAGGCCGGAGCCCCAGTGTGTGTGGGGCTGTGGAAGGGCTGCCGGGGGAAGGCGAGGGCCAGCAACACATCAGAGTCCTGGCACCTTTGGTGTGGGGGTAATTGCTGGACGTTTGCAATTTCGAGCTGGGCTCGGGCGCAGGTCCCGAGAGCGAGCAAGTCACGAACGTCGGCACCCTGACCTGGCTGGCAAGGCCGGAGCCCCAGTGTGTGTGGGGCTGTGGAAGGGCTGCCAGGGGAAGGCGAGGGCCAGCAACATCTGGGAGTCCTGGCACCTTTCGTGTGGGAGCAGTCACTGGATGTTTGCAATTTCGAGCTGGGCTCCGGCGCAGGTCCCGAGAGCGAGCAAGGCACGAACGTCGGCACCCTGAGCTGGCTGGCAAGGGGGGAGCCCCAGGGTCTGTGGGGCTGTGGAAGGGCTGCCGGGGGAAGGCGAGGGCCAGCAACACATCAGAGTCCTGGCACCTTTCGTGTGGGAGCAGTCGCTGGACGTTTGCGATTTTGAGCTGGGCTGCGGCGCAGGTCCCGAGAGCGAGCAAGGCACGAACGTCGGCACCCTGAACTGGCTGGCAAGGCCGGAGCCCCAGTGTGTGTGGGGCTGTGGAAGGGCTGCCGGGGGAAGGCGAGGGCCAGCAACACCTGGGAGTCCTGTCACCTTTCGTGTGGGAGCAGTCGCTGGACGTTTGCAATTTGGAGCTGGGCTGCGGCGCAGGTCCCGAGAGCGAGCAAGGCACGAACGTCGGCACCCTGACCTGGCTGGCAAGGCCGGAGCCCCTGTGTGTGTGGGGCTGTGGAAGGGCTGCCGGGGGAAGGCAAGGGCCAGCAACATCTGGGAGTCCTGGCACCTTTTGTGTGGGAGCAGTCGCTGGACGTTTGCAATTTCGAGCTGGGCTACGGCGCAGGTCCCGAGAGCGAGCAAGGCACGAACGTCGGCACCCTGAGCTGGCTGGCAAGGCCAGAGCCACAGGGTGTGTGGGGCTGTGGAAGGGCTGCCGGGGGAAGGCGAGGGCCAGCAACACATCAGACTCCTGGCACCTTTTGTGTGGGAGCAGTCGCTGGACGTTTGCAATTTGGAGCTGGGCTCCGGCGCAGGTACCGAGAGCGAGCAAGGCACGAACGTCGGCACCCTGATCTGGCTGGCAAGGCCGGAGCCCCAGTGTGTGTGGGGCTGTGGAAGGGCTGCCGGGGGAAGGCGAGGGCCAGCAACACCTGGCAGTCCTGGCACCTTTCGTGTGGGAGCAGTCGCTGGACGTTTGCAATTTCGAGCTGGGCTCCGGCGCAGGTCCCGAGAGCGAGCAAGGCACGAACGTCGGCACCCTGATTTGGCTGGCAAGGCCGGAGCCCCAGTGTGTGTGGGGCTGTGGAAGGGCTGCCGGGGGAAGGCAAGGGCCAGCAACACATCAGACTTCTGGCACCTTTCGTGTGGGAGCAGTCGCTGGACGGTTGCAATTTTGAGCTGGGCTCCGGCGCAGGTACCAAGAGCGAGCGAGGCACGAACGTCGGCACCCTGATCTGGCTGGCAAGGCCAAAGCCCCAGTGTGTGTGGGGCTGTGGAAGGGCTGCCAGGGGAAGGCGAGGGCCAGCAACACCTGGCAGGCCTGGCACCTTTCATGTGGGAGCAGTCGATGGACGTTTGCAATTTGGAGCTGGGCTGCGGCGCAGGTCCCGAGAGCGAGCAAGGCACGAACGTCGGCACCCTGAGCTGGCTGGCAAGGCCGGAGCCCCAGTGTGTGGGGGGCTGTGGAAGGGCTGCCGGGGGAAGGCGAGGGCCAGCAACATCTGGGAGTCCTGGCACCTTTTGTGTGGGAGCAGTCGCTGGATGTTTGCAATTTCGAGCTCGGCTCCGGCGCAGGTCCCAAGAGCGAGCAAGGCACGAACGTCGGCACCCTGAGCTGGCTGGCAAGGCCAGAGCCCCAGTGTCTGTGGGGCTGTGGAAGGGCTGCCGGGGGAAGGCGAGGGCCAGCAACACATCAGAGTCCTGGCACCATTCGTGTGGGAGCAGTCGCTGGACGTTTGCTATTTTGAGCTGGGCTCCGGCGCAGGTCCCGAGAGCGAGCAAGGCACGAACGTCGGCACCCTGAGCTGGCTGGCAAGGCCGGAGCCCCAGTGTGTGTGGGGCTGTGGAAGGGCTGCCGGGCGAAGGCGAGGGCCAGCAACACCTGGGAGGCCTGGCACCTTTCGTGTGGGAGCAGTCGCTGGACGTTTGCAATTTCGAGCTGTGCTACGGCACAGGTACCGAGAGCGAGCAAGGCACGAACGTCGGCACCCTGATCTGGCTGGCAAGGCCGGAGCCCCAGTGTGTGTGGGGCTGTGGAAGGGCTGCCGGGGGAAGGCGAGGGCCAGCAACACCTGGCAGTCCTGGCACCTTTCGTGTGGGAGCAGTCGCTGGACGTTTGCAATTTGGAGCTGGGCTCCGGCACAGGTACCAAGAGCGAGCAAGGCACGAACGTCGGCACCCTGAGCTGGCTGGCAAGGCCGGAGCCCCAGTGTGTGTGGGGCTGTGGAAGGGCTGCCAGGGGAAGGCGAGGGCCAGCAACACCTGGGAGTCCTGGCACCTTTCGTGTGGGAGCAGTCGCTGGATGTTTGCAATTTCGAGCTGGGCTCCCGCGCAGGTACCGAGAGAGAGCGAGGCATGAACGTCGGCACCCTGATTTGGCTGGCAAGGCCGGAGCCCCAGTGTCTGTGGGGCTGTGGAAGGTCTGCCGGGGGAAGGCGAGGGCCAGCAACACATCAGAGTCCTGGCACCTTTTGTGTGGGAGCAGTCCCTGGACGTTTGCAATTTCGAGCTGGGCTCCGGCGCAGGTCCCGAGAGCGAACAAGTCACGAACGTCGGCACCCTGATCTGGCTGGCAAGGCCGGAGCCCCAGTGCGTGTGGGGCTGTGGAAGGGCTGCCGGGGGAAGGCGAGGGCCAGCAACACCTGGCAGTCCTGGCACCTTTGGTGTGGGAGCAGTCGCTGGACGTTTGCAATTTGGAGCTGGGCTCCGGCACAGGTACTGAGAGCGAGCAAGGCACGAACGTCGGCACCCTGACCTGGCTGGCAAGGCCGGAGCCCCAGTGCGTGTGGGGCTGTGGAAGGGCTGCCAGGGGAAGGCGAGGGCCAGCAACATCTGGGAGTCCTGGCACCTTTCGTGTGGGAGCAGTCGCTGGACGTTTGCAATTTCAAGCTGGGCTCCGGCGCAGGTCCCGAGAGCGAGCAAGTCACGAACGTCGGCACCCTGACCTGGCTGGCAAGGCCGGAGCCCCAGTGTGTGTGGGGCTGTGGAAGGGCTGCTGGGGAGAGGCGAGGGCCAGCAACACATCAGAGTCCTGGAACCTTTCGTGTGGGAGCAGTCGCTGGACATCTACTATTTTGAACTGGGCTCTGGCGCAGGTCCCGAGAGCGAGCAAGGCACGAACGTCGGCACCCTGAGCTGGCTGGCAAGGCCGTAGCCCCAGTGTGTGTGGGGCTGTGGAAGGGCTGCCAAGGGAAGGCGAGGGTCAGCAACACCTGGGAGTCCTGGCACCTTTTGTGTGGGAGCAGTCGGTGGACGTTTGCAATTTTGAGCTGGGCTCCGGCGCAGGTCCCGAGAGCGAGCAAGGCACGAACGTCGGCCCCCTGACCTGGCTGGCAAGGCCGGAGCCCCAGTGTGTGTGGGGCTGTGGAAGGGCTGCCAAGGGAAGGCGAGGGCCAGCAACACCTGGGAGGCCTGGCACCTTTCGTGTGGGAGCAGTCGCTGGACGTTTGCAATTTCGAGCTGGGCTCCGGCGCAGGTCCCGAGAGCGAGCAAGGCACGAACGTCGGCACCCTGAGCTGGCTGGCAAGGCCAGAGCCCCAGTGTCTGTGGGGCTGTGGAAGGGCTGCCGGGGGAAGGCGAGGGCCAGCAACACCTGGGAGGCCTGGCACCTTTCGTGTGGGAGCAGTCGCTGGACGTTTGCAATTTGGAGCTGGGCTCCGGCGCAGGTCCCGAGAGCGAGCAAGGCACGAACATCGGCCCCCTGAGCTGGCTGGCAAGGCCAGAGCCCCAGTGCGTGTGTGGGGCTGTGGAAGGGCTGCCGAGGGAAGGCGAGGGCCAGCAATACATCAGAGTCCTGGCACCTTTGGTGTGGGGGTAATTGCTGGACGTTTGCAATTTTGAGCTGGGCTCCGGCGCAGGTACCGAGAGCGAGCAAGTCACGAACGTCGGCACCCTGAGCTATCTGGCAAGGCCAAAGCCCCAGTTTGTGTCGGGCTGTGGAAGGGCTGCCGGGGGAAGGCGAGGGCCAGCAACACCTGGCAGTCCTGGCACCTTTGGTGTGGGAGCAGTCGCTGGACGTTTGCAATTTCGAGCTGGGCTCCGGCGCAGGTCCCGAGAGCGAGCAAGGCACGAACGTCGGCACCCTGAGCTGGCTGGCAAGGCCAGAGCCCCAGTGTGTGTGGGGGTGTGGAAGTGCTGCCGGGGGAAGGCAAGGGCCAGCAACACATCAGACTTCTGGCACCTTTCGTGTGGGAGCAGTCGCTGGACGGTTGCAATTTCGAGCTGGGCTCCGGCGCAGGTACCAAGAGCGAGCGAGGCACGAACGTCGGCACCCTGATCTGGCTGGCAAGGCCAAAGCCCCAGTTTGTGTGGGGCTGTGGAAGGGCTGCCGGGGGAAGGCGAGGGCCAGCAACACCTGGGAGGCCTGGCACCTTTGGTGTGGGAGCAGTCGCTGGACGGTTGCAATTTGGAGCTGGGCTCCGGCGCAGGTCCCGAGAGCGAGCAAGGCACGAACGTCGGCACCCTGACCTGGCTGGCAAGGCCGGAGCCCCAGTGCGTGTGGGGCTGTGGAAGGGCTGCCAGGGGAAGGCGAGGGCCAGCAACATCTGGGAGTCCTGGCACCTTTCGTGTGGGAGCAGTCGCTGGACGTTTGCAATTTCGAGCTGGGCTCCGGCGCAGGTCCCGAGAGCGAGCAAGTCACGAACGTCGGCACCCTGACCTGGCTGGCAAGGCCGGAGCCCCAGTGTGTGTGGGGCTGTGGAAGGGCTGCCGGGGAGAGGCGAGGGCCAGCAACACATCAGAGTCCTGGCACCTTTCGTGTGGGAGCAGTCGCTGGACATCTACTATTTTGAACTGGGCTCTGGCGCAGGTCCCGAGAGCGAGCAAGGCACGAACGTCGGCACCCTGAGCTGGCTGGCAAGGCCGGAGCCCCACTGTGTGTGGGGCTGTGGAAGGGCTGCCAAGGGAAGGCGAGGGTCAGCAACACCTGGGAGTCCTGGCACCTTTTGTGTGGGAGCAGTCGCTGGACGTTTGCAATTTTGAGCTGGGCTCCAGCGCAGGTCCCGAGAGCGAGCAAGGCACGAACGTCGGCACCCTGAGCTGGCTGGCAAGGCCGGAGCCCCAGTGTGTGTGGGGCTGTGGAAGGGCTGCCGGGGGAAGGCGAGGGCCAGCAACACATCAGAGTCCTGGCACCTTTCGTGTGGGAGCAGTCGCTGGACGTTTGCAATTTTGAGCTGGGCTCCGGCGCAGGTCCCGAGAGCGAGCAAGGCACGAACGTCGGCACCCTGACCTGGCTGGCAAGGCCGGAGCCCCAGTGCGTCTGGGGCTGTGGAAGGGCTGCCAGGGGAAGGCGAGGGCCAGCAACATCTGGGAGTCCTGGCACCTTTCGTGTGGGAGCAGTCGCTGGACGTTTGCAATTTTGAGCTGGGCTCCGGCGCAGGTCCCGAGAGCGAGCAAGGCACGAACGTCGGCCCCCTGACCTGGCTGGCAAGGCCGGAGCCCCAGTGTGTGTGGGGCTGTGGAAGGGCTGCCGGGGGAAGGCGAGGGCCAGCAACACCTGGGAGGCCTGGCACCTTTCGTGTGGGAGCAGTCGCTGGACGTTTGCAATTTCGAGCTGGGCTCCGGCGCAGGTCCCGAGAGCGAGCAAGGCACGAACGTCGGCACCCTGAGCTGGCTGGCAAGGCCAGAGCCCCAGTGTCTGTGGGGCTGTGGAAGGGCTGCCGGGGGAAGGCGAGGGCCAGCAACACCTGGGAGGCCTGGCACCTTTCGTGTGGGAGCAGTCGCTGGACGTTTGCAATTTGGAGCTGGGCTCCGGCGCAGGTCCCGAGAGCGAGCAAGGCACGAACATCGGCCCCCTGAGCTGGCTGGCAAGGCCAGAGCCCCAGTGCGTGTGTGGGGCTGTGGAAGGGCTGCCGAGGGAAGGCGAGGGCCAGCAATACATCAGAGTCCTGGCACCTTTGGTGTGGGGGTAATTGCTGGACGTTTGCAATTTTGAGCTGGGCTCCGGCGCAGGTACCGAGAGCGAGCAAGTCACGAACGTCGGCACCCTGAGCTATCTGGCAAGGCCAAAGCCCCAGTTTGTGTCGGGCTGTGGAAGGGCTGCCGGGGGAAGGCGAGGGCCAGCAACACCTGGCAGTCCTGGCACCTTTGGTGTGGGAGCAGTCGCTGGACGTTTGCAATTTCGAGCTGGGCTCCGGCGCAGGTCCCGAGAGCGAGCAAGGCACGAACGTCGGCACCCTGAGCTGGCTGGCAAGGCCAGAGCCCCAGTGTGTGTGGGGGTGTGGAAGTGCTGCCGGGGGAAGGCAAGGGCCAGCAACACATCAGACTTCTGGCACCTTTCGTGTGGGAGCAGTCGCTGGACGGTTGCAATTTCGAGCTGGGCTCCGGCGCAGGTACCAAGAGCGAGCGAGGCACGAACGTCGGCACCCTGATCTGGCTGGCAAGGCCAAAGCCCCAGTTTGTGTGGGGCTGTGGAAGGGCTGCCGGGGGAAGGCGAGGGCCAGCAACACCTGGGAGGCCTGGCACCTTTGGTGTGGGAGCAGTCGCTGGACGGTTGCAATTTGGAGCTGGGCTCCGGCGCAGGTCCCGAGAGCGAGCAAGGCACGAACGTCGGCACCCTGACCTGGCTGGCAAGGCCGGAGCCCCAGTGCGTGTGGGGCTGTGGAAGGGCTGCCAGGGGAAGGCGAGGGCCAGCAACATCTGGGAGTCCTGGCACCTTTCGTGTGGGAGCAGTCGCTGGACGTTTGCAATTTCGAGCTGGGCTCCGGCGCAGGTCCCGAGAGCGAGCAAGTCACGAACGTCGGCACCCTGACCTGGCTGGCAAGGCCGGAGCCCCAGTGTGTGTGGGGCTGTGGAAGGGCTGCCGGGGAGAGGCGAGGGCCAGCAACACATCAGAGTCCTGGCACCTTTCGTGTGGGAGCAGTCGCTGGACATCTACTATTTTGAACTGGGCTCTGGCGCAGGTCCCGAGAGCGAGCAAGGCACGAACGTCGGCACCCTGAGCTGGCTGGCAAGGCCGGAGCCCCACTGTGTGTGGGGCTGTGGAAGGGCTGCCAAGGGAAGGCGAGGGTCAGCAACACCTGGGAGTCCTGGCACCTTTTGTGTGGGAGCAGTCGCTGGACGTTTGCAATTTTGAGCTGGGCTCCAGCGCAGGTCCCGAGAGCGAGCAAGGCACGAACGTCGGCACCCTGATATGGCTGGCAAGGCCGGAGCCCCAGTGTGTGTGGGGCTGTGGAAGGGCTGCCGGTGGAAGGCGAGGGCCAGCAACACATCAGAGTCCTGGCACCTTTCGTGTGGGGGTAATTGCTGGACGTTTGCAATTTTGAGCTGGGCTCCGGCGCAGGTCCCGAGAGCGAGCAAGGCACGAACGTCGGCACCCTGACCTGGCTGGCAAGGCCGGAGCCCCAGTGCGTCTGGGGCTGTGGAAGGGCTGCCAGGGGAAGGCGAGGGCCAGCAACATCTGGGAGTCCTGGCACCTTTCGTGTGGGAGCAGTCGCTGGACGTTTGCAATTTTGAGCTGGGCTCCGGCGCAGGTACCGAGAGCGAGCAAGTCACGAACGTCGGCACCCTGAGCTGGCTGGCAAGGCCGGAGCCCCAGTGTGTGTGGGGCTGTGGAAGGGCTGCCGGGGAGAGGCGAGGGCCAGCAACACATCAGAGTCCTGGCACCTTTCGTGTGGGAGCAGTCGCTGGACATTTACTATTTTGAGCTGGGCTCCGGCGCAGGTCCCGAGAGCGAGCAAGGCATGAACGTCGGCACCCTGACCTGGCTGGCGAGGCCGGAGCCCCAGTGTGTGTGGGACTGTGGAAGGGCTGCCAAGGGAAAGCGAGGGCCAGCAACACATCAGAGTCCTGGCACCTTTCGTGTGGGAGCAGTCGCTGGACGTTTGCAATTTTGAGCTGGGCTCCGGCGCAGGTCCCGAGAGCGAGCAAGGCACGAACGTCGGCACCCTGAGCTGGCTGGCAAGGCCGGAGCCCCACTGTATGTGGGGCTGTGGAAGGGCTGCCAAGAGAAGGCGAGGGCCAGCAACACCTGGGAGTCCTGGCACCTTTCGTGTGGGAGCAGTCGCTGGACGTTTGCAATTTCGAGCTGGGCTCCGGCGCAGGTCCCGAGAGCGAGCAAGGCACGAACGTCGGCCCCCTGAGCTGGCTGGCAAGGCCAGAGCCCCAGTGTCTGTGGGGCTGTGGAAGGGCTGCCGGGGGAAGGCGAGGGCCAGCAACACCTGGGAGTTCTGGCACCTTTCGTGTGGCAGCAGTCGCTGGACGTTTGCAATTTCGAGCTGGGCTCCGGCACAGTTACCGAGAGTGAGCAAGGCACGAACGTCGGCACCCTGAGCTGGCTGGCAAGGCCAGAGCCCCAGTGTCTGTGGGGCTGTGGAAGGGCTGCCGGGGGAAGGCGAGGGCCAGCAACACCTGGCAGTCCTGGCACCTTTGATGTGGGGGTAATTGCTGGACGTTTGCAATTTTGAGCTGGGCTCCGGCGCAGGTCCCGAGAGCGAGCAAGTCACGAACGTCAGCACCCTGAGCTGGCTGGCAAGGCCGGAGCCCCAGTGCGTGTGGGGCTGTGGAAGGGCTGCCAGGGGAAGGCGAGGGCCAGCAACATCTGGGAGTCCTGGCACCTTTCGTGTGGGAGCAGTCGCTGGACGTTTGCAATTTGGAGGTGGGCTCCGGCGCAGGTCCCGAGAGCGAGCAAGTCACGAACGTCGGCACCCTGAGCTGGCTGGCAAGGCCAGAGCCCCAGTGTGTGTGGGGCTGTGGAAGGGCTGCCGGGGGAAGGCGAGGGCCAGCAACACATCAGAGTCCTGGCACCTTTCGTGTGGGAGCAGTCGCTGGACATTTACTATTTTGAGCTGGGCTCCGGCGCAGGTCCCGAGAGCGAGCAAGTCACGAACGTCGGCACCCTGAGCTGGCTGGCAAGGCCGGAGCCCCAGTGTGTGTGGGGCTGTGGAAGGGCTGCCAAGGGAAGGCGAGGGCCAGCAACACATCAGAGTCCTGGCACCTTTCGTGTGGGAGCAGTCGCTGGACGTTTGCAATTTCGAGCTGGGCTCCGGCGCAGGTCCCGAGAGCGAGCAAGGCACGAACGTCGGCCCCCTGAGCTGGCTGGCAAGGCCAGAGCCCCAGTGTGTGTGGGGCTGTGGAAGGGCTGCCGGGGGAAGGCGAGGGCCAGCAACACCTGGGAGTTCTGGCACCTTTCGTGTGGCAGCAGTCGCTGGACGTTTGCAATTTCGAGCTGGGCTCCGGCACAGTTACCGAGAGTGAGCAAGGCACGAACGTCGGCCCCCTGAGCTGGCTGGCAAGGCCAGAGCCCCAGTGTCTGTGGGGCTGTGGAAGGGCTGCCGGGGGAAGGCGAGGGCCAGCAACTCATCAGAGTCCTGGCACCTTTGGTGTGGGGGTAATTGCTGGACGTTTGCAATTTCGAGCTGGGCTCCGGCGCAGGTCCCGAGAGCGAGCAAGTCACGAACGTCAGCACCCTGAGCTGGCTGGCAAGGCCGGAGCCCCAGTGCGTCTGGGGCTGTGGAAGGGCTGCCAGGGGAAGGCGAGGGCCAGCAACACCTGGCAGGCCTGGCACCTTTCGTGTGGGAGCAGTCGCTGGACGTTTGCAATTTGGAGCTGGGCTCCGGCGCAGGTCCCGAGAGCGAGCAAGTCACGAACGTCGGCACCCTGAGCTGGCTGGCAAGGCCGGAGCCCCAGTGTGTGGGGGGCTGTGGAAGGGCTGCCGGGGGAAGGCGAGGGCCAGCAACACATCAGAGTCCTGGCACCTTTCGTGTGGGAGCAGTCGCTGGACATTTACTATTTTGAGCTGGGCTCCGGCGCAGGTCCCGAGAGCGAGCAAGTCACGAACGTCGGCACCCTGAGCTGGCTGGCAAGGCCGGAGCCCCAGTGTGTGTGGGGCTGTGGAAGGGCTGCCGGGGGAAGGCGAGGGCCAGCAACACATCAGAGTCCTGGCACCTTTCGTGTGGGAGCAGTCGCTGGACGTTTGCAATTTCGAGCTGGGCTCCGGCGCAGGTCCCGAGAGCGAGCAAGGCACGAACATCGGCCCCCTGAGCTGGCTGGCAAGGCCAGAGCCCCAGTGTCTGTGGGGCTGTGGAAGGGCTGCCGGGGGAAGGCGAGGGCCAGCAACACATCAGAGTCCTGGCACCTTTGGTGTGGGGGTAATTGCTGGACGTTTGCAATTTCGAGCTGGGCTCCGGCGCAGGTCCCGAGAGCGAGCAAGTCACGAACGTCAGCACCCTGACCTGGCTGGCAAGGCCGGAGCCCCAGTGCGTCTGGGACTGTGGAAGGGCTGCCAGGGGAAGGCGAGGGCCAGCAACATCTGGGAGTCCTGGCACCTTTCGTGTGGGAGCAGTCGCTGGACGTTTGCAATTTGGAGCTGGGCTCCGGCGCAGGTCCCGAGAGCGAGCAAGTCACGAACGTCGGCACCCTGAGCTGGCTGGCAAGGCCGGAGCCCCAGTGTGTGTGGGGCTGTGGAAGGGCTGCCGGGGGAAGACGAGGGCCAGCAACACATCAGAGTCCTGGCACCTTTCGTGTGGGAGCAGTCGCTGGACGTTTGCAATTTCAAGCTGGGCTCCGGCGCAGGTCCCGAGAGCGAGCAAGTCACGAACGTCGGCCCCCTGAGCTGGCTGGCAAGGCCAGAGCCCCAGTGTGTGTGGGGCTGTGGAAGGGCTGCCGGGGGAAGGCGAGGGCCAGCAACACATCAGAGTCCTGGCACCTTTCGTGTGGGAGCAGTCGCTGGACATTTACTATTTTGAGCTGGGCTCCGGCGCAGGTCCCGAGAGCGAGCAAGGCATGAACGTCGGCACCCTGAGCTGGCTGGCAAGGCCGGAGCCCCTGTTTGTGTGGGGCTGTGGAAGGTCTGCCGGGGGAAGGCGAGGGCCAGCAACACCTGGCAGTCCTGGCACCTTTCGTGTGGGAGCAGTCGCTGGACGTTTGCAATTTCGAGCTGGGCTCCGGCACAGGTCCCGAGAGCGAGCAAGGCACGAACGTCGGCCCCCTGAGCTGGCTGGCAAGGCCGGAGCCCCAGTGTGTGTGGGGCTGTGGAAGGGCTGCCAAGGGAAGGCGAGGGCCAGCAACACCTGGGAGTCCTGGCACCTTTCGTGTGGGAGCAGTCGCTGGACGTTTGCAATTTCGAGCTGGGCTCCGGCGCAGGTACCGAGAGAGAGCGAGGCATGAACGTCGGCACCCTGATTTGGCTGGCAAGGCCGGAGCCCCAGTGTCTGTGGGGCTGTGGAAGGTCTGCCGGGGGAAGGCGAGGGCCAGCAACACATCAGAGTCCTGGCACCTTTTGTGTGGGAGCAGTCCCTGGACGTTTGCAATTTCGAGCTGGGCTCCGGCGCAGGTCCCGAGAGCGAACAAGTCACGAACGTCGGCACCCTGAGCTGGCTGGCAAGGCCGGAGCCCCAGTGTGTGTGGGGCTGTGGAAGGGCTGCCGGGGGAAGGCGAGGGCCAGCAACACCTGGCAGTCCTAGCACCTTTAGTGTGGGAGCAGTCGCTGGACGTTTGCAATTTGGAGCTGGGCTCCGGCGCAGGTACCGAGAGAGAGCGAGGCATGAACGTCGGCACCCTGAACTGGCTGGCAAGGCCGGAGCCCCAGTGTGTGTGGGGCTGTGGAAGGGCTGCCGGGGGAAGGCGAGGGCCAGCAACACATCAGAGTCCTGGCACCTTTTGTGTGGGAGCAGTCCCTGGACGTTTGCAATTTCGAGCTGGGCTCCGGCGCAGGTCCCGAGAGCGAACAAGTCACGAACGTCGGCACCCTGAGCTGGCTGGCAAGGCCGGAGCCCCAGTGTGTGTGGGGCTGTGGAAGGGCTGCCGGGGTAGCGAGGGCCAGCAACACCTGGCAGTCCTAGCACCTTTAGTGTGGGAGCAGTCGCTGGACGTTTGCAATTTGGAGCTGGGCTCCGGCACAGGTACTGAGAGCGAGCAAGGCACGAACGTCGGCACCCTGAGCTGGCTGGCAAGGCCAGAGCCCCAGTGTCTGTGGGGCTGTGGAAGGGCTGCCAAGGGAAGGCGAGGGCCAGCAACACCTGGCAGGCCTGGCACCTTTCGTGTGGGAGCAGTCGCTGGACGTTTGCAATTTCGAGCTGGGCTCCGGCGCAGGTCCCGAGAGCGAGCAAGGCACGAACGTCGGCACCCTGAGCTGGCTGGCAAGGCCAGAGCCCCAGTTTGTGTGGGGCTGTGGAAGGGCTGCCGGGGGAAGGCGAGGGCCAGCAACACCTGGGAGGCCTGGCACCTTTGGTGTGGGAGCAGTCGCTGGACGTTTGCAATTTGGAGCTGGGCTGCGGCGCAGGTCCCGAGAGCGAGCAAGGCACGAACGTCGGCACCCTGAGCTGGCTGGCAAGGCCAGAGCCCGAGTGTGTGGGGGGCTGTGGAAGGGCTGCCGGGGGAAGGCGAGGGCCAGCAACACATCAGAGTCCTGGCACCTTTCGTGTGGGAGCAGTCGCTGGAAATTTGCTATTTTGAGCTGGGCTCCGGCGCAGGTCCCGAGAGCGAGCAAGGCACGAACGTCGGCACCCTGAGCTGGCTGGCAAGGCCGGAGCCCCATATCTGTGGGGCTGTGGAAGGACTGCCAAGGGAAGGCGAGGGCCAGCAACACCTGGGAGTCCTGGCACCTTTCGTGTGGGAGCAGTCGCTGGACGTTTGCAATTTCGGAGATCGGATCTGGCGCCAGCGCTGAGAGCGAGCAAGGCAACAACGTCAGCACTCTGGGCTGGCTGGCATGCTCAGAGCCAAAGTGTGTGTGGGGCTGTCGGTTTTCTGCCAAGGGAAGGCGAGGGCCAGCAACATCTGGGAGTCCTGGCACCTTTCGTGTGGGAGCAGTCGCTGGACGTTTGCAATTTCGAGCTGGGCTCCGGCGCAGGTCCCGAGAGCGAGCAAGGCACGAACGTCGGCCCCCTGAGCTGGCTGGCAAGGCCAGAGCCCCAGTGTGTGTGGGGCTGTGGAAGGGCTGCCGGGGGAAGGCGAGGGCCAGCAACACATCAGAGTCCTGGCACCTTTGGTGTGGGGGTAATTGCTGGACGTTTGCAATTTCGAGCTGGGCTCCGGCGCAGGTCCCGAGAGCGAGCAAGTCACGAACGTCGGCCCCCTGAGCTGGCTGGCAAGGCCGGAGCCCCAGTGCGTCTGGGGCTGTGGAAGGGCTGCCAGGGGAAGGCGAGGGCCAGCAACACCTGGGAGTCCTGGCACCTTTTGTGTGGGAGCAGTCACTGGATGTTTGCAATTTTGAGCTGGGCTCCGGCGCAGGTCCCGAGAGCGAGCAAGGCACGAACGTCGGCACCCTGAGCTGGCTGGCAAGGCCGGAGCCCCAGTGTGTGTGGGGCTGTGGAAGGGCTGCCGGGGGAAGGCGAGGGCCAGCAACACATCAGAGTCCTGGCACCTTTCGTGTGGGAGCAGTCGCTGGACGTTTGCGATTTTGAGCTGGGCTCCGGCGCAGGTCCCGAGAGCGAGCAAGGCACGAACGTCGGCACCCTGAGCTGGCTGGCAAGGCCGGAGCCCCAGTGTCTGTGGGGCTGTGGAAGGGCTGCCGGGGGAAGGCGAGGGCCAGCAACACCTGGGAGTTCTGGCACCTTTCCTGTGGGAGCAGTCGCTGGACGTTTGCAATTTCGAGCTGGGCTACGGCGCAGGTCCCGAGAGCGAGCAAGGCACGAACGTCGGCACCCTGAGCTGGCTAACAAGGCCAGAGCCCCAGGGTGTGTGGGGCTGTGGAAGGGCTGCCGGTGGAAGGCGAGGGCCAGCAACACATCAGAGTCCTGGCACCTTTCGTGTGGGAGCAGTCGCTGGACGTTTGCAATTTTGAGCTGGGCTCCGGCGCAGGTCCCGAGAGCGAGCAAGGCACGAACGTCGGCACCCTGACCTGGCTGGCAAGGCCGGAGCCCCAGTGCGTCTGGGGCTGTGGAAGGGCTGCCAGGGGAAGGCGAGGGCCAGCAACACCTGGGAGTCCTGGCACCTTTCGTGTGGGAGCAGTCGCTGGACGTTTGCAATTTTGAGCTGGGCTCCGGCGCAGGTACCGAGAGCGAGCAAGGCACGAACGTCGGCACCCTGACCTGGCTGGCAAGGCCGGAGCCCCAGTGTGTGTGGGGCTGTGGAAGGGCTGCCGGGGGAAGGCGAGGGCCAGCAACACATCAGAGTCCTGGCACCTTTCGTGTGGGAGCAGTCGCTGGACATTTACAATTTTGAGCTGGGCTCCGGCGCAGGTCCCGAGAGCGAGCAAGGCATGAACGTCGGCACCCTGAGCTGGCTGGCGAGGCCGGAGCCCCAGTGTGTGTGGGACTGTGGAAGGGCTGCCAAGGGAAGGCAAGGGCCAGCAACACATCAGAGTCCTGGCACCTTTCGTGTGGGAGCAGTCGCTGGACGTTTGCAATTTTGAGCTGGGCTCCGGCGCAGGTCCCGAGAGCGAGCAAGGCACGAACGTCGGCACCCTGAGCTGGCTGGCAAGGCCGGAGCCCCAGTGTGTGTGGGGCTGTGGAAGGGCTGCCAAGAGAAGGCGAGGGCCAGCAACACATCAGAGTCCTGGCACCTTTCGTGTGGGAGCAGTCGCTGGACGTTTGCAATTTCGAGCTGGGCTCCGGCGCAGGTCCCGAGAGCGAGCAAGGCACGAACGTCGGCACCCTGAGCTGGCTGGCAAGGCCAGAGCCCCAGTGTGTGGTGGGCTGTGGAAGGGCTGCCGGGGGAAGGCGAGGGCCAGCAACACCTGGGAGTTCTGGCACCTTTCGTGTGGCAGCAGTCGCTGGACGTTTGCAATTTGGAGCTCGGCTCCGGCGCAGGTCCCGAGAGCGAGCAAGTCACGAACGTCGGCACCCTGAGCTGGCTGGCAAGGCCGGAGCCCCAGTGTGTGTGGGGCTGTGGAAGGGCTGCCGGGGGAAGGCGAGGGCCAGCAACACATCAGAGTCCTGGCACCTTTCGTGTGAGAGCAGTCGCTGGACATTTACTATTTTGAGCTGGGCTCCGGCGCAGGTCCCGAGAGCGAGCAAGTCACGAACGTCGGCACCCTGAGCTGGCTGGCAAGGCCGGAGCCCCAGTGTGTGTGGGGCTGTGGAAGGGCTGCCGGGGGAAGGCGAGGGCCAGCAACACATCAGAGTCCTGGCACCTTTCGTGTGGGAGCAGTCGCTGGACGTTTGCAATTTCGAGCTGGGCTCCGGCGCAGGTCCCGAGAGCGAGCAAGGCACGAACATCGGCCCCCTGAGCTGGCTGGCAAGGCCAGAGCCCCAGTGTCTGTGGGGCTGTGGAAGGGCTGCCGGGCGAAGGCGAGGGCCAGCAACACATCAGAGTCCTGGCACCTTTGGTGTGGGGGTAATTGCTGGACGTTTGCAATTTCGAGCTGGGCTCCGGCGCAGGTCCCGAGAGCGAGCAAGTCACGAACGTCAGCACCCTGACCTGGCTGGCAAGGCCGGAGCCCCAGTGCGTCTGGGGCTGTGGAAGGGCTGCCAGGGGAAGGCGAGGGCCAGCAACATCTGGGAGTCCTGGCACCTTTCGTGTGGGAGCAGTCGCTGGACGTTTGCAATTTGGAGCTGGGCTCCGGCGCAGGTCCCGAGAGCGAGCAAGTCACGAACGTCGGCACCCTGAGCTGGCTGGCAAGGCCGGAGCCCCAGTGTGTGTGGGGCTGTGGAAGGGCTGCCGGGGGAAGACGAGGGCCAGCAACACATCAGAGTCCTGGCACCTTTCGTGTGGGAGCAGTCGCTGGACGTTTGCAATTTCAAGCTGGGCTCCGGCGCAGGTCCCAAGAGCGAGCAAGTCACGAACGTCGGCCCCCTGAGCTGGCTGGCAAGGCCAGAGCCCCAGTGTGTGTGGGGCTGTGGAAGGGCTGCCGGGGGAAGGCGAGGGCCAGCAACACATCAGAGTCCTGGCACCTTTCGTGTGGGAGCAGTCGCTGGACATTTACTATTTTGAGCTGGGCTCCGGCGCAGGTCCCGAGAGCGAGCAAGGCATGAACGTCGGCACCCTGAGCTGGCTGGCAAGGCCGGAGCCCCTGTTTGTGTGGGGCTGTGGAAGGTCTGCCGGGGGAAGGCGAGGGCCAGCAACACCTGGCAGTCCTGGCACCTTTCGTGTGGGAGCAGTCGCTGGACGTTTGCAATTTCGAGCTGGGCTCCGGCACAGGTCCCGAGAGCGAGCAAGGCACGAACGTCGGCCCCCTGAGCTGGCTGGCAAGGCCGGAGCCCCAGTGTGTGTGGGGCTGTGGAAGGGCTGCCAAGGGAAGGCGAGGGCCAGCAACACCTGGGAGTCCTGGCACCTTTCGTGTGGGAGCAGTCGCTGGACGTTTGCAATTTCGAGCTGGGCTCCGGCGCAGGTACCGAGAGAGAGCGAGGCATGAACGTCGGCACCCTGATTTGGCTGGCAAGGCCGGAGCCCCAGTGTCTGTGGGGCTGTGGAAGGTCTGCCGGGGGAAGGCGAGGGCCAGCAACACATCAGAGTCCTGGCACCTTTTGTGTGGGAGCAGTCCCTGGACGTTTGCAATTTCGAGCTGGGCTCCGGCGCAGGTCCCGAGAGCGAACAAGTCACGAACGTCGGCACCCTGAGCTGGCTGGCAAGGCCGGAGCCCCAGTGTGTGTGGGGCTGTGGAAGGGCTGCCGGGGGAAGGCGAGGGCCAGCAACACCTGGCAGTCCTAGCACCTTTAGTGTGGGAGCAGTCGCTGGACGTTTGCAATTTGGAGCTGGGCTCCGGCACAGGTACTGAGAGCGAGCAAGGCACGAACGTCGGCACCCTGAGCTGGCTGGCAAGGCCAGAGCCCCAGTGTCTGTGGGGCTGTGGAAGGGCTGCCGGGGGAAGGCAAGGGCCAGCAACACCTGGGAGTCCTGGCACCTTTCGTGTGGGAGCAGTCGCTGGACGTTTGCAATTTCGAGCTGGGCTCCGGCGCAGGTCCCGAGAGCGAGCAAGGCACGAACGTCGGCACCCTGAGCTGGCTGGCAAGGCCAGAGCCCCAGTTTGTGTGGGGCTGTGGAAGGGCTGCCGGGGGAAGGCGAGGGCCAGCAACACCTGGGAGGCCTGGCACCTTTGGTGTGGGAGCAGTCGCTGGACGTTTGCAATTTCGAGCTGGGCTGCGGCGCAGGTCCCGAGAGCGAGCAAGGCACGAACGTCGGCACCCTGAGCTGGCTGGCAAGGCCAGAGCCCGAGTGTGTGGGGGGCTGTGGAAGGGCTGCCGGGGGAAGGCGAGGGCCAGCAACACATCAGAGTCCTGGCACCTTTCGTGTGGGAGCAGTCGCTGGAAATTTGCTATTTTGAGCTGGGCTCCGGCGCAGGTCCCGAGAGCGAGCAAGGCACGAACGTCGGCACCCTGAGCTGGCTGGCAAGGCCGGAGCCCCATATCTGTGGGGCTGTGGAAGGACTGCCAAGGGAAGGCGAGGGCCAGCAAAACCTGGGAGTCCTGGCACCTTTCGTGTGGGAGCAGTCGCTGGACGTTTGCAATTTCGGAGATCGGATCTGGCGCCAGCGCTGAGAGCGAGCAAGGCAACAACGTCAGCACTCTGGGCTGGCTGGCATGCTCAGAGCCAAAGTGTGTGTGGGGCTGTCGGTTTTCTGCCAAGGGAAGGCGAGGGCCAGCAACATCTGGGAGTCCTGGCACCTTTCGTGTGGGAGCAGTCGCTGGACGGTTGCAATTTCGAGCTGGGCTCCGGCGCAGGTCCCGAGAGCGAGCAAGGCACGAACGTCGGCCCCCTGAGCTGGCTGGCAAGGCCAGAGCCCCAGTGTCTGTGGGGCTGTGGAAGGGCTGCCGGGGGAAGGCGAGGGCCAGCAACACATCAGAGTCCTGGCACCTTTGGTGTGGGGGTAATTGCTGGACGTTTGCAATTTCGAGCTGGGCTCCGGCGCAGGTCCCGAGAGCGAGCAAGTCACGAACGTCGGCACCCTGACCTGGCTGGCAAGGCCGGAGCCCCAGTGCGTCTGGGGCTGTGGAAGGGCTGCCAGGGGAAGGCGAGGGCCAGCAACACCTGGGAGTCCTGGCACCTTTTGTGTGGGAGCAGTCACTGGATGTTTGCAATTTCGAGCTGGGCTCCGGCGCAGGTCCCGAGAGCGAGCAAGGCACGAACGTCGGCACCCTGAGCTGGCTGGCAAGGCCGGAGCCCCAGTGTGTGTGGGGCTGTGGAAGGGCTGCCGGGGGAAGGCGAGGGCCAGCAACACATCAGAGTCCTGGCACCTTTCGTGTGGGAGCAGTCGCTGGACGTTTGCAATTTTGAGCTGGGCTCCGGCGCAGGTCCCGAGAGCGAGCAAGGCACGAACGTCGGCACCCTGAGCTGGCTGGCAAGGCCGGAGCCCCAGTGTCTGTGGGGCTGTGGAAGGGCTGCCGGGGGAAGGCGAGGGCCAGCAACACCTGGGAGTTCTGGCACCTTTCGTGTGGGAGCAGTCGCTGGACGTTTGCAATTTCGAGCTGGGCTACGGCGCAGGTCCCGAGAGCGAGCAAGGCACGAACGTCGGCACCCTGAGCTGGCTAACAAGGCCAGAGCCCCAGGGTGTGTGGGGCTGTGGAAGGGCTGCCGGTGGAAGGCGAGGGCCAGCAACATATCAGAGTCCTGGCACCTTTCGTGTGGGAGCAGTCGCTGGACGTTTGCAATTTTGAGCTGGGCTCCGGCGCAGGTCCCGAGAGCGAGCAAGGCACGAACGTCGGCACCCTGAGCTGGCTGGCAAGGCCGGAGCCCCAGTGCGTGTGGGGCTGTGGAAGGGCTGCCAGGGGAAGGCGAGGGCCAGCAACATCTGGGAGTCCTGGCACCTTTCGTGTGGGAGCAGTCGCTGGACGTTTGCAATTTTGAGCTGGGCTCCGGCGCAGGTACCGAGAGCGAGCAAGGCACGAACGTCGGCACCCTGACCTGGCTGGCAAGGCCGGAGCCCCAGTGTGTGTGGGGCTGTGGAAGGGCTGCCGGGGGAAGGCGAGGGCCAGCAACACATCAGAGTCCTGGCACCTTTCGTGTGGGAGCAGTCGCTGGACATTTACTATTTTGAGCTGGGCTCCGGCGCAGGTCCCGAGAGCGAGCAAGGCATGAACGTCGGCACCCTGAGCTGGCTGGCGAGGCCGGAGCCCCAGTGTGTGTGGGACTGTGGAAGGGCTGCCAAGGGAAGGCGAGGGCCAGCAACACATCAGAGTCCTGGCACCTTTCGTGTGGGAGCAGTCGCTGGACGTTTGCAATTTTGAGCTGGGCTCCGGCGCAGGTCCCGAGAGCGAGCAAGGCACGAACGTCGGCACCCTGAGCTGGCTGGCAAGGCCGGAGCCCCAGTGTGTGTGGGGCTGTGGAAGGGCTGCCAAGAGAAGGCGAGGGCCAGCAACACATCAGAGTCCTGGCACCTTTCGTGTGGGAGCAGTCGCTGGACGTTTGCAATTTCGAGCTGGGCTCCGGCGCAGGTCCCGAGAGCGAGCAAGGCACGAACGTCGGCCCCCTGAGCTGGCTGGCAAGGCCAGAGCCCCAGTGTGTGTGGGGCTGTGGAAGGGCTGCCGGGGGAAGGCGAGGGCCAGCAACACCTGGGAGTTCTGGCACCTTTCGTGTGGCAGCAGTCGCTGGACGTTTGCAATTTGGAGCTGGGCTCCGGCGCAGGTCCCGAGAGCGAGCAAGTCACGAACGTCGGCACCCTGAGCTGGCTGGCAAGGCCGGAGCCCCAGTGTGTGGGGGGCTGTGGAAGGGCTGCCGGGGGAAGGCGAGGGCCAGCAACACATCAGAGTCCTGGCACCTTTCGTGTGGGAGCAGTCGCTGGACGTTTGCAATTTTGAGCTGGGCTCCGGTGCAGGTCCCGACAGCGAGCAAGGCACGAACGTCGGCACCCTGAGCTGGCTGGCAAGGCCGGAGCCCCAGTGTGTGTGGGGCTGTGGAAGGGCTGCCGGGGGAAGGCGAGGGCCAGCAACACATCAGAGTCCTGGCACCTTTCGTGTGGGAGCAGTCGCTGGACGTTTGCAATTTCGAGCTGGGCTCCGGCGCAGGTCCCGAGAGCGAGCAAGGCACGAACATCGGCCCCCTGAGCTGGCTGGCAAGGCCAGAGCCCCAGTGTCTGTGGGGCTGTGGAAGGGCTGCCGGGGGAAGGCGAGGGCCAGCAACACATCAGAGTCCTGGCACCTTTGGTGTGGGGGTAATTGCTGGACGTTTGCAATTTCGAGCTGGGCTCCGGCGCAGGTCCCGAGAGCGAGCAAGTCACGAACGTCAGCACCCTGACCTGGCTGGCAAGGCCGGAGCCCCAGTGCGTCTGGGGCTGTGGAAGGGCTGCCAGGGGAAGGCGAGGGCCAGCAACATCTGGGAGTCCTGGCACCTTTCGTGTGGGAGCAGTCGCTGGACGTTTGCAATTTGGAGCTGGGCTCCGGCGCAGGTCCCGAGAGCGAGCAAGTCACGAACGTCGGCACCCTGAGCTGGCTGGCAAGGCCGGAGCCCCAGTGTGTGTGGGGCTGTGGAAGGGCTGCCGGGGGAAGACGAGGGCCAGCAACACATCAGAGTCCTGGCACCTTTCGTGTGGGAGCAGTCGCTGGACGTTTGCAATTTCAAGCTGGGCTCCGGCGCAGGTCCCGAGAGCGAGCAAGTCACGAACGTCGGCCCCCTGAGCTGGCTGGCAAGGCCAGAGCCCCAGTGTGTGTGGGGCTGTGGAAGGGCTGCCGGGGGAAGGCGAGGGCCAGCAACACATCAGAGTCCTGGCACCTTTCGTGTGGGAGCAGTCGCTGGACATTTACTATTTTGAGCTGGGCTCCGGCGCAGGTCCCGAGAGCGAGCAAGGCATGAACGTCGGCACCCTGAGCTGGCTGGCAAGGCCGGAGCCCCTGTTTGTGTGGGGCTGTGGAAGGTCTGCCGGGGGAAGGCGAGGGCCAGCAACACCTGGCAGTCCTGGCACCTTTCGTGTGGGAGCAGTCGCTGGACGTTTGCAATTTCGAGCTGGGCTCCGGCACAGGTCCCGAGAGCGAGCAAGGCACGAACGTCGGCCCCCTGAGCTGGCTGGCAAGGCCGGAGCCCCAGTGTGTGTGGGGCTGTGGAAGGGCTGCCAAGGGAAGGCGAGGGCCAGCAACACCTGGGAGTCCTGGCACCTTTCGTGTGGGAGCAGTCGCTGGACGTTTGCAATTTCGAGCTGGGCTCCGGCGCAGGTACCGAGAGAGAGCGAGGCATGAACGTCGGCACCCTGATTTGGCTGGCAAGGCCGGAGCCCCAGTGTCTGTGGGGCTGTGGAAGGTCTGCCGGGGGAAGGTGAGGGCCAGCAACACATCAGAGTCCTGGCACCTTTTGTGTGGGAGCAGTCCCTGGACGTTTGCAATTTCGAGCTGGGCTCCGGCGCAGGTCCCGAGAGCGAACAAGTCACGAACGTCGGCACCCTGAGCTGGCTGGCAAGGCCGGAGCCCCAGTGTGTGTGGGGCTGTGGAAGGGCTGCCGGGGGAAGGCGAGGGCCAGCAACACCTGGCAGTCCTAGCACCTTTAGTGTGGGAGCAGTCGCTGGACGTTTGCAATTTGGAGCTGGGCTCCGGCGCAGGTACCGAGAGCGAGCAAGGCACGAACGTCGGCACCCTGATTTGGCTGGCAAGGCCGGAGCCCCAGTGTGTGTGGGGCTGTGGAAGGGCTGCCGGGGGAAGGCGAGGGCCAGCAACACATCAGAGTCCTGGCACCTTTTGTGTGGGAGCAGTCCCTGGACGTTTGCAATTTCGAGCTGGGCTCCGGCGCAGGTCCCGAGAGCGAACAAGTCACGAACGTCGGCACCCTGACCTGGCTGGCAAGGCCGGAGCCCCAGTGTGTGTGGGGCTGTGGAAGGGCTGCCGGGGTAGGCGAGGGCCAGCAACACCTGGGAGTCCTGGCACCTTTCGTGTGGGAGCAGTCGCTGGACGTTTGCAATTTGGAGCTGGGCTCCGGCACAGGTACTGAGAGCGAGCAAGGCACGAACGTCGGCACCCTGAGCTGGCTGGCAAGGCCAGAGCCCCAGTGTCTGTGGGGCTGTGGAAGGGCTGCCGGGGGAAGGCAAGGGCCAGCAACACCTGGGAGTCCTGGCACCTTTCGTGTGGGAGCAGTCGCTGGACGTTTGCAATTTGGAGCTGGGCTCCGGCGCAGGTCCCGAGAGCGAGCAAGGCACGAACGTCGGCACCCTGAGCTGGCTGGCAAGGCCAGAGCCCCAGTTTGTGTGGGGCTGTGGAAGGGCTGCCGGGGGAAGGCGAGGGCCAGCAACACCTGGGAGGCCTGGCACCTTTGGTGTGGGAGCAGTCGCTGGACGTTTGCAATTTGGAGCTGGGCTGCGGCGCAGGTCCCGAGAGCGAGCAAGGCACGAACGTCGGCCCCCGGAGCTGGCTGGCAAGGCCAGAGCCCGAGTGTGTGGGGGGCTGTGGAAGGGCTGCCGGGGGAAGGCGAGGGCCAGCAACACATCAGAGTCCTGGCACCTTTCGTGTGGGAGCAGTCGCTGGAAATTTGCTATTTTGAGCTGGGCTCCGGCGCAGGTCCCGAGAGCGAGCAAGGCACGAACGTCGGCACCCTGAGCTGGCTGGCAAGGCCGGAGCCCCATATCTGTGGGGCTGTGGAAGGACTGCCAAGGGAAGGCGAGGGCCAGCAAAACCTGGGAGTCCTGGCACCTTTCGTGTGGGAGCAGTCGCTGGACGTTTGCAATTTCGGAGATCGGATCTGGCGCCAGCGCTGAGAGCGAGCAAGGCAACAACGTCAGCACTCTGGGCTGGCTGGCATGCTCAGAGCCAAAGTGTGTGTGGGGCTGTCGGTTTTCTGCCAAGGGAAGGCGAGGGCCAGCAACATCTGGGAGTCCTGGCACCTTTCGTGTGGGAGCAGTCGCTGGACGTTTGCAATTTCGAGCTGGGCTCCGGCGCAGGTCCCGAGAGCGAGCAAGGCACGAACGTCGGCCCCCTGAGCTGGCTGGCAAGGCCAGAGCCCCAGTGTGTGTGGGGCTGTGGAAGGGCTGCCGGGGGAAGGCGAGGGCCAGCAACACATCAGAGTCCTGGCACCTTTGGTGTGGGGGTAATTGCTGGACGTTTGCAATTTCGAGCTGGGCTCCGGCGCAGGTCCCGAGAGCGAGCAAGTCACGAACGTCGGCACCCTGACCTGGCTGGCAAGGCCGGAGCCCCAGTGCGTCTGGGGCTGTGGAAGGGCTGCCAGGGGAAGGCGAGGGCCAGCAACACATCAGAGTCCTGGCACCTTTTGTGTGGGAGCAGTCACTGGATGTTTGCAATTTCGAGCTGGGCTCCGGCGCAGGTCCCGAGAGCGAGCAAGGCACGAACGTCGGCACCCTGAGCTGGCTGGCAAGGCCGGAGCCCCAGTGTGTGTGGGGCTGTGGAAGGGCTGCCGGGGGAAGGCGAGGGCCAGCAACACATCAGAGTCATGGCACCTTTCGTGTGGGAGCAGTCGCTGGACGTTTGCGATTTTGAGCTGGGCTCCGGCGCAGGTCCCGAGAGCGAGCAAGGCACGAACGTCGGCACCCTGAGCTGGCTGGCAAGGCCGGAGCCCCAGTGTCTGTGGGGCTGTGGAAGGGCTGCCGGGGGAAGGCGAGGGCCAGCAACACCTGGGAGTTCTGGCACCTTTCGTGTGGGAGCAGTCGCTGGACGTTTGCAATTTCGAGCTGGGCTACGGCGCAGGTCCCGAGAGCGAGCAAGGCACGAACGTCGGCACCCTGAGCTGGCTAACAAGGCCAGAGCCCCAGGGTGTGTGGGGCTGTGGAAGGGCTGCCGGTGGAAGGCGAGGGCCAGCAACACATCAGAGTCCTGGCACCTTTCATGTGGGAGCAGTCGCTGGACGTTTGCAATTTTGAGCTGGGCTCCGGCGCAGGTCCCGAGAGCGAGCAAGGCACGAACGTCGGCACCCTGACCTGGCTGGCAAGGCCGGAGCCCCAGTGCGTCTGGGGCTGTGGAAGGGCTGCCAGGGGAAGGCGAGGGCCAGCAACATCTGGGAGTCCTGGCACCTTTCGTGTGGGAGCAGTCGCTGGACGTTTGCAATTTTGAGCTGGGCTCCGGCGCAGGTACCAAGAGCGAGCAAGGCACGAACGTCGGCACCCTGACCTGGCTGGCAAGGCCGGAGCCCCAGTGTGTGTGGGGCTGTGGAAGGGCTGCCGGGGGAAGGCGAGGGCCAGCAACACATCAGAGTCCTGGCACCTTTCGTGTGGGAGCAGTCGCTGGACATTTACTATTTTGAGCTGGGCTCCGGCGCAGGTCCCGAGAGCGAGCAAGGCATGAACGTCGGCACCCTGAGCTGGCTGGCGAGGCCAGAGCCCCAGTGTGTGTGGGACTGTGGAAGGGCTGCCAAGGGAAGGCGAGGGCCAGCAACACATCAGAGTCCTGGCACCTTTCGTGTGGGAGCAGTCGCTGGACGTTCGCAATTTTGAGCTGGGCTCCGGCGCAGGTCCCGAGAGCGAGCAAGGCACGAACGTCGGCACCCTGAGCTGGCTGGCAAGGCCGGAGCCCCAGTGTGTGTGGGGCTGTGGAAGGGCTGCCAAGAGAAGGCGAGGGCCAGCAACACCTGGGAGTCCTGGCACCTTTCGTGTGGGAGCAGTCGCTGGACGTTTGCAATTTCGAGCTGGGCTCCGGCGCAGGTCCCGAGAGCGAGCAAGGCACGAACGTCGGCACCCTGAGCTGGCTGGCAAGGCCGGAGCCCCAGTGTCTGTGGGGCTGTGGAAGGGCTGCCGGGGGAAGGCGAGGGCCAGCAACACCTGGGAGTTCTGGCACCTTTCGTGTGGGAGCAGTCGCTGGACGTTTGCAATTTCGAGCTGGGCTACGGCGCAGGTCCCGAGAGCGAGCAAGGCACGAACGTCGGCACCCTGAGCTGGCTAACAAGGCCAGAGCCCCAGGGTGTGTGGGGCTGTGGAAGGGCTGCCGGTGGAAGGCGAGGGCCAGCAACACATCAGAGTCCTGGCACCTTTCATGTGGGAGCAGTCGCTGGACGTTTGCAATTTTGAGCTGGGCTCCGGCGCAGGTCCCGAGAGCGAGCAAGGCACGAACGTCGGCACCCTGACCTGGCTGGCAAGGCCGGAGCCCCAGTGCGTCTGGGGCTGTGGAAGGGCTGCCAGGGGAAGGCGAGGGCCAGCAACATCTGGGAGTCCTGGCACCTTTCGTGTGGGAGCAGTCGCTGGACGTTTGCAATTTTGAGCTGGGCTCCGGCGCAGGTACCAAGAGCGAGCAAGGCACGAACGTCGGCACCCTGACCTGGCTGGCAAGGCCGGAGCCCCAGTGTGTGTGGGGCTGTGGAAGGGCTGCCGGGGGAAGGCGAGGGCCAGCAACACATCAGAGTCCTGGCACCTTTCGTGTGGGAGCAGTCGCTGGACATTTACTATTTTGAGCTGGGCTCCGGCGCAGGTCCCGAGAGCGAGCAAGGCATGAACGTCGGCACCCTGAGCTGGCTGGCGAGGCCAGAGCCCCAGTGTGTGTGGGACTGTGGAAGGGCTGCCAAGGGAAGGCGAGGGCCAGCAACACATCAGAGTCCTGGCACCTTTCGTGTGGGAGCAGTCGCTGGACGTTCGCAATTTTGAGCTGGGCTCCGGCGCAGGTCCCGAGAGCGAGCAAGGCACGAACGTCGGCACCCTGAGCTGGCTGGCAAGGCCGGAGCCCCAGTGTGTGTGGGGCTGTGGAAGGGCTGCCAAGAGAAGGCGAGGGCCAGCAACACCTGGGAGTCCTGGCACCTTTCGTGTGGGAGCAGTCGCTGGACGTTTGCAATTTCGAGCTGGGCTCCGGCGCAGGTCCCGAGAGCGAGCAAGGCACGAACGTCGGCCCCCTGAGCTGGCTGGCAAGGCCAGAGCCCCAGTGTCTGTGGGGCTGTGGAAGGGCTGCCGGGGGAAGGCGAGGGCCAGCAACACCTGGGAGTTCTGGCACCTTTCGTGTGGCAGCAGTCGCTGGACGTTTGCAATTTCGAGCTGGGCTCCGGCACAGTTACCGAGAGTGAGCAAGGCACGAACGTCGGCCCCCTGAGCTGGCTGGCAAGGCCAGAGCCCCAGTGTCTGTGGGGCTGTGGAAGGGCTGCCGGGGGAAGGCGAGGGCCAGCAACACATCAGAGTCCTGGCACCTTTGGTGTGGGGGTAATTGCTGGACGTTTGCAATTTCGAGCTGGGCTCCGGCGCAGGTCCCGAGAGCGAGCAAGTCACGAACGTCGGCACCCTGACCTGGCTGGCAAGGCCGGAGCCCCAGTGCGTCTGGGGCTGTGGAAGGGCTGCCAGGGGAAGGCGAGGGCCAGCAACATCTGGGAGTCCTGGCACCTTTCGTGTGGGAGCAGTCGCTGGACGTTTGCAATTTGGAGCTGGGCTCCGGCGCAGGTCCCGAGAGCGAGCAAGTCACGAACGTCGGCACCCTGAGCTGGCTGGCAAGGCCGGAGCCCCAGTGTGTGTGGGGCTGTGGAAGGGCTGCCGGGGGAAGGCGAGGGCCAGCAACACATCAGAGTCCTGGCACCTTTCGTGTGGGAGCAGTCGCTGGACATTTACTATTTTGAGCTGGGCTCCGGCGCAGGTCCCGAGAGCGAGCAAGTCACGAACGTCGGCACCCTGAGCTGGCTGGCAAGGCCGGAGCCCCAGTGTGTGTGGGGCTGTGGAAGGGCTGCCGGGGGAAGGCGAGGGCCAGCAACACATCAGAGTCCTGGCACCTTTCGTGTGGGAGCAGTCGCTGGACATTTACTATTTTGAGCTGGGCTCCGGCGCAGGTCCTGAGAGCGAGCAAGGCACGAACGTCGGCACCCTGAGCTGGCTGGCAAGGCCGGAGCCCCAGGGTGTGTGGGGCTGTGGAAGGGCTGCCGGGGGAAGGCGAGGGCCAGCAACACATCAGAGTCCTGGCACCTTTGGTGTGGGGGTAATTGCTGGACGTTTGCAATTTCGAGCTGGGCTCCGGCGCAGGTCCCGAGAGCGAGCAAGGCACGAACGTCGGCACCCTGAGCTGGCTGGCAAGGCCGGAGCCCCAGTGCGTCTGGGGCTGTGGAAGGGCTGCCAGGGGAAGGCGAGGGCCAGCAACATCTGGGAGTCCTGGCACCTTTCGTGTGGGAGCAGTCGCTGGACGTTTGCAATTTTGAGCTGGGCTCCGGCGCAGGTCCCAAGAGCGAGCAAGGCACGAACGTCGGCACCCTGACCTGGCTGGCAAGGCCGGAGCCCCAGTGTGTGTGGGGCTGTGGAAGGGCTGCCGGGGGAAGGCGAGGGCCAGCAACACATCAGAGTCCTGGCACCTTTCGTGTGGGAGCAGTCGCTGGACATTTGCAATTTTGAGCTGGGCTCCGGCGCAGGTCCCGAGAGCGAGCAAGGCACGAACGTCGGCACCCTGAGCTGGCTGGCAAGGCCGGAGCCCCAGTGTGTGTGGGACTGTGGAAGGGCTGCCGGGGGAAGGCGAGGGCCAGCAACACATCAGAGTCCTGGCACCTTTCGTGTGGGAGCAGTCGCTGGACGGTTGCAATTTGGAGCTGGGCTCCGGCGCAGGTCCCGAGAGCGAGCAAGTCACGAACGTCGGCACCCTGAGCTGGCTGGCAAGGCCGGAGCCCCAGTGTCTGTGGGGCTGTGGAAGGGCTGCCGGGGGAAGGCGAGGGCCAGCAACACATCAGAGTCCTGGCACCTTTCGTGTGGGAGCAGTCGCTGGACGTTTGCAATTTCGAGCTGGGCTCCGGCGCAGGTCCCGAGAGCGAGCAAGGCACGAACGTCGGCACCCTGAGCTGGCTGGCAAGGCCAGAGCCCCAGTGTGTGTGGGGCTGTGGAAGGGCTGCCGGGGGAAGGCGAGGGCCAGCAACACCTGGGAGGCCTGGCACCTTTCGTGTGGCAGCAGTCGCTGGACGTTTGCAATTTTGAGCTGGGCTCCGGCGCAGGTCCCGAGAGCGAGCAAGGCACGAACGTCGGCCCCCTGAGCTGGCTGGCAAGGCCCGAGCCCCAGTGTGTGGTGGGCTGTGGAAGGGCTGCCAGGGCAAGGCGAGGGCCAGCAACACATCAGAGTCCTGGCACCTTTCGTGTGGGAGCAGTCGCTGGACATTTACTATTTTGAGCTGGGCTCCGGCGCAGGTCCCGAGAGCGAGCAAGGCAGGAACGTCGGCCCCCTGAGCTGGCTGGCAAGGCCAGAGCCCCAGTGTCTGTGGGGCTGTGGAAGGGCTGCCGGGGGAAGGCGAGGGCCAGCAACACCTGGGAGTTCTGGCACCTTTCGTGTGGCAGCAGTCGCTGGACGTTTGCAATTTCGAGCTGGGCTCCGGCACAGTTACCGAGAGTGAGCAAGGCAGGAACGTCGGCCCCCTGAGCTGGCTGGCAAGGCCAGAGCCGCAGTGTCTGTGGGGCTGTGGAAGGGCTGCCGGGGGAAGGCGAGGGCCAGCAACACATCAGAGTCCTGGCACCTTTGGTGTGGGGGTAATTGCTGGACGTTTGCAATTTCGAGCTGGGCTCCGGCGCAGGTCCCGAGAGCGAGCAAGTCACGAACGTCAGCACCCTGACCTGGCTGGCAAGGCCGGAGCCCCAGTGCGTCTGGGGCTGTGGCAGGGCTGCCAGGGGAAGGCGAGGGCCAGCAACATCTGGGAGTCCTGGCACCTTTCGTGTGGGAGCAGTCGCTGGACGTTTGCAATTTTGAGCTGGGCTCCGGCGCAGGTCCCGAGAGCGAGCAAGTCACGAACGTCGGCACCCTGACCTGGCTGGCAAGGCCGGAGCCCCAGTGTGTGTGGGGCTGTGGAAGGGCTGCCGGGGGAAGGCGAGGGCCAGCAACACATCAGAGTCCTGGCACCTTTCGTGTGGGAGCAGTCGCTGGACATTTACTATTTTGAGCTGGGCTCCGGCGCAGGTCCCGAGAGCGAGCAAGGCACGAACGTCGGCACCCTGAGCTGGCTGGCGAGGCCGAAGCCCCAGTGTGTGTGGGGCTGTGGAAGGGCTGCCAAGGGAAGGCAAGGGCCAGCAACACTTCAGAGTCCTGGCACCTTTCGTGTGGGAGCAGTCGCTGGACGTTTGCAATTTTGAGCTGGGCTCCGGCGCAGGTCCCGAGAGCGAACAAGGCACGAACGTCGGCACCCTGAGCTGGCTGGCAAGGCCGGAGCCCCAGTGTCTGTGGGGCTGTGGAAGGGCTGCCGGGGGAAGGCGAGGGCCAGCAACACCTGGGAGTCCTGGCACCTTTCGTGTGGGAGCAGTCGCTGGACGTTTGCAATTTCGAGCTGGGCTCCGGCGCAGGTCCCGAGAGCGAGCAAGGCACGAACGTCGGCACCCTGAGCTGGCTGGCAAGGCCGGAGCCCCAGTGTGTGTGGGGCTGTGGAAGGGCTGCCGGGGGAAGGCGAGGGCCAGCAACACCTGGCAGGCCTGGCACCTTTCGTGTGGGAGCAGTCGCTGGACGTTTGCAATTTTGAGCTGGGCTCCGGCGCAGGTCCCGAGAGCGAGCAAGGCACGAACGTCGGCCCCCTGAGCTGGCTGGCACGGCCAGAGCCCCAGTGTCTGTGGGGCTGCGGAAGGGCTGCCGGGGGAAGGCGAGGGCCAGCAACACATCAGAGTCCTGGCACCTTTGGTGTGGGGGTAATTGCTGGACGTTTGCAATTTCGAGCTGGGCTCCCGCGCAGGTACCGAGAGCGAGCAAGTCACGAACATCGGCACCCTGACCTGGCTGGCAAGGCCGGAGCCCCAGTGTGTGTGGGGCTGTGGAAGGGCTGCCAGGGGAAGGCGAGGGCCAGCAACATCTGGGAGTCCTGGCACCTTTCGTGTGGGAGCAGTCGCTGGACATTTACTATTTTGAGCTGGGCTCCGGCGCAGGTCCCGAGAGCGAGCAAGTCACGAACGTCGGCACCCTGAGCTGGCTGGCAAGGCCGGAGCCCCAGTGTGTGTGGGGCTGTGGAAGGGCTGCCGGGGGAAGGCGAGGGCCAGCAACACATCAGAGTCCTGGCACCTTTGGTGTGGGAGCAGTCGCTGGACATTTACTATTTTGAGCTGGGCTCCGGCGCAGGTCCTGAGAGCGAGCAAGGCACGAACGTCGGCACCCTGAGCTGGCTGGCAAGGCCGGAGCCCCAGGGTGTGTGGGGCTGTGGAAGGGCTGCCGGGGGAAGGCGAGGGCCAGCAACACATCAGAGTCCTGGCACCTTTGCTGTGGGGGTAATTGCTGGACGTTTGCAATTTCGAGCTGGGCTCCGGCGCAGGTCCCGAGAGCGAGCAAGGCACGAACGTCGGCACCCTGAGCTGGCTGGCAAGGCCGGAGCACCAGTGCGTCTGGGGCTGTGGAAGGGCTGCCAGGGGAAGGCGAGGGCCAGCAACATCTGGGAGTCCTGGCACCTTTCGTGTGGGAGCAGTCGCTGGACGTTTGCAATTTTGAGCTGGGCTCCGGCGCAGGTCCCGAGAGCGAGCAAGTCACGAACGTCGGCACCCTGAGCTGGCTGGCAAGGCCGGAGCCCCAGTGTGTGTGGGGCTGTGGAAGGGCTGCCAAGGGAAGGCGAGGGCCAGCAACACCTGGGAGTCCTGGCACCTTTCGTGTGGGAGCAGTCGCTGGACATTTGCAATTTTGAGCTGGGCTCCGGCGCAGGTCCCGAGAGCGAGCAAGGCACGAACGTCGGCACCCTGAGCTGGCTGGCAAGGCCGGAGCCCCAGTGTGTGTGGGACTGTGGAAGGGCTGCCGGGGGAAGGCGAGGGCCAGCAACACATCAGAGTCCTGGCACCTTTCGTGTGGGAGCAGTCGCTGGACGTTTCCAATTTGGAGCTGGGCTCCGGCGCAGGTCCCGAGAGCGAGCAAGTCACGAACGTCGGCACCCTGAGCTGGCTGGCAAGGCCGGAGCCCCAGTGTCTGTGGGGCTGTGGAAGGGCTGCCGGGGGAAGGCGAGGGCCAGCAACACATCAGAGTCCTGGCACCTTTCGTGTGGGAGCAGTCGCTGGACGTTTGCAATTTCGAGCTGGGCTCCGGCGCAGGTCCCGAGAGCGAGCAAGGCACGAACGTCGGCACCCTGAGCTGGCTGGCAAGGCCAGAGCCCCAGTGTGTGTGGGGCTGTGGAAGGGCTGCCGGGGGAAGGCGAGGGCCAGCAACACCTGGGAGGCCTGGCACCTTTCGTGTGGCAGCAGTCGCTGGACGTTTGCAATTTTGAGCTGGGCTCCGGCGCAGGTCCCGAGAGCGAGCAAGGCACGAACGTCGGCCCCCTGAGCTGGCTGGCAAGGCCCGAGCCCCAGTGTGTGGTGGGCTGTGGAAGGGCTGCCGGGGAGAGGCGAGGGCCAGCAACACATCAGAGTCCTGGCACCTTTCGTGTGGGAGCAGTCGCTTGACATTTACTATTTTGAGCTGGGCTCCGGCGCAGGTCCCGAGAGCGAGCAAGGCAGGAACGTCGGCCCCCTGAGCTGGCTGGCAAGGCCAGAGCCCCAGTGTCTGTGGGGCTGTGGAAGGGCTGCCGGGGGAAGGCGAGGGCCAGCAACACCTGGGAGTTCTGGCACCTTTCGTGTGGCAGCAGTCGCTGGACGTTTGCAATTTCGAGCTGGGCTCCGGCACAGTTACCGAGAGTGAGCAAGGCAGGAACGTCGGCCCCCTGAGCTGGCTGGCAAGGCCAAAGCCCCAGTGTCTGTGGGGCTGTGGAAGGGCTGCCGGGGGAAGGCGAGGGCCAGCAACACATCAGAGTCCTGGCACCTTTGGTGTGGGGGTAATTGCTGGACGTTTGCAATTTCGAGCTGGGCTCCGGCGCAGGTCCCGAGAGCGAGCAAGTCACGAACGTCAGCACCCTGACCTGGCTGGCAAGGCCGGAGCCCCAGTGCGTCTGGGGCTGTGGCAGGGCTGCCAGGGGAAGGCGAGGGCCAGCAACATCTGGGAGTCCTGGCACCTTTCGTGTGGGAGCAGTCGCTGGACGTTTGTAATGTCGAGCTGGGCTCCGGCGCAGGTCCCGAGAGCGAGCAAGTCACGAACGTCGGCACCCTGACCTGGCTGGCAAGGCCGGAGCCCCAGTGTGTGTGGGGCTGTGGAAGGGCTGCCGGGGGAAGGCGAGGGCCAGCAACACATCAGAGTCCTGGCACCTTTCATGTGGGAGCAGTCGCTGGACATTTACTATTTTGAGCTGGGCTCCGGCGCAGGTCCCGAGAGCGAGCAAGGCACGAACGTCGGCACCCTGAGCTGGCTGGCGAGGCCGAAGCCCCAGTGTGTGTGGGGCTGTGGAAGGGCTGCCAAGGGAAGGCAAGGGCCAGCAACACTTCAGAGTCCTGGCACCTTTCGTGTGGGAGCAGTCGCTGGACGTTTGCAATTTTGAGCTGGGCTCCGGCGCAGGTCCCGAGAGCGAGCAAGGCACGAACGTCGGCACCCTGAGCTGGCTGGCAAGGCCGGAGCCCCAGTGTCTGTGGGGCTGTGGAAGGGCTGCCGGGGGAAGGCGAGGGCCAGCAACACCTGGGAGTCCTGGCACCTTTCGTGTGGGAGCAGTCGCTGGACGTTTGCAATTTGGAGCTGGGCTCCGGCGCAGGTCCCGAGAGCGAGCAAGGCACGAACGTCGGCACCCTGAGCTGGCTGGCAAGGCCGGAGCCCCAGTGTGTGTGGAGCTGTGGAAGGACTGCCGGGGGAAGGCGAGGGCCAGCAACACCTGGCAGGCCTGGCACCTTTCGTGTGGGAGCAGTCGCTGGACGTTTGCAATTTTGAGCTGGGCTCCGGCGCAGGTCCCGAGAGCGAGCAAGGCACGAACGTCGGCCCCCTGAGCTGGCTGGCACGGCCAGAGCCCCAGTGTGTGGTGGGCTGTGGAAGGGCTGCCGGGGAGAGGCGAGGGCCAGCAACACATCAGAGTCCTGGCACCTTTCGTGTGGGAGAAGTCGCTGGACATTTACTATTTTGAGCTGGGCTCCGGCGCAGGTCCCGAGAGCGAGCAAGGCACGAACGTCGGCACCCTGAGCTGGCTGGCGAGGCCGGAGCCCCAGTGTGTGTGGGACTGTGGAAGGGCTGCCGGGGGAAGGCGAGGGCCAGGAACACATCAGAGTCATGGCACCTTTCATGTGGGAGCAGTCGCTGGACGTTTGCAATTTTGAGCTGGGCTCCGGCGCAGGTCCCGAGAGCGAGCAAGGCACGAACGTCGGCACCTTGAGCTGGCTGGCAAGGCCGGAGCCCCACTGTGTGTGGGGCTGTGGAAGGGCTGCCAGGGGAAGGCGAGGGCCAGCAACACCTGGGAGACCTGGCACCTTTGGTGTGGGAGCAGTCGCTGGACGTTTGCAATTTCGAGCTGGGCTCCGGCGCAGGTCCCGAGAGCGAGCAAGGCACGAACGTCGGCCCCCTGAGCTGGCTGGCAAGGCCAGAGCCCCAGTGTGTGGTGGGCTGTGGAAGGGCTGCCGGGGGAAGGCGAGGGCCAGGAACACATCAGAGTCATGGCACCTTTCATGTGGGAGCAGTCGCTGGACGTTTGCAATTTTGAGCTGGGCTCCGGCGCAGGTACCGAGAGCGAGCAAGGCACGAACGTCGGCACCTTGAGCTGGCTGGCAAGGCCGGAGCCCCAGTGTCTGTGGGGCTGTGGAAGGGCTGCCGGGGGAAGGCGAGGGCCAGCAACACATCAGAGTCCTGGCACCTTTGGTGTGGGGGTAATTGCTGGACGTTTGCAATTTCGAGCTGGGCTCCGGCGCAGGTCCCGAGAGCGAGCAAGTCACGAACGTCGGCACCCTGAGCTGGCTGGCAAGGCCGGAGCCCCAGTGTGTGTGGGGCTGTGGAAGGGCTGCCAGGGGAAGGCGAGGGCCAGCAACATCTGGGAGTCCTGGCACCTTTCGTGTGGGAGCAGTCGCTGGACGTTTGCAATTTTGAGCTGGGCTGCGGCCCAGGTACCGAGAGCGAGCAAGGCACGAACGTCGGCACCCTGAGCTGGCTGGCAAGGCTGGAGCCCCAGTGTGTGTGGGGCTGTGGAAGGGCTGCCAGGGGAAGGCAAGGGCCAGCAACACCTGGCAGTCCTGGCACCTTTCCTGTGGGAGAAGTCGCTGGACGTTTGCAATTTCGAGCTGGGCTCCGGCGCAGGTACTGAGAGCGAGCAAGGCACGAACGTCGGCCCCCTGAGCTGGCTGGCAAGGCCAGAGCCCCAGTGTGTGTGGGGCTGTGGAAGGGCTGCCGGGGGAAGGCGAGGGCCAGCAACACCTAGGAGGCCTGGCACCTTTCGTGTGGGAGCAGTCGCTGGACGTTTGCAATTTCGGAGATCGGATCTGGCGCCAGCGCTGAGAGCGAGCAAGGCAACAACGTCAGCACTCTGGGCTGGATGGCATGCTCAGAGCCAAAGTGTGTGTGGGGCTGTCGGTTTTCTGCCAAGGGAAGGCGAGGGCCAGCAACACCTGGCATTCCTGGCACCTTTCGTGTGGGAGCAGTCGCTGGACGTTTGCAATTTTGAGCTGGGCTCCGGCGCAGGTACCGAGAGCGAGCAAGGCACGAACGTGGGCACCCTGAGCTGGCTGGCAAGGCCAGCGCCCCAGTGTCTGTGGGGCTGGGGAAGGGCTGCCGGGGGAAGGCGAGGGCCAGGAACACATCAGAGTCATGGCACCTTTCATGTGGGAGCAGTCGCTGGACGTTTGCAATTTTGAGCTGGGCTCCGGCGCAGGTCCCGAGAGCGAGCAAGGCACGAACGTCGGCACCTTGAGCTGGCTGGCAAGGCCGGAGCCCCAGTGTCTGTGGGGCTGTGGAAGGGCTGCCGGGGGAAGGCGAGGGCCAGCAACACATCAGAGTCCTGGCACCTTTGGTGTGGGGGTAATTGCTGGACGTTTGCAATTTCGAGCTGGGCTCCGGCGCAGGTCCCGAGAGCGAGCAAGTCACGAACGTCGGCACCCTGAGCTGGCTGGCAAGGCCGGAGCCCCAGTGTGTGTGGGGCTGTGGAAGGGCTGCCAGGGGAAGGCGAGGGCCAGCAACATCTGGGAGTCCTGGCACCTTTCGTGTGGGAGCAGTCGCTGGACGTTTGCAATTTTGAGCTGGGCTGCGGCCCAGGTACCGAGAGCGAGCAAGGCACGAACGTCGGCACCCTGAGCTGGCTGGCAAGGCTGGAGCCCCAGTGTGTGTGGGGCTGTGGAAGGGCTGCCAGGGGAAGGCAAGGGCCAGCAACACCTGGCAGTCCTGGCACCTTTCCTGTGGGAGCAGTCGCTGGACGTTTGCAATTTCGAGCTGGGCTCCGGCGCAGGTACTGAGAGCGAGCAAGGCACGAACGTCGGCCCCCTGAGCTGGCTGGCAAGGCCAGAGCCCCAGTGTGTGTGGGGCTGTGGAAGGGCTGCCGGGGGAAGGCGAGGGCCAGCAACACATCAGAGTCCTGGCACCTTTCGTGTGGGAGCAGTCGCTGGACGTTTGCAATTTCGGAGATCGGATCTGGCGCCAGCGCTGAGAGCGAGCAAGGCAACAACGTCAGCACTCTGGGCTGGATGGCATGCTCAGAGCCAAAGTGTGTGTGGGGCTGTCGGTTTTCTGCCAAGGGAAGGCGAGGGCCAGCAACACCTGGCATTCCTGGCACCTTTCGTGTGGGAGCAGTCGCTGGACGTTTGCAATTTTGAGCTGGGCTCCGGCGCAGGTCCCGAGAGCGAGCAAGGCACGAACGTGGGCACCCTGAGCTGGCTGGCAAGGCCAGCGCCCCAGTGTCTGTGGGGCTGGGGAAGGGCTGCCGGGGGAAGGCGAGGGCCAGCAACACCTGGGAGTCCTGGCACCTTTCGTGTGGGAGCAGTCGCTGGACGTTTGCAATTTTGAGCTGGGCTCCGGCGCAGGTACCGAGAGCGAGCAAGGCACAAACGTCGGCCCCCTGAGCTGGCTGGCAAGGCCAGAGCCCCAGTGTCTGTGGGGCTGTGGAAGGGCTGCCGGGGGAAGGCGAGGGCCAGCAACACATCAGAGTCCTGGCACCTTTGGTGTGGGGGTAATTGCTGGACGTTTGCAATTTCGAGCTGGGCTCCGGCGCAGGTCCCGAGAGCGAGCAAGTCACGAACGTCGGCACCCTGAGCTGGCTGGCAAGGCCGGAGCCCCAGTGCGTCTGGGGCTGTGGAAGGGCTGCCAGGGGAAGGCGAGGGCCAGCAACATCTGGGAGTCCTGGCACATTTCGTGTGGGAGCAGTCGCTGGACGTTTGCAATTTTGAGCTGGGCTCCGGCGCAGGTACCGAGAGCGAGCAAGGCACGAACGTCGGCACCCTGAGCTGGCTGGCAAGGCCGGAGCCCCAGTGTGTGTGGGGCTGTGGAAGGGCTGCCGCGGGAAGGCAAGGGCCAGCAACACCTGGCAGTCCTGGCACCTTTCGTGTGGGAGCAGTCGCTGGACGTTTGCAATTTCGAGCTGGGCTCCGGCGCAGGTACCGAGAGCGAGCAGGGCAAGAACATCGGCCCCCTGAGCTGGCTGGCAAGGCCAGAGCCCCAGTTTGTGTGGGGCTGTGGAAGGGCTGCCGGGGGAAGGCGAGGGCCAGCAACACATCAGAGTCCTGGCACCTTTCGTGTGGGAGCAGTCGCTGGACGTTTGCAATTTCGAGCTGGGCTCCGGCGCAGGTACCGAGAGCGAGCAAGGCACGAACGTGGGCACCCTGAGCTGGCTGGCAAGGCCAGCGCCCCAGTGTCTGTGGGGCTGGGGAAGGGCTGCCGGGGGAAGGCGAGGGCCAGGAACACATCAGAGTCATGGCACCTTTCATGTGGGAGCAGTCGCTGGACGTTTGCAATTTTGAGCTGGGCTCCGGCGCAGGTCCCGAGAGCGAGCAAGGCACGAACGTCGGCACCTTGAGCTGGCTGGCAAGGCCGGAGCCCCAGTGTCTGTGGGGCTGTGGAAGGGCTGCCGGGGGAAGGCGAGGGCCAGCAACACATCAGAGTCCTGGCACCTTTGGTGTGGGGGTAATTGCTGGACGTTTGCAATTTCGAGCTGGGCTCCGGCGCAGGTCCCGAGAGCGAGCAAGTCACGAACGTCGGCACCCTGAGCTGGCTGGCAAGGCCGGAGCCCCAGTGTGTGTGGGGCTGTGGAAGGGCTGCCAGGGGAAGGCGAGGGCCAGCAACATCTGGGAGTCCTGGCACCTTTCGTGTGGGAGCAGTCGCTGGACGTTTGCAATTTTGAGCTGGGCTGCGGCCCAGGTACCGAGAGCGAGCAAGGCACGAACGTCGGCACCCTGAGCTGGCTGGCAAGGCTGGAGCCCCAGTGTGTGTGGGGCTGTGGAAGGGCTGCCAGGGGAAGGCAAGGGCCAGCAACACCTGGCAGTCCTGGCACCTTTCCTGTGGGAGCAGTCGCTGGACGTTTGCAATTTCGAGCTGGGCTCCGGCGCAGGTACTGAGAGCGAGCAAGGCACGAACGTCGGCCCCCTGAGCTGGCTGGCAAGGCCAGAGCCCCAGTGTGTGTGGGGCTGTGGAAGGGCTGCCGGGGGAAGGCGAGGGCCAGCAACACATCAGAGTCCTGGCACCTTTCGTGTGGGAGCAGTCGCTGGACGTTTGCAATTTCGGAGATCGGATCTGGCGCCAGCGCTGAGAGCGAGCAAGGCAACAACGTCAGCACTCTGGGCTGGATGGCATGCTCAGAGCCAAAGTGTGTGTGGGGCTGTCGGTTTTCTGCCAAGGGAAGGCGAGGGCCAGCAACACCTGGCATTCCTGGCACCTTTCGTGTGGGAGCAGTCGCTGGACGTTTGCAATTTTGAGCTGGGCTCCGGCGCAGGTCCCGAGAGCGAGCAAGGCACGAACGTGGGCACCCTGAGCTGGCTGGCAAGGCCAGCGCCCCAGTGTCTGTGGGGCTGGGGAAGGGCTGCCGGGGGAAGGCGAGGGCCAGCAACACCTGGGAGTCCTGGCACCTTTCGTGTGGGAGCAGTCGCTGGACGTTTGCAATTTTGAGCTGGGCTCCGGCGCAGGTACCGAGAGCGAGCAAGGCACAAACGTCGGCCCCCTGAGCTGGCTGGCAAGGCCAGAGCCCCAGTGTCTGTGGGGCTGTGGAAGGGCTGCCGGGGGAAGGCGAGGGCCAGCAACACATCAGAGTCCTGGCACCTTTGGTGTGGGGGTAATTGCTGGACGTTTGCAATTTCGAGCTGGGCTCCGGCGCAGGTCCCGAGAGCGAGCAAGTCACGAACGTCGGCACCCTGAGCTGGCTGGCAAGGCCGGAGCCCCAGTGCGTCTGGGGCTGTGGAAGGGCTGCCAGGGGAAGGCGAGGGCCAGCAACATCTGGGAGTCCTGGCACATTTCGTGTGGGAGCAGTCGCTGGACGTTTGCAATTTTGAGCTGGGCTCCGGCGCAGGTACCGAGAGCGAGCAAGGCACGAACGTCGGCACCCTGAGCTGGCTGGCAAGGCCGGAGCCCCAGTGTGTGTGGGGCTGTGGAAGGGCTGCCGCGGGAAGGCAAGGGCCAGCAACACCTGGCAGTCCTGGCACCTTTCGTGTGGGAGCAGTCGCTGGACGTTTGCAATTTCGAGCTGGGCTCCGGCGCAGGTACCGAGAGCGAGCAGGGCAAGAACATCGGCCCCCTGAGCTGGCTGGCAAGGCCAGAGCCCCAGTTTGTGTGGGGCTGTGGAAGGGCTGCCGGGGGAAGGCGAGGGCCAGCAACACATCAGAGTCCTGGCACCTTTCGTGTGGGAGCAGTCGCTGGACGTTTGCAATTTCGAGCTGGGCTCCGGCGCAGGTACCGAGAGCGAGCAAGGCATGAACGTCGGCCCCATGAGCTGGCTGGCAAGGCCAGAGCCCCAGTTTGTGTGGGCCTGTGGAAGGGCTGCCGGGGGAAGGCGAGGGCCAGCAACACCTGGGAGGCCTGGCACCTTTCATGTGGGAGCAGTCGCTGGACATTTGCAATTTCGAGCTGGGCTCCGGCGCAGGTCCCGAGAGCGAGCAAGGCACGAACGTCGGCACCCTGATCTGGCTGGCAAGGCCGGAGCCCCAGTGTGTGTGGGGCTGTGGAAGGGCTGCCAAGGGAATGCGAGAGCCAGCAACACCTGGGAGTCCTGGCACCTTTCGTGTGGGAGCAGTCGCTGGAAATTTACTATTTTGAGCTGGGTTCCGGCGCAGGTCCCGAGAGCGAGCAAGGCACGAACGTCGGCCCCCTGATCTGGCTGGCAAGGCCAGAGCCCCAGTGTGTGGTGGGCTGTGGAAGGGCTGCCGGGGGAAGGCGAGGGCCGTCAACACCTGGGAGTCCTGGCACATTTCGTGTGGCAGCAGTCGCTGGACATTTGCAATTTCGAGCTGGGCTCCGGCGCAGGTACCGAGAGCGAGCAAGGCACGAACGTCGGCCCCCTGAGCTGGCTGGCAAGGCCAGAGCCCCAGTGTCTGTGGGGCTGTGGAAGGGCTGCCGGGGGAAGGCGAGGGCCAGCAACACATCAGAGTCCTGGCACCTTTGATGTGGGGGTAATTGCTGGACGTTTGCAATTTCGAGCTGGGCTCCGGCGCAGGTACCGAGAGCGAGCAAGTCACGAACGTCGGCACCCTGACCTGGCTGGCAAGGCCAGAGCCCCAGTGTGTGTGGGGCTGTGGAAGGGCTGCCAGGGGAAGGCGAGGGCCAGCAACACCTGCGAGTCCTGGCACCTTTCGTGTGGGAGCAGTCGCTGGACGTTTGCAATTTTGAGCTGGGCTCCGGCGCAGGTCCCGAGAGCGAGCAAGTCACGAACGTCGGCACCCTGACCTGGCTGGCAAGGCCGGAGCCCCAGTGTGTGTGGGGCTGTGGAAGGGCTGCCGGGGAGAGGCGAGGGCCAGCAACACATCAGAGTCCTGGCACCTTTCGTGTGGGAGAAGTCGCTGGACATTTACTATTTTGAGCTGGGCTCCGGCGCAGGTCCCGAGAGCGAGCAAGGCACGAACGTCGGCACCCTGAGCTGGCTGGCGAGGCCGGAGCCCCAGTGTGTGTGGGACTGTGGAAGGGCTGCCGGGGGAAGGCGAGGGCCAGCAACACATCAGAGTCATGGCACCTTTCATGTGGGAGCAGTCGCTGGACGTTTGCAATTTTGAGCTGGGCTCCGGCGCAGGTCCCGAGAGCGAGCAAGGCACGAACGTCGGCACCTTGAGCTGGCTGGCAAGGCCGGAGCCCCAGTGTGTGTGGGGCTGTGGAAGGGCTGCCAGGGGAAGGCGAGGGCCAGCAACACCTGGGAGACCTGGCACCTTTGGTGTGGGAGCAGTCGCTGGACGTTTGCAATTTTGAGCTGGGCTCCGGCGCAGGTCCCGAGAGCGAGCAAGGCACGAACGTCGGCCCCCTGAGCTGGCTGGCAAGGCCAGAGCCCCAGTGTGTGGTGGGCTGTGGAAGGGCTGCCGGGGGAAGGCGAGGGCCAGCAACACCTGGGAGGCCTGGCACCTTTCGTGTGGCAGCAGTCGCTGGACGTTTGCAATTTGGAGCTGGGCTCCGGCACAGGTCCCGAGAGCGAGCAAGGCACGAACGTCGGCACCCTGAGCTGGCTGGCAAGGCCGGAGCCCCAGTGTCTGTGGGGCTGTGGAAGGGCTGCCGGGGGAAGGCGAGGGCCAGCAACACATCAGAGTCCTGGCACCTTTGGTGTGGGGGTAATTGCTGGACGTTTGCAATTTCGAGCTGGGCTCCGGCGCAGGTCCCGAGAGCGAGCAAGTCACGAACGTCGGCACCCTGAGCTGGCTGGCAAGGCCGGAGCCCCACTGCGTCTGGGGCTGTGGAAGGGCTGCCAGGGGAAGGCGAGGGCCAGCAACATCTGGCAGGCCTGGCACCTTTCGTGTGGGAGCAGTCGCTGGACGTTTGCAATTTTGAGCTGGGCTGCGGCCCAGGTACCGAGAGCGAGCAAGGCACGAACGTCGGCACCCTGAGCTGGCTGGCAAGGCTGGAGCCCCAGTGTGTGTGGGGCTGTGGAAGGGCTGCCAGGGGAAGGCAAGGGCCAGCAACACCTGGCAGTCCTGGCGCCTTTCCTGTGGGAGCAGTCGCTGGACGTTTGCAATTTCGAGCTGGGCTCCGGCGCAGGTACTGAGAGCGAGCAAGGCACGAACATCGGCCCCCTGAGCTGGCTGTCAAGGCCAGAGCCCCAGTGTTTGTGGGGCTGTGGAAGGGCTGCCGGGGGAAGGCGAGGGCCAGCAACACCTAGGAGGCCTGGCACCTTTCGTGTGGGAGCAGTCGCTGGACGTTTGCAATTTTGAGCTGGGCTCCGGCGCAGGTACCGAGAGCGAGCAAGTCACGAACGTCGGCACCCTGACCTGGCTGGCAAGGCCGGAGCCCCAGTGCGTCTGGGGCTGTGGAAGGGCTGCCAGGGGAAGGCGAGGGCCAGCAACATCTGGGAGTCCTGGCGCCTTTCGTGTGGGAGCTGTCGCTGGACGTTTGCAATTTTGAGCTGGGCTCCGGCGCAGGTCCCGAGAGCGAGCAAGTCACGAACGTCGGCCCCCTGAGCTGGCTGGCAAGGCCGGAGCCCCAGTGTGTGTGGGGCTGTGGAAGGGCTGCCGGGGAGAGGCGAGGGCCAGCAACACATCAGAGTCCTGGCACCTTTCGTGTGGGAGCAGTCGCTGTACATTTACTATTTTGAGCTGGGCTCCGGCGCAGGTCCCGAGAGCGAGCAAGGCACGAACGTCGGCACCCTGAGCTGGCTGGCGAGGCCGGAGCCCCAGTGTGTGTGGGACTGTGGAAGGGCTGCCAAGGGAAGGCGAGGGCCAGCAACACATCAGAGTCCTGGCACCTTTCGTGTGGGAGCAGTCGCTGGACGTTTGCAATTTTGAGCTGGGCTCCGGCGCAGGTCCCGAGAGCGAGCAAGGCACGAACGTCGGCACCCTGAGCTGGCTGGCAAGGCCGGAGCCCCAGTGTGTGTGGGGCTGTGGAAGGGCTGCCAAGGGAAGGCGAGGGCCAGCAACACCTGGGAGTCCTGGCACCTTTGGTGTGGGAGCAGTCCCTGGACGTTTGCAATTTTGAGCTGGGCTCCGGCGCAGGTCCCGAGAGCGAGCAAGTCACGAACGTCGGCACCCTGAGCTGGCTGGCAAGGCCGGAGCCCCAGTGCGTCTGGGGCTGTGGAAGGGCTGCCAGGGGAAGGCGAGGGCCAGCAACATCTGGCAGGCCTGGCACCTTTCATGTGGGAGCAGTCGCTGGACGTTTGCAATTTTGAGCTGTGCTCCGGCGCAGGTCCCGAGAGCGAGCAAGTCACGAACGTCGGCCCCCTGAGCTGGCTGGCAAGGCCGGAGCCCCAGTGTGTGTGGGGCTGTGGAAGGGCTGCCGGGGAGAGGCGAGGGCCAGCAACACATCAGAGTCCTGGCACCTTTCGTGTGGGAGCAGTCGCTGGACATTTACTATTTTGAGCTGGGCTCCGGCGCAGGTCCCGAGAGCGAGCAAGGCACGAACGTCGGCACCCTGAGCTGGCTGGCGAGGCTGGAGCCCCAGTGTGTGTGGGACTGTGGAAGGGCTGCCAAGGGAAGGCGAGGGCCAGCAACACATCAGAGTCCTGGCACCTTTCGTGTGGGAGCAGTCGCTGGACGTTTGCAATTTTGAGCTGGGCTCCGGCGCAGGTCCCGAGAGCGAGCAAGGCACGAACGTCGGCACCCTGAGCTGGCTGGCAAGGCCAGAGCCCCAGTGTGTGTGGGGCTGTGGAAGGGCTGCCAAGGGAAGGCGAGGGCCAGCAACACCTGGGAGTCCTGGCACCTTTGGTGTGGGAGCAGTCGCTGGACGTTTGCAATTTTGAGCTGGGCTCCGGCGCAGGTCCCGAGAGCGAGCAAGTCACGAACGTCGGCACCCTGAGCTGGCTGGCAAGGCCGGAGCCCCAGTGCGTCTGGGGCTGTGGAAGGGCTGCCACGGGAAGGCGAGGGCCAGCAACATCTGGCAGGCCTGGCACCTTTCATGTGGGAGCAGTCGCTGGACGTTTGCAATTTTGAGCTGGGCTCCGGCACAGGTCCCGAGAGCGAGCAAGGCACGAACGTCGGCACCCTGAGCTGGCTGGCAAGGCCGGAGCCCCAGTGTGTGTGGGGCTGTGGAAGGGCTGCCTGGGGAAGGCAAGGGCCAGCAACACCTGGCAGTCCTTGCACCTTTCGTGTGGGAGCAGTCGCTGGACGTTTGCAATTTCGAGCTGGGCTCCGGCGCAGGTACCGAGAGCGAGCAAGGCAAGAACATCGGCCCCCTGAGCTGGCTGGCAAGGCCAGAGCCCCAGTTTGTGTGGGGCTGTGGAAGGGCTGCCGGGGGAAGGCGAGGGCCAGCAACACATTAGAGTACTGGCACCTTTCGTGTGGGAGCAGTCGCTGGACGTTTGCAATTTTGAGCTGGGCTCCGGCGCAGGTACCGAGAGCGAGCAAGGCACGAACGTGGGCACCCTGAGCTGGCTGGCAAGGCCAGAGCCCCAGTGTGTGTGGGGCTGTGGAAGGGCTGCCGGGGGAAGGCGAGGGCCAGCAACACCTGGGAGTCCTGGCACCTTTCGTGTGGCAGCAGTCGCTGGACGTTTGCAATTTTGAGCTGGGCTCCGGCGCAGGTACCGAGAGCGAGCAAGGCACGAACGTCGGCCCCCTGAGCTGGCTGGCAAGGCCAGAGCCCCAGTGTGTGTGGGGCTGTGGAAGGGCTGCCGGGGGAAGGGGAGGGCCAGCAACACATCAGAGTCCTGGCACCTTTGGTGTGGGGGTAATTGCTGGACGTTTGCAATTTTGAGCTGGGCTCCGGCGCAGGTACCGAGAGCGAGCAAGGCACGAACGTCGGCACCCTGAGCTGGCTGGCAAGGCCGGAGCCCCAGTGTGTGTGGGGCTGTGGAAGGGCTGCCGCGGGAAGGCAAGGGCCAGCAACACCTGGCAGTCCTGGCACCTTTCGTGTGGGAGCAGTCGCTGGACGTTTGCAATTTCGAGCTGGGCTCCGGCGCAGGTACCGAGAGCGAGCAAGGCATGAACGTCGGCCCCATGAGCTGGCTGGCAAGGCCAGAGCCCCAGTGTGTGTGGGGCTGTGGAAGGGCTGCCGGGGGAAGGCGAGGGCCAGCAACACCTGGGAGGCCTGGCACCTTTCATGTGGGAGCAGTCGCTGGACATTTGCAATTTCGAGCTGGGCTCCGGCGCAGGTCCCGAGAGCGAGCAAGGCACGAACGTCGGCACCCTGATCTGGCTGGCAAGGCCGGAGCCCCACTGTGTGTGGGGCTGTGGAAGGACTGCCAAGGGAATGCGAGAGCCAGCAACACCTGGGAGTCCTGGCACCTTTCGTGTGGGAGCAGTCGCTGGACGTTTGCAATTTTGAGCTGGGCTCCGGCGCAGGTCCCGAGAGCAAGCAAGGCACGAACGTCGGCCCCCTGAGCTGGCTGGCAAGGCCAGAGCCCCAGTGTCTGTGGGGCTGTGGAAGGGCTGCCGGGGGAATGCGAGGGCCAGCAACACCTGGGAGGCCTGGCACCTTTCGTGTGGGAGCAGTCGCTGGACGTTTGCAATTTGGAGCTGGGCTCCGGCGCAGGTCCCGAGAGCAAGCAAGGCACGAACGTCGGCCCCCTGAGCTGGCTGGCAAGGCCAGAGCCCCAGTGTGTGTGGGGCTGTGGAAGGGCTGCCGGGGGAAGGCGAGGGCCAGCAACACATCAGAGTCCTGGCACCTTTCGTGTGGGAGCAGTCGCTGGAAATTTACTATTTTGAGCTGGGCTCCGGCGCAGGTCCCGAGAGCGAGCAAGGCACGAACGTCGGCCCCCTGAGCTGGCTGGCAAGGCCAGAGCCGCAGTGTCTGTGGGGCTGTGGAAGGGCTGCCGGGGGAAGGCGAGGGCCAGCAACACATCAGAGTCCTGGCACCTTTGATGTTGGGGTAATTGCTGGACGTTTGCAATTTCGAGATGGGCTCCGGCGCAGGTACCGAGAGCGAGCAAGTCACGAACGTCAGCACCCTGAGCTGGCTGGCAAGGCCGGAGCCCCAGTGTGTGTGGGGCTGTGGAAGGGCTGCCGGGCGAAGGCGAGGGCCAGCAACACCTGGGAGGCCTGGCACCTTTCGTGTGGGAGCAGTCGCTGGACGTTTGCAATTTTGAGCTGGGCTCCGGCGCAGGTCCCGAGAGCGAGCAAGGCATGAACGTCGGCACCCTGAGCTGGCTGGCAAGGCCGGAGCCCCAGTGTGTGTGGGGCTGTGGAAGGGCTGCCAGGGGAAGGCGAGGGCCAGCAACACCTGGGAGGCCTGGCACCTTTGGTGTGGGAGCAGTCGCTGGACGTTTGCAATTTTGAGCTGGGCTCCGGCGCAGGTCCCGAGAGCGAGCAAGGCACGAACGTCGGCACCCTGAGCTGGCTGGCAAGGCCAGAGCCCCAGTGTCTGTGGGGCTGTGGAAGGGCTGCCAAGGGAAGGCGAGGGCCAGCAACACATCAGAGTCCTGGCACCTTTGGTGTGGGGGTAATTGCTGGACGTTTGCAATTTGGAGCTGGGCTCCGGCGCAGGTACCGAGAGCGAGCAAGGCACGAATGTTGGCACCATGATCTGGCTGGCAAGGCCGGAGCCCCAGTGTGTGTGGGGCTGTGGAAGGGCTGCCGGGGGAAGGCGAGGGCCAGCAAAACCTGGGAGTCCTGGCACCTTTCGTGTGGGAGCAGTCGCTGGACGTTTGCAATTTCGGAGATCGGATCTGGCGCCAGCGCTGAGAGCGAGCAAGGCAACAACGTCAGCACTCTGGGCTGGCTGGCATGCTCAGAGCCAAAGTGTGTGTGGGGCTGTCGGTTTTCTGCCAAGGGAAGGCGAGGGCCAGCAACACATCAGAGTCCTGGCACCTTTCGTGTGGGAGCAGTCGCTGGACGTTTGCAATTTTGAGCTGGGCTCCGGCGCAGGTCCCGAGAGCGAGCAAGGCACGAACGTCGGCACCCTGAGCTGGCTGGCAAGGCCGGAGCCCCAGTGTGTGTGGGGCTGTGGAAGGGCTGCCGGGGAGAGGCGAGGGCCAGCAACACATCAGAGTCCTGGCACCTTTCGTGTGGGAGCAGTCGCTGGACATTTACTATTTTGAGCTGGGCTCCGGCGCAGGTACCGAGAGCGAGCAAGGCACGAACGTCGGCACCCTGAGCTGGCTGGCGAGGCTGGAGCCCCAGTGTGTGTGGGACTGTGGAAGGGCTGCCAAGGGAAGGCGAGGGCCAGCAACACATCAGAGTCCTGGCACCTTTCGTGTGGGAGCAGTCGCTGGACGTTTGCAATTTTGAGCTGGGCTCCGGCGCAGGTCCCGAGAGCGAGCAAGGCACAAACGTCGGCACCCTGAGCTGGCTGGCAAGGCCAGAGCCCCAGTGTGTGTGGGGCTGTGGAAGGGCTGCCAAGGGAAGGCGAGGGCCAGCAACACCTGGGAGTCCTGGCACCTTTGGTGTGGGAGCAGTCGCTGGACGTTTGCAATTTTGAGCTGGGCTCCGGCGCAGGTCCCGAGAGCGAGCAAGTCACGAACGTCGGCACCCTGACCTGGCTGGCAAGGCCGGAGCCCCAGTGCGTCTGGGGCTGTGGAAGGGCTGCCAGGGGAAGGCGAGGGCCAGCAACATCTGGGAGTCCTGGCGCCTTTCGTGTGGGAGCTGTCGCTGGACGTTTGCAATTTTGAGCTGGGCTCCGGCGCAGGTCCCGAGAGCGAGCAAGTCACGAACGTCGGCCCCCTGAGCTGGCTGGCAAGGCCGGAGCCCCAGTGTGTGTGGGGCTGTGGAAGGGCTGCCGGGGAGAGGCGAGGGCCAGCAACACATCAGAGTCCTGGCACCTTTCGTGTGGGAGCAGTCGCTGTACATTTACTATTTTGAGCTGGGCTCCGGCGCAGGTCCCGAGAGCGAGCAAGGCACGAACGTCGGCACCCTGAGCTGGCTGGCGAGGCCGGAGCCCCAGTGTGTGTGGGACTGTGGAAGGGCTGCCAAGGGAAGGCGAGGGCCAGCAACACATCAGAGTCCTGGCACCTTTCGTGTGGGAGCAGTCGCTGGACGTTTGCAATTTTGAGCTGGGCTCCGGCGCAGGTCCCGAGAGCGAGCAAGGCACGAACGTCGGCACCCTGAGCTGGCTGGCAAGGCCGGAGCCCCAGTGTGTGTGGGGCTGTGGAAGGGCTGCCAAGGGAAGGCGAGGGCCAGCAACACCTGGGAGTCCTGGCACCTTTGGTGTGGGAGCAGTCCCTGGACGTTTGCAATTTTGAGCTGGGCTCCGGCGCAGGTCCCGAGAGCGAGCAAGTCACGAACGTCGGCACCCTGAGCTGGCTGGCAAGGCCGGAGCCCCAGTGCGTCTGGGGCTGTGGAAGGGCTGCCAGGGGAAGGCGAGGGCCAGCAACATCTGGCAGGCCTGGCACCTTTCATGTGGGAGCAGTCGCTGGACGTTTGCAATTTTGAGCTGTGCTCCGGCGCAGGTCCCGAGAGCGAGCAAGTCACGAACGTCGGCACCCTGAGCTGGCTGGCGAGGCTGGAGCCCCAGTGTGTGTGGGACTGTGGAAGGGCTGCCTGGGGAAGGCAAGGGCCAGCAACACCTGGCAGTCCTTGCACCTTTCGTGTGGGAGCAGTCGCTGGACGTTTGCAATTTCGAGCTGGGCTCCGGCGCAGGTACCGAGAGCGAGCAAGGCAAGAACATCGGCCCCCTGAGCTGGCTGGCAAGGCCAGAGCCCCAGTTTGTGTGGGGCTGTGGAAGGGCTGCCGGGGGAAGGCGAGGGCCAGCAACACATTAGAGTACTGGCACCTTTCGTGTGGGAGCAGTCGCTGGACGTTTGCAATTTTGAGCTGGGCTCCGGCGCAGGTACCGAGAGCGAGCAAGGCACGAACGTGGGCACCCTGAGCTGGCTGGCAAGGCCAGAGCCCCAGTGTGTGTGGGGCTGTGGAAGGGCTGCCGGGGGAAGGCGAGGGCCAGCAACACCTGGGAGTCCTGGCACCTTTCGTGTGGCAGCAGTCGCTGGACGTTTGCAATTTTGAGCTGGGCTCCGGCGCAGGTACCGAGAGCGAGCAAGGCACGAACGTCGGCCCCCTGAGCTGGCTGGCAAGGCCAGAGCCCCAGTGTGTGTGGGGCTGTGGAAGGGCTGCCGGGGGAAGGGGAGGGCCAGCAACACATCAGAGTCCTGGCACCTTTGGTGTGGGGGTAATTGCTGGACGTTTGCAATTTTGAGCTGGGCTCCGGCGCAGGTACCGAGAGCGAGCAAGGCACGAACGTCGGCACCCTGAGCTGGCTGGCAAGGCCGGAGCCCCAGTGTGTGTGGGGCTGTGGAAGGGCTGCCGGGGGAAGGCGAGGGCCAGCAACACCTGGGAGGCCTGGCACCTTTCATGTGGGAGCAGTCGCTGGACATTTGCAATTTCGAGCTGGGCTCCGGCGCAGGTCCCGAGAGCGAGCAAGGCACGAACGTCGGCACCCTGATCTGGCTGGCAAGGCCGGAGCCCCACTGTGTGTGGGGCTGTGGAAGGACTGCCAAGGGAATGCGAGAGCCAGCAACACCTGGGAGTCCTGGCACCTTTCGTGTGGGAGCAGTCGCTGGACGTTTGCAATTTTGAGCTGGGCTCCGGCGCAGGTCCCGAGAGCAAGCAAGGCACGAACGTCGGCCCCCTGAGCTGGCTGGCAAGGCCAGAGCCCCAGTGTCTGTGGGGCTGTGGAAGGGCTGCCGGGGGAATGCGAGGGCCAGCAACACCTGGGAGGCCTGGCACCTTTCGTGTGGGAGCAGTCGCTGGACGTTTGCAATTTGGAGCTGGGCTCCGGCGCAGGTCCCGAGAGCAAGCAAGGCACGAACGTCGGCCCCCTGAGCTGGCTGGCAAGGCCAGAGCCCCAGTGTGTGTGGGGCTGTGGAAGGGCTGCCGGGGGAAGGCGAGGGCCAGCAACACATCAGAGTCCTGGCACCTTTCGTGTGGCAGCAGTCGCTGGAAATTTACTATTTTGAGCTGGGCTCCGGCGCAGGTCCCGAGAGCGAGCAAGGCACGAACGTCGGCCCCCTGAGCTGGCTGGCAAGGCCAGAGCCGCAGTGTCTGTGGGGCTGTGGAAGGGCTGCCGGGGGAAGGCGAGGGCCAGCAACACATCAGAGTCCTGGCACCTTTGATGTTGGGGTAATTGCTGGACGTTTGCAATTTCGAGATGGGCTCCGGCGCAGGTACCGAGAGCGAGCAAGTCACGAACGTCAGCACCCTGAGCTGGCTGGCAAGGCCGGAGCCCCAGTGTGTGTGGGGCTGTGGAAGGGCTGCCGGGCGAAGGCGAGGGCCAGCAACACCTGGGAGGCCTGGCACCTTTCGTGTGGGAGCAGTCGCTGGACGTTTGCAATTTTGAGCTGGGCTCCGGCGCAGGTCCCGAGAGCGAGCAAGGCACGAACGTCGGCACCCTGAGCTGGCTGGCAAGGCCAGAGCCCCAGTGTGTGTGGGGCTGTGGAAGGGCTGCCAAGGGAAGGCGAGGGCCAGCAACACCTGGGAGTCCTGGCACCTTTGGTGTGGGAGCAGTCGCTGGACGTTTGCAATTTTGAGCTGGGCTCCGGCGCAGGTCCCGAGAGCGAGCAAGTCACGAACGTCGGCACCCTGAGCTGGCTGGCAAGGCCGGAGCCCCAGTGCGTCTGGGGCTGTGGAAGGGCTGCCACGGGAAGGCGAGGGCCAGCAACATCTGGCAGGCCTGGCACCTTTCATGTGGGAGCAGTCGCTGGACGTTTGCAATTTTGAGCTGGGCTCCGGCACAGGTCCCGAGAGCGAGCAAGGCACGAACGTCGGCACCCTGAGCTGGCTGGCAAGGCCGGAGCCCCAGTGTGTGTGGGGCTGTGGAAGGGCTGCCTGGGGAAGGCAAGGGCCAGCAACACCTGGCAGTCCTTGCACCTTTCGTGTGGGAGCAGTCGCTGGACGTTTGCAATTTCGAGCTGGGCTCCGGCGCAGGTACCGAGAGCGAGCAAGGCAAGAACATCGGCCCCCTGAGCTGGCTGGCAAGGCCAGAGCCCCAGTTTGTGTGGGGCTGTGGAAGGGCTGCCGGGGGAAGGCGAGGGCCAGCAACACATTAGAGTACTGGCACCTTTCGTGTGGGAGCAGTCGCTGGACGTTTGCAATTTTGAGCTGGGCTCCGGCGCAGGTACCGAGAGCGAGCAAGGCACGAACGTGGGCACCCTGAGCTGGCTGGCAAGGCCAGAGCCCCAGTGTGTGTGGGGCTGTGGAAGGGCTGCCGGGGGAAGGCGAGGGCCAGCAACACCTGGGAGTCCTGGCACCTTTCGTGTGGCAGCAGTCGCTGGACGTTTGCAATTTTGAGCTGGGCTCCGGCGCAGGTCCCGAGAGCGAGCAAGGCACGAACGTCGGCCCCCTGAGCTGGCTGGCAAGGCCAGAGCCCCAGTGTGTGTGGGGCTGTGGAAGGGCTGCCGGGGGAAGGGGAGGGCCAGCAACACATCAGAGTCCTGGCACCTTTGGTGTGGGGGTAATTGCTGGACGTTTGCAATTTTGAGCTGGGCTCCGGCGCAGGTACCGAGAGCGAGCAAGGCACGAACGTCGGCACCCTGAGCTGGCTGGCAAGGCCGGAGCCCCAGTGTGTGTGGGGCTGTGGAAGGGCTGCCGCGGGAAGGCAAGGGCCAGCAACACCTGGCAGTCCTGGCACCTTTCGTGTGGGAGCAGTCGCTGGACGTTTGCAATTTCGAGCTGGGCTCCGGCGCAGGTACCGAGAGCGAGCAAGGCATGAACGTCGGCCCCATGAGCTGGCTGGCAAGGCCAGAGCCCCAGTGTGTGTGGGGCTGTGGAAGGGCTGCCGGGGGAAGGCGAGGGCCAGCAACACCTGGGAGGCCTGGCACCTTTCATGTGGGAGCAGTCGCTGGACATTTGCAATTTCGAGCTGGGCTCCGGCGCAGGTCCCGAGAGCGAGCAAGGCACGAACGTCGGCACCCTGATCTGGCTGGCAAGGCCGGAGCCCCACTGTGTGTGGGGCTGTGGAAGGACTGCCAAGGGAATGCGAGAGCCAGCAACACCTGGGAGTCCTGGCACCTTTCGTGTGGGAGCAGTCGCTGGACGTTTGCAATTTTGAGCTGGGCTCCGGCGCAGGTCCCGAGAGCAAGCAAGGCACGAACGTCGGCCCCCTGAGCTGGCTGGCAAGGCCAGAGCCCCAGTGTCTGTGGGGCTGTGGAAGGGCTGCCGGGGGAATGCGAGGGCCAGCAACACCTGGGAGGCCTGGCACCTTTCGTGTGGGAGCAGTCGCTGGACGTTTGCAATTTGGAGCTGGGCTCCGGCGCAGGTCCCGAGAGCAAGCAAGGCACGAACGTCGGCCCCCTGAGCTGGCTGGCAAGGCCAGAGCCCCAGTGTGTGTGGGGCTGTGGAAGGGCTGCCGGGGGAAGGCGAGGGCCAGCAACACATCAGAGTCCTGGCACCTTTCGTGTGGGAGCAGTCGCTGGAAATTTACTATTTTGAGCTGGGCTCCGGCGCAGGTCCCGAGAGCGAGCAAGGCACGAACGTCGGCCCCCTGAGCTGGCTGGCAAGGCCAGAGCCGCAGTGTCTGTGGGGCTGTGGAAGGGCTGCCGGGGGAAGGCGAGGGCCAGCAACACATCAGAGTCCTGGCACCTTTGATGTTGGGGTAATTGCTGGACGTTTGCAATTTCGAGATGGGCTCCGGCGCAGGTACCGAGAGCGAGCAAGTCACGAACGTCAGCACCCTGAGCTGGCTGGCAAGGCCGGAGCCCCAGTGTGTGTGGGGCTGTGGAAGGGCTGCCGGGCGAAGGCGAGGGCCAGCAACACCTGGGAGGCCTGGCACCTTTCGTGTGGGAGCAGTCGCTGGACGTTTGCAATTTTGAGCTGGGCTCCGGCGCAGGTCCCGAGAGCGAGCAAGGCATGAACGTCGGCACCCTGAGCTGGCTGGCAAGGCCGGAGCCCCAGTGTGTGTGGGGCTGTGGAAGGGCTGCCAGGGGAAGGCGAGGGCCAGCAACACCTGGGAGGCCTGGCACCTTTGGTGTGGGAGCAGTCGCTGGACGTTTGCAATTTTGAGCTGGGCTCCGGCGCAGGTCCCGAGAGCGAGCAAGGCACGAACGTCGGCACCCTGAGCTGGCTGGCAAGGCCAGAGCCCCAGTGTCTGTGGGGCTGTGGAAGGGCTGCCAAGGGAAGGCGAGGGCCAGCAACACATCAGAGTCCTGGCACCTTTGGTGTGGGGGTAATTGCTGGACGTTTGCAATTTGGAGCTGGGCTCCGGCGCAGGTACCGAGAGCGAGCAAGGCACGAATGTTGGCACCATGATCTGGCTGGCAAGGCCGGAGCCCCAGTGTGTGTGGGGCTGTGGAAGGGCTGCCGGGGGAAGGCGAGGGCCAGCAAAACCTGGGAGTCCTGGCACCTTTCGTGTGGGAGCAGTCGCTGGACGTTTGCAATTTCGGAGATCGGATCTGGCGCCAGCGCTGAGAGCGAGCAAGGCAACAACGTCAGCACTCTGGGCTGGCTGGCATGCTCAGAGCCAAAGTGTGTGTGGGGCTGTCGGTTTTCTGCCAAGGGAAGGCGAGGGCCAGCAACACATCAGAATCCTGGCACCTTTCGTGTGGGAGCAGTCGCTGGACGTTTGCAATTTTGAGCTGGGCTCCGGCGCAGGTCCCGAGAGCGAGCAAGGCACGAACGTCGGCACCCTGAGCTGGCTGGCAAGGCCGGAGCCCCAGTGTGTGTGGGGCTGTGGAAGGGCTGCCGGGGAGAGGCGAGGGCCAGCAACACATCAGAGTCCTGGCACCTTTCGTGTGGGAGCAGTCGCTGGACATTTACTATTTTGAGCTGGGCTCCGGCGCAGGTACCGAGAGCGAGCAAGGCACGAACGTCGGCACCCTGAGCTGGCTGGCGAGGCTGGAGCCCCAGTGTGTGTGGGACTGTGGAAGGGCTGCCAAGGGAAGGCGAGGGCCAGCAACACATCAGAGTCCTGGCACCTTTCGTGTGGGAGCAGTCGCTGGACGTTTGCAATTTTGAGCTGGGCTCCGGCGCAGGTCCCGAGAGCGAGCAAGGCACAAACGTCGGCACCCTGAGCTGGCTGGCAAGGCCAGAGCCCCAGTGTGTGTGGGGCTGTGGAAGGGCTGCCAAGGGAAGGCGAGGGCCAGCAACACCTGGGAGTCCTGGCACCTTTGGTGTGGGAGCAGTCGCTGGACGTTTGCAATTTTGAGCTGGGCTCCGGCGCAGGTCCCGAGAGCGAGCAAGTCACGAACGTCGGCACCCTGAGCTGGCTGGCAAGGCCGGAGCCCCAGTGCGTCTGGGGCTGTGGAAGGGCTGCCACGGGAAGGCGAGGGCCAGCAACATCTGGCAGGCCTGGCACCTTTCATGTGGGAGCAGTCGCTGGACGTTTGCAATTTTGAGCTGGGCTCCGGCACAGGTCCCGAGAGCGAGCAAGGCACGAACGTCGGCACCCTGAGCTGGCTGGCAAGGCCGGAGCCCCAGTGTCTGTGGGGCTGTGGAAGGGCTGCCGGGGGAAGGCAAGGGCCAGCAACACCTGGAAGTCCTTGCACCTTTCGTGTGGGAGCAGTCGCTGGACGTTTGCAATTTCGAGCTGGGCTCCGGCGCAGGTACCGAGAGCGAGCAAGGCAAGAACATCGGCCCCCTGAGCTGGCTGGCAAGGCCAGAGCCCCAGTTTGTGTGGGGCTGTGGAAGGGCTGCCGGGGGAAGGCGAGGGCCAGCAACACATTAGAGTACTGGCACCTTTCGTGTGGGAGCAGTCGCTGGACGTTTGCAATTTTGAGCTGGGCTCCGGCGCAGGTACCGAGAGCGAGCAAGGCACGAACGTGGGCACCCTGAGCTGGCTGGCAAGGCCAGAGCCCCAGTGTCTGTGGGGCTGTGGAAGGGCTGCCGGGGGAAGGCGAGGGCCAGCAACACCTGGGAGTCCTGGCACCTTTCGTGTGGCAGCAGTCGCTGGACGTTTGCAATTTTGAGCTGGGCTCCGGCGCAGGTCCCGAGAGCGAGCAAGGCACGAACGTCGGCCCCCTGAGCTGGCTGGCAAGGCCAGAGCCCCAGTGTCTGTGGGGCTGTGGAAGGGCTGCCGGGGGAAGGCGAGGGCCAGCAACACATCAGAGTCCTGGCACCTTTGGTGTGGGGGTAATTGCTGGACGTTTGCAATTTCGAGCTGGGCTCCGGCGCAGGTCCCGAGAGCGAGCAAGTCACGAACGTCAGCACCCTGACCTGGCTGGCAAGGCCGGAGCCCCAGTGCGTCTGGGGCTGTGGAAGGGCTGCCAGGGGAAGGCGAGGGCCAGCAACATCTGGGAGTCCTGGCACCTTTCGTGTGGGAGCAGTCGCTGGATGTTTGCAATTTGGAGCTGGGCTCCGGCGCAGGTACCGAGAGCGAGCAAGGCACGAACGTCGGCACCCTGAGCTGGCTGGCAAGGCCGGAGCCCCAGTGTGTGTGGGGCTGTGGAAGGGCTGCCGCGGGAAGGCAAGGGCCAGCAACACCTGGGAGTCCTGGCACCTTTCGTGTGGCAGCAGTCGCTGGACGTTTGCAATTTCGAGCTGGGCTCCGGCGCAGGTACCGAGAGCGAGCAAGGCATGAACGTCGGCCCCATGAGCTGGCTGGCAAGGCCAGAGCCCCAGTGTGTGTGGGGCTGTGGAAGGGCTGCCGGGGGAAGGCGAGGGCCAGCAACACCTGGGAGGCCTGGCACCTTTCATGTGGGAGCAGTCGCTGGACATTTGCAATTTCGAGCTGGGCTCCGGCGCAGGTCCCGAGAGCGAGCAAGGCACGAACGTCGGCACCCTGATCTAGCTGGCAAGGCCGGAGCCCCACTGTGTGTGGGGCTGTGGAAGGACTGCCAAGGGAATGCGAGAGCCAGCAACACCTGGGAGTCCTGGCACCTTTCGTGTGGGAGCAGTCGCTGGACGTTTGCAATTTCGAGCTGGGCTCCGGCGCAGGTCCCGAGAGCGAGCAAGGCACGAACGTCGGCCCCCTGAGCTGGCTGGCAAGGCCAGAGCCCCAGTGTGTGTGGGGCTGTGGAAGGGCTGCCGGGGGAATGCGAGGGCCAGCAACACCTGGGAGGCCTGGCACCTTTCGTGTGGGAGCAGTCGCTGGATGTTTGCAATTTTGAGCTGGGCTCCGGCGCAGGTCCCGAGAGCAAGCAAGGCACGAACGTCGGCCCCCTGAGCTGGCTGGCAAGGCCAGAGCCCCAGTGTGTGTGGGGCTGTGGAAGGGCTGCCGGGGGAAGGCGAGGGCCAGCAACACATCAGAGTCCTGGCACCTTTCGTGTGGGAGCAGTCGCTGGAAATTTACTATTTTGAGCTGGGCTCCGGCGCAGGTCCCGAGAGCGAGCAAGGCACGAACGTCGGCCCCCTGAGCTGGCTTGCAAGGCCAGAGCCGCAGTGTCTGTGGGGCTGTGGAAGGGCTGCCGGGGGAAGGCGAGGGCCAGCAACACATCAGAGTCCTGGCACCTTTGATGTTGGGGTAATTGCTGGACGTTTGCAATTTCGAGATGGGCTCCGGCGCAGGTACCGATAGCGAGCAAGTCACGAACGTCGGCACCCTGACCTGGCTGGCAAGGCCGGAGCCCCAGTGTGTGTGGGGCTGTGGAAGGGCTGCCGGGCGAAGGCGAGGGCCAGCAACACCTGGGAGGCCTGGCACCTTTCGTGTGGGAGCAGTCGCTGGACGTTTGCAATTTTGAGCTGGGCTCCGGCGCAGGTCCCGAGAGCGAGCAAGGCATGAACGTCGGCACCCTGAGCTGGCTGGCAAGGCCGGAGCCCCAGTGTGTGTGGGGCTGTGGAAGGGCTGCCGGGCGAAGGCGAGGGCCAGCAACACCTGGGAGGCCTGGCACCTTTCGTGTGGGAGCAGTCGCTGGACGTTTGCAATTTTGAGCTGGGCTCCGGCGCAGGTCCCGAGAGCGAGCAAGGCATGAACGTCGGCACCCTGAGCTGGCTGGCAAGGCCGGAGCCCCAGTGTGTGTGGGGCTGTGGAAGGGCTGCCAGGGGAAGGCGAGGGCCAGCAACACCTGGGAGGCCTGGCACCTTTGGTGTGGGAGCAGTCGCTGGACGTTTGCAATTTTGAGCTGGGCTCCGGCGCAGGTCCCGAGAGCGAGCAAGGCACGAACGTCGGCACCCTGAGCTGGCTGGCAAGGCCAGAGCCCCAGTGTCTGTGGGGCTGTGGAAGGGCTGCCAAGGGAAGGCGAGGGCCAGCAACACATCAGAGTCCTGGCACCTTTGGTGTGGGGGTAATTGCTGGACGTTTGCAATTTGGAGCTGGGCTCCGGCGCAGGTACCGAGAGCGAGCAAGGCACGAATGTTGGCACCATGATCTGGCTGGCAAGGCCGGAGCCCCAGTGTGTGTGGGGCTGTGGAAGGGCTGCCGGGGGAAGGCGAGGGCCAGCAAAACCTGGGAGTCCTGGCACCTTTCGTGTGGGAGCAGTCGCTGGACGTTTGCAATTTCGGAGATCGGATCTGGCGCCAGCGCTGAGAGCGAGCAAGGCAACAACGTCAGCACTCTGGGCTGGCTGGCATGCTCAGAGCCAAAGTGTGTGTGGGGCTGTCGGTTTTCTGCCAAGGGAAGGCGAGGGCCAGCAACACATCAGAGTCCTGGCACCTTTCGTGTGGGAGCAGTCGCTGGACGTTTGCAATTTTGAGCTGGGCTCCGGCGCAGGTCCCGAGAGCGAGCAAGGCACGAACGTCGGCACCCTGAGCTGGCTGGCAAGGCCGGAGCCCCAGTGTGTGTGGGGCTGTGGAAGGGCTGCCGGGGAGAGGCGAGGGCCAGCAACACATCAGAGTCCTGGCACCTTTCGTGTGGGAGCAGTCGCTGGACATTTACTATTTTGAGCTGGGCTCCGGCGCAGGTACCGAGAGCGAGCAAGGCACGAACGTCGGCACCCTGAGCTGGCTGGCGAGGCTGGAGCCCCAGTGTGTGTGGGACTGTGGAAGGGCTGCCAAGGGAAGGCGAGGGCCAGCAACACATCAGAGTCCTGGCACCTTTCGTGTGGGAGCAGTCGCTGGACGTTTGCAATTTTGAGCTGGGCTCCGGCGCAGGTCCCGAGAGCGAGCAAGGCACAAACGTCGGCACCCTGAGCTGGCTGGCAAGGCCAGAGCCCCAGTGTGTGTGGGGCTGTGGAAGGGCTGCCAAGGGAAGGCGAGGGCCAGCAACACCTGGGAGTCCTGGCACCTTTGGTGTGGGAGCAGTCGCTGGACGTTTGCAATTTTGAGCTGGGCTCCGGCACAGGTCCCGAGAGCGAGCAAGGCACGAACGTCGGCACCCTGAGCTGGCTGGCAAGGCCGGAGCCCCAGTGTCTGTGGGGCTGTGGAAGGGCTGCCGGGGGAAGGCAAGGGCCAGCAACACCTGGAAGTCCTTGCACCTTTCGTGTGGGAGCAGTCGCTGGACGTTTGCAATTTCGAGCTGGGCTCCGGCGCAGGTACCGAGAGCGAGCAAGGCAAGAACATCGGCCCCCTGAGCTGGCTGGCAAGGCCAGAGCCCCAGTTTGTGTGGGGCTGTGGAAGGGCTGCCGGGGGAAGGCGAGGGCCAGCAACACATTAGAGTACTGGCACCTTTCGTGTGGGAGCAGTCGCTGGACGTTTGCAATTTTGAGCTGGGCTCCGGCGCAGGTACCGAGAGCGAGCAAGGCACGAACGTGGGCACCCTGAGCTGGCTGGCAAGGCCAGAGCCCCAGTGTGTGTGGGGCTGTGGAAGGGCTGCCGGGGGAAGGCGAGGGCCAGCAACACCTGGGAGTCCTGGCACCTTTCGTGTGGCAGCAGTCGCTGGACGTTTGCAATTTTGAGCTGGGCTCCGGCGCAGGTACCGAGAGCGAGCAAGGCACGAACGTCGGCCCCCTGAGCTGGCTGGCAAGGCCAGAGCCCCAGTGTCTGTGGGGCTGTGGAAGGGCTGCCGGGGGAAGGCGAGGGCCAGCAACACATCAGAGTCCTGGCACCTTTGGTGTGGGGGTAATTGCTGGACGTTTGCAATTTCGAGCTGGGCTCCGGCGCAGGTCCCGAGAGCGAGCAAGTCACGAACGTCAGCACCCTGACCTGGCTGGCAAGGCCGGAGCCCCAGTGCGTCTGGGGCTGTGGAAGGGCTGCCAGGGGAAGGCGAGGGCCAGCAACATCTGGGAGTCCTGGCACCTTTCGTGTGGGAGCAGTCGCTGGATGTTTGCAATTTGGAGCTGGGCTCCGGCGCAGGTACCGAGAGCGAGCAAGGCACGAACGTCGGCACCCTGAGCTGGCTGGCAAGGCCGGAGCCCCAGTGTGTGTGGGGCTGTGGAAGGGCTGCCGCGGGAAGGCAAGGGCCAGCAACACCTGGGAGTCCTGGCACCTTTCGTGTGGGAGCAGTCGCTGGACGTTTGCAATTTCGAGCTGGGCTCCGGCGCAGGTACCGAGAGCGAGCAAGGCATGAACGTCGGCCCCATGAGCTGGCTGGCAAGGCCAGAGCCCCAGTGTGTGTGGGGCTGTGGAAGGGCTGCCGGGGGAAGGCGAGGGCCAGCAACACCTGGGAGGCCTGGCACCTTTAATGTGGGAGCAGTCGCTGGACATTTGCAATTTCGAGCTGGGCTCCGGCGCAGGTCCCGAGAGCGAGCAAGGCACGAACGTCGGCACCCTGATCTAGCTGGCAAGGCCGGAGCCCCACTGTGTGTGGGGCTGTGGAAGGACTGCCAAGGGAATGCGAGAGCCAGCAACACCTGGGAGTCCTGGCACCTTTCGTGTGGGAGCAGTCGCTGGACGTTTGCAATTTCGAGCTGGGCTCCGGCGCAGGTCCCGAGAGCGAGCAAGGCACGAACGTCGGCCCCCTGAGCTGGCTGGCAAGGCCAGAGCCCCAGTGTGTGTGGGGCTGTGGAAGGGCTGCCGGGGGAATGCGAGGGCCAGCAACACCTGGGAGGCCTGGCACCTTTCGTGTGGGAGCAGTCGCTGGATGTTTGCAATTTTGAGCTGGGCTCCGGCGCAGGTCCCGAGAGCAAGCAAGGCACGAACGTCGGCCCCCTGAGCTGGCTGGCAAGGCCAGAGCCCCAGTGTGTGTGGGGCTGTGGAAGGGCTGCCGGGGGAAGGCGAGGGCCAGCAACACATCAGAGTCCTGGCACCTTTCGTGTGGGAGCAGTCGCTGGAAATTTACTATTTTGAGCTGGGCTCCGGCGCAGGTCCCGAGAGCGAGCAAGGCACGAACGTCGGCCCCCTGAGCTGGCTTGCAAGGCCAGAGCCGCAGTGTCTGTGGGGCTGTGGAAGGGCTGCCGGGGGAAGGCGAGGGCCAGCAACACATCAGAGTCCTGGCACCTTTGATGTTGGGGTAATTGCTGGACGTTTGCAATTTCGAGATGGGCTCCGGCGCAGGTACCGATAGCGAGCAAGTCACGAACGTCGGCACCCTGACCTGGCTGGCAAGGCCGGAGCCCCAGTGTGTGTGGGGCTGTGGAAGGGCTGCCGGGCGAAGGCGAGGGCCAGCAACACCTGGCAGTCCTGGCACCTTTGGTGTGGGAGCAGTCGCTGGACGTTTGCAATTTTGAGCTGGGCTCCGGCGCAGGTCCCGAGAGCGAGCAAGGCATGAACGTCGGCACCCTGAGCTGGCTGGCAAGGCCGGAGCCCCAGTGTGTGTGGGGCTGTGGAAGGGCTGCCAGGGGAAGGCGAGGGCCAGCAACACCTGGGAGGCCTGGCACCTTTGGTGTGGGAGCAGTCGCTGGACGTTTGCAATTTGGAGCTGGGCTCCGGCGCAGGTCCCGAGAGCGAGCAAGGCACGAACGTCGGCACCCTGAGCTGGCTGGCAAGGCCAGAGCCCCAGTGTGTGTGGGGCTGTGGAAGGGCTGCCAAGGGAAGGCGAGGGCCAGCAACACATCAGAGTCCTGGCACCTTTGGTGTGGGGGTAATTGCTGGACGTTTGCAATTTGGAGCTGGGCTCCGGCGCAGGTACCGAGAGCGAGCAAGGCACGAATGTTGGCACCCTGATCTGGCTGGCAAGGCCGGAGCCCCAGTGTGTGTGGGGCTGTGGAAGGGCTGCCGGGGGAAGGCGAGGGCCAGCAAAACCTGGGAGTCCTGGCACCTTTCGTGTGGGAGCAGTCGCTGGACGTTTGCAATTTCGGAGATCGGATCTGGCGCCAGCGCTGAGAGCGAGCAAGGCAACAACGTCAGCACTCTGGGCTGGCTGGCATGCTCAGAGCCAAAGTGTGTGTGGGGCTGTCGGTTTTCTGCCAAGGGAAGGCGAGGGCCAGCAACACCTGGCATTCCTGGCACCTTTCGTGTGGGAGCAGTCGCTGGACGTTTGCAATTTTGAGCTGGGCTCCGGCGCAGGTCCCGAGAGCGAGCAAGGCACGAACGTGGGCACCCTGAGCTGGCTGGCAAGGCCAGAGCCCCAGTGTCTGTGGGGCTGTGGAAGGGCTGCCGGGGGAAGGCGAGGGCCAGCAACACCTGGGAGTCCTGGCACCTTTCGTGTGGCAGCAGTCGCTGGACGTTTGCAATTTGGAGCTGGGCTGCGGCGCAGGTCCCGAGAGCGAGCAAGGCACGAACGTCGGCCCCCTGAGCTGGCTGGCAAGGCCAGAGCCCCAGTGTCTGTGGGGCTGTGGAAGGGCTGCCGGGGGAAGGCGAGGGCCAGCAACACATCAGAGTCCTGGCACCTTTGGTGTGGGGGTAATTGCTGGACGTTTGCAATTTTGAGCTGGGCTCCGGCGCAGGTCCCGAGAGCGAGCAAGTCATGAACGTCGGCACCCTGAGCTGGCTGGCAAGGCCGGAGCCCCAGTGCGTCTGGGGCTGTGGAAGGGCTGCCAGGGGAAGGCGAGGGCCAGCAACATGTGGGAGTCCTGGCACATTTCGTGTGGGAGCAGTCGCTGGACGTTTGCAATTTTGAGCTGGGCTCCGGCGCAGGTACCGAGAGCGAGCAAGGCACGAACGTCGGCACCCTGAGCTGGCTGGCAAGGCCGGAGCCCCAGTGTGTGTGGGGCTGTGGAAGGGCTGCCACGGGAAGGCAAGGGCCAGCAACACCTGGGAGTCCTGGCACCTTTCGTGTGGGAGCAGTCGCTGGACGTTTGCAATTTCGAGCTGGGCTCCGGCGCAGGTCCCGAGAGCGAGCAAGGCACGAACGTCGGCACCCTGAGCTGGCTGGCAAGGCCAGAGCCCCAGTGTCTGTGGGGCTGTGGAAGGGCTGCCGGGGGAATGCGAGGGCCAGCAACACCTGGGAGGCCTGGCACCTTTCGTGTGGGAGCAGTCGCTGGAAATTTACTATTTTGAGCTGGGCTGCGGCGCAGGTCCCGAGAGCGAGCAAGGCACGAACGTCGGCCCCCTGAGCTGGCTGGCAAGGCCAGAGCCCGAGTGTGTGGTGGGCTGTGGAAGGGCTGCCGGGGGAAGGCGAGGGCCAGCAACACCTGGGAGTCCTGCACATTTCGTGTGGCAGCAGTCGCTGGACATTTGCAATTTCGAGCTGGGCTCCGGCGCAGGTACCGAGAGCGAGCAAGGCACGAACGTCGGCCCCCTGAGCTGGCTGGCAAGGCCAGAGCCCCAGTGTGTGGGGGGCTGTGGAAGGGCTGCCGGGGGAAGGCGAGGGCCAGCAACACATCAGAGTCCTGGCACCTTTGATGTGGGGGTAATTGCTGGACGTTTGCAATTTCGAGCTGGGCTCCGGCGCCGGCCCCGAGAGCGAGCAAGGCACGAACGTCGGCACCCTGACCTGGCTGGCAAGGCCGGAGCCCCAGTGTGTGTGGGGCTGTGGAAGGGCTGCCGGGCGAAGGCGAGGGCCAGCAACACCTGGGAGGCCTGGCACCTTTCGTGTGGGAGCAGTCGCTGGACGATTGCAATTTTGAGCTGGGCTCCGGCGCAGGTCCCGAGAGCGAGCAAGGCATGAACGTCGGCACCCTGAGCTGGCTGGCAAGGCCGGAGCCCCAGTGTGTGTGGGGCTATGGAAGGGCTGCCACGGGAAGGCGAGGGCCAGCAACACCTGGGAGGCCTGGCACCTTTGGTGTGGGAGCAGTCGCTGGACGTTTGCAATTTGGAGCTGGGCTCCGGCGCAGGTCCCGAGAGCGAGCAAGGCACGAACGTCGGCCCCCTGAGCTGGCTGGCAAGGCCAGAGCCCCAGTGTCTGTGGGGCTGTGGAAGGGCTGCCAAGGGAAGGCGAGGGCCAGCAACACCTGGGAGGCCTGGCACCTTTCGTGTGGCAGCAGTCGCTGGACGTTTGCAATTTGGAGCTGGGCTCCGGCACAGGTCCCGAGAGCGAGCAAGGCACGAACGTCGGCACCCTGAGCTGGCTGGCAAGGCCAGAGCCCCACTGTGTGGTGGGCTCTGGAAGGGCTGCCGGGGGAAGGCGAGGGCCAGCAACACATCAGAGTCCTGGCACCTTTGGTGTGGGGGTAATTGCTGGACGTTTGCAATTTCGAGCTGGGCTCCGGCGCAGGTCCCGAGAGCGAGCAAGTCACGAACGTCGGCACCCTGAGCTGGCTGGCAAGGCCGGAGCCCCAGTGTGTGTGGGGCTGTGGAAGGGCTGCCGGGGGAAGGCGAGGGCCAGCAAAACCTGGGAGTCCTGGCACCTTTCGTGTGGGAGCAGTCGCTGGACGTTTGCAATTTCGGAGATCGGATCTGGCGCCAGCGCTGAGAGCGAGCAAGGCAACAACGTCAGCACTCTGGGCTGGCTGGCATGCTCAGAGCTAAAGTGTGTGTGGGGCTGTCGGTTTTCTGCCAAGGGAAGGCGAGGGCCAGCAACACCTGGCATTCCTGGCACCTTTCGCGTGGGAGCAGTCGCTGGACGTTTGCAATTTTGAGCTGGGCTCCGGCGCAGGTCCCGAGAGCGAGCAAGGCACGAACGTGGGCACCCTGAGCTGGCTGGCAAGGCCAGAGCCCCAGTGTGTGTGGGGCTGTGGAAGGGCTGCCGGGGGAAGGCGAGGGCCAGCAACACATCAGAGTCCTGGCACCTTTCGTGTGGGAGCAGTCGCTGGAAATTTACTATTTTGAGCTGGGCTCCGGCGCAGGTACCGAGAGCGAGCAAGGCACGAACGTCGGCCCCCTGAGCTGGCTGGCAAGGCCAGAGCCCCAGTGTGTGTGGGGCTGTGGAAGGGCTGCCGGGGGAAGGCGAGGGCCAGCAACACATCAGAGTCCTGGCACCTTTGATGTTGGGGTAATTGCTGGACGTTTGCAATTTCGAGATGGGCTCCGGCGCAGGTACCGATAGCGAGCAAGTCACGAACGTCGGCACCCTGACCTGGCTGGCAAGGCCGGAGCCCCAGTACGTCTGGGGCTGTGGAAGGGCTGCCGGGCGAAGGCGAGGGCCAGCAACACCTGGGAGGCCTGGCACCTTTCGTGTGGGAGCAGTCGCTGGACGTTTGCAATTTTGAGCTGGGCTCCGGCGCAGGTCCCGAGAGCGAGCAAGGCATGAACGTCGGCACCCTGAGCTGGCTGGCAAGGCCGGAGCCCCAGTGTGTGTGGGGCTGTGGAAGGGCTGCCAGGGGAAGGCGAGGGCCAGCAACACCTGGGAGGCCTGGCACCTTTCGTGTGGGAGCAGTCGCTGGACGTTTGCAATTTGGAGCTGGGCTCCGGCGCAGGTCCCGAGAGCGAGCAAGGCACGAACGTCGGCACCCTGAGCTGGCTGGCAAGGCCAGAGCCCCAGTGTGTGTGGGGCTGTGGAAGGGCTGCCAAGGGAAGGCGAGGGCCAGCAACACATCAGAGTCCTGGCACCTTTGGTGTGGGGGTAATTGCTGGACGTTTGCAATTTGGAGCTGGGCTCCGGCGCAGGTCCCGAGAGCGAGCAAGGCACGAACGTCGGCCCCCTGAGCTGGCTGGCAAGGCCAGAGCCCCAGTGTGTGTGGGGCTGTGGAAGGGCTGCCAGGGGAAGGCGAGGGCCAGCAACACATCAGAGTCCTGGCACCTTTGGTGTGGGGGTAATTGCTGGACGTTTGCAATTTTGAGCTGGGCTCGGGCGCAGGTCCCGAGAGCGAGCAAGTCACGAACGTCGGCACCCTGACCTGGCTGGCAAGGCCGGAGCCCCAGTGCGTCTGGGGCTGTGGAAGGGCTGCCAGGGGAAGGCGAGGGCCAGCAACATGTGGGAGTCCTGGCACATTTCGTGTGGGAGCAGTCGCTGGACGTTTGCAATTTTGAGCTGGGCTCCGGCGCAGGTACCGAGAGCGAGCAAGGCACGAACGTCGGCACCCTGAGCTGGCTGGCAAGGCCGGAGCCCCAGTGTGTGTGGGGCTGTGGAAGGGCTGCCACGGGAAGGCAAGGGCCAGCAACACCTGGGAGTCCTGGCACCTTTCGTGTGGGAGCAGTCGCTGGACGTTTGCAATTTCGAGCTGGGCTCCGGCGCAGGTACCGAGAGCGAGCAAGGCAAGAACATCGGCCCCCTGAGCTGGCTGGCAAGGCCAGAGCCCCTGTTTGTGTGGGGCTGTGGAAGGGCTGCCAGGGGAACGCGAGGGCCAGCAACACATCAGAGTCCTGGCACCTTTCGTGTGGGAGCAGTCGCTGGACGTTTGCAATTTCGAGCTGGGCTCCGGCGCAGGTCCCGAGAGCAAGCAAGGCACGAACGTCGGCACCCTGAGCTGGCTGGCAAGGCCAGAGCCCCAGTGTGTGTGGGGCTGTGGAAGGGCTGCCGGGGGAAGGCGAGGGCCAGCAACACATCAGAGTCCTGGCACCTTTCGTGTGGGAGCAGTCGCTGGAAATTTACTATTTTGAGCTGGGCTCCGGCGCAGGTCCCGAGAGCGAGCAAGGCACGAACGTCGGCCCCCTGAGCTGGCTGGCAAGGCCAGAGCCCGAGTGTGTGGTGGGCTGTGGAAGGGCTGCCGGGGGAAGGCGAGGGCCGTCAACACCTGGGAGTCCTGCACATTTCGTGTGGCAGCAGTCGCTGGACATTTGCAATTTCGAGCTGGGCTCCGGCGCAGGTCCCGAGAGCGAGCAAGTCACGAACGTCGGCCCCCTGAGCTGGCTGGCAAGGCCAGAGCCCCAGTGTCTGTGGGGCTGTGGAAGGGCTGCCGGGGGAAGGCGAGGGCCAGCAACACATCAGAGTCCTGGCACCTTTGATGTGGGGGTAATTGCTGGACGTTTGCAATTTCGAGCTGGGCTCCGGCGCAGGTCCCGAGAGCGAGCAAGGCACGAACGTCGGCACCCTGACCTGGCTGGCAAGGCCGGAGCCCCAGTGTGTGTGGGGCTGTGGAAGGGCTGCCGGGCGAAGGCGAGGGCCAGCAACACCTGGGAGGCCTGGCACCTTTCGTGTGGGAGCAGTCGCTGGACGATTGCAATTTTGAGCTGGGCTCCGGCGCAGGTCCCGAGAGCGAGCAAGGCATGAACGTCGGCACCCTGAGCTGGCTGGCAAGGCCGGAGCCCCAGTGTGTGTGGGGCTGTGGAAGGGCTGCCACGGGAAGGCGAGGGCCAGCAACACCTGGGAGGCCTGGCACCTTTTGTGTGGGAGCAGTCGCTGGACGTTTGCAATTTGGAGCTGGGCTCCGGCGCAGGTCCCGAGAGCGAGCAAGGCACGAACGTCGGCCCCCTGAGCTGGCTGGCAAGGCCAGAGCCCCAGTGTGTGTGGGGCTGTGGAAGGGCTGCCAAGGGAAGGCGAGGGCCAGCAACACCTGGGAGGCCTGGCACCTTTGGTGTGGGAGCAGTCGCTGGACGTTTGCAATTTCGAGCTGGGCTCCGGCGCAGGTACCGAGAGCGAGCAAGGCACGAACGTCGGCACCCTGAGCTGGCTGGCAAGGCCAGAGCCCCACTGTGTGGTGGGCTCTGGAAGGGCTGCCAGGGGAAGGCGAGGGCCAGCAACACATCAGAGTCCTGGCACCTTTGTTGTGGGGGTAATTGCTGGACGTTTGCAATTTCGAGCTGGGCTCCGGCGCAGGTACCGAGAGCGAGCAAGGCACGAACGTCGGCACCCTGACCTGGCTGGCAAGGCCGGAGCCCCAGTGCGTCTGGGGCTGTGGAAGGGCTGCCAGGGGAAGGCGAGGGCCAGCAACATGTGGGAGTCCTGGCACATTTCGTGTGGGAGCAGTCGCTGGACGTTTGCAATTTCGAGCTGGGCTCCGGCGCAGGTACCGAGAGCGAGCAAGGCACGAATGTCGGCACCCTGAGCTGGCTGGCAAGGCCGGAGCCCCAGTGTGTGTGGGGCTGTGGAAGGGCTGCCACGGGAAGGCAAGGGCCAGCAACACCTGGGAGTCCTGGCACCTTTCGTGTGGGAGCAGTCGCTGGACGTTTGCAATTTCGAGCTGGGCTCCGGCGCAGGTACCGAGAGCGAGCAAGGCAAGAACATCGGCCCCCTGAGCTGGCTGGCAAGGCCAGAGCCCCAGTTTGTGTGGGGCTGTGGAAGGGCTGCCAGGGGAACGCGAGGGCCAGCAACACATCAGAGTCCTGGCACCTTTCGTGTGGGAGCAGTCGCTGGACGTTTGCAATTTCGAGCTGGGCTCCGGCGCAGGTCCCGAGAGCAAGCAAGGCACGAACGTCGGCCCCCTGAGCTGGCTGGCAAGGCCAGAGCCCCAGTGTGTGTGGGGCTGTGGAAGGGCTGCCGGGGGAAGGCGAGGGCCAGCAACACATCAGAGTCCTGGCACCTTTCGTGTGGGAGCAGTCGCTGGAAATTTACTATTTTGAGCTGGGCTCCGGCGCAGGTCCCGAGAGCGAGCAAGGCACGAACGTCGGCCCCCTGAGCTGGCTGGCAAGGCCAGAGCCCGAGTGTGTGGTGGGCTGTGGAAGGGCTGCCGGGGGAAGGCGAGGGCCGTCAACACCTGGGAGTCCTGCACATTTCGTGTGGCAGCAGTCGCTGGACATTTGCAATTTCGAGCTGGGCTCCGGCGCAGGTCCCGAGAGCGAGCAAGTCACGAACGTCGGCCCCCTGAGCTGGCTGGCAAGGCCAGAGCCCCAGTGTCTGTGGGGCTGTGGAAGGGCTGCCGGGGGAAGGCGAGGGCCAGCAACACATCAGAGTCCTGGCACCTTTGATGTGGGGGTAATTGCTGGACGTTTGCAATTTCGAGCTGGGCTCCGGCGCAGGTCCCGAGAGCGAGCAAGGCACGAACGTCGGCACCCTGACCTGGCTGGCAAGGCCGGAGCCCCAGTGTGTGTGGGGCTGTGGAAGGGCTGCCGGGCGAAGGCGAGGGCCAGCAACACCTGGGAGGCCTGGCACCTTTCGTGTGGGAGCAGTCGCTGGACGATTGCAATTTTGAGCTGGGCTCCGGCGCAGGTCCCGAGAGCGAGCAAGGCATGAACGTCGGCACCCTGAGCTGGCTGGCAAGGCCGGAGCCCCAGTGTGTGTGGGGCTGTGGAAGGGCTGCCACGGGAAGGCGAGGGCCAGCAACACCTGGGAGGCCTGGCACCTTTTGTGTGGGAGCAGTCGCTGGACGTTTGCAATTTGGAGCTGGGCTCCGGCGCAGGTCCCGAGAGCGAGCAAGGCACGAACGTCGGCCCCCTGAGCTGGCTGGCAAGGCCAGAGCACCAGTGTCTGTGGGGCTGTGGAAGGGCTGCCAAGGGAAGGCGAGGGCCAGCAACACCTGGGAGGCCTGGCACCTTTGGTGTGGGAGCAGTCGCTGGACGTTTGCAATTTCGAGCTGGGCTCCGGCGCAGGTACCGAGAGCGAGCAAGGCACGAACGTCGGCACCCTGAGCTGGCTGGCAAGGCCAGAGCCCCACTGTGTGGTGGGCTCTGGAAGGGCTGCCAGGGGAAGGCGAGGGCCAGCAACACATCAGAGTCCTGGCACCTTTGTTGTGGGGGTAATTGCTGGACGTTTGCAATTTCGAGCTGGGCTCTGGCGCAGGTCCCGAGAGCGAGCAAGTCACGAACGTCGGCACCCTGAGCTGGCTGGCAAGGCCGGAGCCCCAGTGTGTGTGGGGCTGTGGAAGGGCTGCCGGGGGAAGGCGAGGGCCAGCAAAACCTGGGAGTCCTGGCACCTTTCGTGTGGGAGCAGTCGCTGGACGTTTGCAATTTCGGAGATCGGATCTGGCGCCAGCGCTGAGAGCGAGCAAGGCAACAACGTCAGCACTCTGGGCTGGCTGGCATGCTCAGAGCCAAAGTGTGTGTGGGGCTGTCGGTTTTCTGCCAAGGGAAGGCGAGGGCCAGCAACACCTGGCATTCCTGGCACCTTTCGTGTGGGAGCAGTCGCTGGACGTTTGCAATTTTGAGCTGGGCTCCGGCGCAGGTCCCGAGAGCGAGCAAGGCACGAACGTGGGCACCCTGAGCTGGCTGGCAAGGCCAGAGCCCCAGTGTCTGTGGGGCTGTGGAAGGGCTGCCAGGGGAAGGCGAGGGCCAGCAACACCTGGGAGTCCTGGCACCTTTCGTGTGGCAGCAGTCGCTGGACGTTTGCAATTTTGAGCTGGGCTCCGGCGCAGGTACCGAGAGCGAGCAAGGCACGAACGTCGGCCCCCTGAGCTGGCTGGCAAGGCCAGAGCCCCAGTGTCTGTGGGGCTGTGGAAGGGCTGCCGGGGGAAGGCGAGGGCCAGCAACACATCAGAGTCCTGGCACCTTTGGTGTGGGGGTAATTGCTGGACGTTTGCAATTTCGAGCTGGGCTCCGGCGCAGGTCCCGAGAGCGAGCAAGTCACGAACGTCGGCACCCTGAGCTGGCTGGCAAGGCCGGAGCCCCAGTGCGTCTGGGGCTGTGGAAGGGCTGCCAGGGGAAGGCGAGGGCCAGCAACATGTGGGAGTCCTGGCACATTTCGTGTGGGAGCAGTCGCTGGACGTTTGCAATTTTGAGCTGGGCTCCGGCGCAGGTACCGAGAGCGAGCAAGGCACGAACGTCGGCACCCTGAGCTGTCTGGCAAGGCCGGAGCCCCAGTGTGTGTGGGGCTGTGGAAGGGCTGCCACGGGAAGGCAAGGGCCAGCAACACCTGGGAGTCCTGGCACCTTTCGTGTGGGAGCAGTCGCTGGACGTTTGCAATTTCGAGCTGGGCTCTGGCGCAGGTACCGAGAGCGAGCACGGCAAGAACATCGGCCCCCTGAGCTGGCTGGCAAGGCCAGAGCCCCAGTTTGTGTGGGGCTGTGGAAGGGCTGCCAGGGGAAGGCGAGGGCCAGCAACACATCAGAGTCCTGGCACCTTTCGTGTGGGAGCAGTCGCTGGACGTTTGCAATTTCGAGCTGGGCTCCGGCGCAGGTCCCGAGAGCAAGCAAGGCACGAACGTCGGCCCCCTGAGCTGGCTGGCAAGGCCAGAGCCCCAGTGTGTGTGGGGCTGTGGAAGGGCTGCCGGGGGAAGGCGAGGGCCAGCAACACCTAGGAGGCCTGGCACCTTTCGTGTGGGAGCAGTCGCTGGAAATTTACTATTTTGAGCTGGGCTCCGGCGCAGGTCCCGAGAGCGAGCAAGGCACGAACGTCGGCCCCCTGAGCTGGCTGGCAAGGCCAGAGCCCGAGTGTGTGGTGGGCTGTGGAAGGGCTGCCGGGGGAAGGCGAGGGCCGTCAACTCCTGGGAGTCCTGCACATTTCGTGTGGCAGCAGTCGCTGGACATTTGCAATTTCGAGCTGGGCTCCGGCGCAGGTACCGAGAGCGAGCAAGGCACGAACGTCGGCACCCTGAGCTGGCTGGCAAGGCCAGAGCCCCAGTGTCTGTGGGGCTGTGGAAGGGCTGCCGGGGGAAGGCGAGGGCCAGCAACACATCAGAGTCCTGGCACCTTTGATGTGGGGGTAATTGCTGGACGTTTGCAATTTGTAGCTGGGCTCCGGCACAGGTCCCGAGAGCGAGCAAGGCACGAACGTCGGCACCCTGAGCTGGCTGGCAAGGCCAGAGCCCCACTGTGTGGTGGGCTCTGGAAGGGCTGCCAGGGGAAGGCGAGGGCCAGCAACACATCAGAGTCCTGGCACCTTTGGTGTGGGGGTAATTGCTGGACGTTTGCAATTTCGAGCTGGGCTCCGGCGCAGGTCCCGAGAGCGAGCAAGTCACGAACGTCGGCACCCTGAGCTGGCTGGCAAGGCCGGAGCCCCAGTGTGTGTGGGGCTGTGGAAGGGCTGCCGGGGGAAGGCGAGGGCCAGCAAAACCTGGGAGTCCTGGCACCTTTCGTGTGGGAGCAGTCGCTGGACGTTTGCAATTTCGGAGATCGGATCTGGCGCCAGCGCTGAGAGCGAGCAAGGCAACAACGTCAGCACTATGGGCTGGCTGGCATGCTCAGAGCCAAAGTGTGTGTGGGGCTGTCGGTTTTCTGCCAAGGGAAGGCGAGGGCCAGAAACACCTGGCATTCCTGGCACCTTTCGTGTGGGAGCAGTCGCTGGACGTTTGCAATTTTGAGCTGGGCTCCGGCGCAGGTCCCGAGAGCGAGCAAGGCACGAACGTCGGCACCCTGACCTGGCTGGCAAGGCCGGAGCCCCAGTGCGTCTGGGGCTGTGGAAGGGCTGCCAGGGGCAGGCGAGGGCCAGCAACATGTGGGAGTCCTGGCACATTTCGTGTGGGAGCAGTCGCTGGACGTTTGCAATTTTGAGCTGGGCTCCGGCGCAGGTACCGAGAGCGAGCAAGGCACGAACGTCGGCACCCTGAGCTGGCTGGCAAGGCCGGAGCCCCAGTGTGTGTGGGGCTGTGGAAGGGCTGCCACGGGAAGGCAAGGGCCAGCAACACCTGGGAGTCCTGGCACCTTTCGTGTGGGAGCAGTCGCTGGACGTTTGCAATTTCGAGCTGGGCTCCGGCGCAGGTACCGAGAGCGAGCAAGGCAAGAACGTCGGCCCCCTGAGCTGGCTGGCAAGGCCAGAGCCCCAGTTTGTGTGGGGCTGTGGAAGGGCTGCCAGGGGAAGGCGAGGGCCAGCAACACATCAGAGTCCTGGCACCTTTCGTGTGGGAGCAGTCGCTGGACGTTTGCAATTTCGAGCTGGGCTCCGGCGCAGGTACCGAGAGCGAGCAAGGCATGAACGTCGGCCCCATGAGTTGGCTGGCAAGGCCAGAGCCCCAGTTTGTGTGGGGCTGTGGAAGGGCTGCCGGGGGAAGGCGAGGGCCAGCAACACATCAGAGTCCTGGCACCTTTGATGTGGGGGTAATTGCTGGACGTTTGCAATTTGTAGCTGGGCTCCGGCACAGGTCCCGAGAGCGAGCAAGGCACGAACGTCGGCACCCTGAGCTGGCTGGCAAGGCCAGAGCCCCACTGTGTGGTGGGCTCTGGAAGGGCTGCCAGGGGAAGGCGAGGGCCAGCAACACATCAGAGTCCTGGCACCTTTGGTGTGGGGGTAATTGCTGGACGTTTGCAATTTCGAGCTGGGCTCCGGCGCAGGTCCCGAGAGCGAGCAAGTCACGAACGTCGGCACCCTGAGCTGGCTGGCAAGGCCGGAGCCCCAGTGTGTGTGGGGCTGTGGAAGGGCTGCCGGGGGAAGGCGAGGGCCAGCAAAACCTGGGAGTCCTGGCACCTTTCGTGTGGGAGCAGTCGCTGGACGTTTGCAATTTCGGAGATCGGATCTGGCGCCAGCGCTGAGAGCGAGCAAGGCAACAACGTCAGCACTATGGGCTGGCTGGCATGCTCAGAGCCAAAGTGTGTGTGGGGCTGTCGGTTTTCTGCCAAGGGAAGGCGAGGGCCAGAAACACCTGGCATTCCTGGCACCTTTCGTGTGGGAGCAGTCGCTGGACGTTTGCAATTTTGAGCTGGGCTCCGGCGCAGGTCCCGAGAGCGAGCAAGGCACGAACGTGGGCACCCTGAGCTGGCTGGCAAGGCCAGAGCCCCAGTGTCTGTGGGGCTGTGGAAGGGCTGCCGGGGGAAGGCGAGGGCCAGCAACACCTGGGAGTCCTGGCACCTTTCGAGTGGGAGCAGTCGCTGGACGTTTGCAATTTTGAGCTGGGCTCCGGCGCAGGTACCGAGAGCGAGCAAGGCACGAACGTCGGCCCCCTGAGCTGGCTGGCAAGGCCAGAGCCCCAGTGTGTGTGGGGCTGTGGAAGGGCTGCCGGGGGAAGGCGAGGGCCAGCAACACATCAGAGTCCTGGCACCTTTGGTGTGGGGGTAATTGCTGGACGTTTGCAATTTCGAGCTGGGCTCCGGCGCAGGTCCCGAGAGCGAGCAAGGCACGAACGTCGGCACCCTGACCTGGCTGGCAAGGCCGGAGCCCCAGTGCGTCTGGGGCTGTGGAAGGGCTGCCAGGGGCAGGCGAGGGCCAGCAACATGTGGGAGTCCTGGCACATTTCGTGTGGGAGCAGTCGCTGGACGTTTGCAATTTCGAGCTGGGCTACGGCGCAGGTACCGAGAGCGAGCAAGGCACGAACGTCGGCACCCTGAGCTGGCTGGCAAGGCCGGAGCCCCAGTGTGTGTGGGGCTGTGGAAGGGCTGCCACGGGAAGGCAAGGGCCAGCAACACCTGGGAGTCCTGGCACCTTTCGTGTGGGAGCAGTCGCTGGACGTTTGCAATTTCGAGCTGGGCTCCGGCGCAGGTACCGAGAGCGAGCAAGGCAAGAACGTCGGCCCCCTGAGCTGGCTGGCAAGGCCAGAGCCCCAGTTTGTGTGGGGCTGTGGAAGGGCTGCCAGGGGAAGGCGAGGGCCAGCAACACATCAGAGTCCTGGCACCTTTCGTGTGGGAGCAGTCGCTGGACGTTTGCAATTTCGAGCTGGGCTCCGGCGCAGGTACCGAGAGCGAGCAAGGCATGAACGTCGGCCCCATGAGTTGGCTGGCAAGGCCAGAGCCCCAGTTTGTGTGGGGCTGTGGAAGGGCTGCCAAGGGAAGGCGAGGGCCAGCAACACCTGGGAGGCCTGGCACCTTTCATGTGGGAGCAGTCGCTGGACATTTGCAATTTGGAGCTGGGCTCCGGCGCAGGTCCCGAGAGCGAGCAAGGCACGAACGTCGGCACCCTGATCTGGCTGGCAAGGCCGGAGCCCCACTGTGTGTGGGGCTGTGGAAGGACTGCCAAGGGAATGCGAGAGCCAGCAACACCTGGGAGGCCTGGCACCTTTCGTGTGGGAGCAGTCGCTGGACGTTTGCAATTTGGAGCTGGGCTCCGGCGCAGGTCCCGAGAGCGAGCAAGGCACGAACGTCGGCACCCTGAGCTGGCTGGCAAGGCCAGAGCCCCACTGTGTCTGTGGGGCTGTGGAAGGGCTGCCGGGGGAATGCGAGGGCCAGCAACACCTGGGAGGCCTGGCACCTTTCGTGTGGGAGCAGTCGCTGGATGTTTGCAATTTTGAGCTGGGCTCCGGCGCAGGTCCCGAGAGCAAGCAAGGCACGAACGTCTGCCCCCTGAGCTGGCTGGCAAGGCCAGAGCCCCAGTGTGTGTGGGGCTGTGGAAGGGCTGCCGGGGGAAGGCGAGGGCCAGCAACACATCAGAGTCCTGGCACCTTTCGTGTGGGAGCAGTCGCTGGAAATTTACTATTTTGAGCTGGGCTCCGGCGCAGGTCCCGAGAGCGAGCAAGGCACGAACGTCGGCCCCCTGAGCTGGCTGGCAAGGCCAGAGCCCGAGTGTGTGGTGGGCTGTGGAAGGGCTGCCGGGGGAAGGCGAGGGCCGTCAACACCTGGGAGTCCTGCACATTTCGTGTGGCAGCAGTCGCTGGACATTTGCAATTTCGAGCTGTGCTCCGGCGCAGGTACCGAGAGCGAGCAAGGCACGAACGTCGGCCCCCTGAGCTGGCTGGCAAGGCCAGAGCCCCAGTGTCTGTGGGGCTGTGGAAGGGCTGCCGGGGGAAGGCGAGGGCCAGCAACACATCAGAGTCCTGGCACCTTTGATGTGGGGGTAATTGCTGGATGTTTGCAATTTCGAGCTGGGCTCCGGCGCAGGTACCGAGAGCGAGCAAGTCACGAACGTCGGCACCCTGACCTGGCTGGCAAGGCCGGAGCCCCAGTGCGTCTGGGGCTGTGGAAGGGCTGCCGGGGGAAGGCGAGGGCCAGCAACACCTGGGAGGCCTGGCACCTTTTGTGTGGGAGCAGTCGCTGGACGTTTGCAATTTTGAGCTGGGCTCCGGCGCAGGTCCCGAGAGCGAGCAAGGCATGAACGTCGGCACCCTGAGCTGGCTGGCAAGGCCGGAGCCCCAGTGTGTGTGGGGCTGTGGAAGGGCTGCCAAGGGAATGCGAGGGCCAGCAACACCTGGGAGGCCTGGCACCTTTCGTGTGGGAGCAGTCGCTGGACGTTTGCAATTTCGAGCTGGGCTCCGGCGCAGGTCCCGAGAGTGAGCAAGGAAAAAACGTCGGCACCCTGAGCTGGCTGGCAAGGCCAGAGCCCCAGTGTCTGTGGGGCTGTGGAAGGGCTGCCAAGGGAAGGCGAGGGCCAGCAACACCTGGGAGGCCTGGCACCTTTCGTGTGGCAGCAGTCGCTGGACGTTTGCAATTTGGAGCTGGGCTCCGGCACAGGTCCCGAGAGCGAGCAAGGCACGAACGTCGGCACCCTGAGCTGGCTGGCAAGGCCAGAGCCCCACTGTGTGGTGGGCTCTGGAAGGGCTGCCGGGGGAAGGCGAGGGCCAGCAACACATCAGAGTCCTGGCACCTTTGGTGTGGGGGTAATTGCTGGACGTTTGCAATTTCGAGCTGGGCTCCGGCACAGGTACCGAGAGCGAGCAAGTCACGAACGTCGGCACCCTGACCTGGCTGGCAAGGCCGGAGCCCCAGTGCGTCTGGGGCTGTGGAAGGGCTGCCAGGGGAAGGCGAGGGCCAGCAACATCTGGGAGTCCTGGCACCTTTGGTGTGGGAGCATTCGCTGGACGTTTGCAATTTTGAGCTGGGCTCCGGCGCAGGTCCCGAGAGCGAGCAAGTCACGAACGTCGGCACCCTGAGCTGGCTGGCAAGGCTGGAGCCCCAGTGCGTCTGGGGCTGTGGAAGGGCTGCCGGGGGAAGGCAAGGGCCAGCAACACCTGGCAGTCCTGGCACCTTTCGTGTGGGAGCAGTCGCTGGACGTTTGCAATTTTGAGCTGGGCTCCGGCGCAGGTCCCGAGAGCGAGCAAGGCACGAACGTCGGCCCCCTGAGCTGGCTGGCAAGGCCAGAGCCCCAGTGTGTGGTGGGCTGTGGAAGGGCTGCCGGGGGAAGGCGAGGGCCAGCAACACATCAGAGTCCTGGCACCTTTCGTGTGGCAGCAGTCGCTGGACGTTTGCAATTTTGAGCTGGGCTCCGGCGCAGGTACCGAGAGCGAGCAAGGCACGAACGTCGGCACCCTGAGCTGGCTGGCAAGGCGAGAGCCCCAGTATCTGTGGGGCTGTGGAAGGGCTGCCGGGGGAAGGCGAGGGCCAGCAACACATCAGAGTCCTGGCACCTTTCGTGTGGGGGTAGTTGCTGGACGTTTGCAATTTCGAGCTGGGCTCCGGCGCAGGTCCCGAGAGCGAGCAAGTCACGAACGTCGGCACCCTGACCTGGCTGGCAAGGCCGGAGCCCCAGTGTGTGTGGGGCTGTGGAAGGGCTGCCAGGGAGAGGCGAGGGCCAGCAACACATCAGAGTCCTGGCACCTTTTGTGTGGGAGCAGTCGCTGGATGTTTGCAATTTCGAGCTGGGCTCCGGCGCAGGTCCCGAGAGCGAGCAAGGCACGAACGTCGGCCCCCTGAGCTGGCTGGCAAGGCCAGAGCCCCAGTGTGTGTGGGGCTGTGGAAGGGCTGCCGGGGGAAGGCGAGGGCCAGCAACACATCAGAGTCCTGGCACCTTTTGTGTGGGAGCAGTCGCTGGACATTTGCTATTTTGAGCTGGGCTGCGGCGCAGGTCCCAAGAGCGAGCAAGGCACGAACGTCGGCACCCTGATCTGGCTGGCAAGGCCGGAGCCCCAGTGTGTGTGGGGCTGTGGAAGGGCTGCCGGGGGAAGGCGAGGGCCAGCAACACCTGGCAGTCCTGGCACCTTTCGTGTGGGAGCAGTCGCTGGACGTTTGCAATTTCGGAGATCGGATCTGGCGCCAGCGCTGAGAGCGAGCAAGGCAACAACGTCAGCACTCTGGGCTGGCTGGCATGCTCAGAGCCAAAGTGTGTGTGGGGCTGTCGGTTTTCTGCCAAGGGAAGGCGAGGGCCAGCAACACCTGGCATTCCTGGCACCTTTCGTGTGGGAGCAGTCGCTGGACGTTTGCAATTTTGAGCTGGGCTCCGGCACAGGTCCCGAGAGCGAGCAAGGCACGAACGTCGGCACCCTGAGCTGGCTGGCAAGGCCAGAGCCCCAGTGTCTGTGGGGCTGTGGAAGGGCTGCCAAGGGAAAGCGAGGGCCAGCAACACCTGGGAGTCCTGGCACCTTTCGTGTGGGAGCAGTCGCTGGACGTTTGCAATTTGGAGCTGGGCTCCGGTGCAGGTCCCGAGAGCGAGCAAGGCACGAACGTCGGCCCCCTGAGCTGGCTGGCAAGGCCAGAGCCCCAGTGTGTGGTGGGCTGTGGAAGGGCTGCCGGGGGAAGGCGAGGGCCAGCAACACCTGGGAGTCCTGGCACCTTTCGTGTGGCAGCAGTCGCTGGACGTTTGCAATTTTGAGCTGGGCTCCGGCGCAGGTACCGAGAGCGAGCAAGGCACGAACGTCGGCCCCCTGAGCTGGCTGGCAAGGCCAGAGCCCCAGTGTCTGTGGGGCTGTGGAAGGGCTGCCGGGGGAAGGCGAGGGCCAGCAACACATCAGAGTCCTGGCACCTTTGGTGTGGGGGTAATTGCTGGACGTTTGCAATTTCGAGCTGGGCTCCGGCGCAGGTACCGAGAGCGAGCAAGTCACGAACGTCGGCACCCTGACCTGGCTGGCAAGGCCGGAGCCCCAGTGCGTCTGGGGCTGTGGAAGGGCTGCCAGGGGAAGGCAAGGGCCAGCAACATCTGGGAGTCCTGGTGCCTTTGGTGTGGGAGCAGTCGCTGGTCGTTTGCAATTTTGAGCTGGGCTCCGGCGCAGGTCCCGAGAGCGAGCAAGTCACGAACGTCGGCACTCTGACCTGGCTGGCAAGGCCGGAGCCCCAGTGTGTGTGGGGCTGTGGAAGGGCTGCCAGGGAGAGGCGAGGGCCAGCAACACATCAGAGTCCTGGCACCTTTCGTGTGGGAGCAGTCGCTGGACGTTTGCAATTTCGAGCTGGGCTACGGCACAGGTACCGAGAGCGAGCAAGGCACGAACGTCGGCACCCTGAGCTGGCTGGCAAGGCCGGAGCCCCAGTGTGTGTGGGGCTGTGGAAGGGCTGCCGGGGGAAGGCAAGGGCCAGCAACACATCAGAGTCCTGGCACCTTTGGTGTGGGGGTAATTGCTGGACGTTTGCAATTTCGAGCTGGGCTCCGGCGCAGGTACCGAGAGCGAGCAAGTCACGAACGTCGGCACCCTGACCTGGCTGGCAAGGCCGGAGCCCCAGTGCGTCTGGGGCTGTGGAAGGGCTGCCAGGGGAAGGCAAGGGCCAGCAACATCTGGGAGTCCTGGTGCCTTTGGTGTGGGAGCAGTCGCTGGTCGTTTGCAATTTTGAGCTGGGCTCCGGCGCAGGTCCCGAGAGCGAGCAAGTCACGAACGTCGGCACTCTGACCTGGCTGGCAAGGCCGGAGCCCCAGTGTGTGTGGGGCTGTGGAAGGGCTGCCAGGGAGAGGCGAGGGCCAGCAACACATCAGAGTCCTGGCACCTTTCGTGTGGGAGCAGTCGCTGGACGTTTGCAATTTTGAGCTGTGCTACGGCACAGGTACCGAGAGCGAGCAAGGCACGAACGTCGGCACCCTGAGCTGGCTGGCAAGGCCGGAGCCCCAGTGTGTGTGGGGCTGTGGAAGGGCTGCCGGGGGAAGGCAAGGGCCAGCAACACCTGGCAGTCCTGGCACCTTTCGTGTGGGAGCAGTCGCTGGACGTTTGCAATTTGGAGCTGGGCTCCGGCGCAGGTACCGAGAGCGAGCAAGGCACTAACATAGGCCCCCTGAGCTGGCTGGCAAGGCCAGAGCCCCAGTTTGTGTGGGGCTGTGGAAGGGCTGCCGGGGGAAGGCGAGGGCCAGCAACACATCAGAGTCCTGGCACCTTTCGTGTGGGAGCAGTCGCTGGAAATTTACTATTTTGAGCTGGGCTCCGGCGCAGGTCCCGAGAGCGAGCAAGGCACGAACGTCGGCCCCCTGAGCTGGCTGGCAAGGCCAGAGCCCCAGTGTGTGGTGGGCTGTGGAAGGGCTGCCGGGGGAAGGCGAGGGCCGTCAACACCTGGGAGTCCTGGCGCATTTCGTGTGGGAGCAGTCGCTGGACGTTTGCAATTTTGAGCTGGGCTCCAGCGCAGGTACCGAGAGCGAGCAAGGCACGAACGTCGGCACCCTGAGCTGGCTGGCAAGGCTGGAGCCCCAGTGTGTGTGGGGCTGTGGAAGGGCTGCCAGGGGAAGGCAAGGGCCAGCAACACCTGGCAGTCCTGGCACCTTTCGTGTGGGAGCAGTCGCTGGACGTTTGCAATTTCGAGCTGGGCTCCGGCTCAGGTACCGAGAGCGAGCAAGGCACGAATATCGGCCCCCTGAGCTGGCTGGCAAGGCCGGAGCCCCAGTGTGTGTGGGGCTGTGGAAGGGCTGCCGGGGGAAGGCGAGGGCCAGCAACACCTAGGAGGCCTGGCACCTTTCGTGTGGGAGCAGTCGCTGGACGTTTGCAATTTTGAGCTGGGCTCCGGCGCAGGTGCCGAGAGCGAGCAAGGCACGAACGTCGGCACTCTGAGCTGGCTGGCAAGGCTGGAGCCCCAGTGTGTGTGGGGCTGTGGAAGGGCTGCCGGGGGAAGGCAAGGGCCAGCAACACCTGGCAGTCCTGGCACCTTTCGTGTGGGAGCAGTCGCTGGACGTTTGCAATTTGGAGCTGGGCTCCGGCGCAGGTGCCGAGAGCGAGCAAGGCACGAACGTCGGCACCCTGAGCTGGCTGGCAAGGCCAGAGCCCCAGTGTGTGGTGGGCTGCGGAAGGGCTGCCGGGGGAAGGCGAGGGCCAGCAACACCTGGGAGTCCTGGCACCTTTCGTGTGGCAGCAGTCGCTGGACGTTTGCAATTTGGAGCTGGGCTCCGGCGCAGGTCCCGAGAGCGAGCAAGGCACGAACGTCGGCCCCCTGAGCTGGCTGGCAAGGCCAGAGCCCCAGTGTCTGTGGGGCTGTGGAAGGGCTGCCGGGGGAAGGCGAGGGCCAGCAACACCTGGCAGTCCTGGCACCTTTCGTGTGGGAGCAGTCGCTGGACGTTTGCAATTTCGGAGATCGGATCTGGCGCCAGCGCTGAGAGCGAGCAAGGCAACAACGTCAGCACTCTGGGCTGGCTGGCATGCTCAGAGCCAAAGTGTGTGTGGGGCTCTCGGTTTTCTGCCAAGGGAAGGCGAGGGCCAGCAACACCTGGCATTCCTGGCACCTTTCGTGTGGGAGCAGTCGCTGGACGTTTGCAATTTTGAGCTGGGCTCCGGCGCAGGTCCCGAGAGCGAGCAAGGCACGAACGTCGGCACCCTGAGCTGGCTGGCAAGGCCAGAGCCCCAGTGTCTGTGGGGCTGTGGAAGGGCTGCCGGGGGAAGGCGAGGGCCAGCAACACCTGGCAGGCCTGGCACCTTTCGTGTGGGAGCAGTCGCTGGACGTTTGCAATTTGGAACTGGGCTCCGGCACAGGTCCCGAGAGCGAGCAAGGCACGAACGTCGGCCCCCTGAGCTGGCTGGCAAGGCCAGAGCCCCAGTGTGTGGTGGGCTGTGGAAGGGCTGCCGGGGGAAGGCGAGGGCCAGCAACACCTGGGAGTCCTGGCACCTTTCGTGTGGCAGCAGTCGCTGGACGTTTGCAATTTTGAGCTGGGCTCCGGCGCAGGTACCGAGAGCGAGCAAGGCACGAACGTCGGCCCCCTGAGCTGGCTGGCAAGGCCAGAGCCCCAGTGTGTGTGGGGCTGTGGAAGGGCTGCCGGGGGAAGGCGAGGGCCAGCAACACATCAGAGTCCTGGCACCTTTGGTGTGGGGGTAATTGCTGGACGTTTGCAATTTCGAGCTGGGCTCCGGCGCAGGTCCCGAGAGCGAGCAAGTCACGAACGTCGGCACCCTGAGCTGGCTGGCAAGGCTGGAGCCCCAGTGTGTGTGGGGCTGTGGAAGGGCTGCCGGGGGAAGGCAAGGGCCAGCAACACCTGGCAGTCCTGGCACCTTTGGTGTGGGAGCAGTCGCTGGACGTTTGCAATTTTGAGCTGGGCTCCGGCGCAGGTGCCGAGAGCGAGCAAGGCACGAACGTCGGCACCCTGAGCTGGCTGGCAAGGCTGGAGCCCCAGTGCGTCTGGGGCTGTGGAAGGGCTGCCGGGGGAAGGCAAGGGCCAGCAACACCTGGCAGTCCTGTCACCTTTCGTGTGGGAGCAGTCGCTGGACGTTTGCAATTTTGAGCTGGGCTCCGGCGCAGGTCCCGAGAGCGAGCAAGGCACGAACGTCGGCCCCCTGAGCTGGCTGGCAAGGCCAGAGCCCCAGTGTGTGGTGGGCTGTGGAAGGGCTGCCGGGGGAAGGCGAGGGCCAGCAACACATCAGAGTCCTGGCACCTTTCGTGTGGCAGCAGTCGCTGGACGTTTGCAATTTTGAGCTGGGATCCGGCGCAGGTACCGAGAGCGAGCAAGGCACGAACGTCGGCACCCTGAGCTGGCTGGCAAGGCGAGAGCCCCAGTATCTGTGGGGCTGTGGAAGGGCTGCCGGGGGAAGGCGAGGGCCAGCAACACATCAGAGTCCTTGCACCTTTCGTGTGGGGGTAGTTGCTGGACGTTTGCAATTTCGAGCTGGGCTCCGGCGCAGGTCCCGAGAGCGAGCAAGGCACGAACGTCGGCACCCTGACCTGGCTGGCAAGGCCGGAGCCCCAGTGTGTGTGGGGCTGTGGAAGGGATGCCAGGGAGAGGCGAGGGCCAGCAACACATCAGAGTCCTGGCACCTTTTGTGTGGGAGCAGTCGCTGGATGTTTGCAATTTCGAGCTGGGCTCCGGCGCAGGTCCCGAGAGCGAGCAAGGCACGAACGTCGGCCCCCTGAGCTGGCTGGCAAGGCCAGAGCCCCAGTGTGTGTGGGGCTGTGGAAGGGCTGCCGGGGGAAGGCGAGGGCCAGCAACACATCAGAGTCCTGGCACCTTTTGTGTGGGAGCAGTCGCTGGACATTTGCTATTTTGAGCTGGGCTGCGGCGCAGGTCCCAAGAGCGAGCAAGGCACGAACGTCGGCACCCTGATCTGGCTGGCAAGGCCGGAGCCCCAGTGTGTGTGGGGCTGTGGAAGGGCTGCCGGGGGAAGGCGAGGGCCAGCAACACCTGGCAGTCCTGGCACCTTTCGTGTGGGAGCAGTCGCTGGACGTTTGCAATTTCGGAGATCGGATCTGGCGCCAGCGCTGAGAGCGAGCAAGGCAACAACGTCAGCACTCTGGGCTGGCTGGCATGCTCAGAGCCAAAGTTTGTGTGGGGCTGTCGGTTTTCTGCCAAGGGAAGGCGAGGGCCAGCAACACCTGGCATTCCTGGCACCTTTCGTGTGGGAGCAGTCGCTGGACGTTTGCAATTTTGAGCTGGGATCCGGCGCAGGTACCGAGAGCGAGCAAGGCACGAACGTCGGCCCCCTGAGCTGGCTGGCAAGGCCAGAGCCCCAGTGTCTGTGGGGCTGTGGAAGGGCTGCCGGGGGAAGGCGAGGGCCAGCAACACATCAGAGTCCTGGCACCTTTGGTGTGGGGGTAATTGCTGGACGTTTGCAATTTCGAGCTGGGCTCCGGCGCAGGTACCGAGAGCGAGCAAGTCACGAACGTCGGCACCCTGACCTGCCTGGCAAGGCCGGAGCCCCAGTGCGTCTGGGGCTGTGGAAGGGCTGCCAAGGGAAAGCGAGGGCCAGCAACACCTGGCAGGCCTGGCACCTTTCGTGTGGGAGCAGTCGCTGGTCGTTTGCAATTTTGAGCTGGGCTCCGGCGCAGGTCCCGAGAGCGAGCAAGGCACGAACGTCGGCACCCTGACCTGGCTGGCAAGGCCGGAGCCCCAGTGTGTGTGGGGCTGTGGAAGGGCTGCCAGGGAGAGGCGAGGGCCAGCAACACACCTGGGAGGCCTGGCACCTTTCGTGTGGGAGCAGTCGCTGGACGTTTGCAATTTGGAGCTGGGCTCCGGCGCAGGTCCCGAGAGCGAGCAAGGCACGAACGTCGGCCCCCTGACCTGGCTGGCAAGGCCGGAGCCCCAGTGTGTGTGGGGCTGTGGAAGGGCTGCCAGGGAGAGGCGAGGGCCAGCAACACATCAGAGTCCTGGCACCTTTCGTGTGGGAGCAGTCGCTGGACGTTTGCAATTTCGGAGATCGGATCTGGCGCCAGCGCTGAGAGCGAGCAAGGCAACAACGTCAGCACTCTGGGCTGGCTGGCATGCTCAGAGCCAAAGTGTGTGTGGGGCTGTCGGTTTTCTGCCAAGGGAAGGCGAGGGCCAGCAACACCTGGCATTCCTGGCACCTTTCGTGTGGGAGCAGTCGCTGGACGTTTGCAATTTTGAGCTGGGCTCCGGCGCAGGTACCGAGAGCGAGCAAGGCACGAACGTCGGCACCCTGAGCTGGCTGGCAAGGCCAGAGCCCCAGTGTCTGTGGGGCTGTGGAAGGGCTGCCGGGGGAAGGCGAGGGCCAGCAACACCTGGCAGGCCTGGCACCTTTCGTGTGGGAGCAGTCGCTGGACGTTTGCAATTTGGAGCTGGGCTCCGGCGCAGGTCCCGAGAGCGAGCAAGGCACGAACGTCGGCCCCCTGAGCTGGCTGGCAAGGCCAGAGCCCCAGTGTGTGGTGGGCTGTGGAAGGGCTGCCGGGGGAAGGCGAGGGCCAGCAACACCTGGGAGTCCTGGCACCTTTCGTGTGGCAGCAGTCGCTGGACGTTTGCAATTTTGAGCTGGGCTCCGGCGCAGGTCCCGAGAGCGAGCAAGGCACGAACGTCGGCCCCCTGAGCTGGCTGGCAAGGCCAGAGCCCCAGTGTGTGTGGGGCTGTGGAAGGGCTGCCGGGGGAAGGCGAGGGCCAGCAACACATCAGAGTCCTGGCACCTTTGGTGTGGGGGTAATTGCTGGACGTTTGCAATTTCGAGCTGGGCTCTGGCGCAGGTACCGAGAGCGAGCAAGTCACGAACGTCGGCACCCTGAGCTGGCTGGCAAGGCTGGAGCCCCAGTGTGTGTGGGGCTGTGGAAGGGCTGCCGGGGGAAGGCAAGGGCCAGCAACACCTGGCAGTCCTGGCACCTTTCGTGTGGGAGCAGTCGCTGGTCGTTTGCAATTTTGAGCTGGGCTCCGGCGCAGGTCCCGAGAGCGAGCAAGGCACGAACGTCGGCACCCTGAGCTGGCTGGCAAGGCCAGAGCCCCAGTGTGTGGTGGGCTGTGGAAGGGCTGCCGGGGGAAGGCGAGGGCCAGCAACACCTGGGAGTCCTGGCACCTTTCGTGTGGCAGCAGTCGCTGGACGTTTGCAATTTTGAGCTGGGCTCCGGCGCAGGTCCCGAGAGCGAGCAAGGCACGAACGTCGGCCCCCTGAGCTGGCTGGCAAGGCCAGAGCCCCAGTGTCTGTGGGGCTGTGGAAGGGCTGCCGGGGGAAGGCGAGGGCCAGCAACACATCAGAGTCCTGGCACCTTTGGTGTGGGGGTAATTGCTGGACGTTTGCAATTTCGAGCTGGGCTCCGGCGCAGGTACCGAGAGCGAGCAAGTCACGAACGTCGGCACCCTGACCTGCCTGGCAAGGCCGGAGCCCCAGTGCGTCTGGGGCTGTGGAAGGGCTGCCAGGGGAAGGCGAGGGCCAGCAACACCTGGGAGGCCTGGCACCTTTCGTGTGGGAGCAGTCGCTGGTCGTTTGCAATTTTGAGCTGGGCTCCGGCGCAGGTCCCGAGAGCGAGCAAGGCACGAACGTCGGCACCCTGACCTGGCTGGCAAGGCCGGAGCCCCAGTGTGTGTGGGGCTGTGGAAGGGCTGCCAGGGAGAGGCGAGGGCCAGCAACACACCTGGGAGGCCTGGCACCTTTCGTGTGGGAGCAGTCGCTGGACGTTTGCAATTTTGAGCTGGGCTCCGGCGCAGGTCCCGAGAGCGAGCAAGGCACGAACGTCGGCCCCCTGACCTGGCTGGCAAGGCCGGAGCCCCAGTGTGTGTGGGGCTGTGGAAGGGCTGCCAGGGAGAGGCGAGGGCCAGCAACACATCAGAGTCCTGGCACCTTTCGTGTGGGAGCAGTCGCTGGACGTTTGCAATTTCGGAGATCGGATCTGGCGCCAGCGCTGAGAGCGAGCAAGGCAACAACGTCAGCACTCTGGGCTGGCTGGCATGCTCAGAGCCAAAGTGTGTGTGGGGCTGTCGGTTTTCTGCCAAGGGAAGGCGAGGGCCAGCAACACCTGGCATTCCTGGCACCTTTCGTGTGGGAGCAGTCGCTGGACGTTTGCAATTTTGAGCTGGGCTCCGGCGCAGGTACCGAGAGCGAGCAAGGCACGAACGTCGGCACCCTGAGCTGGCTGGCAAGGCCAGAGCCCCAGTGTCTGTGGGGCTGTGGAAGGGCTGCCGGGGGAAGGCGAGGGCCAGCAACACCTGGCAGGCCTGGCACCTTTCGTGTGGGAGCAGTCGCTGGACGTTTGCAATTTGGAGCTGGGCTCCGGCGCAGGTCCCGAGAGCGAGCAAGGCACGAACGTCGGCCCCCTGAGCTGGCTGGCAAGGCCAGAGCCCCAGTGTGTGGTGGGCTGTGGAAGGGCTGCCGGGGGAAGGCGAGGGCCAGCAACACCTGGGAGGCCTGGCACCTTTCGTGTGGCAGCAGTCGCTGGACGTTTGCAATTTTGAGCTGGGCTCCGGCGCAGGTCCCGAGAGCGAGCAAGGCACGAACGTCGGCCCCCTGAGCTGGCTGGCAAGGCCAGAGCCCCAGTGTGTGTGGGGCTGTGGAAGGGCTGCCGGGGGAAGGCGAGGGCCAGCAACACATCAGAGTCCTGGCACCTTTGGTGTGGGGGTAATTGCTGGACGTTTGCAATTTCGAGCTGGGCTCCGGCGCAGGTACCGAGAGCGAGCAAGTCACGAACGTCGGCACCCTGAGCTGGCTGGCAAGGCTGGAGCCCCAGTGTGTGTGGGGCTGTGGAAGGGCTGCCGGGGGAAGGCGAGGGCCAGCAACACCTGGCAGTCCTGGCACCTTTCGTGTGGGAGCAGTCGCTGGTCGTTTGCAATTTTGAGCTGGGCTCCGGCGCAGGTCCCGAGAGCGAGCAAGGCACGAACGTCGGCACCCTGAGCTGGCTGGCAAGGCCAGAGCCCCAGTGTGTGGTGGGCTGTGGAAGGGCTGCCGGGGGAAGGCGAGGGCCAGCAACACCTGGGAGTCCTGGCACCTTTCGTGTGGCAGCAGTCGCTGGACGTTTGCAATTTTGAGCTGGGCTCCGGCGCAGGTCCCGAGAGCGAGCAAGGCACGAACGTCGGCCCCCTGAGCTGGCTGGCAAGGCCAGAGCCCCAGTGTCTGTGGGGCTGTGGAAGGGCTGCCGGGGGAAGGCGAGGGCCAGCAACACATCAGAGTCCTGGCACCTTTGGTGTGGGGGTAATTGCTGGACGTTTGCAATTTCGAGCTGGGATCCGGCGCAGGTACCGAGAGCGAGCAAGGCACGAACGTCGGCACCCTGAGCTGGCTGGCAAGGCGAGAGCCCCAGTATCTGTGGGGCTGTGGAAGGGCTGCCGGGGGAAGGCGAGGGCCAGCAACACATCAGAGTCCTTGCACCTTTCGTGTGGGGGTAGTTGCTGGACGTTTGCAATTTCGAGCTGGGCTCCGGCGCAGGTCCCGAGAGCGAGCAAGGCACGAACGTCGGCACCCTGACCTGGCTGGCAAGGCCGGAGCCCCAGTGTGTGTGGGGCTGTGGAAGGGCTGCCAGGGAGAGGCGAGGGCCAGCAACACATCAGAGTCCTGGCACCTTTCGTGTGGGAGCAGTCGCTGGATGTTTGCAATTTTGAGCTGGGCTCCGGCGCAGGTCCCGAGAGCGAGCAAGGCACGAACGTCGGCCCCCTGAGCTGGCTGGCAAGGCCAGAGCCCCAGTGTGTGTGGGGCTGTGGAAGGGCTGCCGGGGGAAGGCGAGGGCCAGCAACACCTGGGAGTCCTGGCACCTTTTGTGTGGGAGCAGTCGCTGGACATTTGCAATTTTGAGCTGGGCTCCGGCGCAGGTCCCGAGAGCGAGCAAGGCACGAACGTCGGCACCCTGATCTGGCTGGCAAGGCCGGAGCCCCAGTGTGTGTGGGGCTGTGGAAGGGCTGCCGGGGGAAGGCGAGGGCCAGCAACACCTGGCAGTCCTGGCACCTTTCGTGTGGGAGCAGTCGCTGGACGTTTGCAATTTCGGAGATCGGATCTGGCGCCAGCGCTGAGAGCGAGCAAGGCAACAACGTCAGCACTCTGGGCTGGCTGGCATGCTCAGAGCCAAAGTGTGTGTGGGGCTGTCGGTTTTCTGCCAAGGGAAGGCGAGGGCCAGCAACACCTGGCATTCCTGGCACCTTTCGTGTGGGAGCAGTCGCTGGACGTTTGCAATTTTGAGCTGGGCTCCGGCACAGGTCCCGAGAGCGAGCAAGGCACGAACGTCGGCACCCTGAGCTGGCTGGCAAGGCCAGAGCCCCAGTGTCTGTGGGGCTGTGGAAGGGCTGCCAAGGGAAAGCGAGGGCCAGCAACACCTGGCAGGCCTGGCACCTTTCGTGTGGGAGCAGTCGCTGGACGTTTGCAATTTTGAGCTGGGCTCCGGTGCAGGTCCCGAGAGCGAGCAAGGCACGAACGTCGGCCCCCTGAGCTGGCTGGCAAGGCCAGAGCCCCAGTGTGTGGTGGGCTGTGGAAGGGCTGCCGGGGGAAGGCGAGGGCCAGCAACACCTGGGAGTCCTGGCACCTTTCGTGTGGCAGCAGTCGCTGGACGTTTGCAATTTTGAGCTGGGCTCCGGCGCAGGTCCCGAGAGCGAGCAAGGCACGAACGTCGGCCCCCTGAGCTGGCTGGCAAGGCCAGAGCCCCAGTGTCTGTGGGGCTGTGGAAGGGCTGCCGGGGGAAGGCAAGGGCCAGCAACACATCAGAGTCCTGGCACCTTTGGTGTGGGGGTAATTGCTGGACGTTTGCAATTTCGAGCTGGGCTCCGGCGCAGGTACCGAGAGCGAGCAAGTCACGAACGTCGGCACCCTGAGCTGGCTGGCAAGGCCAGAGCCCCAGTGCGTCTGGGGCTGTGGAAGGGCTGCCAGGGGAAGGCAAGGGCCAGCAACATCTGGGAGTCCTGGTGCATTTGGTGTGGGAGCAGTCGCTGGTCGTTTGCAATTTTGAGCTGGGCTCCGGCGCAGGTCCCGAGAGCGAGCAAGTCACGAACGTCGGCACTCTGACCTGGCTGGCAAGGCCGGAGCCCCAGTGTGTGTGGGGCTGTGGAAGGGCTGCCAGGGAGAGGCGAGGGCCAGCAACACATCAGAGTCCTGGCACCTTTCGTGTGGGAGCAGTCGCTGGACGTTTGCAATTTTGAGCTGTGCTACGGCACAGGTCCCAAGAGCGAGCAAGGCACGAACGTCGGCACCCTGAGCTGGCTGGCAAGGCCGGAGCCCCAGTGTGTGTGGGGCTGTGGAAGGGCTGCCGGGGGAAGGCAAGGGCCAGCAACACCTGGCAGTCCTGGCACCTTTCGTGTGGGAGCAGTCGCTGGACGTTTGCAATTTCGAGCTGGGCTCCGGCGCAGGTACCGAGAGCGAGCAAGGCACGAACGTCGGCACCCTGAGCTGGCTGGCAAGGCCAGAGCCCCAGTGTGTGGTGGGCTGTGGAAGGGCTGCCGGGGGAAGGCGAGGGCCAGCAACACCTGGGAGTCCTGGCACCTTTCGTGTGGCAGCAGTCGCTGGACGTTTGCAATTTTGAGCTGGGCTCCGGCGCAGGTCCCGAGAGCGAGCAAGGCACGAACGTCGGCCCCCTGAGCTGGCTGGCAAGGCCAGAGCCCCAGTGTCTGTGGGGCTGTGGAAGGGCTGCCGGGGGAAGGCGAGGGCCAGCAACACATCAGAGTCCTGGCACCTTTGGTGTGGGGGTAATTGCTGGACGTTTGCAATTTCGAGCTGGGATCCGGCGCAGGTACCGAGAGCGAGCAAGGCACGAACGTCGGCACCCTGAGCTGGCTGGCAAGGCGAGAGCCCCAGTATCTGTGGGGCTGTGGAAGGGCTGCCGGGGGAAGGCGAGGGCCAGCAACACATCAGAGTCCTTGCACCTTTCGTGTGGGGGTAGTTGCTGGACGTTTGCAATTTCGAGCTGGGCTCCGGCGCAGGTCCCGAGAGCGAGCAAGGCACGAACGTCGGCACCCTGACCTGGCTGGCAAGGCCGGAGCCCCAGTGTGTGTGGGGCTGTGGAAGGGCTGCCAGGGAGAGGCGAGGGCCAGCAACACATCAGAGTCCTGGCACCTTTCGTGTGGGAGCAGTCGCTGGATGTTTGCAATTTTGAGCTGGGCTCCGGCGCAGGTCCCGAGAGCGAGCAAGGCACGAAAGTCGGCCCCCTGAGCTGGCTGGCAAGGCCAGAGCCCCAGTGTGTGTGGGGCTGTGGAAGGGCTGCCGGGGGAAGGCGAGGGCCAGCAACACATCAGAGTCCTGGCACCTTTTGTGTGGGAGCAGTCGCTGGACATTTGCTATTTTGAGCTGGGCTGCGGCGCAGGTCCCGAGAGCGAGCAAGGCACGAACGTCGGCACCCTGATCTGGCTGGCAAGGCCGGAGCCCCAGTGTGTGTGGGGCTGTGGAAGGGCTGCCGGGGGAAGGCGAGGGCCAGCAACACCTGGCAGTCCTGGCACCTTTCGTGTGGGAGCAGTCGCTGGACGTTTGCAATTTCGGAGATCGGATCTGGCGCCAGCGCTGAGAGCGAGCAAGGCAACAACGTCAGCACTCTGGGCTGGCTGGCATGCTCAGAGCCAAAGTGTGTGTGGGGCTGTCGGTTTTCTGCCAAGGGAAGGCGAGGGCCAGCAACACCTGGCATTCCTGGCACCTTTCGTGTGGGAGCAGTCGCTGGACGTTTGCAATTTTGAGCTGGGCTCCGGCACAGGTCCCGAGAGCGAGCAAGGCACGAACGTCGGCACCCTGAGCTGGCTGGCAAGGCCAGAGCCCCAGTGTCTGTGGGGCTGTGGAAGGGCTGCCAAGGGAAAGCGAGGGCCAGCAACACCTGGCAGGCCTGGCACCTTTCGTGTGGGAGCAGTCGCTGGACGTTTGCAATTTTGAGCTGGGCTCCGGTGCAGGTCCCGAGAGCGAGCAAGGCACGAACGTCGGCCCCCTGAGCTGGCTGGCAAGGCCAGAGCCCCAGTGTGTGGTGGGCTGTGGAAGGGCTGCCGGGGGAAGGCGAGGGCCAGCAACACCTGGGAGTCCTGGCACCTTTCGTGTGGCAGCAGTCGCTGGACGTTTGCAATTTTGAGCTGGGCTCCGGCGCAGGTCCCGAGAGCGAGCAAGGCACGAACGTCGGCCCCCTGAGCTGGCTGGCAAGGCCAGAGCCCCAGTGTCTGTGGGGCTGTGGAAGGGCTGCCGGGGGAAGGCGAGGGCCAGCAACACATCAGAGTCCTGGCACCTTTGGTGTGGGGGTAATTGCTGGACGTTTGCAATTTCGAGCTGGGCTCCGGCGCAGGTACCGAGAGCGAGCAAGTCACGAACGTCGGCACCCTGAGCTGGCTGGCAAGGCCGGAGCCCCAGTGCGTCTGGGGCTGTGGAAGGGCTGCCAGGGGAAGGCAAGGGCCAGCAACATCTGGGAGTCCTGGTGCCTTTGGTGTGGGAGCAGTCGCTGGTCGTTTGCAATTTTGAGCTGGGCTCCGGCGCAGGTCCCGAGAGCGAGCAAGTCACGAACGTCGGCACTCTGACCTGGCTGGCAAGGCCGGAGCCCCAGTGTGTGTGGGGCTGTGGAAGGGCTGCCAGGGAGAGGCGAGGGCCAGCAACACATCAGAGTCCTGGCACCTTTCGTGTGGGAGCAGTCGCTGGACGTTTGCAATTTTGAGCTGTGCTACGGCACAGGTACCGAGAGCGAGCAAGGCACGAACGTCGGCACCCTGAGCTGGCTGGCAAGGCCGGAGCCCCAGTGTGTGTGGGGCTGTGGAAGGGCTGCCGGGGGAAGGCAAGGGCCAGCAACACCTGGCAGTCCTGGCACCTTTCGTGTGGGAGCAGTCGCTGGACGTTTGCAATTTCGAGCTGGGCTCCGGCGCAGGTACCGAGAGCGAGCAAGGCACTAACATCGGCCCCCTGAGCTGGCTGGCAAGGCCAGAGCCCCAGTTTGTGTGGGGCTGTGGAAGGGCTGCCGGGGGAAGGCGAGGGCCAGCAACACATCAGAGTCCTGGCACCTTTCGTGTGGGAGCAGTCGCTGGACATTTACTATTTTGAGCTGGGCTCCGGCGCAGGTCCCGAGAGCGAGCAAGGCACGAACGTCGGCCCCCTGAGCTGGCTGGCAAGGCCAGAGCCCCAGTGTGTGGTGGGCTGTGGAAGGGCTGCCAAGGGAAGGCGAGGGCCGTCAACACCTGGGAGTCCTGGCACATTTCGTGTGGGAGCAGTCGCTGGACGTTTGCAATTTTGAGCTGGGCTCCGGCGCAGGTACCGAGAGCGAGCAAGGCACGAACGTCGGCACCCTGAGCTGGCTGGCAAGGCTGGAGCCCCAGTGTGTGTGGGGCTGTGGAAGGGCTGCCGGGGGAAGGCGAGGGCCAGCAACACCTAGGAGGCCTGGCACCTTTCGTGTGGGAGCAGTCGCTGGACGTTTGCAATTTTGAGCTGGGCTCCGGCGCAGGTGCCGAGAGCGAGCAAGGCACGAACGTCGGCACCCTGAGCTGGCTGGCAAGGCCAGAGCCCCAGTGTGTGGTGGGCTGCGGAACGGCTGCCGGGGGAAGGCGAGGGCCAGCAACACCTGGGAGTCCTGGCACCTTTCGTGTGGCAGCAGTTGCTGGACGTTTGCAATTTTGAGCTGGGCTCCGGCGCAGGTCCCGAGAGCGAGCAAGGCACGAACGTCGGCCCCCTGAGCTGGCTGGCAAGGCCAGAGCCCCAGTGTCTGTGGGGCTGTGGAAGGGCTGCCGGGGGAAGGCGAGGGCCAGCAACACATCAGAGTCCTGGCACCTTTGGTGTGGGGGTAATTGCTGGACGTTTGCAATTTCGAGCTGGGCTCCGGCGCAGGTACCGAGAGCGAGCAAGTCACGAACGTCGGCACCCTGAGCTGGCTGGCAAGGCCGGAGCCCCAGTGCGTCTGGGGCTGTGGAAGGGCTGCCAGGGGAAGGCGAGGGCCAGCAACACCTGGGAGGCCTGGCACCTTTCGTGTGGGAGCAGTCGCTGGTCGTTTGCAATTTTGAGCTGGGCTCCGGCGCAGGTCCCGAGAGCGAGCAAGGCACGAACGTCGGCACCCTGACCTGGCTGGCAAGGCCGGAGCCCCAGTGTGTGTGGGGCTGTGGAAGGGCTGCCAGGGAGAGGCGAGGGCCAGCAACACACCTGGGAGGCCTGGCACCTTTCGTGTGGGAGCAGTCGCTGGACGTTTGCAATTTGGAGCTGGGCTCCGGCGCAGGTCCCGAGAGCGAGCAAGGCACGAACGTCGGCCCCCTGACCTGGCTGGCAAGGCCGGAGCCCCAGTGTGTGTGGGGCTGTGGAAGGGCTGCCGGGGGAAGGCGAGGGCCAGCAACACATCAGAGTCCTGGCACCTTTCGTGTGGGAGCAGTCGCTGGACGTTTGCAATTTCGGAGATCGGATCTGGCGCCAGCGCTGAGAGCGAGCAAGGCAACAACGTCAGCACTCTGGGCTGGCTGGCATGCTCAGAGCCAAAGTGTGTGTGGGGCTGTCGGTTTTCTGCCAAGGGAAGGCGAGGGCCAGCAACACCTGGCATTCCTGGCACCTTTCGTGTGGGAGCAGTCGCTGGACGTTTGCAATTTTGAGCTGGGCTCCGGCGCAGGTCCCGAGAGCGAGCAAGGCACGAACGTCGGCACCCTGAGCTGGCTGGCAAGGCCAGAGCCCCAGTGTCTGTGGGGCTGTGGAAGGGCTGCCGGGGGAAGGCGAGGGCCAGCAACACCTGGCAGGCCTGGCACCTTTCGTGTGGGAGCAGTCGCTGGACGTTTGCAATTTGGAGCTGGGCTCCGGCGCAGGTCCCGAGAGCGAGCAAGGCACGAACGTCGGCCCCCTGAGCTGGCTGGCAAGGCCAGAGCCCCAGTGTGTGGTGGGCTGTGGAAGGGCTGCCGGGGGAAGGCGAGGGCCAGCAACACCTGGGAGTCCTGGCACCTTTCGTGTGGCAGCAGTCGCTGGACGTTTGCAATTTCGAGATGGGCTCCGGCGCAGGTACCGAGAGCGAGCAAGGCACGAACGTCGGCCCCCTGAGCTGGCTGGCAAGGCCAGAGCCCCAGTGTGTGTGGGGCTGTGGAAGGGCTGCCGGGGGAAGGCGAGGGCCAGCAACACATCAGAGTCCTGGCACCTTTGGTGTGGGGGTAATTGCTGGACGTTTGCAATTTCGAGCTGGGCTCCGGCGCAGGTACCGAGAGCGAGCAAGTCACGAACGTCGGCACCCTGAGCTGGCTGGCAAGGCTGGAGCCCCAGTGTGTGTGGGGCTGTGGAAGGGCTGCCGGGGGAAGGCAAGGGCCAGCAACACCTGGGAGGCCTGGCACCTTTCGTGTGGGAGCAGTCGCTGGTCGTTTGCAATTTTGAGCTGGGCTCCGGCGCAGGTCCCGAGAGCGAGCAAGGCACGAACGTCGGCACCCTGACCTGGCTGGCAAGGCCGGAGCCCCAGTGTGTGTGGGGCTGTGGAAGGGCTGCCAGGGAGAGGCGAGGGCCAGCAACACACCTGGGAGGCCTGGCACCTTTCGTGTGGGAGCAGTCGCTGGACGTTTGCAATTTGGAGCTGGGCTCCGGCGCAGGTCCCGAGAGCGAGCAAGGCACGAACGTCGGCCCCCTGACCTGGCTGGCAAGGCCGGAGCCCCAGTGTGTGTGGGGCTGTGGAAGGGCTGCCAGGGAGAGGCGAGGGCCAGCAACACATCAGAGTCCTGGCACCTTTCGTGTGGGAGCAGTCGCTGGACGTTTGCAATTTCGGAGATCGGATCTGGCGCCAGCGCTGAGAGCGAGCAAGGCAACAACGTCAGCACTCTGGGCTGGCTGGCATGCTCAGAGCCAAAGTGTGTGTGGGGCTGTCGGTTTTCTGCCAAGGGAAGGCGAGGGCCAGCAACACCTGGCATTCCTGGCACCTTTCGTGTGGGAGCAGTCGCTGGACGTTTGCAATTTTGAGCTGGGCTCCGGCGCAGGTCCCGAGAGCGAGCAAGGCACGAACGTCGGCACCCTGAGCTGGCTGGCAAGGCCAGAGCCCCAGTGTCTGTGGGGCTGTGGAAGGGCTGCCGGGGGAAGGCGAGGGCCAGCAACACCTGGCAGGCCTGGCACCTTTCGTGTGGGAGCAGTCGCTGGACGTTTGCAATTTGGAGCTGGGCTCCGGCGCAGGTCCCGAGAGCGAGCAAGGCACGAACGTCGGCCCCCTGAGCTGGCTGGCAAGGCCAGAGCCCCAGTGTGTGGTGGGCTGTGGAAGGGCTGCCGGGGGAAGGCGAGGGCCAGCAACACCTGGGAGTCCTGGCACCTTTCGTGTGGCAGCAGTCGCTGGACGTTTGCAATTTCGAGATGGGCTCCGGCGCAGGTACCGAGAGCGAGCAAGGCACGAACGTCGGCCCCCTGAGCTGGCTGGCAAGGCCAGAGCCCCAGTGTGTGTGGGGCTGTGGAAGGGCTGCCGGGGGAAGGCGAGGGCCAGCAACACATCAGAGTCCTGGCACCTTTGGTGTGGGGGTAATTGCTGGACGTTTGCAATTTCGAGCTGGGCTCCGGCGCAGGTACCGAGAGCGAGCAAGTCACGAACGTCGGCACCCTGAGCTGGCTGGCAAGGCTGGAGCCCCAGTGTGTGTGGGGCTGTGGAAGGGCTGCCGGGGGAAGGCAAGGGCCAGCAACACCTGGCAGTCCTGGCACCTTTCGTGTGGGAGCAGTCGCTGGTCGTTTGCAATTTTGAGCTGGGCTCCGGCGCAGGTCCCGAGAGCGAGCAAGGCACGAACGTCGGCCCCCTGAGCTGGCTGGCAAGGCCAGAGCCCCAGTGTGTGGTGGGCTGTGGAAGGGCTGCCGGGGGAAGGCGAGGGCCAGCAACACCTGGGAGTCCTGGCACCTTTCGTGTGGCAGCAGTCGCTGGACGTTTGCAATTTTGAGCTGGGCTCCGGCGCAGGTGCCGAGAGCGAGCAAGGCACGAACGTCGGCCCCCTGAGCTGGCTGGCAAGGCCAGAGCCCCAGTGTGTGTGGGGCTGTGGAAGGGCTGCCGGGGGAAGGCGAGGGCCAGCAACACATCAGAGTCCTGGCACCTTTGGTGTGGGGGTAATTGCTGGACGTTTGCAATTTCGAGCTGGGCTCCGGCGCAGGTACCGAGAGCGAGCAAGGCACGAACGTCGGCACCCTGAGCTGGCTGGCAAGGCGAGAGCCCCAGTATCTGTGGGGCTGTGGAAGGGCTGCCGGGGGAAGGCGAGGGCCAGCAACACATCAGAGTCCTTGCACCTTTCGTGTGGGGGTAGTTGCTGGACGTTTGCAATTTCGAGCTGGGCTCCGGCGCAGGTCCCGAGAGCGAGCAAGGCACGAACGTCGGCACTCTGACCTGGCTGGCAAGGCCGGAGCCCCAGTGTGTGTGGGGCTGTGGAAGGGCTGCCAGGGAGAGGCGAGGGCCAGCAACACATCAGAGTCCTGGCACCTTTCGTGTGGGAGCAGTCGCTGGATGTTTGCAATTTTGAGCTGGGCTCCGGCGCAGGTCCCGAGAGCGAGCAAGGCACGAACGTCGGCCCCCTGAGCTGGCTGGCAAGGCCAGAGCCCCAGTGTGTGTGGGGCTGTGGAAGGGCTGCCGGGGGAAGGCGAGGGCCAGCAACACATCAGAGTCCTGGCACCTTTTGTGTGGGAGCAGTCGCTGGACATTTGCTATTTTGAGCTGGGCTCCGGCGCAGGTCCCGAGAGCGAGCAAGGCACGAACGTCGGCACCCTGATCTGGCTGGCAAGGCCGGAGCCCCAGTGTGTGTGGGGCTGTGGAAGGGCTGCCGGGGGAAGGCGAGGGCCAGCAACACCTGGCAGTCCTGGCACCTTTCGTGTGGGAGCAGTCGCTGGACGTTTGCAATTTGGAGCTGGGCTCCGGCGCAGGTCCCGAGAGCGAGCAAGGCACGAACGTCGGCCCCCTGACCTGGCTGGCAAGGCCGGAGCCCCAGTGTGTGTGGGGCTGTGGAAGGGCTGCCAGGGAGAGGCGAGGGCCAGCAACACATCAGAGTCCTGGCACCTTTCGTGTGGGAGCAGTCGCTGGACGTTTGCAATTTCGGAGATCGGATCTGGCGCCAGCGCTGAGAGCGAGCAAGGCAACAACGTCAGCACTCTGGGCTGGCTGGCATGCTCAGAGCCAAAGTGTGTGTGGGGCTCTCGGTTTTCTGCCAAGGGAAGGCGAGGGCCAGCAACACCTGGCATTCCTGGCACCTTTCGTGTGGGAGCAGTCGCTGGACGTTTGCAATTTTGAGCTGGGCTCCGGCGCAGGTCCCGAGAGCGAGCAAGGCACGAACGTCGGCACCCTGAGCTGGCTGGCAAGGCCAGAGCCCCAGTGTCTGTGGGGCTGTGGAAGGGCTGCCGGGGGAAGGCGAGGGCCAGCAACACCTGGCAGGCCTGGCACCTTTCGTGTGGGAGCAGTCGCTGGACGTTTGCAATTTGGAGCTGGGCTCCGGCGCAGGTCCCGAGAGCGAGCAAGGCACGAACGTCGGCCCCCTGAGCTGGCTGGCAAGGCCAGAGCCCCAGTGTGTGGTGGGCTGTGGAAGGGCTGCCGGGGGAAGGCGAGGGCCAGCAACACCTGGGAGTCCTGGCACCTTTCGTGTGGCAGCAGTCGCTGGACGTTTGCAATTTTGAGCTGGGCTCCGGCGCAGGTACCGAGAGCGAGCAAGGCACGAACGTCGGCCCCCTGAGCTGGCTGGCAAGGCCAGAGCCCCAGTGTGTGTGGGGCTGTGGAAGGGCTGCCGGGGGAAGGCGAGGGCCAGCAACACATCAGAGTCCTGGCACCTTTGGTGTGGGGGTAATTGCTGGACGTTTGCAATTTCGAGCTGGGCTCCGGCGCAGGTACCGAGAGCGAGCAAGTCACGAACGTCGGCACCCTGAGCTGGCTGGCAAGGCTGGAGCCCCAGTGTGTGTGGGGCTGTGGAAGGGCTGCCGGGGGAAGGCAAGGGCCAGCAACACCTGGCAGTCCTGGCACCTTTCGTGTGGGAGCAGTCGCTGGTCGTTTGCAATTTTGAGCTGGGCTCCGGCGCAGGTCCCGAGAGCGAGCAAGGCACGAACGTCGGCCCCCTGAGCTGGCTGGCAAGGCCAGAGCCCCAGTGTGTGGTGGGCTGTGGAAGGGCTGCCGGGGGAAGGCGAGGGCCAGCAACACCTGGGAGTCCTGGCACCTTTCGTGTGGCAGCAGTCGCTGGACGTTTGCAATTTTGAGCTGGGCTCCGGCGCAGGTGCCGAGAGCGAGCAAGGCACGAACGTCGGCCCCCTGAGCTGGCTGGCAAGGCCAGAGCCCCAGTGTGTGTGGGGCTGTGGAAGGGCTGCCGGGGGAAGGCGAGGGCCAGCAACACATCAGAGTCCTGGCACCTTTGGTGTGGGGGTAATTGCTGGACGTTTGCAATTTCGAGCTGGGCTCCGGCGCAGGTACCGAGAGCGAGCAAGGCACGAACGTCGGCACCCTGAGCTGGCTGGCAAGGCGAGAGCCCCAGTATCTGTGGGGCTGTGGAAGGGCTGCCGGGGGAAGGCGAGGGCCAGCAACACATCAGAGTCCTTGCACCTTTCGTGTGGGGGTAGTTGCTGGACGTTTGCAATTTCGAGCTGGGCTCCGGCGCAGGTCCCGAGAGCGAGCAAGGCACGAACGTCGGCACCCTGACCTGGCTGGCAAGGCCGGAGCCCCAGTGTGTGTGGGGCTGTGGAAGGGCTGCCAGGGAGAGGCGAGGGCCAGCAACACATCAGAGTCCTGGCACCTTTCGTGTGGGAGCAGTCGCTGGATGTTTGCAATTTTGAGCTGGGCTCCGGCGCAGGTCCCGAGAGCGAGCAAGGCACGAACGTCGGCCCCCTGAGCTGGCTGGCAAGGCCAGAGCCCCAGTGTGTGTGGGGCTGTGGAAGGGCTGCCGGGGGAAGGCGAGGGCCAGCAACACATCAGAGTCCTGGCACCTTTTGTGTGGGAGCAGTCGCTGGACATTTGCTATTTTGAGCTGGGCTCCGGCGCAGGTCCCGAGAGCGAGCAAGGCACGAACGTCGGCACCCTGATCTGGCTGGCAAGGCCGGAGCCCCAGTGTGTGTGGGGCTGTGGAAGGGCTGCCGGGGGAAGGCGAGGGCCAGCAACACCTGGCAGTCCTGGCACCTTTCGTGTGGGAGCAGTCGCTGGACGTTTGCAATTTCGGAGATCGGATCTGGCGCCAGCGCTGAGAGCGAGCAAGGCAACAACGTCAGCACTCTGGGCTGGCTGGCATGCTCAGAGCCAAAGTGTGTGTGGGGCTGTCGGTTTTCTGCCAAGGGAAGGCGAGGGCCAGCAACACCTGGCATTCCTGGCACCTTTCGTGTGGCAGCAGTCGCTGGACGTTTGCAATTTTGAGCTGGGCTCCGGCGCAGGTCCCGAGAGCGAGCAAGGCACGAACGTCGGCCCCCTGAGCTGGCTGGCAAGGCCAGAGCCCCAGTGTCTGTGGGGCTGTGGAAGGGCTGCCGGGGGAAGGCGAGGGCCAGCAACACATCAGAGTCCTGGCACCTTTGGTGTGGGGGTAATTGCTGGACGTTTGCAATTTCGAGCTGGGCTCCGGCGCAGGTACCGAGAGCGAGCAAGTCACGAACGTCGGCACCCTGAGCTGGCTGGCAAGGCCGGAGCCCCAGTGCGTCTGGGGCTGTGGAAGGGCTGCCAGGGGAAGGCAAGGGCCAGCAACATCTGGGAGTCCTGGTGCCTTTGGTGTGGGAGCAGTCGCTGGTCGTTTGCAATTTTGAGCTGGGCTCCGGCGCAGGTCCCGAGAGCGAGCAAGTCACGAACGTCGGCACTCTGACCTGGCTGGCAAGGCCGGAGCCCCAGTGTGTGTGGGGCTGTGGAAGGGCTGCCAGGGAGAGGCGAGGGCCAGCAACACATCAGAGTCCTGGCACCTTTCGTGTGGGAGCAGTCGCTGGACGTTTGCAATTTTGAGCTGTGCTACGGCACAGGTACCGAGAGCGAGCAAGGCACGAACGTCGGCACCCTGAGCTGGCTGGCAAGGCCGGAGCCCCAGTGTGTGTGGGGCTGTGGAAGGGCTGCCGGGGGAAGGCAAGGGCCAGCAACACCTGGCAGTCCTGGCACCTTTCGTGTGGGAGCAGTCGCTGGACGTTTGCAATTTCGAGCTGGGCTCCGGCGCAGGTCCCGAGAGCGAGCAAGGCACGAACGTCGGCCCCCTGAGCTGGCTGGCAAGGCCAGAGCCCCAGTGTGTGGTGGGCTGTGGAAGGGCTGCCAAGGGAAGGCGAGGGCAGTCAACACCTGGGAGTCCTGGCACATTTCGTGTGGGAGAAGTCGCTGGACGTTTGCAATTTTGAGCTGGGCTCCGGCGCAGGTACCGAGAGCGAGCAAGGCACGAACGTCGGCACCCTGAGCTGGCTGGCAAGGCTGGAGCCCCAGTGTGTGTGGGGCTGTGGAAGGGCTGCCGGGGGAAGGCGAGGGCCAGCAACACCTAGGAGGCCTGGCACCTTTCGTGTGGGAGCAGTCGCTGGACGTTTGCAATTTTGAGCTGGGCTCCGGCGCAGGTGCCGAGAGCGAGCAAGGCACGAACGTCGGCCCCCTGAGCTGGCTGGCAAGGCCAGAGCCCCAGTGTGTGGTGGGCTGCGGAAGGGCTGCCGGGGGAAGGCGAGGGCCAGCAACACCTGGGAGTCCTGGCACCTTTCGTGTGGCAGCAGTTGCTGGACGTTTGCAATTTTGAGCTGGGCTCCGGCGCAGGTCCCGAGAGCGAGCAAGGCACGAACGTCGGCCCCCTGAGCTGGCTGGCAAGGCCAGAGCCCCAGTGTCTGTGGGGCTGTGGAAGGGCTGCCGGGGGAAGGCGAGGGCCAGCAACACATCAGAGTCCTGGCACCTTTGGTGTGGGGGTAATTGCTGGACGTTTGCAATTTCGAGCTGGGCTCCGGCGCAGGTACCGAGAGCGAGCAAGTCACGAACGTCGGCACCCTGACCTGCCTGGCAAGGCCGGAGCCCCAGTGCGTCTGGGGCTGTGGAAGGGCTGCCAGGGGAAGGCGAGGGCCAGCAACACCTGGGAGGCCTGGCACCTTTCGTGTGGGAGCAGTCGCTGGTCGTTTGCAATTTTGAGCTGGGATCCGGCGCAGGTCCCGAGAGCGAGCAAGGCACGAACGTCGGCACCCTGACCTGGCTGGCAAGGCCGGAGCCCCAGTGTGTGTGGGGCTGTGGAAGGGCTGCCAGGGAGAGGCGAGGGCCAGCAACACACCTGGGAGGCCTGGCACCTTTCGTGTGGGAGCAGTCGCTGGACGTTTGCAATTTGGAGCTGGGCTCCGGCGCAGGTCCCGAGAGCGAGCAAGGCACGAACGTCGGCCCCCTGACCTGGCTGGCAAGGCCGGAGCCCCAGTGTGTGTGGGGCTGTGGAAGGGCTGCCAGGGAGAGGCGAGGGCCAGCAACACATCAGAGTCCTGGCACCTTTCGTGTGGGAGCAGTCGCTGGACGTTTGCAATTTCGGAGATCGGATCTGGCGCCAGCGCTGAGAGCGAGCAAGGCAACAACGTCAGCACTCTGGGCTGGCTGGCATGCTCAGAGCCAAAGTGTGTGTGGGGCTCTCGGTTTTCTGCCAAGGGAAGGCGAGGGCCAGCAACACCTGGCATTCCTGGCACCTTTCGTGTGGGAGCAGTCGCTGGACGTTTGCAATTTTGAGCTGGGCTCCGGCGCAGGTCCCGAGAGCGAGCAAGGCACGAACGTCGGCACCCTGAGCTGGCTGGCAAGGCCAGAGCCCCAGTGTCTGTGGGGCTGTGGAAGGGCTGCCGGGGGAAGGCGAGGGCCAGCAACACCTGGCAGGCCTGGCACCTTTCGTGTGGGAGCAGTCGCTGGACGTTTGCAATTTCGAGCTGGGCTCCGGCGCAGGTCCCGAGAGCGAGCAAGGCACGAACGTCGGCCCCCTGAGCTGGCTGGCAAGGCCAGAGCCCCACTGTGTGGTGGGCTGTGGAAGGGCTGCCGGGGGAAGGCGAGGGCCAGCAACACCTGGGAGTCCTGGCACCTTTCGTGTGGCAGCAGTCGCTGGACGTTTGCAATTTTGAGCTGGGCTCCGGCGCAGGTACCGAGAGCGAGCAAGGCACGAACGTCGGCCCCCTGAGCTGGCTGGCAAGGCCAGAGCCCCAGTGTGTGTGGGGCTGTGGAAGGGCTGCCGGGGGAAGGCGAGGGCCAGCAACACATCAGAGTCCTGGCACCTTTGGTGTGGGGGTAATTGCTGGACGTTTGCAATTTCGAGCTGGGCTCCGGCGCAGGTACCGAGAGCGAGCAAGTCACGAACGTCGGCACCCTGAGCTGGCTGGCAAGGCTGGAGCCCCAGTGTGTGTGGGGCTGTGGAAGGGCTGCCGGGGGAAGGCAAGGGCCAGCAACACCTGGCAGTCCTGGCACCTTTCGTGTGGGAGCAGTCGCTGGTCGTTTGCAATTTTGAGCTGGGCTCCGGCGCAGGTCCCGAGAGCGAGCAAGGCACGAACGTCGGCCCCCTGAGCTGGCTGGCAAGGCCAGAGCCCCAGTGTGTGGTGGGCTGTGGAAGGGCTGCCGGGGGAAGGCGAGGGCCAGCAACACCTGGGAGGCCTGGCACCTTTCGTGTGGCAGCAGTCGCTGGACGTTTGCAATTTTGAGCTGGGCTCCGGCGCAGGTGCCGAGAGCGAGCAAGGCACGAACGTCGGCCCCCTGAGCTGGCTGGCAAGGCCAGAGCCCCAGTGTCTGTGGGGCTGTGGAAGGGCTGCCGGGGGAAGGCGAGGGCCAGCAACACATCAGAGTCCTGACACCTTTGGTGTGGGGGTAATTGCTGGACGTTTGCAATTTCGAGCTGGGCTCCGGCGCAGGTACCGAGAGCGAGCAAGTCACGAACGTCGGCACCCTGACCTGCCTGGCAAGGCCGGAGCCCCAGTGCGTCTGGGGCTGTGGAAGGGCTGCCAGGGGAAGGCGAGGGCCAGCAACATCTGGGAGTCCTGGCACCTTTCGTGTGGGAGCAGTCGCTGGTCGTTTGCAATTTTGAGCTGGGCTCCGGCGCAGGTCCCGAGAGCAAGCAAGTCACGAACGTCGGCACCCTGACCTGGCTGGCAAGGCCGGAGCCCCAGTGTGTGTGGGGCTGTGGAAGGGCTGCCAGGGAGAGGCGAGGGCCAGCAACACATCAGAGTCCTGGCACCTTTTGTGTGGGAGCAGTCGCTGGACATTTGCTATTTTGAGCTGGGCTGCGGCGCAGGTCCCGAGAGCGAGCAAGGCACGAACGTCGGCACCCTGATCTGGCTGGCAAGGCCGGAGCCCCAGTGTGTGTGGGGCTGTGGAAGGGCTGCCGGGGGAAGGCGAGGGCCAGCAACACCTGGCAGTCCTGGCACCTTTCGTGTGGGAGCAGTCGCTGGACGTTTGCAATTTCGGAGATCGGATCTGGCGCCAGCGCTGAGAGCGAGCAAGGCAACAACGTCAGCACTCTGGGCTGGCTGGCATGCTCAGAGCCAAAGTGTGTGTGGGGCTGTCGGTTTTCTGCCAAGGGAAGGCGAGGGCCAGCAACACCTGGCATTCCTGGCACCTTTCGTGTGGGAGCAGTCGCTGGACGTTTGCAATTTTGAGCTGGGCTCCGGCGCAGGTACCGAGAGCGAGCAAGGCACGAACGTCGGCACCCTGAGCTGGCTGGCAAGGCCAGAGCCCCAGTGTCTGTGGGGCTGTGGAAGGGCTGCCGGGGGAAGGCGAGGGCCAGCAACACCTGGCAGGCCTGGCACCTTTCGTGTGGGAGCAGTCGCTGGACGTTTGCAATTTGGAGCTGGGCTCCGGCGCAGGTCCCGAGAGCGAGCAAGGCACGAACGTCGGCCCCCTGAGCTGGCTGGCAAGGCCAGAGCCCCAGTGTGTGTGGGGCTGTGGAAGGGCTGCCGGGGGAAGGCGAGGGCCAGCAACACCTGGGAGTCCTGGCACCTTTCGTGTGGGAGCAGTCGCTGGACGTTTGCAATTTCGAGCTGGGCTCCGGCGCAGGTCCCGAGAGCGAGCAAGGCACGAACGTCGGCCCCCTGAGCTGGCTGGCAAGGCCAGAGCCCCAGTGTCTGTGGGGCTGTGGAAGGGCTGCTGGGGGAAGGCGAGGGCCAGCAACACATCAGATTCCTGGCACCTTTGGTGTGGGGGTAATTGCTGGACGTTTGCAATTTCGAGCTGCGCTCCGGCGCAGGTACCGAGAGCGAGCAAGTCACGAACGTCGGCACCCTGACCTGGCTGGCAAGGCCGGAGCCCCAGTGCGTCTGGGGCTGTGGAAGGGCTGCCAGGGGAAGGCGAGGGCCAGCAACATCTGGGAGTCCTGGCACCTTTGGTGTGGGAGCAGTCGCTGGTCGTTTGCAATTTTGAGCTGGGCTCCGGCGCAGGTCCCGAGAGCGAGCAAGTCACGAACGTCGGCACCCTGACCTGGCTGGCAAGGCCAGAGCCCCAGTTTGTGTGGGGCTGTGGAAGGGCTGCCGGGGGAAGGCGAGGGCCAGCAACACATCAGAGTCCTGGCACCTTTCGTGTGGGAGCAGTCGCTGGACGTTTGCAATTTCGAGCTGGGCTCCGGCGCAGGTACCGAGAGCGAGCAAGGCATGAACGTCGGCCCAATGAGCTGGCTGGCAAGGCCAGAGCCCCAGTTTGTGTGGGGCTGTGGAAGGGCTGCCGGGGGAAGGCGAGGGCCAGCAACACCTGGGAGGCCTGGCACCTTTCGTGTGGGAGCAGTCGCTGGACATTTGCAATTTCGAGCTGGGCTCCGGCGCAGGTCCCGAGAGCAAGCAAGTCACGAACGTCGGCACCCTGACCTGGCTGGCAAGGCCGGAGCCCCAGTGTGTGTGGGGCTGTGGAAGGGCTGCCAGGGAGAGGCGAGGGCCAGCAACACATCAGAGTCCTGGCACCTTTTGTGTGGGAGCAGTCGCTGGACATTTGCTATTTTGAGCTGGGCTGCGGCGCAGGTCCCGAGAGCGAGCAAGGCACGAACGTCGGCACCCTGATCTGGCTGGCAAGGCCGGAGCCCCAGTGTGTGTGGGGCTGTGGAAGGGCTGCCGGGGGAAGGCGAGGGCCAGCAACACCTGGCAGTCCTGGCACCTTTCGTGTGGGAGCAGTCGCTGGACGTTTGCAATTTCGGAGATCGGATCTGGCGCCAGCGCTGAGAGCGAGCAAGGCAACAACGTCAGCACTCTGGGCTGGCTGGCATGCTCAGAGCCAAAGTGTGTGTGGGGCTGTCGGTTTTCTGCCAAGGGAAGGCGAGGGCCAGCAACACCTGGGAGGCCTGGCACCTTTCGTGTGGGAGCAGTCGCTGGACGTTTGCAATTTTGAGCTGGGCTCCGGCGCAGGTACCGAGAGCGAGCAAGGCACGAACGTCGGCACCCTGAGCTGGCTGGCAAGGCCAGAGCCCCAGTGTCTGTGGGGCTGTGGAAGGGCTGCCGGGGGAAGGCGAGGGCCAGCAACACCTGGCAGGCCTGGCACCTTTCGTGTGGGAGCAGTCGCTGGACGTTTGCAATTTGGAGCTGGGCTCCGGCGCAGGTCCCGAGAGCGAGCAAGGCACGAACGTCGGCCCCCTGAGCTGGCTGGCAAGGCCAGAGCCCCAGTGTGTGTGGGGCTGTGGAAGGGCTGCCGGGGGAAGGCGAGGGCCAGCAACACCTGGGAGTCCTGGCACCTTTCGTGTGGGAGCAGTCGCTGGACGTTTGCAATTTCGAGCTGGGCTCCGGCGCAGGTCCCGAGAGCGAGCAAGGCACGAACGTCGGCCCCCTGAGCTGGCTGGCAAGGCCAGAGCCCCAGTGTCTGTGGGGCTGTGGAAGGGCTGCTGGGGGAAGGCGAGGGCCAGCAACACATCAGATTCCTGGCACCTTTGGTGTGGGGGTAATTGCTGGACGTTTGCAATTTCGAGCTGCGCTCCGGCGCAGGTACCGAGAGCGAGCAAGTCACGAACGTCGGCACCCTGACCTGGCTGGCAAGGCCGGAGCCCCAGTGCGTCTGGGGCTGTGGAAGGGCTGCCAGGGGAAGGCGAGGGCCAGCAACATCTGGGAGTCCTGGCACCTTTGGTGTGGGAGCAGTCGCTGGTCGTTTGCAATTTTGAGCTGGGCTCCGGCGCAGGTCCCGAGAGCGAGCAAGTCACGAACGTCGGCACCCTGACCTGGCTGGCAAGGCCAGAGCCCCAGTTTGTGTGGGGCTGTGGAAGGGCTGCCGGGGGAAGGCGAGGGCCAGCAACACATCAGAGTCCTGGCACCTTTCGTGTGGGAGCAGTCGCTGGACGTTTGCAATTTCGAGCTGGGCTCCGGCGCAGGTACCGAGAGCGAGCAAGGCATGAACGTCGGCCCAATGAGCTGGCTGGCAAGGCCAGAGCCCCAGTTTGTGTGGGGCTGTGGAAGGGCTGCCGGGGGAAGGCGAGGGCCAGCAACACCTGGGAGGCCTGGCACCTTTCGTGTGGGAGCAGTCGCTGGACATTTGCAATTTCGAGCTGGGCTCCGGCGCAGGTCCCGAGAGCGAGCAAGGCACGAACGTCGGCACCCTGATCTGGCTGGCAAGGCCGGAGCCCCAGTGTGTGTGGGGCTGTGGAAGGGCTGCCGGGGGAATGCGAGGGCCAGCAACACATCAGAGTCCTGACATCTTTCGTGTGGGGGTAATTGCTGGACGTTTGCAATTTTGAGCTGGGCTCCGGCGCAGGTCCCGAGAGCGAGCAAGGCACGAACGTCGGCACCCTGAGCTGGCTGGCAAGGCCAGAGCCCCAGTGTCTGTGGGGCTGTGGAAGGGCTGCCGGGGGAAGGCGAGGGCCAGCAACACCTGGGAGGCCTGGCACCTTTCATGTGGGAGCAGTCGCTGGACGTTTGCAGTTTCGAGCTGGGCTCCGGCACAGATACCGAGAGCGAGCAAGGCACGAACGTCGGCACCCTGACCTGGCTGGCAAGGCCGGAGCCCCAGTGTGTGTGGGGCTGTGGAAGGGCTGCCGGGGGAACGCGAGAGCCAGCAACACCTGGCAGTCCTGGCGCCTTTCATGTGGGAGCAGTCGCTGGACGTTTGCAATTTCGAGCTGGGCTCCGGCACAGTTCCCGAGAGCGAGCGAGGCACGAACGTCGGCCCCCTGAGCTGGCTGGCAAGGCCGGAGCCCCAGTGTGTGTGGGGCTGTCGAAGGGCTGCCAAGGGAAGGCGAGGGCCAGCAACACCTGGGAGGCCTGGCACCTTTCGTGTGGGAGCAGTCGCTGGACGTTTGCAATTTGGAGCTGGGCTGCGGCCCAGGTACCGAGAGCGAGCAAGGCACGAACGTCGGCACCCTGAGCTGGCTAGCAAGGCCAGAGCCCCAGTGTCTGTGGGGCTGTGGAAGGGCTGCCAAGGGAAGGCGAGGGCCAGCAACATCTGGGAGTCCTGGCACCTTTCGTGTGGGAGCAGTCGCTGGACGTTTGCAATTTCGAGCTGGGCTCCGGCGCAGGTCCCGAGAGCGAGCAAGGCACGAACGTCGGCACCCTGAGCTGGCTGGCAAGGCCGGAGCCCCAGTGTGTGTGGGGCTGTGGAAGGGCTGCCGGGGGAACGCGAGAGCCAGCAACACCTGGCAGTCCTGGCACCTTTCGTGTGGCAGCAGTCGCTGGACGTTTGCAATTTCGAGCTGGGCTCCGGCGCAGGTACCGAGAGCGAGCAAGGCACGAACGTCGGCACCCTGAGCTGGCTGGCAAGGCCGGAGCCCCAGTGTGTGTGGGGCTGTGGAAGGGCTGCCGGGGGAAGGCAAGGGCCAGCAACACCTGGCAGGCCTGGCACCTTTCGTGTGGGAGCAGTCGCTGGACGTTTGCAATTTCGAGCTGTGCTCCGGTGCAGGTGCCGAGAGCGAGCAAGGCACGAACGTCGGCCCCCTGAGCTGGCTGGCAAGGCCAGAGCCCCAGTGTGTGGTGGGCTGTGGAAGGGCTGCCGGGGGAAGGCGAGGGCCAGCAACACCTGGGAGTCCTGGCACCTTTCGTGTGGCAGCAGTCGCTGGACGTTTGCAATTTCGAGCTGGGCTCCGGCGCAGGTCCCGAGAGCGAGCAAGGCACAAACGTCGGCCCCCTGAGCTGGCTGGCAAGGCCAGAGACCCAGTGTGTGTGGGGCTGTGGAAGGGCTGCCGGGGGAAGGCGAGGGCCAGCAACACATCAGAGTCCTGGCACCTTTGGTGTGGGGGTAATTGCTGGACGTTTGCAATTTCGAGCTGGGCTCCGGCGCAGGTACCGAGAGCGAGCAAGTCACGAACGTCGGCACCCTGACCTGGCTGGCAAGGCCGGAGCCCCAGTGCGTCTGGGGCTGTGGAAGGGCTGCCAGGGGAAGGCGAGGGCCAGCAACATCTGGGAGGCCTGGCACCTTTCGTGTGGGAGCAGTCGCTGGTCGTTTGCAATTTTGAGCTGGGCTCTGGCGCAGGTCCCGAGTGCGAGCAAGTCACGAACGTCGGCACCCTGAGCTGGCTGGCAAGGCCGGAGCCCCAGTGTGTGTGGGGCTGTGGAAGGGCTGCCAGGGAGAGGCGAGGGCCAGCAACACATCAGAGTCCTGGCACCTTTCGTGTGGGAGCAGTCGCTGGACGTTTGCAATTTTGAGCTGGGCTCCGGCGCAGGTCCCGAGAGCGAGCAAGGCACGAACGTCGGCACCCTGATCTGGCTGGCAAGGCCGGAGCCCCAGTGTGTGTGGGGCTGTGGAAGGGCTGCCGGGGGAAGGCGAGGCCCAGCAACACCTGGCAGTCCTGGCTCCTTTCGTGTGGGAGCAGTCGCTGGACGTTTGCAATTTCGGATATCGGATCTGGCGCCAGCGCTGAGAGCGAGCAAGGCAACAACGTCAGCACTCTGGGCTGGCTGGCATGCTCAGAGCCAAAGTGTGTGTGGGGCTTTCGGTTTTCTGCCAAGGAAAGGCGAGGGCCAGCAGCACCTGGCATTCCTGGCACCTTTCGTGTGGGAGCAGTCGCTGGACGTTTGCAATTTTGAGCTGGGCTCCGGCGCAGGTCCCGAGAGCGAGCAAGGCATGAACGTCGGCACCCTGAGCTGGCTGGCAAGGCCGGAGCCCCAGTGTCTGTGGGGCTGTGGAAGGGCTGCCGGGGGAAGGCGAGGGCCAGCAACACGTGGCAGGCCTGGCACCTTTCGTGTGGGAGCAGTCGCTGGACGTTTGCAATTTGGAGCTGGGCTCCGGCGCAGGTCCCGAGAGCGAGCAAGGCACGAACGTCGGCACCCTGAGCTGGCTGGCAAGGCCAGAGCCCCAGTGTGTGGTGGGCTGTGGAAGGGCTGCCGGGGGAAGGCGAGGGCCAGCAACACCTGGCAGTCCTGGCACCTTTCGTGTGGCAGCAGTCGCTGGACGTTTGCAATTTTGAGCTGGGCTCCGGCGCAGGTACCGAGAGCGAGCAAGGCACGAACGTCGGCCCCCTGAGCTGGCTGGCAAGGCCAGAGCCCCAGTGTGTGTGGGGCTGTGGAAGGGCTGCCGGGGGAAGGCGAGGGCCAGCAACACATCAGAGTCCTGGCACCTTTGGTGTGGGGGTAATTGCTGGACGTTTGCAATTTGGAGCTGGGCTCCGGCGCAGGTACCGAGAGCGAGCAAGTCACGAACGTCGGCACCCTGACCTGGCTGGCAAGGCCGGAGCCCCAGTGTGTGTGGGGCTGTGGAAGGGCTGCCATGGAGAGGCGAGGGCCAGCAACACATCAGAGTCCTGGCACCTTTGGTGTGGGAGCAGTCGCTGGACATTTGCAATTTTGAGCTGTGCTACGGCACAGGTACCGAGAGCGAGCAAGGCACGAACATTGGCACCCTGAGCTGGCTGGCAAGGCCGGAGCCCCAGTGTGTGTGGGGCTGTGGAAGGGCTGCCGGGGGAAGGCAAGGGCCAGCAACACCTGGCAGTCCTGGCACCTTTCGTGTGGGAGCAGTCGCTGGACGTTTGCAATTTCGAGCTGGGCTCCGGCGCAGGTACCGAGAGCGAGCAAGGCACGAACATCGGCCCCCTGAGCTGGCTGGCAAGGCCAGAGCCCCAGTTTGTGTGGGGCTGTGGAAGGGCTGCCGGGGGAAGGCGAGGGCCAGCAACACATCAGAGTCCTGGCACCTTTCGTGTGGGAGCAGTCGCTGGACGTTTGCAATTTCGAGCTGGGCTCCGGCGCAGGTACCGAGAGCGAGCAAGGCATGAACGTCGGCCCAATGAGCTGGCTGGCAAAGCCAGAGCCCCAGTTTGTGTGGGGCTGTGGAAGGGCTGCCGGGGGAAGGCGAGGGCCAGCAACACCTGGGAGGCCTGGCACCTTTCATGTGGGAGCAGTCGCTGGACATTTGCAATTTTGAGCTGGGCTCCGGCGCAGGTCCCGAGAGCGAGCAAGGCACGAACGTCGGCACCCTGATCTGGCTGGCAAGGCCGGAGCCCCAGTGTGTGTGGGGCTGTGGAAGGACTGCCAAGGGAATGCGAGGGCCAGCAACACATCAGAGTCCTGGCATCTTTCATGTGGGGGTAATTGCTGGACGTTTGCAATTTTGAGCTGGGCTCCGGCGCAGGTCCCGAGAGCGAGCAAGTCACGAACATCGGCACCCTGAGCTGGCTGGCAAGGCCAGAGCCCCAGTGTCAGTGGGGCTGTGGAAGGGCTGCCGGGGGAAGGCGAGGGCCAGCAACACCTGGGAGGCCTGGCACCTTTCATGTGGGAGCAGTCGCTGGACGTTTGCAGTTTCGAGCTGGGCTCCGGCGCAGATACCGAGAGCGAGCAAGGCACGAACGTCGGCCCCCTGAGGTGGCTGGCAAGGCCGGAGCCCCAGTGTGTGTGGGGCTGTGGAAGGGCTGCAGGGGAAAGGCGAGGGCCGGCAACACCTGGGAGTCCTGGCACCTTTCATGTGGGAGCAGTCGCTGGACGTTTGCAATTTCGAGCTGGGCTCCGGCACAGGTCCCGAGAGCGAGCGAGGCACGAACGTCGGCCCCCTGACCTGGCTGGCAAGGCCAGAGCCCCAGTGTGTGTGGGGCTGTCGAAGGGCTGCCAGGGGAAGGCGAGCGCCAGCAACATCTTGGAGTTCTGGCACCTTTCGTGTGGGAGCAGTCGCTGGACGTTTGCAATTTGGAGCTGGGCTGCGGCCCAGGTACCGAGAGCGAGCAAGGCACGAACGTAGGCACCCTGAGCTGGCTGGCAAGGCCAGAGCCCCAGTGTGTGGGGGGCTGTGGAAGGGCTGCCGGGGGAATGCGAGGGCCAGCAACACATCAGAGTCCTGGCACCTTTGGTGTGGGGGTAATTGCTGGACGTTTGCAATTTTAAGCTGGGCTCCGGCGCAGGTCCCGAGAGCGAGCAAGGCACGAACGTCGACACCCTGAGCTGGCTGGCAAGGCCGGAGCCCCAGTGCGTCTGGGGCTGTGGAAGGGCTGCCAGGGGAAGGCCAGGGCCAGCAACATCTGGGAGGCCTGGCACCTTTCGTGTGGGAGCAGTCGCTGGTCGTTTGCAATTTTGAGCTGGGCTCTGGCGCAGGTCCCGAGTGCGAGCAAGTCACGAACGTCGGCACCCTGAGCTGGCTGGCAAGGCCGGAGCCCCAGTGTGTGTGGGGCTGTGGAAGGGCTGCCAGGGAGAGGCGAGGGCCAGCAACACATCAGAGTCCTGGCACCTTTCGTGTGGGAGCAGTCGCTGGACGTTTGCAATTTTGAGCTGGGCTCCGGCGCAGGTCCCGAGAGCGAGCAAGGCACGAACGTCGGCACCCTGATCTGGCTGGCAAGGCCGGAGCCCCAGTGTGTGTGGGGCTGTGGAAGGGCTGCCGGGGGAAGGCGAGGCCCAGCAACACCTGGCAGTCCTGGCTCCTTTCGTGTGGGAGCAGTCGCTGGACGTTTGCAATTTCGGATATCGGATCTGGCGCCAGCGCTGAGAGCGAGCAAGGCAACAACGTCAGCACTCTGGGCTGGCTGGCATGCTCAGAGCCAAAGTGTGTGAGGGGCTTTCGGTTTTCTGCCAAGGAAAGGCGAGGGCCAGCAGCACCTGGCATTCCTGGCACCTTTCGTGTGGGAGCAGTCGCTGGACGTTTGCAATTTTGAGCTGGGCTCCGGCGCAGGTCCCGAGAGCGAGCAAGGCATGAACGTCGGCACCCTGAGCTGGCTGGCAAGGCCGGAGCCCCAGTGTCTGTGGGGCTGTGGAAGGGCTGCCGGGGGAAGGCGAGGGCCAGCAACACCTGGCAGGCCTGGCACCTTTCGTGTGGGAGCAGTCGCTGGACGTTTGCAATTTGGAGCTGGGCTCCGGCGCAGGTCCCGAGAGCGAGCAAGGCACGAACGTCGGCACCCTGAGCTGGCTGGCAAGGCCAGAGCCCCAGTGTGTGGTGGGCTGTGGAAGGGCTGCCGGGGGAAGGCGAGGGCCAGCAACACCTGGCAGTCCTGGCACCTTTCGTGTGGCAGCAGTCGCTGGACGTTTGCAATTTTGAGCTGGGCTCCGGCGCAGGTACCGAGAGCGAGCAAGGCACGAACGTCGGCCCCCTGAGCTGGCTGGCAAGGCCAGAGCCCCAGTGTGTGTGGGGCTGTGGAAGGGCTGCCGGGGGAAGGCGAGGGCCAGCAACACATCAGAGTCCTGGCACCTTTGGTGTGGGGGTAATTGCTGGACGTTTGCAATTTGGAGCTGGGCTCCGGCGCAGGTACCGAGAGCGAGCAAGTCACGAACGTCGGCACCCTGATCTGGCTGGCAAGGCCGGAGCCCCAGTGTGTGTGGGGCTGTGGAAGGGCTGCCGGGGGAAGGCGAGGCCCAGCAACACCTGGCAGTCCTGGCTCCTTTCGTGTGGGAGCAGTCGCTGGACGTTTGCAATTTCGGATATCGGATCTGGCGCCAGCGCTGAGAGCGAGCAAGGCAACAACGTCAGCACTCTGGGCTGGCTGGCATGCTCAGAGCCAAAGTGTGTGAGGGGCTTTCGGTTTTCTGCCAAGGAAAGGCGAGGGCCAGCAGCACCTGGCATTCCTGGCACCTTTCGTGTGGGAGCAGTCGCTGGACGTTTGCAATTTTGAGCTGGGCTCCGGCGCAGGTCCCGAGAGCGAGCAAGGCATGAACGTCGGCACCCTGAGCTGGCTGGCAAGGCCGGAGCCCCAGTGTCTGTGGGGCTGTGGAAGGGCTGCCGGGGGAAGGCGAGGGCCAGCAACACCTGGCAGGCCTGGCACCTTTCGTGTGGGAGCAGTCGCTGGACGTTTGCAATTTGGAGCTGGGCTCCGGCGCAGGTCCCGAGAGCGAGCAAGGCACGAACGTCGGCACCCTGAGCTGGCTGGCAAGGCCAGAGCCCCAGTGTGTGGTGGGCTGTGGAAGGGCTGCCGGGGGAAGGCGAGGGCCAGCAACACCTGGCAGTCCTGGCACCTTTCGTGTGGCAGCAGTCGCTGGACGTTTGCAATTTTGAGCTGGGCTCCGGCGCAGGTACCGAGAGCGAGCAAGGCACGAACGTCGGCCCCCTGAGCTGGCTGGCAAGGCCAGAGCCCCAGTGTGTGTGGGGCTGTGGAAGGGCTGCCATGGAGAGGCGAGGGCCAGCAACACATCAGAGTCCTGGCACCTTTGGTGTGGGAGCAGTCGCTGGACGTTTGCAATTTTGAGCTGTGCTACGGCACAGGTACCGAGAGCGAGCAAGGCACGAACATTGGCACCCTGAGCTGGCTGGCAAGGCCGGAGCCCCAGTGTGTGTGGGGCTGTGGAAGGGCTGCCGGGGGAAGGCAAGGGCCAGCAACACCTGGCAGTCCTGGCACCTTTCGTGTGGGAGCAGTCGCTGGACGTTTGCAATTTCGAGCTGGGCTCCGGCGCAGGTACCGAGAGCGAGCAAGGCACGAACATCGGCCCCCTGAGCTGGCTGGCAAGGCCAGAGCCCCAGTTTGTGTGGGGCTGTGGAAGGGCTGCCGGGGGAAGGCGAGGGCCAGCAACACATCAGAGTCCTGGCACCTTTCGTGTGGGAGCAGTCGCTGGACGTTTGCAATTTCGAGCTGGGCTCCGGCGCAGGTACCGAGAGCGAGCAAGGCATGAACGTCGGCCCAATGAGCTGGCTGGCAAAGCCAGAGCCCCAGTTTGTGTGGGGCTGTGGAAGGGCTGCCGGGGGAAGGCGAGGGCCAGCAACACCTGGGAGGCCTGGCACCTTTCATGTGGGAGCAGTCGCTGGACATTTGCAATTTCGAGCTGGGCTCCGGCGCAGGTCCCGAGAGCGAGCAAGGCACGAACGTCGGCACCCTGATCTGGCTGGCAAGGCCGGAGCCCCAGTGTGTGTGGGGCTGTGGAAGGACTGCCAAGGGAATGCGAGGGCCAGCAACACATCAGAGTCCTGGCATCTTTCATGTGGGGGTAATTGCTGGACGTTTGCAATTTTGAGCTGGGCTCCGGCGCAGGTCCCGAGAGCGAGCAAGTCACGAACATCGGCACCCTGAGCTGGCTGGCAAGGCCAGAGCCCCAGTGTCAGTGGGGCTGTGGAAGGGCTGCCGGGGGAAGGCGAGGGCCAGCAACACCTGGGAGGCCTGGCACCTTTCATGTGGGAGCAGTCGCTGGACGTTTGCAGTTTCGAGCTGGGCTCCGGCGCAGATACCGAGAGCGAGCAAGGCACGAACGTCGGCCCCCTGAGGTGGCTGGCAAGGCCGGAGCCCCAGTGTGTGTGGGGCTGTGGAAGGGCTGCAGGGGAAAGGCGAGGGCCGGCAACACCTGGGAGTCCTGGCACCTTTCATGTGGGAGCAGTCGCTGGACGTTTGCAATTTCGAGCTGGGCTCCGGCACAGGTCCCGAGAGCGAGCGAGGCACGAACGTCGGCCCCCTGACCTGGCTGGCAAGGCCAGAGCCCCAGTGTGTGTGGGGCTGTCGAAGGGCTGCCAGGGGAAGGCGAGCGCCAGCAACATCTTGGAGTTCTGGGACCTTTCGTGTGGGAGCAGTCGCTGGACGTTTGCAATTTGGAGCTGGGCTGCGGCCCAGGTACCGAGAGCGAGCAAGGCACGAACGTAGGCACCCTGAGCTGGCTGGCAAGGCCAGAGCCCCAGTGTGTGGGGGGCTGTGGAAGGGCTGCCGGGGGAATGCGAGGGCCAGCAACACATCAGAGTCCTGGCACCTTTGGTGTGGGGGTAATTGCTGGACGTTTGCAATTTTAAGCTGGGCTCCGGCGCAGGTCCCGAGAGCGAGCAAGGCACGAACGTCGACACCCTGACCTGGCTGGCAAGGCCGGAGCCCCAGTGCGTCTGGGGCTGTGGAAGGGCTGCCAGGGGAAGGCCAGGGCCAGCAACATCTGGGAGTCCTGGCACCTTTCGTGTGGGAGCAGTCGCTGGACGTTTGCAATTTCGAGCTGGGCTCCGGGGCAGGTCCCGAGAGCGAGCAAGGCACGAACGTCGGCCCCCTGAGGCAAGGCCGGAGCCCCAGTGTGTGTGGGGCTGTGGAAGGGCTGCCGGGGGAACGCGACGGACAGCAACACCTGGGAGTCCTGGCACCTTTCGTGTGGGAGCAGTCGCTGGACGTTTGCAATTTTGAGCTGGGCTCCGGCACAGGTACTGAGATGGAACAAGGCAAGAAGGTCGGCACCCTGACCTGGCTGGCAAGGCCAGAGCCCCAGTGTGTGTGGGGCTGTGGAAGGGCTGCCAAGGGAAGGCGAGGGCCAGCAACACCTGGGAGTCCTGGCACCTTTCGTGTGGGAGCAGTCGCTGGACGTTTGCAATTTTGAGCTGGGCTCCGGCGCAGGTACCGAGAGCGAGCAAGGCCACGAACGTCGGCACCCTGAGCTGGCTGGCAAGGCCGGAGCCCCAGTGTGTGTGGGGCTGTGGAAGGGATGCCGGGGGGAAGGCGAGGGCCAGCAACACCTGGCATTCCTGGCACCTTTCGTGTGGGAGCAGTCGCTGGACGTTTGCAATTTTGAGCTGGGCTCCGGCGCAGGTCCCGAGAGCGAGCAAGGCACGAACGTCGGCACCCTGAGCTGGCTGGCAAGGCCAGAGCCCCAGTGTCTGTGGGGCTGTGGAAGGGCTGCCGGGGGAAGGCGAGGGCCAGCAACACCTGGCAGGCCTGGCACCTTTCGTGTGGGAGCAGTCGCTGGACGTTTGCAATTTGGAGCTGGGCTCCGGCGCAGGTCCCGAGAGCGAGCAAGGCACGAACGTCGGCCCCCTGAGCTGGCTGGCAAGGCCAGAGCCCCAGTGTGTGGTGGGCTGTGGAAGGGCTGCCGGGGGAAGGCGAGGGCCAGCAACACCTGGGAGTCCTGGCACCTTTCGTGTGGCAGCAGTCGCTGGACGTTTGCAATTTTGAGCTGGGCTCCGGCGCAGGTACCGAGAGCGAGCAAGGCACGAACGTCGGCCCCCTGAGCTGGCTGGCAAGGCCAGAGCCCCAGTGTGTGTGGGGCTGTGGAAGGGCTGCCGGGGGAAGGCGAGGGCCAGCAACACATCAGAGTCCTGGCACCTTTGGTGTGTGGGGGTAATTGCTGGACGTTTGCAATTTCGAGCTGGGCTCCGGCGCAGGTACCGAGAGCGAGCAAGTCACGAACGTCGGCACCCTGAGCTGGCTGGCAAGGCTGGAGCCCCAGTGTGTGTGGGGCTGTGGAAGGGCTGCCGGGGGAAGGCAAGGGCCAGCAACACCTGGCAGTCCTGGCACCTTTCGTGTGGGAGCAGTCGCTGGTCGTTTGCAATTTTGAGCTGGGCTCCGGCGCAGGTCCCGAGAGCGAGCAAGGCACGAACGTCGGCCCCCTGAGCTGGCTGGCAAGGCCAGAGCCCCAGTGTGTGGTGGGCTGTGGAAGGGCTGCCGGGGAAGGCGAGGGCCTGCAACACCTGGGAGTCCTGGCACCTTTCGTGTGGCAGCAGTCGCTGGACGTTTGCAATTTTGAGCTGGGCTCCGGCGCAGGTGCCGAGAGCGAGCAAGGCACGAACGTCGGCCCCCTGAGCTGGCTGGCAAGGCCAGAGCCCCAGTGTCTGTGGGGCTGTGGAAGGGCTGCCGGGGGAAGGCGAGGGCCAGCAACACATCAGAGTCCTGGCACTTTGGTGTGGGGGTAATTGCTGGACGTTTGCAATTTCGAGCTGGGCTCCGGCGCAGGTCCCGAGAGCGAGCAAGGCACGAACGTCGGCACCCTGAGCTGGCTGGCAAGGCGAGAGCCCCAGTATCTGTGGGGCTGTGGAAGGGCTGCCGGGGGAAGGCGAGGGCCAGCAACACATCAGAGTCCTTGCACCTTTCGTGTGGGGGTAGTTGCTGGACGTTTGCAATTTCGAGCTGGGCTCCGGCGCAGGTCCCGAGAGCGAGCAAGGCACGAACGTCGGCACCCTGACCTGGCTGGCAAGGCCGGAGCCCCAGTGTGTGTGGGGCTGTGGAAGGGCTGCCAGGGAGAGGCGAGGGCCAGCAACACATCAGAGTCCTGGCACCTTTCGTGTGGGAGCAGTCGCTGGATGTTTGCAATTTTGAGCTGGGCTCCGGCGCAGGTCCCGAGAGCGAGCAAGGCACGAACGTCGGCCCCCTGAGCTGGCTGGCAAGGCCAGAGCCCAGTGTGTGTGGGGCTGTGGAAGGGCTGCCGGGGGAAGGCGAGGGCCAGCAACACATCAGAGTCCTGGCACCTTTTGTGTGGGAGCAGTCGCTGGACATTTGCTATTTTGAGCTGGGCTCCGGCGCAGGTCCCGAGAGCGAGCAAGGCACGAACGTCGGCACCCTGATCTGGCTGGCAAGGCCGGAGCCCCAGTGTGTGTGGGGCTGTGGAAGGGCTGCCGGGGGAAGGCGAGGGCCAGCAACACCTGGCAGTCCTGGCACCTTTCGTGTGGGAGCAGTCGCTGGACGTTTGCAATTTCGGAGATCGGATCTGGCGCCAGCGCTGAGAGCGAGCAAAGGCAACAACGTCAGCACTCTGGGCTGGCTGGCATGCTCAGAGCCAAAGTGTGTGTGGGGCTGTCGGTTTTCTGCCAAGGGAAGGCGAGGGGCCAGCAACACCTGGCATTCCTGGCACCTTTCGTGTGGGAGCAGTCGCTGGACGTTTGCAATTTTGAGCTGGGCTCCGGCACAGGTCCCGAGAGCGAGCAAGGCACGAACGTCGGCACCCTGAGCTGGCTGGCAAGGCCAGAGCCCCAGTGTCTGTGGGGCTGTGGAAGGGCTGCCAAGGGAAAGCGAGGGCCAGCAACACCTGGCAGGCCTGGCACCTTTCGTGTGGGAGCAGTCGCTGGACGTTTGCAATTTTGAGCTGGGCTCCGGTGCAGGTCCCGAGAGCGAGCAAGGCACGAACGTCGGCCCCCTGAGCTGGCTGGCAAGGCCAGAGCCCCAGTGTGTGGTGGGCTGTGGAAGGGCTGCCGGGGGAAGGCGAGGGCCAGCAACACCTGGGAGTCCTGGCACCTTTCGTGTGGCAGCAGTCGCTGGACGTTTGCAATTTTGAGCTGGGCTCCGGCGCAGGTCCCGAGAGCGAGCAAGGCACGAACGTCGGCCCCCCTGAGCTGGCTGGCAAGGCCAGAGCCCCAGTGTCTGTGGGGCTGTGGAAGGGCTGCCGGGGGAAGGCGAGGGCCAGCAACACATCAGAGTCCTGGCACCTTTGGTGTGGGGGGTAATTGCTGGACGTTTGCAATTTTGAGCTGGGCTCCGGCGCAGGTACCGAGAGCGAGCAAGTCACGAACGTCGGCACCCTGAGCTGGCTGGCAAGGCCGGAGCCCCAGTGCGTCTGGGGCTGTGGAAGGGCTGCCAGGGGAAGGCAAGGGCCAGCAACATCTGGGAGTCCTGGTGCCTTAGGTGTGGGAGCAGTCGCTGGTCGTTTGCAATTTTGAGCTGGGCTCCGGCGCAGGTCCCGAGAGCGAGCAAGTCACGAACGTCGGCACTCTGACCTGGCTGGCAAGGCCGGAGCCCCAGTGTGTGTGGGGCTGTGGAAGGGCTGCCAGGGAGAGGCGAGGGCCAGCAACACATCAGAGTCCTGGCACCTTTCGTGTGGGAGCAGTCGCTGGACGTTTGCAATTTTGAGCTGTGCTACGGCACAGGTACCGAGAGCGAGCAAGGCACGAACGTCGGCACCCTGAGCTGGCTGGCAAGGCCGGAGCCCCAGTGTGTGTGGGGCTGTGGAAGGGCTGCCGGGGGAAGGCAAGGGCCAGCAACACCTGGCAGTCCTGGCACCTTTCGTGTGGGAGCAGTCGCTGGACGTTTGCAATTTCGAGCTGGGCTCCGGCGCAGGTACCGAGAGCGAGCAAGGCACTAACATCGGCCCCCTGAGCTGGCTGGCAAGGCCAGAGCCCCAGTTTGTGTGGGGCTGTGGAAGGGCTGCCGGGGGAAGGCGAGGGCCAGCAACACATCAGAGTCCTGGCACCTTTCGTGTGGGAGCAGTCGCTGGAAATTTACTATTTTGAGCTGGGCTCCGGCGCAGGTCCCGAGAGCGAGCAAGGCACGAACGTCGGCCCCCTGAGCTGGCTGGCAAGGCCAGAGCCCCAGTGTGTGGTGGGCTGTGGAAGGGCTGCCAAGGGAAGGCGAGGGCCGTCAACACCTGGGAGTCCTGGCACATTTCGTGTGGGAGCAGTCGCTGGACGTTTGCAATTTTGAGCTGGGCTCCGGCGCAGGTACCGAGAGCGAGCAAGGCACGAACGTCGGCACCCTGAGCTGGCTGGCAAGGCTGGAGCCCCAGTGTGTGTGGGGCTGTGGAAGGGCTGCCGGGGGAATGCGAGGGCCAGCAACACCTAGGAGGCCTGGCACCTTTCGTGTGGGAGCAGTCGCTGGACGTTTGCAATTTTGAGCTGGGCTCCGGCGCAGGTGCCGAGAGCGAGCAAGGCACGAACGTCGGCACCCTGAGCTGGCTGGCAAGGCCAGAGCCCCAGTGTGTGGTGGGCTGCGGAAGGGCTGCCGGGGGAAGGCGAGGGCCAGCAACACCTGGGAGTCCTGGCACCTTTCGTGTGGCAGCAGTTGCTGGACGTTTGCAATTTTGAGCTGGGCTCCGGCGCAGGTCCCGAGAGCGAGCAAGGCCACGAACGTCGGCCCCCTGAGCTGGCTGGCAAGGCCAGAGCCCCAGTGTCTGTGGGGCTGTGGAAGGGCTGCCGGGGGAAGGCGAGGGCCAGCAACACATCAGAGTCCTGGCACCTTTGGTGTGGGGGTAATTGCTGGACGTTTGCAATTTCGAGCTGGGCTCCGGCGCAGGTACCGAGAGCGAGCAAGTCACGAACGTCGGCACCCTGACCTGCCTGGCAAGGCCGGAGCCCCAGTGCGTCTGGGGCTGTGGAAGGGCTGCCAGGGGAAGGCGAGGGCCAGCAACACCTGGGAGGCCTGGCACCTTTTGTGTGGGAGCAGTCGCTAGACGTTTGCAATTTTGAGCTGGGCTCCGGCGCAGGTCCCGAGAGCGAGCAAGGCACGAACGTCGGCACCCTGACCTGGCTGGCAAGGCCGGAGCCCCAGTGTGTGTGGGGCTGTGGAAGGGCTGCCAGGGAGAGGCGAGGGCCAGCAACACACCTGGGAGGCCTGGCACCTTTCGTGTGGGAGCAGTCGCTGGACGTTTGCAATTTGGAGCTGGGCTCCGGCGCAGGTCCCGAGAGCGAGCAAGGCACGAACGTCGGCCCCCTGACCTGGCTGGCAAGGCCGGAGCCCCAGTGTGTGTGGGGCTGTGGAAGGGCTGCCAGGGAGAGGCGAGGGCCAGCAACACATCAGAGTCCTGGCACCTTTCGTGTGGGAGCAGTCGCTGGACGTTTGCAATTTCGGAGATCGGATCTGGCGCCAGCGCTGAGAGCGAGCAAGGCAACAACGTCAGCACTCTGGGCTGGCTGGCATGCTCAGAGCCAAAGTGTGTGTGGGGCTCTCGGTTTTCTGCCAAGGGAAGGCGAGGGCCAGCAACACCTGGCATTCCTGGCACCTTTCGTGTGGGAGCAGTCGCTGGACGTTTGCAATTTTGAGCTGGGCTCCGGCGCAGGTCCCGAGAGCGAGCAAGGCACGAACGTCGGCACCCTGAGCTGGCTGGCAAGGCCAGAGCCCCAGTGTCTGTGGGGCTGTGGAAGGGCTGCCGGGGGAAGGCGAGGGCCAGCAACACCTGGCAGGCCTGGCACCTTTCGTGTGGGAGCAGTCGCTGGACGTTTGCAATTTGGAGCTGGGCTCCGGCGCAGGTCCCGAGAGCGAGCAAGGCACGAACGTCGGCCCCCTGAGCTGGCTGGCAAGGCCAGAGCCCCAGTGTGTGGTGGGCTGTGGAAGGGCTGCCGGGGGAAGGCGAGGGCCAGCAACACCTGGGAGTCCTGGCACCTTTCGTGTGGCAGCAGTCGCTGGACGTTTGCAATTTGGAGCTGGGCTCCGGCGCAGGTACCGAGAGCGAGCAAGGCACGAACGTCGGCCCCCTGAGCTGGCTGGCAAGGCCAGAGCCCCAGTGTGTGTGGGGCTGTGGAAGGGCTGCCGGGGGAAGGCGAGGGCCAGCAACACATCAGAGTCCTGGCACCTTTGGTGTGGGGGTAATTGCTGGACGTTTGCAATTTCGAGCTGGGCTCCGGCGCAGGTACCGAGAGCGAGCAAGTCACGAACGTCGGCACCCTGAGCTGGCTGGCAAGGCTGGAGCCCCAGTGTGTGTGGGGCTGTGGAAGGGCTGCCGGGGGAAGGCAAGGGCCAGCAACACCTGGCAGTCCTGGCACCTTTCGTGTGGGAGCAGTCGCTGGTCGTTTGCAATTTTGAGCTGGGCTCCGGCGCAGGTCCCGAGAGCGAGCAAGGCACGAACGTCGGCCCCCTGAGCTGGCTGGCAAGGCCAGAGCCCCAGTGTGTGGTGGGCTGTGGAAGGGCTGCCGGGGGAAGGCGAGGGCCAGCAACACCTGGGAGTCCTGGCACCTTTCGTGTGGCAGCAGTCGCTGGACGTTTGCAATTTTGAGCTGGGCTCCGGCGCAGGTGCCGAGAGCGAGCAAGGCACGAACGTCGGCCCCCTGAGCTGGCTGGCAAGGCCAGAGCCCCAGTGTCTGTGGGGCTGTGGAAGGGCTGCCGGGGGAAGGCGAGGGCCAGCAACACATCAGAGTCCTGGCACCTTTGGTGTGGGGGTAATTGCTGGACGTTTGCAATTTCGAGCTGGGCTCCGGCGCAGGTCCCGAGAGCGAGCAAGTCACGAACGTCGGCACCCTGACCTGGCTGGCAAGGCCGGAGCCCCAGTGCGTCTGGGGCTGTGGAAGGGCTGCCAGGGGAAGGCGAGGGCCAGCAACACCTGTGAGGCCTGGCACCTTTCGTGTGGGAGCAGTCGCTGGACATTTACTATTTTGAGCTGGGCTCCGGCGCAGGTCCCGAGAGCGAGCAAGTCACGAACGTCGGCACCCTGACCTGGCTGGCAAGGCCGGAGCCCCAGTGTGTGTGGGGCTGTGGAAGGGCTGCCAGGGAGAGGCGAGGGCCAGCAACACATCAGAGCCCTGGCACCTTTCGTGTGGGAGCAGTCGCTGGATGTTTGCAATTTTGAGCTGGGCTCCGGCGCAGGTCCCGAGAGCGAGCAAGGCACGAACGTCGGCCCCCTGAGCTGGCTGGCAAGGCCACAGCCCCAGTGTGTGTGGGGCTGTGGAAGGGCTGCCGGGGGAAGGCGAGGGCCAGCAACACATCAGAGTCCTGGCACCTTTTGTGTGGGAGCAGTCGCTGGACATTTGCTATTTTGAGCTGGGCTCCGGCGCAGGTCCCGAGAGCGAGCAAGGCACGAACGTCGGCACCCTGATCTGGCTGGCAAGGCCGGAGCCCCAGTGTGTGTGGGGCTGTGGAAGGGCTGCCGGGGGAAGGCGAGGGCCAGCAACACCTGGCAGTCCTGGCACCTTTCGTGTGGGAGCAGTCGCTGGACGTTTGCAATTTCGGAGATCGGATCTGGCGCCAGCGCTGAGAGCGAGCAAGGCAACAACGTCAGCACTCTGGGCTGTCTGGCATGCTCAGAGCCAAAGTGTGTGTGGGGCTGTCGGTTTTCTGCCAAGGGAAGGCGAGGGCCAGCAACACCTGGCATTCCTGGCACCTTTCGTGTGGGAGCAGTCGCTGGACGTTTGCAATTTTGAGCTGGGCTCCGGCGCAGGTCCCGAGAGCGAGCAAGGCACGAACGTCGGCACCCTGAGCTGGCTGGCAAGGCCAGAGCCCCAGTGTCTGTGGGGCTGTGGAAGGGCTGCCGGGGGAAGGCGAGGGCCAGCAACACCTGGCAGGCCTGGCACCTTTCGTGTGGGAGCAGTCGCTGGACGTTTGCAATTTGGAGCTGGGCTCCGGCGCAGGTACCGAGAGCGAGCAAGGCACGAACGTCGGCCCCCTGAGCTGGCTGGCAAGGCCAGAGCCCCAGTGTGTGGTGGGCTGTGGAAGGGCTGCCGGGGGAAGGCGAGGGCCAGCAACACCTGGGAGTCCTGGCACCTTTCGTGTGGCAGCAGTCGCTGGACGTTTGCAATTTTGAGCTGGGCTCCGGCGCAGGTACCGAGAGCGAGCAAGGCACGAACGTCGGCCCCCTGAGCTGGCTGGCAAGGCCAGAGCCCCAGTGTCTGTGGGGCTGTGGAAGGGCTGCCGGGGGAAGGCGAGGGCCAGCAACACATCAGAGTCCTGGCACCTTTGGTGTGGGGGTAATTGCTGGACGTTTGCAATTTCGAGCTGGGCTCCGGCGCAGGTACCGAGAGCGAGCAAGTCACGAACGTCGGCACCCTGAGCTGGCTGGCAAGGCTGGAGCCCCAGTGTGTGTGGGGCTGTGGAAGGGCTGCCGGGGGAAGGCAAGGGCCAGCAACACCTGGGAGGCCTGGCACCTTTCGTGTGGGAGCAGTCGCTGGACGTTTGCAATTTCGAGCTGGGCTCCGGCGCAGGTGCCGAGAGCGAGCAAGGCACGAACGTCGGCCCCCTGAGCTGGCTGGCAAGGCCAGAGCCCCAGTGTGTGGTGGGCTGTGGAAGGGCTGCCGGGGGAAGGCGAGGGCCAGCAACACATCAGAGTCCTGGCACCTTTCGTGTGGCAGCAGTCGCTGGACGTTTGCAATTTTGAGCTGGGCTCCGGCGCAGGTCCCGAGAGCGAGCAAGGCACGAACGTCGGCACCCTGAGCTGGCTGGCAAGGCCAGAGCCCCAGTGTCTTTGGGGCTGTGGAAGGGCTGCCGGGGGAAGGCGAGGGCCAGCAACACATCAGAGTCCTGGCACCTTTGGTGTGGGGGTAATTGCTGGACGTTTGCAATTTCGAGCTGGGCTCCGGCGCAGGTACCGAGAGCGAGCAAGTCACGAACGTCGGCACCCTGACCTGGCTGGCAAGGCCGGAGCCCCAGTGCGTCTGGGCTGTGGAAGGGCTGCCAGGGGAAGGCCAGGGCCAGCAACATCTGGGAGGCCTGGCACCTTTCGTGTGGGAGCAGTCGCTGGTCGTTTGCAATTTTGAGCTGGGCTCCGGCGCAGGTCCCGAGAGCAAGCAAGTCACGAACGTCGGCACCCTGACCTGGCTGGCAAGGCCGGAGCCCCAGTGTGTGTGGGGCTGTGGAAGGGCTGCCAGGGAGAGGCGAGGGCCAGCAACACATCAGAGTCCTGGCACCTTTTGTGTGGGAGCAGTCGCTGGACATTTGCTATTTTGAGCTGGGCTGCGGCGCAGGTCCCGAGAGCGAGCAAGGCACGAACGTCGGCACCCTGATCTGGCTGGCAAGGCCGGAGCCCCAGTGTGTGTGGGGCTGTGGAAGGGCTGCCGGGGGAAGGCGAGGGCCAGCAACACCTGGCAGTCCTGGCACCTTTCGTGTGGGAGCAGTCGCTGGACGTTTGCAATTTCGGAGATCGGATCTGGCGCCAGCGCTGAGAGCGAGCAAGGCAACAACGTCAGCACTCTGGGCTGGCTGGCATGCTCAGAGCCAAAGTGTGTGTGGGGCTGTCGGTTTTCTGCCAAGGGAAGGCGAGGGCCAGCAACACCTGGCATTCCTGGCACCTTTCGTGTGGGAGCAGTCGCTGGACGTTTGCAATTTTGAGCTGGGCTCCGGCGCAGGTACCGAGAGCGAGCAAGGCACGAACGTCGGCACCCTGAGCTGGCTGGCAAGGCCAGAGCCCCAGTGTCTGTGGGGCTGTGGAAGGGCTGCCGGGGGAAGGCGAGGGCCAGCAACACCTGGCAGGCCTGGCACCTTTCGTGTGGGAGCAGTCGCTGGACGTTTGCAATTTGGAGCTGGGCTCCGGCGCAGGTCCCGAGAGCGAGCAAGGCACGAACGTCGGCCCCCTGAGCTGGCTGGCAAGGCCAGAGCCCCAGTGTGTGTGGGGCTGTGGAAGGGCTGCCGGGGGAAGGCGAGGGCCAGCAACACCTGGGAGTCCTGGCACCTTTCGTGTGGGAGCAGTCGCTGGACGTTTGCAATTTCGAGCTGGGCTCCGGCGCAGGTCCCGAGAGCGAGCAAGGCACGAACGTCGGCCCCCTGAGCTGGCTGGCAAGGCCAGAGCCCCAGTGTGTGTGGGGCTGTGGAAGGGCTGCTGGGGGAAGGCGAGGGCCAGCAACACATCAGATTCCTGGCACCTTTGGTGTGGGGGTAATTGCTGGACGTTTGCAATTTCGAGCTGCGCTCCGGCGCAGGTACCGAGAGCGAGCAAGTCACGAACGTCGGCACCCTGAGCTGGCTGGCAAGGCCGGAGCCCCAGTGCGTCTGGGGCTGTGGAAGGGCTGCCAGGGGAAGGCGAGGGCCAGCAACATCTGGGAGTCCTGGCACCTTTGGTGTGGGAGCAGTCGCTGGTCGTTTGCAATTTTGAGCTGGGCTCCGGCGCAGGTCCCGAGAGCGAGCAAGTCACGAACGTCGGCACCCTGACCTGGCTGGCAAGGCCAGAGCCCCAGTTTGTGTGGGGCTGTGGAAGGGCTGCCGGGGGAAGGCGAGGGCCAGCAACACATCAGAGTCCTGGCACCTTTCGTGTGGGAGCAGTCGCTGGACGTTTGCAATTTCGAGCTGGGCTCCGGCGCAGGTACCGAGAGCGAGCAAGGCATGAACGTCGGCCCAATGAGCTGGCTGGCAAGGCCAGAGCCCCAGTTTGTGTGGGGCTGTGGAAGGGCTGCCGGGGGAAGGCGAGGGCCAGCAACACCTGGGAGGCCTGGCACCTTTCGTGTGGGAGCAGTCGCTGGACATTTGCAATTTCGAGCTGGGCTCCGGCGCAGGTCCCGAGAGCGAGCAAGGCACGAACGTCGGCACCCTGATCTGGCTGGCAAGGCCGGAGCCCCACTGTGTGTGGGGCTGTGGAAGGACTGCCAAGGGAATGCGAGGGCCAGCAACACATCAGAGTCCTGACATCTTTCGTGTGGGGGTAATTGCTGGACGTTTGCAATTTTGAGCTGGGCTCCGGCGCAGGTCCCGAGAGCGAGCAAGGCACGAACGTCGGCACCCTGAGCTGGCTGGCAAGGCCAGAGCCCCAGTGTCTGTGGGGCTGTGGAAGGGCTGCCGGGGGAAGGCGAGGGCCAGCAACAACTGGGAGGCCTGGCACCTTTCATGTGGGAGCAGTCGCTGGACGTTTGCAGTTTCGAGCTGGGCTCCGGCACAGATACCGAGAGCGAGCAAGGCACGAACGTCGGCACCCTGACCTGGCTGGCAAGGCCGGAGCCCCAGTGTGTGTGGGGCTGTGGAAGGGCTGCCAAGGGAAGGCGAGGGCCAGCAACACCTGGGAGTCCTGGCGCCTTTCATGTGGGAGCAGTCGCTGGACGTTTGCAATTTCGAGCTGGGCTCCGGCACAGTTCCCGAGAGCGAGCGAGGCACGAACGTCGGCCCCCTGAGCTGGCTGGCAAGGCCGGAGCCCCAGTGTGTGTGGGGCTGTCGAAGGGCTGCCAAGGGAAGGCGAGGGCCAGCAACACCTGGGAGGCCTGGCACCTTTCGTGTGGGAGCAGTCGCTGGACGTTTGCAATTTGGAGCTGGGCTGCGGCCCAGGTCCCGAGAGCGAGCAAGGCACGAACGTCGGCACCCTGAGCTGGCTAGCAAGGCCAGAGCCCCAGTATGTGTGGGGCTGTGGAAGGGCTGCCGGGCGAAGGCGAGGGCCAGCAACACATCAGAGTCCTGGCACCTTTCGTGTGGGAGCAGTCCCTGGACGTTTGCAATTTCGAGCTGGGATCCGGCGCAGGTCCCGAGAGCGAGCGAGGCACGAACGTAGGCACCCTGAGCTGGCTGGCAAGGCCAGAGCCCCAGTGTGTGGGGGGCTGTGGAAGGGCTGCCGGGGGAATGCGAGGGCCAGCAACACATCAGAGTCCTGGCACCTTTGGTGTGGGGGTAATTGCTGGACGTTTGCAATTTTAAGCTGGGCTCCGGCGCAGGTCCCGAGAGCGAGCAAGGCACGAACGTCGGCACCCTGACCTGGCTGGCAAGGCCGGAGCCCCAGTGCGTCTGGGGCTGTGGAAGGGCTGCCAGGGGAAGGCGAGGGCCAGCAACATCTGGGAGTCCTGGCACCTTTCGTGTGGGAGCAGTCGCTGGACGTTTGCAATTTCGAGCTGGGCTCCGGCGCAGGTCCCGAGAGCGAGCAAGGCACGAACGTCGGCACCCTGAGCTGGCTGGCAAGGCCGGAGCCCCAGTGTGTGTGGGGCTGTGGAAGGGCTGCCGGGGGAACGCGAGAGCCAGCAACACCTGGCAGTACTGGCACCTTTCGTGTGGCAGCAGTCGCTGGACGTTTGCAATTTCGAGCTGGGCTCCGGCGCAGGTACCGAGAGCGAGCAAGGCACGAACGTCGGCACCCTGACCTGGCTGGCAAGGCCGGAGCCCCAGTGTGTGTGGGGCTGTGGAAGGGCTGCCGGGGGAAGGCAAGGGCCAGCAACACCTGGCAGGCCTGGCACCTTTCGTGTGGGAGCAGTCGCTGGACGTTTGCAATTTGGAGCTGGGCTCCGGCGCAGGTGCCGAGAGCGAGCAAGGCACGAACGTCGGCCCCCTGAGCTGGCTGGCAAGGCCAGAGCCCCAGTGTGTGGTGGGCTGTGGAAGGGCTGCCGGGGGAAGGCGAGGGCCAGCAACACCTGGGAGTCCTGGCACCTTTCGTGTGGCAGCAGTCGCTGGACGTTTGCAATTTCGAGCTGGGCTCCGGCGCAGGTCCCGAGAGCGAGCAAGGCACAAACGTCGGCCCCCTGAGCTGGCTGGCAAGGCCAGAGCCCCAGTGTGTGTGGGGCTGTGGAAGGGCTGCCGGGGGAAGGCGAGGGCCAGCAACACATCAGAGTCCTGGCACCTTTGGTGTGGGGGTAATTGCTGGACGTTTGCAATTTCGAGCTGGGCTCCGGCGCAGGTACCGAGAGCGAGCAAGTCGCGAACGTCGGCACCCTGACCTGGCTGGCAAGGCCGGAGCCCCAGTGCGTCTGGGGCTGTGGAAGGGCTGCCAGGGGAAGGCGAGGGCCAGCAACATCTGGGAGTCCTGGCACCTTTCGTGTGGGAGCAGTCGCTGGACGTTTGCAATTTTGAGCTGGGCTCCGGCGCAGGTCCCGAGAGCGAGCAAGGCACGAACGTCGGCACCCTGAGCTGGCTGGCAAGGCCGGAGCCCCAGTGTGTGTGGGGCTGTGGAAGGGCTGCCGGGGGAAGGCGAGGCCCAGCAACACCTGGCAGTCCTGGCTCCTTTCGTGTGGGAGCAGTCGCTGGACGTTTGCAATTTCGGATATCGGATCTGGCGCCAGCGCTGAGAGCGAGCAAGGCAACAACGTCAGCACTCTGGGCTGGCTGGCATGCTCAGAGCCAAAGTGTTTGTGGGGCTTTCGGTTTTCTGCCAAGGAAAGGCGAGGGCCAGCAGCACCTGGCATTCCTGGCACCTTTCGTGTGGGAGCAGTCGCTGGACGTTTGCAATTTTGAGCTGGGCTCCGGCGCAGGTCCCGAGAGCGAGCAAGGCATGAACGTCGGCACCCTGAGCTGGCTGGCAAGGCCGGAGCCCCAGTGTCTGTGGGGCTGTGGAAGGGCTGCCGGGGGAAGGCGAGGGCCAGCAACACCTGGCAGGCCTGGCACCTTTCGTGTGGGAGCAGTCGCTGGACGTTTGCAATTTGGAGCTGGGCTCCGGCGCAGGTCCCGAGAGCGAGCAAGGCACGAACGTCGGCACCCTGAGCTGGCTGGCAAGGCCAGAGCCCCAGTGTGTGGTGGGCTGTGGAAGGGCTGCCGGGGGAAGGCGAGGGCCAGCAACACCTGGCAGTCCTGGCACCTTTCGTGTGGCAGCAGTCGCTGGACGTTTGCAATTTTGAGCTGGGCTCCGGCGCAGGTACCGAGAGCGAGCAAGGCACGAACGTCGGCCCCCTGAGCTGGCTGGCAAGGCCAGAGCCCCAGTGTGTGTGGGGCTGTGGAAGGGCTGCCGGGGGAAGGCGAGGGCCAGCAACACATCAGAGTCCTGGCACCTTTGGTGTGGGGGTAATTGCTGGACGTTTGCAATTTCGAGCTGGGCTCCGGCGCAGGTACCGAGAGCGAGCAAGTCACGAACGTCGGCACCCTGACCTGGCTGGCAAGGCCGGAGCCCCAGTGTGTGTGGGGCTGTGGAAGGGCTGCCATGGAGAGGCGAGGGCCAGCAACACATCAGAGTCCTGGCACCTTTGGTGTGGGAGCAGTCGCTGGACGTTTGCAATTTTGAGCTGTGCTACGGCACAGGTACCGACAGCGAGCAAGGCACGAACATTGGCACCCTGAGCTGGCTGGCAAGGCCGGAGCCCCAGTGTGTGTGGGGCTGTGGAAGGGCTGCCGGGGGAAGGCAAGGGCCAGCAACACCTGGCAGTCCTGGCACCTTTCGTGTGGGAGCAGTCGCTGGACGTTTGCAATTTCGAGCTGGGCTCCGGCGCAGGTACCGAGAGCGAGCAAGGCACGAACATCGGCCCCCTGAGCTGGCTGGCAAGGCCAGAGCCCCAGTTTGTGTGGGGCTGTGGAAGGGCTGCCGGGGGAAGGCGAGGGCCAGCAACACATCAGAGTCCTGGCACCTTTCGTGTGGGAGCAGTCGCTGGACGTTTGCAATTTCGAGCTGGGCTCCGGCGCAGGTACCGAGAGCGAGCAAGGCATGAACGTCGGCCCAATGAGCTGGCTGGCAAAGCCAGAGCCCCAGTTTGTGTGGGGCTGTGGAAGGGCTGCCGGGGGAAGGCGAGGGCCAGCAACACCTGGGAGTCCTGGCACCTTTCATGTGGGAGCAGTCGCTGGACATTTGCAATTTCGAGCTGGGCTCCGGCGCAGGTCCCGAGAGCGAGCAAGGCACGAACGTCGGCACCCTGATCTGGCTGGCAAGGCCGGAGCCCCAGTGTGTGTGGGGCTGTGGAAGGACTGCCAAGGGAATGCGAGGGCCAGCAACACATCAGAGTCCTGGCATCTTTCATATGGGGGTAATTGCTGGACGTTTGCAATTTTGAGCTGGGCTCCGGCGCAGGTCCCGAGAGCGAGCAAGTCACGAACATCGGCACCCTGAGCTGGCTGGCAAGGCCAGAGCCCCAGTGTCAGTGGGGCTGTGGAAGGGCTGCCGGGGGAAGGCGAGGGCCAGCAACACCTGGGAGGCCTGGCACCTTTCATGTGGGAGCAGTCGCTGGACGTTTGCAGTTTCGAGCTGGGCTCCGGCGCAGATACCGAGAGCGAGCAAGGCACGAACGTCGGCCCCCTGAGGTGGCTGGCAAGGCCGGAGCCCCAGTGTGTGTGGGGCTGTGGAAGGGCTGCAGGGGAAAGGCGAGGGCCGGCAACACCTGGGAGTCCTGGCACCTTTCATGTGGGAGCAGTCGCTGGACGTTTGCAATTTCGAGCTGGGCTCCGGCACAGGTCCCGAGAGCGAGCGAGGCACGAACGTCGGCCCCCTGACCTGGCTGGCAAGGCCAGAGCCCCAGTGTGTGTGGGGCTGTCGAAGGGCTGCCAGGGGAAGGCGAGCGCCAGCAACATCTTGGAGTTCTGGCACCTTTCGTGTGGGAGCAGTCGCTGGACGTTTGCAATTTGGAGCTGGGCTGCGGCCCAGGTACCGAGAGCGAGCAAGGCACGAACGTAGGCACCCTGAGCTGGCTGGCAAGGCCAGAGCCCCAGTGTGTGGGGGGCTGTGGAAGGGCTGCCGGGGGAATGCGAGGGCCAGCAACACATCAGAGTCCTGGCACCTTTGGTGTGGGGGTAATTGCTGGACGTTTGCAATTTTAAGCTGGGCTCCGGCGCAGGTCCCGAGAGGAAGCAAGGCACGAACGTCGACACCCTGACCTGGCTGGCAAGGCCGGAGCCCCAGTGCGTCTGGGGCTGTGGAAGGGCTGCCAGGGGAAGGCCAGGGCCAGCAACATCTGGGAGTCCTGGCACCTTTCGTGTGGGAGCAGTCGCTGGACGTTTGCAATTTCGAGCTGGGCTCCGGGGCAGGTCCCGAGAGCGAGCAAGGCACGAACGTCGGCACCCTGAGCTGGCTGGCAAGGCCGGAGCCCCAGTGTGTGTGGGGCTGTGGAAGGGCTGCCGGGGGAACGCGAGGGCCAGCAACACCTGGCAGGCCTGGCACCTTTCGTGTGGGAGCAGTCGCTGGACGTTTGCAATTTTGAGCTTGGCTCCGGCACAGGTACTGAGATGGAACAAGGCAAGAAGGTCGGCACCCTGACCTGGCTGGCAAGGCCAGAGCCCCAGTGTGTGTGGGGCTGTGGAAGGGCTGCCAAGGGAAGGCGAGGGCCAGCAACACCTGGGAGTCCTGGCACCTTTCGTGTGGGAGCAGTCGCTGGACGTTTGCAATTTTGAGCTGGGCTCCGGCGCAGGTACCGAGAGCGAGCAAGGCACGAACGTCGGCCCCCTGAGCTGGCTGGCAAGGCCAGAGCCCCAGTGTCTGTGGGGCTGTGGAAGGGCTGCCGGGGGAAGGCGAGGGCCAGCAACACATCAGAGTCCTGGCACCTTTGGTGTGGGGGTAATTGCTGGACGTTTGCAATTTCGAGCTGGGCTCCGGCGCAGGTCCCGAGAGCGAGCAAGTCACGAACGTCGGCACCCTGACCTGGCTGGCAAGGCCGGAGCCCCAGTGCGTCTGGGGCTGTGGAAGGGCTGCCGGGGGAATGCGAGGGCCAGCAACACATCAGAGTCCAGGCACCTTTGGTGTGGGGGTAATTGCTGGACGTTTGCAATTTCGAGCTGGGCTCCGGCGCAGGTCCCGAGAGCGAGCAAGGCACGAACGTCGGCACCCTGACCTGGCTGGCAAGGCCGGAGCCCCAGTGTGTGTGGCTGTGGAAGGGCTGCCGGGGGAAGGCGAGGGCCAGCAACACCTGGGAGTCCTGGCACCTTTCGTGTGGGAGCAGTCGCTGGACGTTTGCTATTTCGAGCTGGGCTCCGGCGCAGGTACCGAGAGCGAGCAAGGCACGAACGTCGGCACCCTGAGCTGGCTGGCAAGGCCGGAGCCCCAGTGTGTGTGGGGCTGTGGAAGGGCTGCCGGGGGAATGCGAGGGCCAGCAACACATCAGAGTCCTGGCACCTTTGGTGTGGGGGTAATTGCTGGACGTTTGCAATTTCGAGCTGGGCTCCGGCGCAGGTACCAAGAGCGAGCGAGGCACGAACGTCGGCACCCTGATCTGGCTGGCAAGGCCAAAGCCCCAGTTTGTGTGGGGCTGTGGAAGGGCTGCCGGGGCAAGGCGAGGGCCAGCAACACCTGGCAGGCCTGGCACCTTTCATGTGGGAGCAGTCGCTGGACGTTTGCAATTTTGAGCTGGGCTCCGGCGCAGGTCCCGAGAGCGAGCAAGGCACGAACGTCGGCACCCTGACCTGGCTGGCAAGGCCGGAGCCCCACTGTGTGTGTGGGGCTGTGGAAGGGCTGCCGGGGGAAGGCGAGGGCCAGCAACATCTGGGAGTCCTGGCACCTTTTGTGTGGGAGCAGTCGCTGGATGTTTGCAGTTTCGAGCTGGGCTCCGGCGCAGGTCCCAAGAGCGAGCAAGGCACGAACGTCGGCACCCTGAGCTGGCTGGCAAGGCCAGAGCCCCAGTGTCTGTGGGGCTGTGGAAGGGCTGCCGGGGGAAGGCGAGGGCCAGCAACACATCAGAGTCCTGGCACCTTTCGTGTGGGAGCAGTCGCTGGACGTTTGCTATTTTGAGCTGGGCTCCGGCGCAGGTCCCGAGAGCGAGCAAGGCACGAACGTCGGCACCCTGACCTGGCTGGCAAGGCCGGAGCCCCAGTGTGTGTGGGGCTGTGGAAGGGCTGCCGGGCGAAGGCGAGGGCCAGCAACACCTGGGAGGCCTGGCACCTTTCGTGTGGGAGCAGTCGCTGGACGTTTGCAATTTCGAGCTGTGCTACGGCACAGGTACCGAGAGCGAGCAAGGCACGAACGTCGGCCCCCTGAGGTGGCTGGCAAGGCCGGAGCCCCAGTGTGTGTGGGGCTGTGGAAGGGCTGCCGGGGGAAGGCGAGGGCCAGCAACACCTGGGAGGCCTGGCACCTTTCGTGTGGGAGCAGTCGCTGGACGTTTGCAATTTCGAGCTGGGCTCCGGCGCAGGTCCCAAGAGCGAGCAAGGCACGAACGTCGGCCCCCTGAGCTGGCTGGCAAGGCCAGAGCGCCAGTGTGTGTGGGGCTGTAGAAGGGCTGCCAAGGGAAGGCGAGGGCCAGCAACACCTGGGAGTCCTGGCACCTTTCGTGTGGGAGCAGTCGCTGGACGTTTGCAATTTCGAGCTGGGCTCCGGCGCAGGTCCCGAGAGCGAGCAAGGCACGAACGTCGGCACCCTGACCTGGCTGGCAAGGCCGGAGCCCCAGTGTGTGTGGGGCTGTGGAAGGGCTGCCGGGGGAAGGCGAGGGCCAGCAACACATCAGAGTCCTGGCACCTTTCGTGTGGGAGCAGTCGCTGGACATTTACTATTTTGAGCTCGGCTCTGGCGCAGGTCCCGAGAGCGAGCAAGGCACGAACGTCGGCCCCCTGAGCTGGCTGGCAAGGCCGGAGCCCCAGTGTGTGTGGGGCTGTGGAAGGGCTGCCAAGGGAAGGCGAGGGCCAGCAACACCTGGGAGGCCTGGCACCTTTCGTGTGGGAGCAGTCGCTGGACGTTTGCAATTTCGAGCTGGGCTCCGGCGCAGGTCCCGAGAGCGAGCAAGGCACGAACGTCGGCCCCCTGAGCTGGCTGGCAAGGCCAGAGCCCCAGTGTGTGTGGGGCTGTGGAAGGGCTGCCGGGGGAATGCGAGGGCCAGCAACACATCAGAGTCCTGGCACCTTTCGTGTGGGGGTAATTGCTGGACGTTTGCAATTTTGAGCTGGGCTCCGGCGCAGGTACCGAGAGCGAGCAAGGCACGAACGTCGGCACCCTGACCTGGCTGGCAAGGCCGGAGCCCCAGTGTGTGTGGGGCTGTGGAAGGGCTGCCGGGGGAAGGCGAGGGCCAGCAACACATCAGAGTCCTGGCACCTTTCGTGTGGGAGCAGTCGCTGGACGTTTGCAATTTCGAGCTGGGCTCCGGCGCAGGTCCCGAGAGCGAGCAAGGCACGAACGTCGGCACCCTGAGCTGGCTGGCAAGGCCGGAGCCCCAGTGTGTGTGGGGCTGTGGAAGGGCTGCCGGGGGAATGCGAGGGCCAGCAACACATCAGAGTCCTGGCACCTTTGGTGTGGGGGTAATTGCTGGACGTTTGCAATTTCGAGCTGGGCTCCGGCGCAGGTACCAAGAGCGAGCGAGGCACGAACGTCGGCACCCTGATCTGGCTGGCAAGGCCAAAGCCCCAGTTTGTGTGGGGCTGTGGAAGGGCTGCCAGGGGAAGGCGAGGGCCAGCAACACCTGGCAGGCCTGGCACCTTTCATGTGGGAGCAGTCGCTGGACGTTTGCAATTTTGAGCTGGGCTCCGGCGCAGGTCCCGAGAGCGAGCAAGGCACGAACGTCGGCACCCTGAGCTGGCTGGCAAGGCCGGAGCCCCACTGTGTGTGTGGGGCTGTGGAAGGGCTGCCGGGCGAAGGCGAGGGCCAGCAACACATCAGAGTCCTGGCACCTTTCGTGTGGGAGCAGTCGCTGGACGTTTGCAATTTCGAGCTGTGCTACGGCACAGGTACCGAGAGCGAGCAAGGCACGAACGTCGGCCCCCTGAGGTGGCTGGCAAGGCCGGAGCCCCAGTGTGTGTGGGGCTGTGGAAGGGCTGCCGGGGGAAGGCGAGGGCCAGCAACACCTGGGAGGCCTGGCACCTTTCGTGTGGGAGCAGTCGCTGGACGTTTGCAATTTCGAGCTGGGCTCCGGCGCAGGTCCCGAGAGCGAGCAAGGCACGAACGTCGGCCCCCTGAGCTGGCTGGCAAGGCCAGAGCGCCAGTGTGTGTGGGGCTGTAGAAGGGCTGCCAAGGGAAGGCGAGGGCCAGCAACACCTGGGAGTCCTGGCACCTTTCGTGTGGGAGCAGTCGCTGGACGTTTGCAATTTCGAGCTGGGCTCCGGCGCAGGTCCCGAGAGCGAGCAAGGCACGAACGTCGGCACCCTGACCTGGCTGGCAAGGCCGGAGCCCCAGTGTGTGTGGGGCTGTGGAAGGGCTGCCGGGGGAAGGCGAGGGCCAGCAACACATCAGAGTCCTGGCACCTTTCGTGTGGGAGCAGTCGCTGGACATTTACTATTTTGAGCTCGGCTCTGGCGCAGGTCCCGAGAGCGAGCAAGGCACGAACGTCAGCCCCCTGAGCTGGCTGGCAAGGCCGGAGCCCCAGTGTGTGTGGGGCTGTGGAAGGGCTGCCAAGGGAAGGCGAGGGCCAGCAACACCTGGGAGGCCTGGCACCTTTCGTGTGGGAGCAGTCGCTGGACGTTTGCAATTTCGAGCTGGGCTCCGGCGCAGGTCCCGAGAGCGAGCAAGGCACGAACGTCGGCCCCCTGAGCTGGCTGGCAAGGCCAGAGCCCCAGTGTGTGTGGGGCTGTGGAAGGGCTGCCGGGGGAATGCGAGGGCCAGCAACACATCAGAGTCCTGGCACCTTTGGTGTGGGGGTAATTGCTGGACGTTTAAAATTTTGAGCTGGGCTCCGGCGCAGGTACCGAGAGCGAGCAAGGCACGAACGTCGGCACCCTGACCTGGCTGGCAAGGCCGGAGCCCCAGTGTGTGTGGGGCTGCGGAAGGGCTGCCGGGGGAAGGCGAGGGCCAGCAACACCTGGCAGTCCTGGCACCTTTCGTGTGGGAGCAGTCGCTGGACGTTTGCAATTTCGAGCTGGGCTCCGGCGCAGGTCCCGAGAGCGAGCAAGGCACGAACGTCGGCACCCTGACCTGGCTGGCAAGGCCGGAGCCCCAGTGTGTGTGGGGCTGTGGAAGGGCTGCCGCGGGAAGGCAAGGGCCAGCAACACATCAGACTTCTGGCACCTTTCGTGTGGGAGCAGTCGCTGGACGTTTGCAATTTCGAGCTGGGCTCCGGCGCAGGTACCAAGAGCGAGCGAGGCACGAACGTCGGCACCCTGAGCTGGCTGGCAAGGCCAAAGCCCCAGTTTGTGTGGGGCTGTGGAAGGGCTGCCAGGGGAAGGCGAGGGCCAGCAACACCTGGCAGGCCTGGTACCTTTCATGTGGGAGCAGTCGCTGGACGTTTGCAATTTTGAGCTGGGCTCCGGCGCAGGTCCCGAGAGCGAGCAAGTCACGAACGTCGGCACCCTGAGCTGTCTGGCAAGGCCGGAGCCCCAGTGTGTGTGGGGCTGTGGAAGGGCTGCCGGGGGAAGGCGAGGGCCAGCAACATCTGGGAGTCCTGGCACCTTTTGTGTGGGAGCAGTCGCTGGATGTTTGCAATTTCGAGCTCGGCTCCGGCGCAGGTCCCAAGAGCGAGCAAGGCACGAACGTCGGCACCCTGAGCTGGCTGGCAAGGCCGGAGCCCCAGTGTGTGTGGGGCTGTGGAAGGGCTGCCGGGGGAAGGCGAGGGCCAGCAACATCTGGGAGTCCTGGCACCTTTCGTGTGGGAGCAGTCCCTGGACGTTTGCTATTTTGAGCTGGGCTCCGGCGCAGGTCCCGAGAGCGAGCAAGGCACGAACGTCGGCACCCTGACCTGGCTGGCAAGGCCGGAGCCCCAGTGTGTGTGGGGCTGTGGAAGGGCTGCCGGGTGAAGGCGAGGGCCAGCAACACCTGGGAGGCCTGGCACCTTTCGTGTGGGAGCAGTCGCTGGACGTTTGCAATTTCGAGCTGTGCTACGGCACAGGTACCGAGAGCGAGCAAGGCACGAACGTCGGCCCCCTGAGGTGGCTGGCAAGGCCGGAGCCCCAGTGTCTGTGGGGCTGTGGAAGGGCTGCCGGGGGAAGGCGAGGGCCAGCAACACCTGGGAGGCCTGGCACCTTTTGTGTGGGAGCAGTAGCTGGACGTTTGCAATTTCGAGCTGGGCTCCGGTGCAGGTCCCGAGAGCGAGCAAGGCACGAACGTCGGCACCCTGAGCTGGCTGGCAAGGCCGGAGCCCCAGTGTGTGTGGGGCTGTAGAAGGGCTGCCAAGGGAAGGCGAGGGCCAGCAACACCTGGGAGTCCTGGCACCTTTCGTGTGGGAGCAGTCGCTGGACATTTGTAATTTCGAGCTGGGCTCCGGCGCAGGTACCGAGAGCGAGCAAGGCACGAACGTCGGCCCCCTGAGCTGGCTGGCAAGGCCGGAGCCCCAGTGTGTGTGGGGCTGTGGAAGGGCTGCCGGGGGAAGGCGAGGGCCAGCAACACATCAGAGTCCTGGCACCTTTCGTGTGGGAGCAGTCGCTGGACGTTTGCAATTTTGAGCTGGGCTCCGGCGCAGGTCCCGAGAGCGAGCAAGGCACGAACGTCGGCCCCCTGAGCTGGCTGGCAAGGCCAGAGCCCCAGTGTGTGTGGGGCTGTGGAAGGGCTGCCGGGGGAATGCGAGGGCCAGCAACACATCAGAGTCCAGGCACCTTTGGTGTGGGGGTAATTGCTGGACGTTTGCAATTTCGAGCTGGGCTCCGGCGCAGGTACCGAGAGCGAGCAAGGCACGAACGTCGGCACCCTGACCTGGCTGGCAAGGCCGGAGCCCCAGTGTGTGTGGGGCTGTGGAAGGGCTGCCGGGGGAAGGCGAGGGCCAGCAACACATCAGAGTCCTGGCACCTTTCGTGTGGGAGCAGTCGCTGGACGTTTGCAATTTCGAGCTGGGCTCCGGCGCAGGTACCGAGAGCGAGCAAGGCACGAACGTCGGCACCCTGAGCTGGCTGGCAAGGCCGGAGCCCCAGTGTGTGTGGGGCTGTAGAAGGGCTGCCAAGGGAAGGCGAGGGCCAGCAACACCTGGGAGTCCTGGCACCTTTCGTGTGGGAGCAGTCGCTGGACGTTTGCAATTTCGAGCTGGGCTCCGGCGCAGGTCCCGAGAGCGAGCAAGGCACGAACGTCGGCCCCCTGAGCTGGCTGGCAAGGCCGGAGCCCCAGTGTGTGTGGGGCTGTGGAAGGGCTGCCGGGGGAAGGCGAGGGCCAGCAACACATCAGAGTCCTGGCACCTTTGGTGGGGGGGTAATTGCTGGACGTTTGCAATTTTGAGCTGGGCTCCGGCGCAGGTCCCGAGAGCGAGCAAGGCACGAACGTCGGCACCCTGAGCTGGCTGGCAAGGCCGGAGCCCCAGTGTGTGTGGGGCTGTGGAAGGGCTGCCGGGGGAAGGCGAGGGCCAGCAACACCTGGCAGTCCTGGCACCTTTCGTGTGGGAGCAGTCGCTGGACGTTTGCAATTTCGAGCTGGGCTCCGGCGCAGGTCCCGAGAGCGAGCAAGTCACGAACGTCAGCACCCTGAGCTGGCTGGCAAGGCCGGAGCCCCAGTGTGTGTGGGGCTGTGGAAGGGCTGCCGCGGGAAGGCAAGGGCCAGCAACACATCAGACTTCTGGCACCTTTCGTGTGGGAGCAGTCGCTGGACGTTTGCAATTTCGAGCTGGGCTCCGGCGCAGGTACCAAGAGCGAGCGAGGCACGAACGTCGGCACCCTGATCTGGCTGGCAAGGCCAAAGCCCCAGTTTGTGTGGGGCTGTGGAAGGGCTGCCAGGGGAAGGCGAGGGCCAGCAACACCTGGCAGTCCTGGCACCTTTCGTGTGGGAGCAGTCGCTGGACGTTTGCAATTTCGAGCTGGGCTCCGGCGCAGGTCCCGAGAGCGAGCGAGGCACGAACGTCGGCACCCTGACCTGGCTGGCAAGGCCGGAGCCCCAGTGTGTGTGGGGCTGTGGAAGGGCTGCCGCGGGAAGGCAAGGGCCAGCAACACATCAGACTTCTGGCACCTTTCGTGTGGGAGCAGTCGCTGGACGTTTGCAATTTCGAGCTGGGCTCCGGCGCAGGTACCAAGAGCGAGCGAGGCACGAACGTCGGCACCCTGAGCTGGCTGGCAAGGCCAAAGCCCCAGTTTGTGTGGGGCTGTGGAAGGGCTGCCAGGGGAAGGCGAGGGCCAGCAACACCTGGCAGGCCTGGTACCTTTCATGTGGGAGCAGTCGCTGGACGTTTGCAATTTTGAGCTGGGCTCCGGCGCAGGTCCCGAGAGCGAGCAAGTCACGAACGTCGGCACCCTGAGCTGGCTGGCAAGGCCGGAGCCCCAGTGTGTGTGGGGCTGTGGAAGGGCTGCCGGGGGAAGGCGAGGGCCAGCAACATCTGGGAGTCCTGGCACCTTTTGTGTGGGAGCAGTCGCTGGATGTTTGCAATTTCGAGCTCGGCTCCGGCGCAGGTCCCAAGAGCGAGCAAGGCACGAACGTCGGCACCCTGAGCTGGCTGGCAAGGCCGGAGCCCCAGTGTGTGTGGGGCTGTGGAAGGGCTGCCGGGGGAAGGCGAGGGCCAGCAACATCTGGGAGTCCTGGCACCTTTCGTGTGGGAGCAGTCCCTGGACGTTTGCTATTTTGAGCTGGGCTCCGGCGCAGGTCCCGAGAGCGAGCAAGGCACGAACGTCGGCACCCTGACCTGGCTGGCAAGGCCGGAGCCCCAGTGTGTGTGGGGCTGTGGAAGGGCTGCCGGGTGAAGGCGAGGGCCAGCAACACCTGGGAGGCCTGGCACCTTTCGTGTGGGAGCAGTCGCTGGACGTTTGCAATTTCGAGCTGTGCTACGGCACAGGTACCGAGAGCGAGCAAGGCACGAACGTCGGCCCCCTGAGGTGGCTGGCAAGGCCGGAGCCCCAGTGTCTGTGGGGCTGTGGAAGGGCTGCCGGGGGAAGGCGAGGGCCAGCAACACCTGGGAGGCCTGGCACCTTTTGTGTGGGAGCAGTAGCTGGACGTTTGCAATTTCGAGCTGGGCTCCGGTGCAGGTCCCGAGAGCGAGCAAGGCACGAACGTCGGCACCCTGAGCTGGCTGGCAAGGCCGGAGCCCCAGTGTGTGTGGGGCTGTAGAAGGGCTGCCAAGGGAAGGCGAGGGCCAGCAACACCTGGGAGTCCTGGCACCTTTCGTGTGGGAGCAGTCGCTGGACATTTGTAATTTCGAGCTGGGCTCCGGCGCAGGTACCGAGAGCGAGCAAGGCACGAACGTCGGCCCCCTGAGCTGGCTGGCAAGGCCGGAGCCCCAGTGTGTGTGGGGCTGTGGAAGGGCTGCCGGGGGAAGGCGAGGGCCAGCAACACATCAGAGTCCTGGCACCTTTCGTGTGGGAGCAGTCGCTGGACGTTTGCAATTTTGAGCTGGGCTCCGGCGCAGGTCCCGAGAGCGAGCAAGGCACGAACGTCGGCCCCCTGAGCTGGCTGGCAAGGCCAGAGCCCCAGTGTGTGTGGGGCTGTGGAAGGGCTGCCGGGGGAATGCGAGGGCCAGCAACACATCAGAGTCCAGGCACCTTTGGTGTGGGGGTAATTGCTGGACGTTTGCAATTTCGAGCTGGGCTCCGGCGCAGGTACCGAGAGCGAGCAAGGCACGAACGTCGGCACCCTGACCTGGCTGGCAAGGCCGGAGCCCCAGTGTGTGTGGGGCTGTGGAAGGGCTGCCGGGGGAAGGCGAGGGCCAGCAACACATCAGAGTCCTGGCACCTTTCGTGTGGGAGCAGTCGCTGGACGTTTGCAATTTCGAGCTGGGCTCCGGCGCAGGTACCGAGAGCGAGCAAGGCACGAACGTCGGCACCCTGAGCTGGCTGGCAAGGCCGGAGCCCCAGTGTGTGTGGGGCTGTAGAAGGGCTGCCAAGGGAAGGCGAGGGCCAGCAACACCTGGGAGTCCTGGCACCTTTCGTGTGGGAGCAGTCGCTGGACGTTTGCAATTTCGAGCTGGGCTCCGGCGCAGGTCCCGAGAGCGAGCAAGGCACGAACGTCGGCACCCTGAGCTGGCTGGCAAGGCCGGAGCCCCAGTGTGTGTGGGGCTGTGGAAGGGCTGCCGGGGGAAGGCGAGGGCCAGCAACACATCAGAGTCCTGGCACCTTTGGTGGGGGGGTAATTGCTGGACGTTTGCAATTTTGAGCTGGGCTCCGGCGCAGGTCCCGAGAGCGAGCAAGGCACGAACGTCGGCACCCTGAGCTGGCTGGCAAGGCCGGAGCCCCAGTGTGTGTGGGGCTGTGGAAGGGCTGCCGGGGGAAGGCGAGGGCCAGCAACACCTGGCAGTCCTGGCACCTTTCGTGTGGGAGCAGTCGCTGGACGTTTGCAATTTCGAGCTGGGCTCCGGCGCAGGTCCCGAGAGCGAGCAAGTCACGAACGTCGGCACCCTGAGCTGGCTGGCAAGGCCGGAGCCCCAGTGTGTGTGGGGCTGTGGAAGGGCTGCCGCGGGAAGGCAAGGGCCAGCAACACATCAGACTTCTGGCACCTTTCGTGTGGGAGCAGTCGCTGGACGTTTGCAATTTCGAGCTGGGCTCCGGCGCAGGTACCAAGAGCGAGCGAGGCACGAACGTCGGCACCCTGATCTGGCTGGCAAGGCCAAAGCCCCAGTTTGTGTGGGGCTGTGGAAGGGCTGCCAGGGGAAGGCGAGGGCCAGCAACACCTGGCAGGCCTGGTACCTTTCATGTGGGAGCAGTCGCTGGACGTTTGCAATTTTGAGCTGGGCTCCGGCGCAGGTCCCGAGAGCGAGCAAGGCACGAACGTCGGCACCCTGACCTGGCTGGCAAGGCCGGAGCCCCAGTGTGTGTGGGGCTGTGGAAGGGCTGCCGGGGGAAGGCGAGGGCCAGCAACACATCAGAGTCCTGGCACCTTTCGTGTGGGAGCAGTCGCTGGACGTTTGCAATTTCGAGCTGGGCTCCGGCGCAGGTACCGAGAGCGAGCAAGGCACGAACGTCGGCACCCTGAGCTGGCTGGCAAGGCCGGAGCCCCAGTGTGTGTGGGGCTGTGGAAGGGCTGCCGGGGGAATGCGAGGGCCAGCAACACATCAGAGTCCTGGCACCTTTGGTGTGGGGGTAATTGCTGGACGTTTGCAATTTTGAGCTGGGCTCCGGCGCAGGTACCAAGAGCGAGCGAGGCACGAACGTCGGCACCCTGATCTGGCTGGCAAGGCCAAAGCCCCAGTTTGTGTGGGGCTGTGGAAGGGCTGCCAGGGGAAGGCGAGGGCCAGCAACACCTGGCAGGCCTGGCACCTTTCATGTGGGAGCAGTCGCTGGACGTTTGCAATTTTGAGCTGGGCTCCGGCGCAGGTCCCGAGAGCGAGCAAGGCACGAACGTCGGCACCCTGAGCTGGCTGGCAAGGCCGGAGCCCCACTGTGTGTGTGGGGCTGTGGAAGGGCTGCCGGGCGAAGGCGAGGGCCAGCAACACCTGGGAGGCCTGGCACCTTTCGTGTGGGAGCAGTCGCTGGACGTTTGCAATTTCGAGCTGTGCTACGGCACAGGTCCCGAGAGCGAGCAAGGCACGAACGTCGGCACCCTGACCTGGCTGGCAAGGCCGGAGCCCCAGTGTGTGTGGGGCTGTGGAAGGGCTGCCGGGGGAAGGCGAGGGCCAGCAACACATCAGAGTCCTGGCACCTTTCGTGTGGGAGCAGTCGCTGGACATTTACTATTTTGAGCTCGGCTCTGGCGCAGGTCCCGAGAGCGAGCAAGGCACGAACGTCGGCACCCTGACCTGGCTGGCAAGGCCGGAGCCCCAGTGTGTGTGGGGCTGTGGAAGGGCTGCCAAGGGAAGGCGAGGGCCAGCAACACCTGGGAGGCCTGGCACCTTTCGTGTGGGAGCAGTCGCTGGACGTTTGCAATTTCGAGCTGGGCTCCGGCGCAGGTCCCGAGAGCGAGCAAGGCACGAACGTCGGCCCCCTGAGCTGGCTGGCAAGGCCACAGCCCCAGTGTGTGTGGGGCTGTGGAAGGGCTGCCGGGGGAATGCGAGGGCCAGCAACACATCAGAGTCCTGGCACCTTTGGTGTGGGGGTAATTGCTGGACGTTTGCAATTTTGAGCTGGGCTCCGGCGCAGGTACCGAGAGCGAGCAAGGCACGAACGTCGGCACCCTGACCTGGCTGGCAAGGCCGGAGCCCCAGTGTGTGTGGGGCTGTGGAAGGGCTGCCGGGGGAAGGCGAGGGCCAGCAACACCTGGCAGTCCTGGCACCTTTCGTGTGGGAGCAGTCGCTGGACGTTTGCAATTTCGAGCTGGGCTCCGGCGCAGGTCCCGAGAGCGAGCAAGTCACGAACGTCGGCACCCTGAGCTGGCTGGCAAGGCCGGAGCCCCAGTGTGTGTGGGGCTGTGGAAGGGCTGCCGCGGGAAGGCAAGGGCCAGCAACACATCAGACTTCTGGCACCTTTCGTGTGGGAGCAGTCGCTGGACGTTTGCAATTTCGAGCTGGGCTCCGGCGCAGGTACCAAGAGCGAGCGAGGCACGAACGTCGGCACCCTGAGCTGGCTGGCAAGGCCAAAGCCCCAGTTTGTGTGGGGCTGTGGAAGGGCTGCCAGGGGAAGGCGAGGGCCAGCAACACCTGGCAGGCCTGGTACCTTTCATGTGGGAGCAGTCGCTGGACGTTTGCAATTTTGAGCTGGGCTCCGGCGCAGGTCCCGAGAGCGAGCAAGTCACGAACGTCGGCACCCTGAGCTGGCTGGCAAGGCCGGAGCCCCAGTGTGTGTGGGGCTGTGGAAGGGCTGCCGGGGGAAGGCGAGGGCCAGCAACATCTGGGAGTCCTGGCACCTTTTGTGTGGGAGCAGTCGCTGGATGTTTGCAATTTCGAGCTCGGCTCCGGCGCAGGTCCCAAGAGCGAGCAAGGCACGAACGTCGGCACCCTGAGCTGGCTGGCAAGGCCGGAGCCCCAGTGTGTGTGGGGCTGTGGAAGGGCTGCCGGGGGAAGGCGAGGGCCAGCAACATCTGGGAGTCCTGGCACCTTTCGTGTGGGAGCAGTCGCTGGACGTTTGCAATTTTGAGCTGGGCTCCGGCGCAGGTCCCGAGAGCGAGCAAGGCACGAACGTCGGCACCCTGACCTGGCTGGCAAGGCCGGAGCCCCAGTGTGTGTGGGGCTGTGGAAGGGCTGCCGGGTGAAGGCGAGGGCCAGCAACACCTGGGAGGCCTGGCACCTTTCGTGTGGGAGCAGTCGCTGGACGTTTGCAATTTCGAGCTGTGCTACGGCACAGGTACCGAGAGCGAGCAAGGCACGAACGTCGGCCCCCTGAGGTGGCTGGCAAGGCCGGAGCCCCAGTGTCTGTGGGGCTGTGGAAGGGCTGCCGGGGGAAGGCGAGGGCCAGCAACACCTGGGAGGCCTGGCACCTTTCGTGTGGGAGCAGTCGCTGGACGTTTGCAATTTCGAGCTGGGCTCCGGTGCAGGTCCCGAGAGCGAGCAAGGCACGAACGTCGGCACCCTGAGCTGGCTGGCAAGGCCGGAGCCCCAGTGTGTGTGGGGCTGTAGAAGGGCTGCCAAGGGAAGGCGAGGGCCAGCAACACCTGGGAGTCCTGGCACCTTTCGTGTGGGAGCAGTCGCTGGACATTTGTAATTTCGAGCTGGGCTCCGGCGCAGGTACCGAGAGCGAGCAAGGCACGAACGTCGGCCCCCTGAGCTGGCTGGCAAGGCCGGAGCCCCAGTGTGTGTGGGGCTGTGGAAGGGCTGCCGGGGGAAGGCGAGGGCCAGCAACACATCAGAGTCCTGGCACCTTTGGTGTGGGGGTAATTGCTGGACGTTTGCAATTTTGAGCTGGGCTCCGGCGCAGGTACCGAGAGCGAGCAAGGCACGAACGTCGGCACCCTGACCTGGCTGGCAAGGCCGGAGCCCCAGTGTGTGTGGGGCTGTGGAAGGGCTGCCGGGGGAAGGCGAGGGCCAGCAACACCTGGCAGTCCTGGCACCTTTCGTGTGGGAGCAGTCGCTGGACGTTTGCAATTTCGACCTGGGCTCCGGCGCAGGTCCCGAGAGCGAGCAAGTCACGAACGTCGGCACCCTGAGCTGGCTGGCAAGGCCGGAGCCCCAGTGTGTGTGGGGCTGTGGAAGGGCTGCCGCGGGAAGGCAAGGGCCAGCAACACATCAGACTTCTGGCACCTTTCGTGTGGGAGCAGTCGCTGGACGTTTGCAATTTCGAGCTGGGCTCCGGCGCAGGTACCAAGAGCGAGCGAGGCACGAACGTCGGCACCCTGAGCTGGCTGGCAAGGCCAAAGCCCCAGTTTGTGTGGGGCTGTGGAAGGGCTGCCAGGGGAAGGCGAGGGCCAGCAACACCTGGCAGGCCTGGTACCTTTCATGTGGGAGCAGTCGCTGGACGTTTGCAATTTTGAGCTGGGCTCCGGCGCAGGTCCCGAGAGCGAGCAAGTCACGAACGTCGGCACCCTGAGCTGGCTGGCAAGGCCGGAGCGCCAGTGTGTGTGGGGCTGTGGAAGGGCTGCCGGGGGAAGGCGAGGGCCAGCAACATCTGGGAGTCCTGGCACCTTTTGTGTGGGAGCAGTCGCTGGATGTTTGCAATTTCGAGCTCGGCTCCGGCGCAGGTCCCAAGAGCGAGCAAGGCACGAACGTCGGCACCCTGAGCTGGCTGGCAAGGCCGGAGCCCCAGTGTGTGTGGGGCTGTGGAAGGGCTGCCGGGTGAAGGCGAGGGCCAGCAACACCTGGGAGACCTGGGACCTTTCATGTGGGAGCAGTCGCTGGACGTTTGCAATTTCGAGCTGTGCTACGGCACAGGTACCGAGAGCGAGCAAGGCACGAACGTCGGCCCCCTGAGGTGGCTGGCAAGGCCGGAGCCCCAGTGTCTGTGGGGCTGTGGAAGGGCTGCCGGGGGAAGGCGAGGGCCAGCAACACCTGGGAGGCCTGGCACCTTTTGTGTGGGAGCAGTAGCTGGACGTTTGCAATTTCGAGCTGGGCTCCGGTGCAGGTCCCGAGAGCGAGCAAGGCACGAACGTCGGCACCCTGAGCTGGCTGGCAAGGCCGGAGCCCCAGTGTGTGTGGGGCTGTAGAAGGGCTGCCAAGGGAAGGCGAGGGCCAGCAACACCTGGGAGTCCTGGCACCTTTCGTGTGGGAGCAGTCGCTGGACATTTGTAATTTCGAGCTGGGCTCCGGCGCAGGTACCGAGAGCGAGCAAGGCACGAACGTCGGCCCCCTGAGCTGGCTGGCAAGGCCGGAGCCCCAGTGTGTGTGGGGCTGTGGAAGGGCTGCCGGGGGAAGGCGAGGGCCAGCAACACATCAGAGTCCTGGCACCTTTCGTGTGGGAGCAGTCGCTGGACGTTTGCAATTTTGAGCTGGGCTCCGGCGCAGGTCCCGAGAGCGAGCAAGGCACGAACGTCGGCCCCCTGAGCTGGCTGGCAAGGCCAGAGCCCCAGTGTCTGTGGGGCTGTGGAAGGGCTGCCGGGGGAATGCGAGGGCCAGCAACACATCAGAGTCCTGGCACCTTTCGTGTGGGGGTAATTGCTGGACGTTTGCAATTTCGAGCTGGGCTCCGGCGCAGGTCCCGAGAGCGAGCAAGGCACGAACGTCGGCACCCTGAGCTGGCTGGCAAGGCCAGAGCCCCAGTGTCTGTGGGGCTGTGGAAGGGCTGCCAGGGGAAGGCGAGGGCCAGCAACACCTGGCAGGCCTGGTACCTTTCATGTGGGAGCAGTCGCTGGACGTTTGCAATTTTGAGCTGGGCTCCGGCGCAGGTCCCGAGAGCGAGCAAGTCACGAACGTCGGCACCCTGAGCTGGCTGGCAAGGCCGGAGCCCCAGTGTGTGTGGGGCTGTGGAAGGGCTGCCGGGGGAAGGCGAGGGCCAGCAACATCTGGGAGTCCTGGCACCTTTTGTGTGGGAGCAGTCGCTGGATGTTTGCAATTTCGAGCTCGGCTCCGGCGCAGGTCCCAAGAGCGAGCAAGGCACGAACGTCGGCACCCTGAGCTGGCTGGCAAGGCCGGAGCCCCAGTGTGTGTGGGGCTGTGGAAGGGCTGCCGGGGGAAGGCGAGGGCCAGCAACATCTGGGAGTCCTGGCACCTTTCGTGTGGGAGCAGTCCCTGGACGTTTGCTATTTTGAGCTGGGCTCCGGCGCAGGTCCCGAGAGCGAGCAAGGCACGAACGTCGGCACCCTGACCTGGCTGGCAAGGCCGGAGCCCCAGTGTGTGTGGGGCTGTGGAAGGGCTGCCGGGTGAAGGCGAGGGCCAGCAACACCTGGGAGGCCTGGCACCTTTCGTGTGGGAGCAGTCGCTGGACGTTTGCAATTTCGAGCTGTGCTACGGCACAGGTACCGAGAGCGAGCAAGGCACGAACGTCGGCCCCCTGAGGTGGCTGGCAAGGCCGGAGCCCCAGTGTCTGTGGGGCTGTGGAAGGGCTGCCGGGGGAAGGCGAGGGCCAGCAACACCTGGGAGGCCTGGCACCTTTTGTGTGGGAGCAGTAGCTGGACGTTTGCAATTTCGAGCTGGGCTCCGGTGCAGGTCCCGAGAGCGAGCAAGGCACGAACGTCGGCACCCTGAGCTGGCTGGCAAGGCCAGAGCCCCAGTGTGTGTGGGGCTGTAGAAGGGCTGCCAAGGGAAGGCGAGGGCCAGCAACACCTGGGAGTCCTGGCACCTTTCGTGTGGGAGCAGTCGCTGGACATTTGTAATTTCGAGCTGGGCTCCGGCGCAGGTACCGAGAGCGAGCAAGGCACGAACGTCGGCCCCCTGAGCTGGCTGGCAAGGCCGGAGCCCCAGTGTGTGTGGGGCTGTGGAAGGGCTGCCGGGGGAAGGCGAGGGCCAGCAACACATCAGAGTCCTGGCACCTTTGGTGTGGGGGTAATTGCTGGACGTTTGCAATTTTGAGCTGGGCTCCGGCGCAGGTACCGAGAGCGAGCAAGGCACGAACGTCGGCACCCTGACCTGGCTGGCAAGGCCGGAGCCCCAGTGTGTGTGGGGCTGTGGAAGGGCTGCCGGGGGAAGGCGAGGGCCAGCAACACCTGGCAGTCCTGGCACCTTTCGTGTGGGAGCAGTCGCTGGACGTTTGCAATTTCGAGCTGGGCTCCGGCGCAGGTCCCGAGAGCGAGCAAGGCACGAACGTCGGCACCCTGACCTGGCTGGCAAGGCCGGAGCCCCAGTGTGTGTGGGGCTGTGGAAGGGCTGCCGCGGGAAGGCAAGGGCCAGCAACACATCAGACTTCTGGCACCTTTCGTGTGGGAGCAGTCGCTGGACGTTTGCAATTTCGAGCTGGGCTCCGGCGCAGGTACCAAGAGCGAGCGAGGCACGAACGTCGGCACCCTGAGCTGGCTGGCAAGGCCAAAGCCCCAGTTTGTGTGGGGCTGTGGAAGGGCTGCCAGGGGAAGGCGAGGGCCAGCAACACCTGGCAGGCCTGGTACCTTTCATGTGGGAGCAGTCGCTGGACGTTTGCAATTTTGAGCTGGGCTCCGGCGCAGGTCCCGAGAGCGAGCAAGTCACGAACGTCGGCACCCTGAGCTGGCTGGCAAGGCCGGAGCCCCAGTGTGTGTGGGGCTGTGGAAGGGCTGCCGGGGGAAGGCGAGGGCCAGCAACATCTGGGAGTCCTGGCACCTTTTGTGTGGGAGCAGTCGCTGGATGTTTGCAATTTCGAGCTCGGCTCCGGCGCAGGTCCCAAGAGCGAGCAAGGCACGAACGTCGGCACCCTGAGCTGGCTGGCAAGGCCGGAGCCCCAGTGTGTGTGGGGCTGTGGAAGGGCTGCCGGGGGAAGGCGAGGGCCAGCAACACATCAGAGTCCTGGCACCTTTCGTGTGGGAGCAGTCCCTGGACGTTTGCTATTTTGAGCTGGGCTCCGGCGCAGGTCCCGAGAGCGAGCAAGGCACGAACGTCGGCACCCTGACCTGGCTGGCAAGGCCGGAGCCCCAGTGTGTGTGGGGCTGTGGAAGGGCTGCCGGGTGAAGGCGAGGGCCAGCAACACCTGGGAGGCCTGGCACCTTTCGTGTGGGAGCAGTCGCTGGACGTTTGCAATTTCGAGCTGTGCTACGGCACAGGTACCGAGAGCGAGCAAGGCACGAACGTCGGCCCCCTGAGGTGGCTGGCAAGGCCGGAGCCCCAGTGTCTGTGGGGCTGTGGAAGGGCTGCCGGGGGAAGGCGAGGGCCAGCAACACCTGGGAGGCCTGGCACCTTTTGTGTGGGAGCAGTAGCTGGACGTTTGCAATTTCGAGCTGGGCTCCGGTGCAGGTCCCGAGAGCGAGCAAGGCACGAACGTCGGCACCCTGAGCTGGCTGGCAAGGCCGGAGCCCCAGTGTGTGTGGGGCTGTAGAAGGGCTGCCAAGGGAAGGCGAGGGCCAGCAACACCTGGGAGTCCTGGCACCTTTCGTGTGGGAGCAGTCGCTGGACATTTGTAATTTCGAGCTGGGCTCTGGCGCAGGTACCGAGAGCGAGCAAGGCACGAACGTCGGCCCCCTGAGCTGGCTGGCAAGGCCGGAGCCCCAGTGTGTGTGGGGCTGTGGAAGGGCTGCCGGGGGAAGGCGAGGGCCAGCAACACATCAGAGTCCTGGCACCTTTCGTGTGGGAGCAGTCGCTGGACGTTTGCAATTTTGAGCTGGGCTCCGGCGCAGGTCCCGAGAGCGAGCAAGGCACGAACGTCGGCACCCTGAGCTGGCTGGCAAGGCCAGAGCCCCAGTGTGTGTGGGGCTGTGGAAGGGCTGCCGGGGGAATGCGAGGGCCAGCAACACATCAGAGTCCTGGCACCTTTCGTGTGGGGGTAATTGCTGGACGTTTGCAATTTCGAGCTGGGCTCCGGCGCAGGTCCCAAGAGCGAGCAAGGCACGAACGTCGGCACCCTGACCTGGCTGGCAAGGCCGGAGCCCCATTGTGTGTGGGGCTGTGGAAGGGCTGCCGGGGGAAGGCGAGGGCCAGCAACACATCAGAGTCCTGGCACCTTTCGTGTGGGAGCAGTCGCTGGACGTTTGCAATTTCGAGCTGGGCTCCGGCGCAGGTCCCGAGAGCGAGCAAGGCACGAACGTCGGCACCCTGAGCTGGCTGGCAAGGCCGGAGCCCCAGTGTGTGTGGGGCTGTGGAAGGGCTGCCGGGGGAATGCGAGGGCCAGCAACACATCAGAGTCCTGGCACCTTTGGTGTGGGGGTAATTGCTGGACGTTTGCAATTTCGAGCTGGGCTCCGGCGCAGGTACCAAGAGCGAGCGAGGCACGAACGTCGGCACCCTGATCTGGCTGGCAAGGCCAAAGCCCCAGTTTGTGTGGGGCTGTGGAAGGGCTGCCAGGGGAAGGCGAGGGCCAGCAACACCTGGCAGGCCTGGCACCTTTCATGTGGGAGCAGTCGCTGGACGTTTGCAATTTTGAGCTGGGCTCCGGCGCAGGTCCCGAGAGCGAGCAAGGCACGAACGTCGGCACCCTGAGCTGGCTGGCAAGGCCGGAGCCCCACTGTGTGTGTGGGGCTGTGGAAGGGCTGCCGGGGGAAGGCGAGGGCCAGCAACATCTGGGAGTCCTGGCACCTTTTGAGTGGGAGCAGTCGCTGGATGTTTGCAGTTTCGAGCTGGGCTCCGGCGCAGGTCCCAAGAGCGAGCAAGGCACGAACGTCGGCCCCCTGAGCTGGCTGGCAAGGCCGGAGCCCCAGTGTGTGTGGGGCTGTGGAAGGGCTGCCGGGGGAAGGCGAGGGCCAGCAACACATCAGAGTCCTGGCACCTTTCGTGTGGGAGCAGTCGCTGGGCGTTTGCTATTTTGAGCTGGGCTCCGGCGCAGGTCCCGAGAGCGAGCAAGGCACGAACGTCGGCACCCTGAGCTGGCTGGCAAGGCCGGAGCCCCAGTGTGTGTGGGGCTGTGGAAGGGCTGCCGGGCGAAGGCGAGGGCCAGCAACACCTGGGAGGCCTGGCACCTTTCGTGTGGGAGCAGTCGCTGGACGTTTGCAATTTCGAGCTGTGCTACGGCACAGGTACCGAGAGCGAGCAAGGCACGAACGTCGGCCCCGTGAGGTGGCTGGCAAGGCCGGAGCCCCAGTGTGTGTGGGGCTGTGGAAGGGCTGCCGGGGGAAGGCGAGGGCCAGCAACACCTGGGAGGCCTGGCACCTTTTGTGTGGGAGCAGTAGCTGGACGTTTGCAATTTCGAGCTGGGCTCCGGCGCAGGTCCCAAGAGCGAGCAAGGCACGAACGTCGGCCCCCTGAGCTGGCTGGCAAGGCCAGAGCGCCAGTGTGTGTGGGGCTGTAGAAGGGCTGCCAAGGGAAGGCGAGGGCCAGCAACACCTGGGAGTCCTGGCACCTTTCGTGTGGGAGCAGTCGCTGGACGTTTGCAATTTCGAGCTGGGCTCCGGCGCAGGTACCAAGAGCGAGCGAGGCACGAACGTCGGCACCCTGAGCTGGCTGGCAAGGCCAAAGCCCCAGTTTGTGTGGGGCTGTGGAAGGGCTGCCAGGGGAAGGCGAGGGCCAGCAACACCTGGCAGGCCTGGTACCTTTCATGTGGGAGCAGTCGCTGGACGTTTGCAATTTTGAGCTGGGCTCCGGCGCAGGTCCCGAGAGCGAGCAAGTCACGAACGTCGGCACCCTGAGCTGGCTGGCAAGGCCGGAGCCCCAGTGTGTGTGGGGCTGTGGAAGGGCTGCCGGGGGAAGGCGAGGGCCAGCAACATCTGGGAGTCCTGGCACCTTTTGTGTGGGAGCAGTCGCTGGATGTTTGCAATTTCGAGCTCGGCTCCGGCGCAGGTCCCAAGAGCGAGCAAGGCACGAACGTCGGCACCCTGAGCTGGCTGGCAAGGCCGGAGCCCCAGTGTGTGTGGGGCTGTGGAAGGGCTGCCGGGGGAAGGCGAGGGCCAGCAACACATCAGAGTCCTGGCACCTTTCGTGTGGGAGCAGTCCCTGGACGTTTGCTATTTTGAGCTGGGCTCCGGCGCAGGTCCCGAGAGCGAGCAAGGCACGAACGTCGGCACCCTGACCTGGCTGGCAAGGCCGGAGCCCCAGTGTGTGTGGGGCTGTGGAAGGGCTGCCGGGTGAAGGCGAGGGCCAGCAACACCTGGGAGGCCTGGCACCTTTCGTGTGGGAGCAGTCGCTGGACGTTTGCAATTTCGAGCTGTGCTACGGCACAGGTACCGAGAGCGAGCAAGGCACGAACGTCGGCCCCCTGAGGTGGCTGGCAAGGCCGGAGCCCCAGTGTCTGTGGGGCTGTGGAAGGGCTGCCGGGGGAAGGCGAGGGCCAGCAACACCTGGGAGGCCTGGCACCTTTTGTGTGGGAGCAGTAGCTGGACGTTTGCAATTTCGAGCTGGGCTCCGGTGCAGGTCCCGAGAGCGAGCAAGGCACGAACGTCGGCACCCTGAGCTGGCTGGCAAGGCCGGAGCCCCAGTGTGTGTGGGGCTGTAGAAGGGCTGCCAAGGGAAGGCGAGGGCCAGCAACACCTGGGAGTCCTGGCACCTTTCGTGTGGGAGCAGTCGCTGGACATTTGTAATTTCGAGCTGGGCTCCGGCGCAGGTACCGAGAGCGAGCAAGGCACGAACGTCGGCCCCCTGAGCTGGCTGGCAAGGCCGGAGCCCCAGTGTGTGTGGGGCTGTGGAAGGGCTGCCGGGGGAAGGCGAGGGCCAGCAACACATCAGAGTCCTGGCACCTTTCGTGTGGGAGCAGTCGCTGGACGTTTGCAATTTTGAGCTGGGCTCCGGCGCAGGTCCCGAGAGCGAGCAAGGCACGAACGTCGGCCCCCTGAGCTGGCTGGCAAGGCCAGAGCCCCAGTGTCTGTGGGGCTGTGGAAGGGCTGCCGGGGGAATGCGAGGGCCAGCAACACATCAGAGTCCTGGCACCTTTCGTGTGGGGGTAATTGCTGGACGTTTGCAATTTCGAGCTGGGCTCCGGCGCAGGTCCCGAGAGCGAGCAAGGCACGAACGTCGGCACCCTGACCTGGCTGGCAAGGCCGGAGCCCCAGTGTGTGTGGGGCTGTGGAAGGGCTGCCGGGGGAAGGCGAGGGCCAGCAACACATCAGAGTCCTGGCACCTTTCGTGTGGGAGCAGTCGCTGGACGTTTGCAATTTCGAGCTGGGCTCCGGCGCAGGTCCCGAGAGCGAGCAAGGCACGAACGTCGGCACCCTGAGCTGGCTGGCAAGGCCGGAGCCCCAGTGTGTGTGGGGCTGTGGAAGGGCTGCCGGGGGAATGCGAGGGCCAGCAACACATCAGAGTCCTGGCACCTTTGGTGTGGGGGTAATTGCTGGACGTTTGCAATTTCGAGCTGGGCTCCGGCGCAGGTACCAAGAGCGAGCGAGGCACGAACGTCGGCACCCTGATCTGGCTGGCAAGGCCAAAGCCCCAGTTTGTGTGGGGCTGTGGAAGGGCTGCCAGGGGAAGGCGAGGGCCAGCAACACCTGGCAGGCCTGGCACCTTTCATGTGGGAGCAGTCGCTGGACGTTTGCAATTTTGAGCTGGGCTCCGGCGCAGGTCCCGAGAGCGAGCAAGGCACGAACGTCGGCACCCTGAGCTGGCTGGCAAGGCCGGAGCCCCACTGTGTGTGTGGGGCTGTGGAAGGGCTGCCGGGTGAAGGCGAGGGCCAGCAACATCTGGGAGTCCTGGCACCTTTTGAGTGGGAGCAGTCGCTGGATGTTTGCAGTTTCGAGCTGGGCTCCGGCGCAGGTCCCAAGAGCGAGCAAGGCACGAACGTCGGCACCCTGAGCTGGCTGGCAAGGCCGGAGCCCCAGTGTGTGTGGGGCTGTGGAAGGGCTGCCGGGGGAAGGCGAGGGCCAGCAACACATCAGAGTCCTGGCACCTTTCGTGTGGGAGCAGTCGCTGGACGTTTGCTATTTTGAGCTGGGCTCCGGCGCAGGTCCCGAGAGCGAGCAAGGCACGAACGTCGGCACCCTGAGCTGGCTGGCAAGGCCGGAGCCCCAGTGTCTGTGGGGCTGTGGAAGGGCTGCCGGGCGAAGGCGAGGGCCAGCAACACCTGGGAGGCCTGGCACCTTTCGTGTGGGAGCAGTCGCTGGACGTTTGCAATTTCGAGCTGTGCTACGGCACAGGTACCGAGAGCGAGCAAGGCACGAACGTCGGCCCCCTGAGGTGGCTGGCAAGGCCGGAGCCCCAGTGTGTGTGGGGCTGTGGAAGGGCTGCCGGGGGAAGGCGAGGGCCAGCAACACCTGGGAGGCCTGGCACCTTTTGTGTGGGAGCAGTAGCTGGACGTTTGCAATTTCGAGCTGGGCTCCGGCGCAGGTCCCAAGAGCGAGCAAGGCACGAACGTCGGCCCCCTGAGCTGGCTGGCAAGGCCAGAGCGCCAGTGTGTGTGGGGCTGTAGAAGGGCTGCCAAGGGAAGGCGAGGGCCAGCAACACCTGGGAGTCCTGGCACCTTTCGTGTGGGAGCAGTCGCTGGACGTTTGCAATTTCGAGCTGGGCTCCGGCGCAGGTCCCGAGAGCGAGCAAGGCACGAACGTCGGCACCCTGACCTGGCTGGCAAGGCCGGAGCCCCAGTGTGTGTGGGGCTGTGGAAGGGCTGCCGGGGGAAGGCGAGGGCCAGCAACACATCAGAGTCCTGGCACCTTTCGTGTGGGAGCAGTCGCTGGACGTTTGCTATTTTGAGCTGGGCTCCGGCGCAGGTCCCGAGAGCGAGCAAGGCACGAACGTCGGCCCCCTGAGCTGGCTGGCAAGGCCGGAGCCCCAGTGTGTGTGGGGCTGTGGAAGGGCTGCCAAGGGAAGGCGAGGGCCAGCAACACCTGGGAGGCCTGGCACCTTTCGTGTGGGAGCAGTCGCTGGACGTTTGCAATTTCGAGCTGGGCTCCGGCGCAGGTCCCGAGAGCGAGCAAGGCACGAACGTCGGCACCCTGAGCTGGCTGGCAAGGCCAGAGCCCCAGTGTCTGTGGGGCTGTGGAAGGGCTGCCGGGGGAAGGCGAGGGCCAGCAACACATCAGAGTCCTGGCACCTTTGGTGTGGGGGTAATTGCTGGACGTTTGCAATTTCGAGCTGGGCTCCGGCGCAGGTCCCGAGAGCGAGCAAGTCACGAACGTCGGCACCCTGAGCTGGCTGGCAAGGCCGGAGCCCCAGTGTGTGTGGGGCTGTGGAAGGGCTGCCGCGGGAAGGCAAGGGCCAGCAACACATCAGACTTCTGGCACCTTTCGTGTGGGAGCAGTCGCTGGACGTTTGCAATTTCGAGCTGGGCTCCGGCGCAGGTACCAAGAGCGAGCGAGGCACGAACGTCGGCACCCTGACCTGGCTGGCAAGGCCAGAGCGCCAGTGTGTGTGGGGCTGTAGAAGGGCTGCCAAGGGAAGGCGAGGGCCAGCAACACCTGGGAGTCCTGGCACCTTTCGTGTGGGAGCAGTCGCTGGACGTTTTCAATTTCGAGCTGGGCTCCGGCGCAGGTCCCGAGAGCGAGCAAGGCACGAACGTCGGCACCCTGACCTGGCTGGCAAGGCCGGAGCCCCAGTGTGTGTGGGGCTGTGGAAGGGCTGCCGGGGGAAGGCGAGGGCCAGCAACACATCAGAGTCCTGGCACCTTTCGTGTGGGAGCAGTCGCTGGACATTTACTATTTTGAGCTCGCCTCTGGCGCAGGTCCCGAGAGCGAGCAAGGCACGAACGTCGGCCCCCTGAGCTGGCTGGCAAGGCCGGAGCCCCAGTGTGTGTGGGGCTGTGGAAGGGCTGCCAAGGGAAGGCGAGGGCCAGCAACACCTGGGAGGCCTGGCACCTTTCGTGTGGGAGCAGTCGCTGGACGTTTGCAATTTCGAGCTGGGCTCCGGCGCAGGTCCCGAGAGCGAGCAAGGCACGAACGTCGGCACCCTGACCTGGCTGGCAAGGCCAGAGCCCCAGTGTCTGTGGGGCTGTGGAAGGGCTGCCGGGGGAAGGCGAGGGCCAGCAACACATCAGAGTCCTGGCACCTTTGGTGTGGGGGTAATTGCTGGACGTTTGCAATTTCGAGCTGGGCTCCGGCGCAGGTCCCGAGAGCGAGCAAGTCACGAACGTCGGCACCCTGAGCTGGCTGGCAAGGCCGGAGCCCCAGTGTGTGTGGGGCTGTGGAAGGGCTGCCGCGGGAAGGCAAGGGCCAGCAACACATCAGACTTCTGGCACCTTTCGTGTGGGAGCAGTCGCTGGACGTTTGCAATTTCGAGCTGGGCTCCGGCGCAGGTACCAAGAGCGAGCGAGGCACGAACGTCGGCACCCTGATCTGGCTGGCAAGGCCAAAGCCCCAGTTTGTGTGGGGCTGTGGAAGGGCTGCCAGGGGAAGGCGAGGGCCAGCAACACCTGGCAGGCCTGGTACCTTTCATGTGGGAGCAGTCGCTGGACGTTTGCAATTTCGAGCTGGGCTCCGGCGCAGGTCCCGAGAGCGAGCAAGGCACGAACGTCGGCACCCTGAGCTGGCTGGCAAGGCCGGAGCCCCAGTGTGTGTGGGGCTGTGGAAGGGCTGCCGGGGGAAGGCGAGGGCCAGCAACACATCAGAGTCCTGGCACCTTTCGTGTGGGAGCAGTCGCTGGACGTTTGCAATTTCGAGCTGGGCTCCGGCGCAGGTACCGAGAGCGAGCAAGGCACGAACGTCGGCACCCTGAGCTGGCTGGCAAGGCCGGAGCCCCAGTGTGTGTGGGGCTGTGGAAGGGCTGCCGGGGGAAGGCGAGGGCCAGCAACACATCAGACTTCTGGCACCTTTCGTGTGGGAGCAGTCGCTGGACGTTTGCAATTTCGAGCTGGGCTCCGGCGCAGGTACCGAGAGCGAGCAAGGCACGAACGTCGGCACCCTGAGCTGGCTGGCAAGGCCGGAGCCCCAGTGTGTGTGGGGCTGTGGAAGGGCTGCCGGGGGAAGGCGAGGGCCAGCAACACATCAGAGTCCTGGCACCTTTGGTGTGGGGGTAATTGCTGGACGTTTGCAATTTCGAGCTGGGCTCCGGCGCTGGTACCAAGAGCGAGCGAGGCACGAACGTCGGCACCCTGATCTGGCTGGCAAGGCCAAAGCCCCAGTTTGTGTGGGGCTGTGGAAGGGCTGCCAGGGGAAGGCGAGGGCCAGCAACACCTGGCAGGCCTGGCACCTTTCATGTGGGAGCAGTCGCTGGACGTTTGCAATTTTGAGCTGGGCTCCGGCGCAGGTCCCGAGAGCGAGCAAGGCACGAACGTCGGCACCCTGAGCTGGCTGGCAAGGCCGGAGCCCCACTGTGTGTGTGGGGCTGTGGAAGGGCTGCCGGGGGAAGGCGAGGGCCAGCAACATCTGGGAGTCCTGGCACCTTTTGAGTGGGAGCAGTCGCTGGATGTTTGCAGTTTCGAGCTGGGCTCCGGCGCAGGTCCCAAGAGCGAGCAAGGCACGAACGTCGGCACCCTGACCTGGCTGGCAAGGCCGGAGCCCCAGTGTGTGTGGGGCTGTGGAAGGGCTGCCGGGGGAAGGCGAGGGCCAGCAACACATCAGAGTCCTGGCACCTTTCGTGTGGGAGCAGTCGCTGGACGTTTGCTATTTTGAGCTGGGCTCCGGCGCAGGTCCCGAGAGCGAGCAAGGCACGAACGTCGGCACCCTGAGCTGGCTGGCAAGGCCGGAGCCCCAGTGTGTGTGGGGCTGTGGAAGGGCTGCCGGGCGAAGGCGAGGGCCAGCAACACCTGGGAGGCCTGGCACCTTTCGTGTGGGAGCAGTCGCTGGACGTTTGCAATTTCGAGCTGTGCTACGGCACAGGTACCGAGAGCGAGCAAGGCACGAACGTCGGCCCCCTGAGGTGGCTGGCAAGGCCGGAGCCCCAGTGTGTGTGGGGCTGTGGAAGGGCTGCCGGGGGAAGGCGAGGGCCAGCAACACCTGGGAGGCCTGGCACCTTTTGTGTGGGAGCAGTAGCTGGACGTTTGCAATTTCGAGCTGGGCTCCGGCGCAGGTCCCAAGAGCGAGCAAGGCACGAACGTCGGCCCCCTGAGCTGGCTGGCAAGGCCAGAGCGCCAGTGTGTGTGGGGCTGTAGAAGGGCTGCCAAGGGAAGGCGAGGGCCAGCAACACCTGGGAGTCCTGGCACCTTTCGTGTGGGAGCAGTCGCTGGACGTTTGCAATTTCGAGCTGGGCTCCGGCGCAGGTCCCGAGAGCGAGCAAGGCACGAACGTCGGCACCCTGACCTGGCTGGCAAGGCCGGAGCCCCAGTGTGTGTGGGGCTGTGGAAGGGCTGCCGGGGGAAGGCGAGGGCCAGCAACACATCAGAGTCCTGGCACCTTTCGTGTGGGAGCAGTCGCTGGACATTTACTATTTTGAGCTCGGCTCTGGCGCAGGTCCCGAGAGCGAGCAAGGCACGAACATCGGCCCCCTGAGCTGGCTGGCAAGGCCGGAGCCCCAGTGTGTGTGGGGCTGTGGAAGGGCTGCCAAGGGAAGGCGAGGGCCAGCAACACCTGGGAGGCCTGGCACCTTTCGTGTGGGAGCAGTCGCTGGACGTTTGCAATTTCGAGCTGGGCTCCGGCGCAGGTCCCGAGAGCGAGCAAGGCACGAACGTCGGCACCCTGAGCTGGCTGGCAAGGCCAGAGCCCCAGTGTCTGTGGGGCTGTGGAAGGGCTGCCGGGGGAAGGCGAGGGCCAGCAACACATCAGAGTCCTGGCACCTTTGGTGTGGGGGTAATTGCTGGACGTTTGCAATTTCGAGCTGGGCTCCGGCGCAGGTCCCGAGAGCGAGCAAGTCACGAACGTCGGCACCCTGAGCTGGCTGGCAAGGCCGGAGCCCCAGTGTGTGTGGGGCTGTGGAAGGGCTGCCGCGGGAAGGCAAGGGCCAGCAACACATCAGACTTCTGGCACCTTTCGTGTGGGAGCAGTCGCTGGACGTTTGCAATTTCGAGCTGGGCTCCGGCGCAGGTACCAAGAGCGAGCGAGGCACGAACGTCGGCACCCTGATCTGGCTGGCAAGGCCAAAGCCCCAGTTTGTGTGGGGCTGTGGAAGGGCTGCCAGGGGAAGGCGAGGGCCAGCAACACCTGGCAGGCCTGGTACCTTTCATGTGGGAGCAGTCGCTGGACGTTTGCAATTTCGAGCTGGGCTCCGGCGCAGGTCCCGAGAGCGAGCAAGGCACGAACGTCGGCACCCTGAGCTGGCTGGCAAGGCCGGAGCCCCAGTGTGTGTGGGGCTGTGGAAGGGCTGCCGGGGGAAGGCGAGGGCCAGCAACACATCAGAGTCCTGGCACCTTTGGTGTGGGGGTAATTGCTGGACGTTTGCAATTTCGAGCTGGGCTCCGGCGCAGGTACCAAGAGCGAGCGAGGCACGAACGTCGGCACCCTGATCTGGCTGGCAAGGCCAAAGCCCCAGTTTGTGTGGGGCTGTGGAAGGGCTGCCAGGGGAAGGCGAGGGCCAGCAACACCTGGCAGGCCTGGCACCTTTCATGTGGGAGCAGTCGCTGGACGTTTGCAATTTTGAGCTGGGCTCCGGCGCAGGTCCCGAGAGCGAGCAAGGCACGAACGTCGGCACCCTGAGCTGGCTGGCAAGGCCGGAGCCCCACTGTGTGTGTGGGGCTGTGGAAGGGCTGCCGGGGGAAGGCGAGGGCCAGCAACATCTGGGAGTCCTGGCACCTTTTGAGTGGGAGCAGTCGCTGGATGTTTGCAGTTTCGAGCTGGGCTCCGGCGCAGGTCCCAAGAGCGAGCAAGGCACGAACGTCGGCACCCTGAGCTGGCTGGCAAGGCCGGAGCCCCAGTGTGTGTGGGGCTGTGGAAGGGCTGCCGGGGGAAGGCGAGGGCCAGCAACACATCAGAGTCCTGGCACCTTTCGTGTGGGAGCAGTCGCTGGACGTTTGCTATTTTGAGCTGGGCTCCGGCGCAGGTCCCGAGAGCGAGCAAGGCACGAACGTCGGCACCCTGAGCTGGCTGGCAAGGCCGGAGCCCCAGTGTGTGTGGGGCTGTGGAAGGGCTGCCGGGCGAAGGCGAGGGCCAGCAACACCTGGGAGGCCTGGCACCTTTCGTGTGGGAGCAGTCGCTGGACGTTTGCAATTTCGAGCTGTGCTACGGCACAGGTACCGAGAGCGAGCAAGGCACGAACGTCGGCCCCCTGAGGTGGCTGGCAAGGCCGGAGCCCCAGTGTGTGTGGGGCTGTAGAAGGGCTGCCGGGGGAAGGCGAGGGCCAGCAACACCTGGGAGGCCTGGCACCTTTTGTGTGGGAGCAGTAGCTGGACGTTTGCAATTTCGAGCTGGGCTCCGGCGCAGGTCCCAAGAGCGAGCAAGGCACGAACGTCGGCCCCCTGAGCTGGCTGGCAAGGCCAGAGCGCCAGTGTGTGTGGGGCTGTAGAAGGGCTGCCAAGGGAAGGCGAGGGCCAGCAACACCTGGGAGTCCTGGCACCTTTCGTGTGGGAGCAGTCGCTGGACGTTTGCAATTTCGAGCTGGGCTCCGGCGCAGGTCCCGAGAGCGAGCAAGGCACGAACGTCGGCACCCTGACCTGGCTGGCAAGGCCGGAGCCCCAGTGTGTGTGGGGCTGTGGAAGGGCTGCCGGGGGAAGGCGAGGGCCAGCAACACATCAGAGTCCTGGCACCTTTCGTGTGGGAGCAGTCGCTGGACATTTACTATTTTGAGCTCGGCTCTGGCGCAGGTCCCGAGAGCGAGCAAGGCACGAACGTCGGCCCCCTGAGCTGGCTGGCAAGGCCGGAGCCCCAGTGTGTGTGGGGCTGTGGAAGGGCTGCCAAGGGAAGGCGAGGGCCAGCAACACCTGGGAGGCCTGGCACCTTTCGTGTGGGAGCAGTCGCTGGACGTTTGCAATTTCGAGCTGGGCTCCGGCGCAGGTCCCGAGAGCGAGCAAGGCACGAACGTCGGCACCCTGAGCTGGCTGGCAAGGCCAGAGCCCCAGTGTGTGTGGGGCTGTGGAAGGGCTGCCGGGGGAAGGCGAGGGCCAGCAACACATCAGAGTCCTGGCACCTTTGGTGTGGGGGTAATTGCTGGACGTTTGCAATTTCGAGCTGGGCTCCGGCGCAGGTCCCGAGAGCGAGCAAGTCACGAACGTCGGCACCCTGAGCTGGCTGGCAAGGCCGGAGCCCCAGTGTGTGTGGGGCTGTGGAAGGGCTGCCGCGGGAAGGCAAGGGCCAGCAACACATCAGAATTCTGGCACCTTTCGTGTGGGAGCAGTCGCTGGACGTTTGCAATTTCGAGCTGGGCTCCGGCACAGGTACCAAGAGCGAGCGAGGCACGAACGTCGGCACCCTGATCTGGCTGGCAAGGCCAAAGCCCCAGTTTGTGTGGGGCTGTGGAAGGGCTGCCAGGGGAAGGCGAGGGCCAGCAACACCTGGCAGGCCTGGTACCTTTCATGTGGGAGCAGTCGCTGGACGTTTGCAATTTCGAGCTGGGCTCCGGCGCAGGTCCCGAGAGCGAGCAAGGCACGAACGTCGGCACCCTGACCTGGCTGGCAAGGCCGGAGCCCCAGTGTGTGTGGGGCTGTGGAAGGGCTGCCGGGGGAAGGCGAGGGCCAGCAACACATCAGAGTCCTGGCACCTTTCGTGTGGGAGCAGTCGCTGGACGTTTGCAATTTCGAGCTGGGCTCCGGCGCAGGTACCGAGAGCGAGCAAGGCACGAACGTCGGCACCCTGAGCTGGCTGGCAAGGCCGGAGCCCCAGTGTGTGTGGGGCTGTGGAAGGGCTGCCGGGGGAATGCGAGGGCCAGCAACACATCAGAGTCCTGGCACCTTTGGTGTGGGGGTAATTGCTGGACGTTTGCAATTTCGAGCTGGGCTCCGGCGCAGGTACCAAGAGCGAGCGAGGCACGAACGTCGGCACCCTGATCTGGCTGGCAAGGCCAAAGTCCCAGTTTGTGTGGGGCTGTGGAAGGGCTGCCAGGGGAAGGCGAGGGCCAGCAACACCTGGCAGGCCTGGCACCTTTCATGTGGGAGCAGTCGCTGGACGTTTGCAATTTTGAGCTGGGCTCCGGCGCAGGTCCCGAGAGCGAGCAAGGCACGAACGTCGGCACCCTGACCTGGCTGGCAAGGCCGGAGCCCCAGTGTGTGTGGGGCTGTGGAAGGGCTGCCGGGGGAAGGCGAGGGCCAGCAACACCTGGCAGTCCTGGCACCTTTTGTGTGGGAGCAGTCGCTGGACGTTTGCAATTTCGAGCTGGGCTCCGGCGCAGGTCCCGAGAGCGAGCAAGTCACGAACGTCGGCACCCTGAGCTGGCTGGCAAGGCCGGAGCCCCAGTGTGTGTGGGGCTGTGGAAGGGCTGCCGCGGGAAGGCAAGGGCCAGCAACACATCAGACTTCTGGCACCTTTCGTGTGGGAGCAGTCGCTGGACGTTTGCAATTTCGAGCTGGGCTCCGGCGCAGGTACCAAGAGCGAGCGAGGCACGAACGTCGGCACCCTGATCTGGCTGGCAAGGCCAAAGCCCCAGTTTGTGTGGGGCTGTGGAAGGGCTGCCAGGGGAAGGCGAGGGCCAGCAACACCTGGCAGGCCTCGTACCTTTCATGTGGGAGCAGTCGCTGGACGTTTGCAATTTCGAGCTGGGCTCCGGCGCAGGTCCCGAGAGCGAGCAAGGCACGAACGTCGGCACCCTGACCTGGCTGGCAAGGCCGGAGCCCCAGTGTGTGTGGGGCTGTGGAAGGGCTGCCGGGGGAAGGCGAGGGCCAGCAACACATCAGAGTCCTGGCACCTTTCGTGTGGGAGCAGTCGCTGGACGTTTGCAATTTCGAGCTGGGCTCCGGCGCAGGTACCGAGAGCGAGCAAGGCACGAACGTCGGCACCCTGAGCTGGCTGGCAAGGCCGGAGCCCCAGTGTGTGTGGGGCTGTGGAAGGGCTGCCGGGGGAATGCGAGGGCCAGCAACACATCAGAGTCCTGGCACCTTTGGTGTGGGGGTAATTGCTGGACGTTTGCAATTTCGAGCTGGGCTCCGGCGCAGGTACCAAGAGCGAGCGAGGCACGAACGTCGGCACCCTGATCTGGCTGGCAAGGCCAAAGCCCCAGTTTGTGTGGGGCTGTGGAAGGGCTGCCGGGGGAAGGCGAGGGCCAGCAACACCTGGCAGGCCTGGCACCTTTCATGTGGGAGCAGTCGCTGGACGTTTGCAATTTTGAGCTGGGCTCCGGCGCAGGTCCCGAGAGCGAGCAAGGCACGAACGTCGGCACCCTGAGGTGGCTGGCAAGGCCGGAGCCCCACTGTGTGTGTGGGGCTGTGGAAGGGCTGCCGGGGGAAGGCGAGGGCCAGCAACATCTGGGAGTCCTGGCACCTTTCGTGTGGGAGCAGTCGCTGGATGTTTGCAGTTTCGAGCTGGGCTCCGGCGCAGGTCCCAAGAGCGAGCAAGGCACGAACGTCGGCACCCTGAGCTGGCTGGCAAGGCCGGAGCCCCAGTGTGTGTGGGGCTGTGGAAGGGCTGCCGGGGGAAGGCGAGGGCCAGCAACACCTGGGAGGCCTGGCACCTTTTGTGTGGGAGCAGTAGCTGGACGTTTGCAATTTCGAGCTGGGCTCCGGCGCAGGTCCCAAGAGCGAGCAAGGCACGAACGTCGGCCCCCTGAGCTGGCTGGCAAGGCCAGAGCGCCAGTGTGTGTGGGGCTGTAGAAGGGCTGCCGGGGGAAGGCGAGGGCCAGCAACACCTGGGAGTCCTGGCACCTTTCGTGTGGGAGCAGTCGCTGGACGTTTGCAATTTCGAGCTGGGCTCCGGCGCAGGTCCCGAGAGCGAGCAAGGCACGAACGTCGGCACCCTGACCTGGCTGGCAAGGCCGGAGCCCCAGTGTGTGTGGGGCTGTGGAAGGGCTGCCGGGGGAAGGCGAGGGCCAGCAACACATCAGAGTCCTGGCACCTTTCGTGTGGGAGCAGTCGCTGGACATTTACTATTTTGAGCTGGGCTCCGGCGCAGGTCCCGAGAGCGAGCAAGGCACGAACGTCGGCAGCCTGAGCTGGCTGGCAAGGCCGGAGCCCCAGTGTGTGTGGGGCTGTGGAAGGGCTGCCGGGGTAAGGCGAGGGCCAGCAACACCTGGCAGTCCTGGCACCTTTCGTGTGGGAGCAGTCGCTGGACGTTTGCAATTTCGAGCTGGGCTCCGGCGCAGGTCCCGAGAGCGAGCAAGTCACGAACGTCGGCACCCTGAGCTGGCTGGCAAGGCCGGAGCCCCAGTGTGTGTGGGGCTGTGGAAGGGCTGCCGCGGGAAGGCAAGGGCCAGCAACACATCAGACTTCTGGCACCTTTCGTGTGGGAGCAGTCGCTGGACGTTTGCAATTTCGAGCTGGGCTCCGGCGCAGGTACCAAGAGCGAGCGAGGCACGAACGTCGGCACCCTGATCTGGCTGGCAAGGCCAAAGCCCCAGTTTGTGTGGGGCTGTGGAAGGGCTGCCAGGGGAAGGCGAGGGCCAGCAACACCTGGCAGGCCTGGTACCTTTCATGTGGGAGCAGTCGCTGGACGTTTGCAATTTTGAGCTGGGCTCCGGCGCAGGTCCCGAGAGCGAGCAAGTCACGAACGTCAGCACCCTGAGCTGTCTGGCAAGGCCGGAGCCCCAGTGTGTGTGGGGCTGTGGAAGGGCTGCCGGGGGAATGCGAGGGCCAGCAACACATCAGAGTCCTGGCACCTTTGGTGTGGGGGTAATTGCTGGACGTTTGCAATTTCGAGCTGGGCTCCGGCGCAGGTACCAAGAGCGAGCGAGGCACGAACGTCGGCACCCTGATCTGGCTGGCAAGGCCAAAGCCCCAGTTTGTGTGGGGCTGTGGAAGGGCTGCCAGGGGAAGGCGAGGGCCAGCAACACCTGGCAGGCCTGGCACCTTTCATGTGGGAGCAGTCGCTGGACGTTTGCAATTTTGAGCTGGGCGCCGGCGCAGGTCCCGAGAGCGAGCAAGGCACGAACGTCGGCACCCTGAGCTGGCTGGCAAGGCCGGAGCCCCACTGTGTGTGTGGGGCTGTGGAAGGGCTGCCGGGGGAAGGCGAGGGCCAGCAACATCTGGGAGTCCTGGCACCTTTCGTGTGGGAGCAGTCGCTGGATGTTTGCAGTTTCGAGCTGGGCTCCGGCGCAGGTCCCAAGAGCGAGCAAGGCACGAACGTCGGCACCCTGAGCTGGCTGGCAAGGCCGGAGCCCCAGTGTGTGTGGGGCTGTGGAAGGGCTGCCGGGGGAAGGCGAGGGCCAGCAACACATCAGAGTCCTGGCACCTTTCGTGTGGGAGCAGTCGCTGGACGTTTGCTATTTTGAGCTGGGCTCCGGCGCAGGTCCCGAGAGCGAGCAAGGCACGAACGTCGGCACCCTGAGCTGGCTGGCAAGGCCGGAGCCCCAGTGTGTGTGGGGCTGTGGAAGGGCTGCCGGGCGAAGGCGAGGGCCAGCAACACCTGGGAGGCCTGGCACCTTTCGTGTGGGAGCAGTCGCTGGACGTTTGCAATTTCGAGCTGTGCTACGGCACAGGTACCGAGAGCGAGCAAGGCACGAACGTCGGCCCCCTGAGGTGGCTGGCAAGGCCGGAGCCCCAGTGTGTGTGGGGCTGTGGAAGGGCTGCCGGGGGAAGGCGAGGGCCAGCAACACCTGGGAGGCCTGGCACCTTTTGTGTGGGAGCAGTAGCTGGACGTTTGCAATTTCGAGCTGGGCTCCGGCGCAGGTCCCAAGAGCGAGCAAGGCACGAACGTCGGCCCCCTGAGCTGGCTGGCAAGGCCAGAGCGCCAGTGTGTGTGGGGCTGTAGAAGGGCTGCCAAGGGAAGGCGAGGGCCAGCAACACCTGGGAGTCCTGGCACCTTTCGTGTGGGAGCAGTCGCTGGACGTTTGCAATTTCGAGCTGGGCTCCGGCGCAGGTCCCGAGAGCGAGCAAGGCACGAACGTCGGCACCCTGACCTGGCTGGCAAGGCCGGAGCCCCAGTGTGTGTGGGGCTGTGGAAGGGCTGCCGGGGGAAGGCGAGGGCCAGCAACACATCAGAGTCCTGGCACCTTTCGTGTGGGAGCAGTCGCTGGACATTTACTATTTTGAGCTCGGCTCTGGCGCAGGTCCCGAGAGCGAGCAAGGCACGAACGTCGGCCCCCTGAGCTGGCTGGCAAGGCCGGAGCCCCAGTGTGTGTGGGGCTGTGGAAGGGCTGCCAAGGGAAGGCGAGGGCCAGCAACACCTGGGAGGCCTGGCACCTTTCGTGTGGGAGCAGTCGCTGGACGTTTGCAATTTCGAGCTGGGCTCCGGCGCAGGTCCCGAGAGCGAGCAAGGCACGAACGTCGGCACCCTGAGCTGGCTGGCAAGGCCAGAGCCCCAGTGTCTGTGGGGCTGTGGAAGGGCTGCCGGGGGAAGGCGAGGGCCAGCAACACATCAGAGTCCTGGCACCTTTGGTGTGGGGGTAATTGCTGGACGTTTGCAATTTCGAGCTGGGCTCCGGCGCAGGTCCCGAGAGCGAGCAAGTCACGAACGTCGGCACCCTGAGCTGGCTGGCAAGGCCGGAGCCCCAGTGTGTGTGGGGCTGTGGAAGGGCTGCCGCGGGAAGGCAAGGGCCAGCAACACATCAGAATTCTGGCACCTTTCGTGTGGGAGCAGTCGCTGGACGTTTGCAATTTCGAGCTGGGCTCCGGCGCAGGTACCAAGAGCGAGCGAGGCACGAACGTCGGCACCCTGATCTGGCTGGCAAGGCCAAAGCCCCAGTTTGTGTGGGGCTGTGGAAGGGCTGCCAGGGGAAGGCGAGGGCCAGCAACACCTGGCAGGCCTGGTACCTTTCATGTGGGAGCAGTCGCTGGACGTTTGCAATTTCGAGCTGGGCTCCGGCGCAGGTCCCGAGAGCGAGCAAGGCACGAACGTCGGCACCCTGACCTGGCTGGCAAGGCCGGAGCCCCAGTGTGTGTGGGGCTGTGGAAGGGCTGCCGGGGGAAGGCGAGGGCCAGCAACACATCAGAGTCCTGGCACCTTTCGTGTGGGAGCAGTCGCTGGACGTTTGCAATTTCGAGCTGGGCTCCGGCGCAGGTACCGAGAGCGAGCAAGGCACGAACGTCGGCACCCTGAGCTGGCTGGCAAGGCCGGAGCCCCAGTGTGTGTGGGGCTGTGGAAGGGCTGCCGGGGGAATGCGAGGGCCAGCAACACATCAGAGTCCTGGCACCTTTGGTGTGGGGGTAATTGCTGGACGTTTGCAATTTCGAGCTGGGCTCCGGCGCAGGTACCAAGAGCGAGCGAGGCACGAACGTCGGCACCCTGATCTGGCTGGCAAGGCCAAAGTCCCAGTTTGTGTGGGGCTGTGGAAGGGCTGCCAGGGGAAGGCGAGGGCCAGCAACACCTGGCAGGCCTGGCACCTTTCATGTGGGAGCAGTCGCTGGACGTTTGCAATTTTGAGCTGGGCTCCGGCGCAGGTCCCGAGAGCGAGCAAGGCACGAACGTCGGCACCCTGACCTGGCTGGCAAGGCCGGAGCCCCAGTGTGTGTGGGGCTGTGGAAGGGCTGCCGGGGGAAGGCGAGGGCCAGCAACACCTGGCAGTCCTGGCACCTTTTGTGTGGGAGCAGTCGCTGGACGTTTGCAATTTCGAGCTGGGCTCCGGCGCAGGTCCCGAGAGCGAGCAAGTCACGAACGTCGGCACCCTGAGCTGGCTGGCAAGGCCGGAGCCCCAGTGTGTGTGGGGCTGTGGAAGGGCTGCCGCGGGAAGGCAAGGGCCAGCAACACATCAGACTTCTGGCACCTTTCGTGTGGGAGCAGTCGCTGGACGTTTGCAATTTCGAGCTGGGCTCCGGCGCAGGTACCAAGAGCGAGCGAGGCACGAACGTCGGCACCCTGATCTGGCTGGCAAGGCCAAAGCCCCAGTTTGTGTGGGGCTGTGGAAGGGCTGCCAGGGGAAGGCGAGGGCCAGCAACACCTGGCAGGCCTCGTACCTTTCATGTGGGAGCAGTCGCTGGACGTTTGCAATTTCGAGCTGGGCTCCGGCGCAGGTCCCGAGAGCGAGCAAGGCACGAACGTCGGCACCCTGACCTGGCTGGCAAGGCCGGAGCCCCAGTGTGTGTGGGGCTGTGGAAGGGCTGCCGGGGGAAGGCGAGGGCCAGCAACACATCAGAGTCCTGGCACCTTTCGTGTGGGAGCAGTCGCTGGACGTTTGCAATTTCGAGCTGGGCTCCGGCGCAGGTACCGAGAGCGAGCAAGGCACGAACGTCGGCACCCTGAGCTGGCTGGCAAGGCCGGAGCCCCAGTGTGTGTGGGGCTGTGGAAGGGCTGCCGGGGGAATGCGAGGGCCAGCAACACATCAGAGTCCTGGCACCTTTGGTGTGGGGGTAATTGCTGGACGTTTGCAATTTCGAGCTGGGCTCCGGCGCAGGTACCAAGAGCGAGCGAGGCACGAACGTCGGCACCCTGATCTGGCTGGCAAGGCCAAAGCCCCAGTTTGTGTGGGGCTGTGGAAGGGCTGCCGGGGGAAGGCGAGGGCCAGCAACACCTGGCAGGCCTGGCACCTTTCATGTGGGAGCAGTCGCTGGACGTTTGCAATTTTGAGCTGGGCTCCGGCGCAGGTCCCGAGAGCGAGCAAGGCACGAACGTCGGCACCCTGAGGTGGCTGGCAAGGCCGGAGCCCCACTGTGTGTGTGGGGCTGTGGAAGGGCTGCCGGGGGAAGGCGAGGGCCAGCAACATCTGGGAGTCCTGGCACCTTTCGTGTGGGAGCAGTCGCTGGATGTTTGCAGTTTCGAGCTGGGCTCCGGCGCAGGTCCCAAGAGCGAGCAAGGCACGAACGTCGGCACCCTGAGCTGGCTGGCAAGGCCGGAGCCCCAGTGTGTGTGGGGCTGTGGAAGGGCTGCCGGGGGAAGGCGAGGGCCAGCAACACCTGGGAGGCCTGGCACCTTTTGTGTGGGAGCAGTAGCTGGACGTTTGCAATTTCGAGCTGGGCTCCGGCGCAGGTCCCAAGAGCGAGCAAGGCACGAACGTCGGCCCCCTGAGCTGGCTGGCAAGGCCAGAGCGCCAGTGTGTGTGGGGCTGTAGAAGGGCTGCCGGGGGAAGGCGAGGGCCAGCAACACCTGGGAGTCCTGGCACCTTTCGTGTGGGAGCAGTCGCTGGACGTTTGCAATTTCGAGCTGGGCTCCGGCGCAGGTCCCGAGAGCGAGCAAGGCACGAACGTCGGCACCCTGACCTGGCTGGCAAGGCCGGAGCCCCAGTGTGTGTGGGGCTGTGGAAGGGCTGCCGGGGGAAGGCGAGGGCCAGCAACACATCAGAGTCCTGGCACCTTTCGTGTGGGAGCAGTCGCTGGACATTTACTATTTTGAGCTGGGCTCCGGCGCAGGTCCCGAGAGCGAGCAAGGCACGAACGTCGGCAGCCTGAGCTGGCTGGCAAGGCCGGAGCCCCAGTGTGTGTGGGGCTGTGGAAGGGCTGCCGGGGTAAGGCGAGGGCCAGCAACACCTGGCAGTCCTGGCACCTTTCGTGTGGGAGCAGTCGCTGGACGTTTGCAATTTCGAGCTGGGCTCCGGCGCAGGTCCCGAGAGCGAGCAAGTCACGAACGTCGGCACCCTGAGCTGGCTGGCAAGGCCGGAGCCCCAGTGTGTGTGGGGCTGTGGAAGGGCTGCCGCGGGAAGGCAAGGGCCAGCAACACATCAGACTTCTGGCACCTTTCGTGTGGGAGCAGTCGCTGGACGTTTGCAATTTCGAGCTGGGCTCCGGCGCAGGTACCAAGAGCGAGCGAGGCACGAACGTCGGCACCCTGATCTGGCTGGCAAGGCCAAAGCCCCAGTTTGTGTGGGGCTGTGGAAGGGCTGCCAGGGGAAGGCGAGGGCCAGCAACACCTGGCAGGCCTGGTACCTTTCATGTGGGAGCAGTCGCTGGACGTTTGCAATTTTGAGCTGGGCTCCGGCGCAGGTCCCGAGAGCGAGCAAGTCACGAACGTCAGCACCCTGAGCTGTCTGGCAAGGCCGGAGCCCCAGTGTGTGTGGGGCTGTGGAAGGGCTGCCGGGGGAATGCGAGGGCCAGCAACACATCAGAGTCCTGGCACCTTTGGTGTGGGGGTAATTGCTGGACGTTTGCAATTTCGAGCTGGGCTCCGGCGCAGGTACCAAGAGCGAGCGAGGCACGAACGTCGGCACCCTGATCTGGCTGGCAAGGCCAAAGCCCCAGTTTGTGTGGGGCTGTGGAAGGGCTGCCAGGGGAAGGCGAGGGCCAGCAACACCTGGCAGGCCTGGCACCTTTCATGTGGGAGCAGTCGCTGGACGTTTGCAATTTTGAGCTGGGCGCCGGCGCAGGTCCCGAGAGCGAGCAAGGCACGAACGTCGGCACCCTGAGCTGGCTGGCAAGGCCGGAGCCCCACTGTGTGTGTGGGGCTGTGGAAGGGCTGCCGGGGGAAGGCGAGGGCCAGCAACATCTGGGAGTCCTGGCACCTTTCGTGTGGGAGCAGTCGCTGGATGTTTGCAGTTTCGAGCTGGGCTCCGGCGCAGGTCCCAAGAGCGAGCAAGGCACGAACGTCGGCACCCTGAGCTGGCTGGCAAGGCCGGAGCCCCAGTGTGTGTGGGGCTGTGGAAGGGCTGCCGGGGGAAGGCGAGGGCCAGCAACACATCAGAGTCCTGGCACCTTTCGTGTGGGAGCAGTCGCTGGACGTTTGCTATTTTGAGCTGGGCTCCGGCGCAGGTCCCGAGAGCGAGCAAGGCACGAACGTCGGCACCCTGAGCTGGCTGGCAAGGCCGGAGCCCCAGTGTGTGTGGGGCTGTGGAAGGGCTGCCGGGCGAAGGCGAGGGCCAGCAACACCTGGGAGGCCTGGCACCTTTCGTGTGGGAGCAGTCGCTGGACGTTTGCAATTTCGAGCTGTGCTACGGCACAGGTACCGAGAGCGAGCAAGGCACGAACGTCGGCACCCTGATCTGTCTGGCAAGGCCGGAGCCCCAGTGTGTGTGGGGCTGTGGAAGGGCTGCCGGGGGAAGGCGAGGGCCAGCAACACCTGGGAGGCCTGGCACCTTTTGTGTGGGAGCAGTAGCTTGACGTTTGCAATTTCGAGCTGGGCTCCGGCGCAGGTCCCAAGAGCGAGCAAGGCACGAACGTCGGCCCCCTGAGCTGGCTGGCAAGGCCAGAGCGCCAGTGTGTGTGGGGCTGTAGAAGGGCTGCCAAGGGAAGGCGAGGGCCAGCAACACCTGGCAGTCCTGGCACCTTTCGTGTGGGAGCAGTCGCTGGACGTTTGCAATTTCGAGCTGGGCTCCGGCGCAGGTCCCGAGAGCGAGCAAGGCACGAACGTCGGCACCCTGACCTGGCTGGCAAGGCCGGAGCCCCAGTGTGTGTGGGGCTGTGGAAGGGCTGCCGGGGGAAGGCGAGGGCCAGCAACACATCAGAGTCCTGGCACCTTTCGTGTGGGAGCAGTCGCTGGACATTTACTATTTTGAGCTCGGCTCTGGCGCAGGTCCCGAGAGCGAGCAAGGCATGAACGTCGGCCCCCTGAGCTGGCTGGCAAGGCCGGAGCCCCAGTGTGTGTGGGGCTGTGGAAGGGCTGCCAAGGGAAGGCGAGGGCCAGCAACACCTGGGAGGCCTGGCACCTTTCGTGTGGGAGCAGTCGCTGGACGTTTGCAATTTCGAGCTGGGCTCCGGCGCAGGTCCCGAGAGCGAGCAAGGCACGAACGTCGGCCCCCTGAGCTGGCTGGCAAGGCCAGAGCCCCAGTGTCTGTGGGGCTGTGGAAGGGCTGCCGGGGGAAGGCGAGGGCCAGCAACACATCAGAGTCCTGGCACCTTTGGTGTGGGGGTAATTGCTGGACGTTTGCAATTTTGAGCTGGGCTCCGGCGCAGGTACCGAGAGCGAGCAAGGCACGAACGTCGGCACCCTGACCTGGCTGGCAAGGCCGGAGCCCCAGTGTGTGTGGGGCTGTGGAAGGGCTGCCGGGGGAAGGCGAGGGCCAGCAACACCTGGCAGTCCTGGCACCTTTCGTGTGGGAGCAGTCGCTGGACGTTTGCAATTTCGAGCTGGGCTCCGGCGCAGGTCCCGAGAGCGAGCAAGTCACGAACGTCGGCACCCTGAGCTGGCTGGCAAGGCCGGAGCCCCAGTGTGTGTGGGGCTGTGGAAGGGCTGCCGGGGGAAGGCAAGGGCCAGCAACACATCAGACTTCTGGCACCTTTCGTGTGGGAGCAGTCGCTGGACGTTTGCAATTTCGAGCTGGGCTCCGGCGCAGGTACCAAGAGCGAGCGAGGCACGAACGTCGGCACCCTGATCTGGCTGGCAAGGCCAAAGCCCCAGTTTGTGTGGGGCTGTGGAAGGGCTGCCAGGGGAAGGCGAGGGCCAGCAACACCTGGCAGGCCTGGTACCTTTCATGTGGGAGCAGTCGCTGGACGTTTGCAATTTTGAGCTGGGCTCCGGCGCAGGTCCCGAGAGCGAGCAAGTCACGAACGTCAGCACCCTGAGCTGTCTGGCAAGGCCGGAGCCCCAGTGTGTGTGGGGCTGTGGAAGGGCTGCCGGGGGAAGGCGAGGGCCAGCAACACCTGGGAGTCCTGGCACCTTTTGTGTGGGAGCAGTCGCTGGATGTTTGCAATTTCGAGCTGGGCTCCGGCGCAGGTCCCAAGAGCGAGCAAGGCACGAACGTCGGCACCCTGAGCTGGCTGGCAAGGCCGGAGCCCCAGTGTGTGTGGGGCTGTGGAAGGGCTGCCGGGGGAAGGCGAGGGCCAGCAACACATCAGAGTCCTGGCACCTTTCGTGTGGGAGCAGTCGCTGGACGTTTGCTATTTTGAGCTGGGCTCCGGCGCAGGTCCCGAGAGCGAGCAAGGCACGAACGTCGGCACCCTGACCTGGCTGGCAAGGCCGGAGCCCCAGTGTGTGTGGGGCTGTGGAAGGGCTGCCGGGGGAAGGCGAGGGCCAGCAACACATCAGAGTCCTGGCACCTTTCGTGTGGGAGCAGTCGCTGGACATTTACTATTTGGAGCTGGGCTCCGGCGCAGGTCCCGAGAGCGAGCAAGTCACGAACGTCGGCCCCCTGAGCTGGCTGGCAAGGCCGGAGCCCCAGTGTGTGTGGGGCTGTGGAAGGGCTGCCAAGGGAAGGCGAGGGCCAGCAACACCTGGGAGGCCTGGCACCTTTCGTGTGGGAGCAGTCGCTGGACGTTTGCAATTTCGAGCTGGGCTCCGGCGCAGGTCCCGAGAGCGAGCAAGGCACGAACGTCGGCCCCCTGAGCTGGCTGGCAAGGCCAGAGCCCCAGTGTCTGTGGGGCTGTGGAAGGGCTGCCGGGGGAAGGCGAGGGCCAGCAACACATCAGAGTCCTGGCACCTTTGGTGTGGGGGTAATTGCTGGACGTTTGCAATTTTGAGCTGGGCTCCGGCGCAGGTCCCGAGAGCGAGCAAGGCACGAACGTCGGCACCCTGAGCTGGCTGGCAAGGCCGGAGCCCCAGTGTGTGTGGGGCTGTGGAAGGGCTGCCGGGGGAAGGCGAGGGCCAGCAACACCTGGCAGTCCTGGCACCTTTCGTGTGGGAGCAGTCGCTGGACGTTTGCAATTTCGAGCTGGGCTCCGGCGCAGGTCCCGAGAGCGAGCAAGTCACGAACGTCGGCACCCTGAGCTGGCTGGCAAGGCCGGAGCCCCAGTGTGTGTGGGGCTGTGGAAGGGCTGCCGCGGGAAGGCAAGGGCCAGCAACACATCAGACTTCTGGCACCTTTCGTGTGGGAGCAGTCGCTGGACGTTTGCAATTTCGAGCTGGGCTCTGGCGCAGGTACCAAGAGCGAGCGAGGCACGAACGTCGGCACCCTGATCTGGCTGGCAAGGCCAAAGCCCCAGTTTGTGTGGGGCTGTGGAAGGGCTCCCAGGGGAAGGCGAGGGCCAGCAACACCTGGCAGGCCTGGTACCTTTCATGTGGGAGCAGTCGCTGGACGTTTGCAATTTTGAGCTGGGCTCCGGCGCAGGTCCCGAGAGCGAGCAAGTCACGAACGTCAGCACCCTGAGCTGTCTGGCAAGGCCGGAGCCCCAGTGTGTGTGGGGCTGTGGAAGGGCTGCCGGGGGAAGGCGAGGGCCAGCAACACCTGGGAGGCCTGGCACCTTTTGTGTGGGAGCAGTCGCTGGATGTTTGCAATTTCGAGCTCGGCTCCGGCGCAGGTCCCAAGAGCGAGCAAGGCACGAACGTCGGCCCCCTGAGCTGGCTGGCAAGGCCGGAGCCCCAGTGTGTGTGGGGCTGTGGAAGGGCTGCTGGGGGAAGGCGAGGGCCAGCAACACATCAGAGTCCTGGCACCTTTCGTGTGGGAGCAGTCGCTGGACGTTTGCAATTTGGAGCTGGGCTGCGGCCCAGGTACCGAGAGCGAGCAAGGCACGAACGTCGGCACCCTGAGCTGGCTGGCAAGGCCGGAGCCCCAGTGTGTGTGGGGCTGTGGAAGGGCTGCCGGGCGAAGGCGAGGGCCAGCAACACCTGGGAGTCCTGGCACCTTTCGTGTGGGAGCAGTCGCTGGACGGTTGCAATTTCGAGCTGTGCTACGGCACAGGTACCGAGAGCGAGCAAGGCACGAACGTCGGCCCCCTGAGGTGGCTGGCAAGGCCGGAGCCCCAGTGTGTGTGGGGCTGTGGAAGGGCTGCCGGGGGAAGGCGAGGGCCAGCAACACCTGGGAGGCCTGGCACCTTTTGTGTGGGAGCAGTTGCTGGACGTTTGCAATTTCGAGCTGGGCTCCGGCGCAGGTCCCAAGAGCGAGCAAGGCACGAACGTCGGCCCCCTGAGCTGGCTGGCAAGGCCGGAGCCCCAGTGTGTGTGGGGCTGTAGAAGGGCTGCCAAGGGAAGGCGAGGGCCAGCAACACCTGGGAGTCCTGGCACCTTTCGTGTGGGAGCAGTCACTGGACGTTTGCAATTTCGAGCTGGGCTCCGGCGCAGGTCCCGAGAGCGAGCAAGGCACGAACGTCGGCACCCTGACCTGGCTGGCAAGGCCGGAGCCCCAGTGTGTGTGGGGCTGTGGAAGGGCTGCCGGGGGAAGGCGAGGGCCAGCAACACATCAGAGTCCTGGCACCTTTCGTGTGGGAGCAGTCGCTGGACGTTTACTATTTTGAGCTCGGCTCTGGCGCAGGTCCCGAGAGCGAGCAAGGCACGAACGTCGGCCCCCTGAGCTGGCTGGCAAGGCCGGAGCCCCAGTGTGTGTGGGGCTGTGGAAGGGCTGCCAAGGGAAGGCGAGGGCCAGCAACACCTGGGAGGCCTGGCACCTTTCGTGTGGGAGCAGTCGCTGGACGTTTGCAATTTCGAGCTGGGCTCCGGCGCAGGTCCCGAGAGCGAGCAAGGCACGAACGTCGGCCCCCTGAGCTGGCTGGCAAGGCCAGAGCCCCAGTGTGTGTGGGGCTGTGGAAGGGCTGCCGGGGGAAGGCGAGGGCCAGCAACACATCAGAGTCCTGGCACCTTTGGTGTGGGGGTAATTGCTGGACGTTTGCAATTTTGAGCTGGGCTCCGGCGCAGGTACCGAGAGCGAGCAAGGCACGAACGTCGGCACCCTGACCTGGCTGGCAAGGCCGGAGCCCCAGTGTGTGTGGGGCTGTGGAAGGGCTGCCGGGGGAAGGCGAGGGTCAGCAACACCTGGGAGGCCTGGCACCTTTCGTGTGGGAGCAGTCGCTGGACGTTTGCAATTTCGAGCTGGGCTCCGGCGCAGGTCCCGAGAGCGAGCAAGGCACGAACGTCGGCCCCCTGAGCTGGCTGGCAAGGCCAGAGCCCCAGTGTGTGTGGGGCTGTGGAAGGGCTGCCGGGGGAAGGCGAGGGCCAGCAACACATCAGAGTCCTGGCACCTTTGGTGTGGGGGTAATTGCTGGACGTTTGCAATTTTGAGCTGGGCTCCGGCGCAGGTCCCGAGAGCGAGCAAGTCACGAACGTCGGCACCCTGAGCTGGCTGGCAAGGCCGGAGCCCCAGTGTGTGTGGGGCTGTGGAAGGGCTGCCGCGGGAAGGCAAGGGCCAGCAACACATCAGACTTCTGGCACCTTTCGTGTGGGAGCAGTCGCTGGACGTTTGCAATTTCGAGCTGGGCTCTGGCGCAGGTACCAAGAGCGAGCGAGGCACGAACGTCGGCACCCTGATCTGGCTGGCAAGGCCAAAGCCCCAGTTTGTGTGGGGCTGTGGAAGGGCTGCCAGGGGAAGGCGAGGGCCAGCAACACCTGGGAGGCCTGGTACCTTTCATGTGGGAGCAGTCGCTGGACGTTTGCAATTTTGAGCTGGGCTCCGGCGCAGGTCCCGAGAGCGAGCAAGTCACGAACGTCAGCACCCTGAGCTGTCTGGCAAGGCCGGAGCCCCAGTGTGTGTGGGGCTGTGGAAGGGCTGCCGGGGGAAGGCGAGGGCCAGCAACACCTGGGAGTCCTGGCACCTTTTGTGTGGGAGCAGTCGCTGGATGTTTGCAATTTCGAGCTCGGCTCCGGCGCAGGTCCCAAGAGCGAGCAAGGCACGAACGTCGGCCCCCTGAGCTGGCTGGCAAGGCCGGAGCCCCAGTGTGTGTGGGGCTGTGGAAGGGCTGCTGGGGGAAGGCGAGGGCCAGCAACACATCAGAGTCCTGGCACCTTTCGTGTGGGAGCAGTCGCTGGACGTTTGCAATTTGGAGCTGGGCTGCGGCCCAGGTACCGAGAGCGAGCAAGGCACGAACGTCGGCACCCTGAGCTGGCTGGCAAGGCCGGAGCCCCAGTGTGTGTGGGGCTGTGGAAGGGCTGCCGGGCGAAGGCGAGGGCCAGCAACACCTGGGAGTCCTGGCACCTTTCGTGTGGGAGCAGTCGCTGGACGGTTGCAATTTCGAGCTGTGCTACGGCACAGGTACCGAGAGCGAGCAAGGCACGAACGTCGGCCCCCTGAGGTGGCTGGCAAGGCCGGAGCCCCAGTGTGTGTGGGGCTGTGGAAGGGCTGCCGGGGGAAGGCGAGGGCCAGCAACACCTGGGAGGCCTGGCACCTTTTGTGTGGGAGCAGTTGCTGGACGTTTGCAATTTCGAGCTGGGCTCCGGCGCAGGTCCCAAGAGCGAGCAAGGCACGAACGTCGGCCCCCTGAGCTGGCTGGCAAGGCCGGAGCCCCAGTGTGTGTGGGGCTGTAGAAGGGCTGCCAAGGGAAGGCGAGGGCCAGCAACACCTGGGAGTCCTGGCACCTTTCGTGTGGGAGCAGTCACTGGACGTTTGCAATTTCGAGCTGGGCTCCGGCGCAGGTCCCGAGAGCGAGCAAGGCACGAACGTCGGCACCCTGACCTGGCTGGCAAGGCCGGAGCCCCAGTGTGTGTGGGGCTGTGGAAGGGCTGCCGGGGGAAGGCGAGGGCCAGCAACACATCAGAGTCCTGGCACCTTTCGTGTGGGAGCAGTCGCTGGACGTTTACTATTTTGAGCTCGGCTCTGGCGCAGGTCCCGAGAGCGAGCAAGGCACGAACGTCGGCCCCCTGAGCTGGCTGGCAAGGCCGGAGCCCCAGTGTGTGTGGGGCTGTGGAAGGGCTGCCAAGGGAAGGCGAGGGCCAGCAACACCTGGGAGGCCTGGCACCTTTCGTGTGGGAGCAGTCGCTGGACGTTTGCAATTTCGAGCTGGGCTCCGGCGCAGGTCCCGAGAGCGAGCAAGGCACGAACGTCGGCCCCCTGAGCTGGCTGGCAAGGCCAGAGCCCCAGTGTGTGTGGGGCTGTGGAAGGGCTGCCGGGGGAAGGCGAGGGCCAGCAACACATCAGACTCCTGGCACCTTTGGTGTGGGGGTAATTGCTGGACGTTTGCAATTTTGAGCTGGGCTCCGGCGCAGGTACCGAGAGCGAGCAAGGCACGAACGTCGGCACCCTGACCTGGCTGGCAAGGCCGGAGCCCCAGTGTGTGTGGGGCTGTGGAAGGGCTGCCGGGGGAAGGCGAGGGCCAGCAACACCTGGCAGTCCTGGCACCTTTCGTGTGGGAGCAGTCGCTGGACGTTTGCAATTTCGAGCTGGGCTCCGGCGCAGGTCCCGAGAGCGAGCAAGTCACGAACGTCGGCACCCTGAGCTGGCTGGCAAGGCCGGAGCCCCAGTGTGTGTGGGGCTGTGGAAGGGCTGCCGCGGGAAGGCAAGGGCCAGCAACACATCAGACTTCTGGCACCTTTCGTGTGGGAGCAGTCGCTGGACGTTTGCAATTTCGAGCTGGGCTCCGGCGCAGGTACCAAGAGCGAGCGAGGCACGAACGTCGGCACCCTGATCTGGCTGGCAAGGCCAAAGCCCCAGTTTGTGTGGGGCTGTGGAAGGGCTGCCAGGGGAAGGCGAGGGCCAGCAACACCTGGCAGGCCTGGTACCTTTCATGTGGGAGCAGTCGCTGGACGTTTGCAATTTTGAGCTGGGCTCCGGCGCAGGTCCCGAGAGCGAGCAAGTCACGAACGTCAGCACCCTGAGCTGTCTGGCAAGGCCGGAGCCCCAGTGTGTGTGGGGCTGTGGAAGGGCTGCCGGGGGAAGGCGAGGGCCAGCAACATCTGGGAGTCCTGGCACCTTTTGTGTGGGAGCAGTCGCTGGATGTTTGCAATTTCGAGCTCGGCTCCGGCGCAGGTCCCGAGAGCGAGCAAGGCACGAACGTCGGCACCCTATGCTGGCTGGCAAGGCCGGAGCCCCAGTGTGTGTGGGGCTGTGGAAGGGCTGCCGGGGGAAGGCGAGGGCCAGCAACACATCAGAGTCCTGGCACCTTTCGTGTGGGAGCAGTCGCTGGACGTTTGCAATTTGGAGCTGGGCTGCGGCCCAGGTACCGAGAGCGAGCAAGGCACGAACGTCGGCACCCTGAGCTGGCTAGCAAGGCCAGAGCCCCAGTGTGTGTGGGGCTGTGGAAGGGCTGCCGGGGGAAGGCGAGGGCCAGCAACACATCAGAGTCCTGGCACCTTTCGTGTGGGAGCAGTCCCTGGACGTTTGCAATTTCGAGCTGGGATCCGGCGCAGGTCCCGAGAGCGAGCGAGGCACGAACGTAGGCACCCTGAGCTGGCTGGCAAGGCCAGAGCCCCAGTGCGTGCGGGGCTGTGGAAGGGCTGCCGGGGGAAGGCGAGGGCCAGCAACACATCAGAGTCCTGGCACCTTTGGTGTGGGGGTAATTGCTGGACGTTTGCAATTTTAAGCTGGGATCCGGCGCAGGTCCCGAGAGCGAGCAAGGCACGAACGTCGGCACCCTGACCTGGCTGGCAAGGCCGGAGCCCCACTGTGTGTGTGGGGCTGTGGAAGGGCTGCCAGGGGAAGGCGAGGGCCAGCAACACCTGGGAGGCCTGGCACCTTTCGTGTGGGAGCAGTCGCTGGATGTTTGCAATTTCGAGCTGGGCTCCGGCGCAGGTCCCAAGAGCGAGCAAGGCACGAACGTCGGCACCCTGAGCTGGCTGGCAAGGCCGGAGCCCCAGTGTGTGTGGGGCTGTGGAAGGGCTGCCGGGCGAAGGCGAGGGCCAGCAACACATCAGAGTCCTGGCACCTTTCGTGTGGGAGCAGTCGCTGGACGTTTGCTATTTTGAGCTGGGCTCCGGCGCAGGTCCCGAGAGCGAGCAAGGCACGAACGTCGGCACCCTGAGCTGGCTGGCAAGGCCGGAGCCCCAGTGTGTGTGGGGCTGTGGAAGGGCTGCCGGGGGAAGGCGAGGGCCAGCAACACCTGGGAGGCCTGGCACCTTTCGTGTGGGAGCAGTCGCTGGACGTTTGCAATTTCGAGCTGTGCTACGGCACAGGTACCGAGAGCGAGCGAGGCACGAACGTAGGCACCCTGAGCTGGCTGGCAAGGCCAGAGCCCCAGTGTGTGTGGGGCTGTGGAAGGGCTGCCGGGGGAAGGCGAGGGCCAGCAACACATCAGAGTCCTGGCACCTTTCGTGTGGGGGTAATTGCTGGACGTTTGCAATTTTAAGCTGGGCTCCGGCGCAGGTCCCGAGAGCGAGCAAGGCACGAACGTCGGCACCCTGAGCTGGCTGGCAAGGCCGGAGCCCCACTGTGTGTGTGGGGCTGTGGAAGGGCTGCCGGGGGAAGGCGAGGGCCAGCAACATCTGGGAGTCCTGGCACCTTTTGTGTGGGAGCAGTCGCTGGATGTTTGCAATTTCGAGCTGGGCTCCGGCGCAGGTCCCGAGAGCGAGCAAGGCACGAACGTCGGCACCCTGAGCTGGCTGGCAAGGCCGGAGCCCCAGTGTGTGTGGGGCTGTGGAAGGGCTGCCGGGGGAAGGCGAGGGCCAGCAACACATCAGAGTCCTGGCACCTTTCGTGTGGGAGCAGTCGCTGGACGTTTGCAATTTTGAGCTGGGCTACGGCGCCGGTCCCGAGAGCGAGCAAGGCACGAACGTCGGCACCCTGACCTGGCTGGCAAGGCCGGAGCCCCAGTGTGTGTGGGGCTGTGGAAGGGCTGCCGGGGGAAGGCGAGGGCCAGCAACACCTGGGAGGCCTGGCACCTTTCGTGTGGGAGCAGTCGCTGGACGTTTGCAATTTCGAGCTGTGCTACGGCACAGGTCCCGAGAGCGAGCAAGGCACGAACGTCGGCACCCTGAGCTGGCTGGCAAGGCCGGAGCCCCAGTGTGTGTGGGGCTGTGGAAGGGCTGCCGGGGGAAGGCGAGGGCCAGCAACACCTGGGAGGCCTGGCACCTTTCGTGTGGGAGCAGTCGCTGGACGTTTGCAATTTCGAGCTGTGCTACGGCACAGGTACCGAGAGCGAGCGAGGCACGAACGTAGGCACCCTGAGCTGGCTGGCAAGGCCAGAGCCCCAGTGTGTGTGGGGCTGTGGAAGGGCTGCCGGGGGAAGGCGAGGGCCAGCAACACATCAGAGTCCTGGCACCTTTCGTGTGGGGGTAATTGCTGGACGTTTGCAATTTTAAGCTGGGCTCCGGCGCAGGTCCCGAGAGCGAGCAAGGCACGAACGTCGGCACCCTGAGCGGAGCCCCACTGTGTGTGTGGGGCTGTGGAAGGGCTGCCGGGGGAAGGCGAGGGCCAGCAACATCTGGGAGTCCTGGCACCTTTTGTGTGGGAGCAGTCGCTGGATGTTTGCAATTTCGAGCTGGGCTCCGGCGCAGGTCCCGAGAGCGAGCAAGGCACGAACGTCGGCCCCCTGAGCTGGCTGGCAAGGCCGGAGCCCCAGTGTGTGTGGGGCTGTGGAAGGGCTGCCGGGGGAAGGCGAGGGCCAGCAACACATCAGAGTCCTGGCACCTTTCGTGTGGGAGCAGTCGCTGGACGTTTGCAATTTTGAGCTGGGCTACGGCGCCGGTCCCGAGAGCGAGCAAGGCACGAACGTCGGCACCCTGACCTGGCTGGCAAGGCCGGAGCCCCAGTGTGTGTGGGGCTGTGGAAGGGCTGCCGGGGGAAGGCGAGGGCCAGCAACACCTGGGAGGCCTGGCACCTTTCGTGTGGGAGCAGTCGCTGGACGTTTGCAATTTCGAGCTGTGCTACGGCACAGGTCCCGAGAGCGAGCAAGGCACGAACGTCGGCACCCTGATCTGTCTGGCAAGGCCGGAGCCCCAGTGTGTGTGGGGCTGTGGAAGGGCTGCCGGGGGAAGGCGAGGGCCAGCAACACCTGGGAGGCCTGGCACCTTTTGTGTGGGAGCAGTAGCTGGACGTTTGCAATTTCGAGCTGGGCTCCGGCGCAGGTCCCGAGAGCGAGCAAGGCACGAACGTCGGCCCCCTGAGCTGGCTGGCAAGGCCAGAGCGCCAGTGTGTGTGGGGCTGTAGAAGGGCTGCCAAGGGAAGGCGAGGGCCAGCAACACCTGGGAGTCCTGGCACCTTTCGTGTGGGAGCAGTCGCTGGCCGTTTGCAATTTTGAGCTGGGCTCCGGCGCAGGTCCCGAGAGCGAGCAAGGCACGAACGTCGGCACCCTGAGCTGGCTGGCAAGGCCGGAGCCCCAGTGTGTGTGGGGCTGTGGAAGGGCTGCCGGGCGAAGGCGAGGGCCAGCAACACCTGGGAGGCCTGGCACCTTTTGTGTGGGAGCAGTAGCTGGACGTTTGCAATTTCGAGCTGGGCTCCGGCGCAGGTCCCGAGAGCGAGCAAGTCACGAACGTCGGCACCCTGAGCTGGCTGGCAAGGCCGGAGCCCCAGTGTGTGTGGGGCTGTAGAAGGGCTGCCAAGGGAAGGCGAGGGCCAGCAACACCTGGGAGTCCTGGCACCTTTCGTGTGGGAGCAGTCGCTGGACGTTTGCAATTTCGAGCTGGGCTCCGGCGCAGGTACCGAGAGCGAGCAAGGCACGAACGTCAGCCCCCTGAGGTGGCTGGCAAGGCCGGAGCCCCAGTGTCTGTGGGGCTGTGGAAGGGCTGCCGGGGGAAGGCGAGGGCCAGCAACACATCAGAGTCCTGGCACCTTTCGTGTGGGAGCAGTCGCTGGACGTTTGCAATTTCGAGCTGGGCTCCGGCGCAGGTACCGAGAGCGAGCAAGGCACGAACGTCGGCACCCTGAGCTGGCTGGCAAGGCCGGAGCCCCAGTGTGTGTGGGGCTGTGGAAGGGCTGCCAAGGGAAGGCGAGGGCCAGCAACACCTGGGAGTCCTGGCACCTTTCGTGAGGGAGCAGTCCCTGGACGTTTGCAATTTTGAGCTGGGATCCGGCGCAGGTCCCGAGAGCGAGCGAGGCACGAACGTAGGCACCCTGAGCTGGCTGGCAAGGCCAGAGCCCCAGTGTGTGGGGGGCTTTGGAAGGGCTGCCGGGGGAATGCGAGGGCCAGCAACACATCAGAGTCCTGGCACCTTTGGTGTGGGGGTAATTGCTGGACGTTTGCAATTTTAAGCTGGGCTCCGGCGCAGGTCCCGAGAGCGAGCAAGGCACGAACGTCGGCACCCTGACCTGGCTGGCAAGGCCGGAGCCCCACTGTGTGTGTGGGGCTGTGGAAGGGCTGCCAGGGGAAGGCGAGGGCCAGCAACACCTGGGAGGCCTGGCACCTTTCGTGTGGGAGCAGTCGCTGGATGTTTGCAATTTTGAGCTGGGCTCCGGCGCAGGTCCCGAGAGCGAGCAAGGCACGAACGTCGGCACCCTGACCTGGCTGGCAAGGCCGGAGCCCCAGTGTGTGTGGGGCTGTGGAAGGGCTGCCAGGGGAAGGCGAGGGCCAGCAACACATCAGAGTCCTGGCACCTTTCGTGTGGGAGCAGTCGCTGGACGTTTGCTATTTTGAGCTGGGCTCCGGCGCAGGTCCCGAGAGCGAGCAAGGCACGAACGTCGGCACCCTGAGCTGGCTGGCAAGGCCGGAGCCCCAGTGTGTGTGGGGCTGTGGAAGGGCTGCCGGGCGAAGGCGAGGGCCAGCAACACATCAGAGTCCTGGCACCTTTGGTGTGGGGGTAATTGCTGGACGTTTGCAATTTTAAGCTGGGCTCCGGCGCAGGTCCCGAGAGCGAGCAAGGCACGAACGTCGGCACCCTGAGCTGGCTGGCAAGGCCGGAGCCCCACTGTGTGTGTGGGGCTGTGGAAGGGCTGCCGGGGAAGGCGAGGGCCAGCAACATCTGGGAGTCCTGGCACCTTTTGTGTGGGAGCAGTCGCTGGATGTTTGCAATTTCGAGCTGGGCTCCGGCGCAGGTCCCGAGAGCGAGCAAGGCATGAACGTCGGCACCCTGAGCTGGCTGGCAAGGCCGGAGCCCCAGTGTGTGTGGGGCTGTGGAAGGGCTGCCGGGGGAAGGCGAGGGCCAGCAACACATCAGAGTCCTGGCACCTTTCGTGTGGGAGCAGTCGCTGGACGTTTGCAATTTGGAGCTGGGCTCCGGCGCCGGTCCCGAGAGCGAGCAAGGCACGAACGTCGGCACCCTGAGCTGGCTGGCAAGGCCGGAGCCCCAGTGTGTGTGGGGCTGTGGAAGGGCTGCCGGGCGAAGGCGAGGGCCAGCAACACCTGGGAGGCCTGGCACCTTTCGTGTGGGAGCAGTCGCTGGACGTTTGCAATTTCGAGCTGTGCTACGGCACAGGTACCGAGAGCGAGCAAGGCACGAACGTCGGCACCCTGATCTGTCTGGCAAGGCCGGAGCCCCAGTGTGTGTGGGGCTGTGGAAGGGCTGCCGGGGGAAGGCAAGGGCCAGCAACACCTGGGAGGCCTGGCACCTTTTGTGTGGGAGCAGTAGCTGGACGTTTGCAATTTCGAGCTGGGCTCCGGCGCAGGTGCCGAGAGCGAGCAAGGCACGAACGTCGGCCCCCTGAGCTGGCTGGCAAGGCCAGAGCCCCAGTGTGTGTGGGGCTGTAGAAGGGCTGCCAAGGGAAGGCGAGGGCCAGCAACACCTGGGAGTCCTGGCACCTTTCGTGTGGGAGCAGTCGCTGGACGTTTGCAATTTCGAGCTGGGCTCCGGCGCAGGTGCCGAGAGCGAGCAAGGCACGAACGTCAGCCCCCTGAGGTGGCTGGCAAGGCCGGAGCCCCAGTGTCTGTGGGGCTGTGGAAGGGCTGCCGGGGGAAGGCGAGGGCCAGCAACACATCAGAGTCCTGGCACCTTTCGTGTGGGAGCAGTCGCTGGACGTTTGCAATTTCGAGCTGGGCTCCGGCGCAGGTACCGAGAGCGAGCAAGGCACGAACGTCGGCACCCTGAGCTGGCTGGCAAGGCCGGAGCCCCAGTGTGTGTGGGGCTGTGGAAGGGCTGCCAAGGGAAGGCGAGGGCCAGCAACACCTGGGAGTCCTGGCACCTTTCGTGAGGGAGCAGTCCCTGGACGTTTGCAATTTTGAGCTGGGATCCGGCGCAGGTCCCGAGAGCGAGCGAGGCACGAACGTAGGCACCCTGAGCTGGCTGGCAAGGCCAGAGCCCCAGTGTGTGGGGGGCTTTGGAAGGGCTGCCGGGGGAATGCGAGGGCCAGCAACACATCAGAGTCCTGGCACCTTTGGTGTGGGGGTAATTGCTGGACGTTTGCAATTTTAAGCTGGGCTCCGGCGCAGGTCCCGAGAGCGAGCAAGGCACGAACGTCGGCACCCTGACCTGGCTGGCAAGGCCGGAGCCCCACTGTGTGTGTGGGGCTGTGGAAGGGCTGCCAGGGGAAGGCGAGGGCCAGCAACACCTGGGAGGCCTGGCACCTTTCGTGTGGGAGCAGTCGCTGGATGTTTGCAATTTTGAGCTGGGCTCCGGCGCAGGTCCCGAGAGCGAGCAAGGCACGAACGTCGGCACCCTGACCTGGCTGGCAAGGCCGGAGCCCCAGTGTGTGTGGGGCTGTGGAAGGGCTGCCAGGGGAAGGCGAGGGCCAGCAACACATCAGAGTCCTGGCACCTTTCGTGTGGGAGCAGTCGCTGGACGTTTGCTATTTTGAGCTGGGCTCCGGCGCAGGTCCCGAGAGCGAGCAAGGCACGAACGTCGGCACCCTGAGCTGGCTGGCAAGGCCGGAGCCCCAGTGTGTGTGGGGCTGTGGAAGGGCTGCCGGGCGAAGGCGAGGGCCAGCAACACATCAGAGTCCTGGCACCTTTGGTGTGGGGGTAATTGCTGGACGTTTGCAATTTTAAGCTGGGCTCCGGCGCAGGTCCCGAGAGCGAGCAAGGCACGAACGTCGGCACCCTGAGCTGGCTGGCAAGGCCGGAGCCCCACTGTGTGTGTGGGGCTGTGGAAGGGCTGCCGGGGGAAGGCGAGGGCCAGCAACATCTGGGAGTCCTGGCACCTTTTGTGTGGGAGCAGTCGCTGGATGTTTGCAATTTCGAGCTGGGCTCCGGCGCAGGTCCCGAGAGCGAGCAAGGCATGAACGTCGGCACCCTGAGCTGGCTGGCAAGGCCGGAGCCCCAGTGTGTGTGGGGCTGTGGAAGGGCTGCCGGGGGAAGGCGAGGGCCAGCAACACATCAGAGTCCTGGCACCTTTCGTGTGGGAGCAGTCGCTGGACGTTTGCAATTTGGAGCTGGGCTCCGGCGCCGGTCCCGAGAGCGAGCAAGGCACGAACGTCGGCACCCTGAGCTGGCTGGCAAGGCCGGAGCCCCAGTGTGTGTGGGGCTGTGGAAGGGCTGCCGGGCGAAGGCGAGGGCCAGCAACAACTGGGAGGCCTGGCACCTTTCGTGTGGGAGCAGTCGCTGGACGTTTGCAATTTCGAGCTGTGCTACGGCACAGGTACCGAGAGCGAGCAAGGCACGAACGTCGGCACCCTGATCTGTCTGGCAAGGCCGGAGCCCCAGTGTGTGTGGGGCTGTGGAAGGGCTGCCGGGGGAAGGCAAGGGCCAGCAACACCTGGGAGGCCTGGCACCTTTTGTGTGGGAGCAGTAGCTGGACGTTTGCAATTTCGAGCTGGGCTCCGGCGCAGGTGCCGAGAGCGAGCAAGGCACGAACGTCGGCCCCCTGAGCTGGCTGGCAAGGCCAGAGCCCCAGTGTGTGTGGGGCTGTAGAAGGGCTGCCAAGGGAAGGCGAGGGCCAGCAACACCTGGGAGTCCTGGCACCTTTCGTGTGGGAGCAGTCGCTGGACGTTTGCAATTTCGAGCTGGGCTCCGGCGCAGGTGCCGAGAGCGAGCAAGGCACGAACGTCGGCACCCTGAGCTGGCTGGCAAGGCCGGAGCCCCAGTGTGTGTGGGGCTGTGGAAGGGCTGCTGGGTGAAGGCGAGGGCCAGCAACACCTGGGAGGCCTGGCACCTTTCGTGTGGGAGCAGTCGCTGGACGTTTGCAATTTCGAGCTGTGCTACGGCACAGGTACCGAGAGCGAGCAAGGCACGAACGTCGGCACCCTGAGCTGGCTGGCAAGGCCGGAGCCCCAGTGTGTGTGGGGCTGTGGAAGGGCTGCCGGGGGAAGGCGAGGGCCAGCAACACCTGGGAGGCCTGGCACCTTTTGTGTGGGAGCAGTAGCTGGACGTTTGCAATTTCGAGCTGGGCTCCGGCGCAGGTCCCGAGAGCGAGCAAGGCACGAACGTCGGCACCCTGAGCTGGCTGGCAAGGCCGGAGCCCCAGTGTCTGTGGGGCTGTGGAAGGGCTGCCGGGGGAAGGCGAGGGCCAGCAACACATCAGAGTCCTGGCACCTTTCGTGTGGGAGCAGTCGCTGGACGTTTGCAATTTGGAGCTGGGCTGCGGCCCAGGTACCGAGAGCGAGCAAGGCACGAACGTCGGCACCCTGAGCTGGCTAGCAAGGCCAGAGCCCCAGTATGTGTGGGGCTGTGGAAGGGCTGCCGGGCGAAGGCGAGGGCCAGCAACACATCAGAGTCCTGGCACCTTTCGTGAGGGAGCAGTCCCTGGACGTTTGCAATTTCGAGCTGGGATCCGGCGCAGGTCCCGAGAGCGAGCAAGGCACGAACGTAGGCACCCTGAGCTGGCTGGCAAGGCCAGAGCCCCAGTGTGTGGGGGGCTGTGGAAGGGCTGCCGGGGGAATGCGAGGGCCAGCAACACATCAGAGTCCTGGCACCTTTGGTGTGGGGGTAATTGCTGGACGTTTGCAATTTTAAGCTGGGCTCCGGCGCAGGTCCCGAGAGCGAGCAAGGCACGAACGTCGGCACCCTGACCTGGCTGGCAAGGCCGGAGCCCCACTGTGTGTGTGGGGCTGTGGAAGGGCTGCCGGGGGAAGGCGAGGGCCAGCAACACCTGGGAGGCCTGGCACCTTTCGTGTGGGAGCAGTCGCTGGATGTTTGCAATTTCGAGCTGGGCTCCGGCGCAGGTCCCAAGAGCGAGCAAGGCACGAACGTCGGCACGCTGAGCTGGCTGGCAAGGCCGGAGCCCCAGTGTGTGTGGGGCTGTGGAAGGGCTGCCGGGGGAAGGCGAGGGCCAGCAACACATCAGAGTCCTGGCACCTTTCGTGTGGGAGCAGTCGCTGGACGTTTGCAATTTGGAGCTGGGCTCCGGCGCCGGTCCCGAGAGCGAGCAAGGCACGAACGTCGGCACCCTGAGCTGGCTGGCAAGGCCGGAGCCCCAGTGTGTGTGGGGCTGTGGAAGGGCTGCCGGGGGAAGGCGAGGGCCAGCAACACCTGGGAGGCCTGGCACCTTTCGTGTGGGAGCAGTCGCTGGACGTTTGCAATTTCGAGCTGTGCTACGGCACAGGTACCGAGAGCGAGCGAGGCACGAACGTAGGCACCCTGAGCTGGCTGGCAAGGCCAGAGCCCCAGTGTGTGGGGGGCTGTGGAAGGGCTGCCGGGGGAAGGCGAGGGCCAGCAACACATCAGAGTCCTGGCACCTTTCGTGTGGGGGTAATTGCTAGACGTTTGCAATTTTAAGCTGGGCTCCGGCGCAGGTCCCGAGAGCGAGCAAGGCACGAACGTCGGCACCCTGAGCTGGCTGGCAAGGCCGGAGCCCCACTGTGTGTGTGGGGCTGTGGAAGGGCTGCCGGGGGAAGGCGAGGGCCAGCAACATCTGGGAGTCCTGGCACCTTTTGTGTGGGAGCAGTCGCTGGATGTTTGCAATTTCGAGCTGGGCTCCGGCGCAGGTCCCGAGAGCGAGCAAGGCATGAACGTCGGCACCCTGAGCTGGCTGGCAAGGCCGGAGCCCCAGTGTGTGTGGGGCTGTGGAAGGGCTGCCGGGGGAAGGCGAGGGCCAGCAACACATCAGAGTCCTGGCACCTTTCGTGTGGGAGCAGTCGCTGGACGTTTGCAATTTTGAGCTGGGCTCCGGCGCCGGTCCCGAGAGCGAGCAAGGCACAAACGTCGGCACCTTGAGCTGGCTGGCAAGGCCGGAGCCCCAGTGTGTGTGGGGCTGTGGAAGGGCTGCCGGGGGAAGGCGAGGGCCAGCAACACCTGGGAGTCCTGGCACCTTTCGTGTGGGAGCAGTCGCTGGACGTTTGCAATTTCGAGCTGTGCTACGGCACAGGTACCGAGAGCGAGCAAGGCACGAACGTCGGCACCCTGATCTGTCTGGCAAGGCCGGAGCCCCAGTGTGTGTGGGGCTGTGGAAGGGCTGCCGGGGGAATGCGAGGGCCAGCAACACATCAGAGTCCTGGCACCTTTGGTGTGGGGGTAATTGCTGGACGTTTGCAATTTCGAGCTGGGCTCCGGCGCAGGTCCCGAGAGCGAGCAAGGCACGAACGTCGGCCCCCTGAGCTGGCTGGCAAGGCCAGAGCGCCAGTGTGTGTGGGGCTGTAGAAGGGCTGCCAAGGGAAGGCGAGGGCCAGCAACACCTGGGAGTCCTGGCACCTTTCGTGTGGGAGCAGTCGCTGGACGTTTGCAATTTCGAGCTGGGCTCCGGCGCAGGTCCCGAGAGCGAGCAAGGCACGAACGTCGGCACCCTGAGCTGGCTGGCAAGGCCGGAGCCCCAGTGTGTGTGGGGCTGTGGAAGGGCTGCCGGGTGAAGGCGAGGGCCAGCAACACCTGGGAGGCCTGGCACCTTTCGTGTGGGAGCAGTCGCTGGACGTTTGCAATTTCGAGCTGTGCTACGGCACAGGTACCGAGAGCGAGCAAGGCACGAACGTCGGCACCCTGAGCTGGCTGGCAAGGCCGGAGCCCCAGTGTGTGTGGGGCTGTGGAAGGGCTGCCGGGGGAAGGCGAGGGCCAGCAACACCTGGGAGGCCTGGCACCTTTTGTGTGGGAGCAGTAGCTGGACGTTTGCAATTTCGAGCTGGGCTCCGGCGCAGGTCCCGAGAGCGAGCAAGGCACGAACGTCGGCACCCTGAGCTGGCTGGCAAGGCCGGAGCCCCAGTGTCTGTGGGGCTGTGGAAGGGCTGCCGGGGGAAGGCGAGGGCCAGCAACACATCAGAGTCCTGGCACCTTTCGTGTGGGAGCAGTCGCTGGACGTTTGCAATTTGGAGCTGGGCTGCGGCCCAGGTACCGAGAGCGAGCAAGGCACGAACGTCGGCACCCTGAGCTGGCTAGCAAGGCCAGAGCCCCAGTATGTGTGGGGCTGTGGAAGGGCTGCCGGGCGAAGGCGAGGGCCAGCAACACATCAGAGTCCTGGCACCTTTCGTGAGGGAGCAGTCCCTGGACGTTTGCAATTTCGAGCTGGGATCCGGCGCAGGTCCCGAGAGCGAGCAAGGCACGAACGTAGGCACCCTGAGCTGGCTGGCAAGGCCAGAGCCCCAGTGTGTGGGGGGCTGTGGAAGGGCTGCCGGGGGAAGGCGAGGGCCAGCAACACATCAGAGTCCTGGCACCTTTCGTGTGGGGGTAATTGCTGGACGTTTGCAATTTTAAGCTGGGCTCCGGCGCAGGTCCCGAGAGCGAGCAAGGCACGAACGTCGGCACCCTGACCTGGCTGGCAAGGCCGGAGCCCCACTGTGTGTGTGGGGCTGTGGAAGGGCTGCCGGGGGAAGGCGAGGGCCAGCAACACCTGGGAGGCCTGGCACCTTTCGTGTGGGAGCAGTCGCTGGATGTTTGCAATTTCGAGCTGGGCTCCGGCGCAGGTCCCAAGAGCGAGCAAGGCACGAACGTCGGCACGCTGAGCTGGCTGGCAAGGCCGGAGCCCCAGTGTGTGTGGGGCTGTGGAAGGGCTGCCGGGGGAAGGCGAGGGCCAGCAACACATCAGAGTCCTGGCACCTTTCATGTGGGAGCAGTCGCTGGACGTTTGCTATTTTGAGCTGGGCTCCGGCGCAGGTCCCGAGAGCGAGCAAGGCACGAACGTCGGCACCCTGAGCTGGCTGGCAAGGCCGGAGCCCCAGTGTGTGTGGGGCTGTGGAAGGGCTGCCGGGGGAAGGCGAGGGCCAGCAACACCTGGGAGGCCTGGCACCTTTCGTGTGGGAGCAGTCGCTGGACGTTTGCAATTTCGAGCTGTGCTACGGCACAGGTACCGAGAGCGAGCGAGGCACGAACGTAGGCATCCTGAGCTGGCTGGCAAGGCCAGAGCCCCAGTGTGTGGGGGGCTGTGGAAGGGCTGCCGGGGGAAGGCGAGGGCCAGCAACACATCAGAGTCCTGGCACCTTTCGTGTGGGGGTAATTGCTAGACGTTTGCAATTTTAAGCTGGGCTCCGGCGCAGGTCCCGAGAGCGAGCAAGGCACGAACGTCGGCACCCTGAGCTGGCTGGCAAGGCCGGAGCCCCACTGTGTGTGTGGGGCTGTGGAAGGGCTGCCGGGGGAAGGCGAGGGCCAGCAACATCTGGGAGTCCTGGCACCTTTTGTGTGGGAGCAGTCGCTGGATGTTTGCAATTTCGAGCTGGGCTCCGGCGCAGGTCCCAAGAGCGAGCAAGGCATGAACGTCGGCACCCTGAGCTGGCTGGCAAGGCCGGAGCCCCAGTGTGTGTGGGGCTGTGGAAGGGCTGCCGGGGGAAGGCGAGGGCCAGCAACACCTGGGAGTCCTGGCACCTTTCGTGTGGGAGCAGTCGCTGGACGTTTGCAATTTTGAGCTGGGCTCCGGCGCCGGTCCCGAGAGCGAGCAAGGCACGAACGTCGGCACCCTGAGCTGGCTGGCAAGGCCGGAGCCCCAGTGTGTGTGGGGCTGTGGAAGGGATGTCGGGGGAAGGCGAGGGCCAGCAACACCTGGGAGGCCTGGCACCTTTTGTGTGGGAGCAGTCGCTGGATGTTTGCAATTTCGAGCTCGGCTCCGGCGCAGGTCCCGAGAGCGAGCAAGGCACGAACGTCGGCACCCTGAGCTGGCTGGCAAGGCCGGAGCCCCAGTGTGTGTGGGGCTGTGGAAGGGCTGCCGGGGGAAGGCGAGGGCCAGCAACACCTGGGAGGCCTGGCACCTTTCGTGTGGGAGCAGTCGCTGGACGTTTGCAATTTCGAGCTGTGCTACGGCACAGGTACCGAGAGCGAGCAAGGCATGAACGTCGGCACCCTGAGCTGGCTGGCAAGGCCGGAGCCCCAGTGTGTGTGGGGCTGTGGAAGGGCTGCCGGGGGAAGGCGAGGGCCAGCAACACATCAGAGTCCTGGCACCTTTCGTGTGGGAGCAGTCGCTGGACGTTTGCAATTTTGAGCTGGGCTCCGGCGCCGGTCCCGAGAGCGAGCAAGGCACGAACGTCGGCACCCTGAGCTGGCTGGCAAGGCCGGAGCCCCAGTGTGTGTGGGGCTGTGGAAGGGATGTCGGGGGAAGGCGAGGGCCAGCAACACCTGGGAGGCCTGGCACCTTTCGTGTGGGAGCAGTCGCTGGACGTTTGCAATTTCGAGCTGTGCTACGGCACAGGTACCGAGAGCGAGCAAGGCACGAACGTCGGCACCCTGAGCTGGCTGGCAAGGCCGGAGCCCCAGTGTGTGTGGGGCTGTGGAAGGGCTGCCGGGGGAAGGCGAGGGCCAGCAACACCTGGGAGGCCTGGCACCTTTTGTGTGGGAGCAGTAGCTTGACGTTTGCAATTTCGAGCTGGGCTCCGGCGCAGGTCCCGAGAGCGAGCAAGGCACGAACGTCGGCCCCCTGAGCTGGCTGGCAAGGCCAGAGCGCCAGTGTGTGGGGGGCTGTAGAAGGGCTGCCAAGGGAAGGCGAGGGCCAGCAACACCTGGGAGTCCTGGCACCTTTCGTGTGGGAGCAGTCGCTGGACGTTTGCAATTTCGAGCTGGGCTCCGGCGCAGGTCCCGAGAGCGAGCAAGGCACGAACGTCGGCACCCTGAGCTGGCTGGCAAGGCCGGAGCCCCAGTGTGTGTGGGGCTGTGGAAGGGCTGCCGGGGGAAGGCGAGGGCCAGCAACACCTGGGAGGCCTGGCACCTTTCGTGTGGGAGCAGTCGCTGGACGTTTGCAATTTCGAGCTGTGCTACGGCACAGGTACCGAGAGCGAGCAAGGCACGAACGTCGGCACCCTGAGCTGGCTGGCAAGGCCGGAGCCCCAGTGTGTGTGGGGCTGTGGAAGGGCTGCCGGGGGAAGGCGAGGGCCAGCAACACCTGGGAGGCCTGGCACCTTTTGTGTGGGAGCAGTAGCTGGACGTTTGCAATTTCGAGCTGGGCTCCGGCGCAGGTCCCGAGAGCGAGCAAGGCACGAACGTCGGCACCCTGAGCTGGCTGGCAAGGCCGGAGCCCCAGTGTCTGTGGGGCTGTGGAAGGGCTGCCGGGGGAAGGCGAGGGCCAGCAACACATCAGAGTCCTGGCACCTTTCGTGTGGGAGCAGTCGCTGGACGTTTGCAATTTGGAGCTGGGCTGCGGCCCAGGTACCGAGAGCGAGCAAGGCACGAACGTCGGCACCCTGAGCTGGCTAGCAAGGCCAGAGCCCCAGTATGTGTGGGGCTGTGGAAGGGCTGCCGGGCGAAGGCGAGGGCCAGCAACACATCAGAGTCCTGGCACCTTTCGTGAGGGAGCAGTCCCTGGACGTTTGCAATTTTGAGCTGGGATCCGGCGCAGGTCCCGAGAGCGAGCAAGGCACGAACGTAGGCACCCTGAGCTGGCTGGCAAGGCCAGAGCCCCAGTGTGTGGGGGGCTGTGGAAGGGCTGCCGGGGGAAGGCGAGGGCCAGCAACACATCAGAGTCCTGGCACCTTTCGTGTGGGGGTAATTGCTGGACGTTTGCAATTTTAAGCTGGGCTCCGGCGCAGGTCCCGAGAGCGAGCAAGGCACGAACGTCGGCACCCTGAGCTGGCTGGCAAGGCCGGAGCCCCAGTGTGTGTGGGGCTGTGGAAGGGCTGCCGGGGGAAGGCGAGGGCCAGCAACACCTGGGAGGCCTGGCACCTTTCGTGTGGGAGCAGTCGCTGGACGTTTGCAATTTCGAGCTGTGCTACGGCACAGGTACCGAGAGCGAGCGAGGCACGAACGTAGGCATCCTGAGCTGGCTGGCAAGGCCAGAGCCCCAGTGTGTGGGGGGCTGTGGAAGGGCTGCCGGGGGAAGGCGAGGGCCAGCAACACATCAGAGTCCTGGCACCTTTCGTGTGGGGGTAATTGCTAGAAGTTTGCAATTTTAAGCTGGGCTCCGGCGCAGGTCCCGAGAGCGAGCAAGGCACGAACGTCGGCACCCTGAGCTGGCTGGCAAGGCCGGAGCCCCACTGTGTGTGTGGGGCTGTGGAAGGGCTGCCGGGGGAAGGCGAGGGCCAGCAACACCTGGGAGTCCTGGCACCTTTTGTGTGGGAGCAGTCGCTGGATGTTTGCAATTTCGAGCTGGGCTCCGGCGCAGGTCCCAAGAGCGAGCAAGGCATGAACGTCGGCACCCTGAGCTGGCTGGCAAGGCCGGAGCCCCAGTGTGTGTGGGGCTGTGGAAGGGCTGCCGGGGGAAGGCGAGGGCCAGCAACACATCAGAGTCCTGGCACCTTTCGTGTGGGAGCAGTCGCTGGACGTTTGCAATTTTGAGCTGGGCTCCGGCGCCGGTCCCGAGAGCGAGCAAGGCACGAACGTCGGCACCCTGATCTGTCTGGCAAGGCCGGAGCCCCAGTGTGTGTGGGGCTGTGGAAGGGATGTCGGGGGAAGGCGAGGGCCAGCAACACCTGGGAGGCCTGGCACCTTTTGTGTGGGAGCAGTCGCTGGATGTTTGCAATTTCGAGCTCGGCTCCGGCGCAGGTCCCGAGAGCGAGCAAGGCACGAACGTCGGCACCCTGAGCTGGCTGGCAAGGCCGGAGCCCCAGTGTGTGTGGGGCTGTGGAAGGGCTGCCGGGGGAAGGCGAGGGCCAGCAACACCTGGGAGGCCTGGCACCTTTCGTGTGGGAGCAGTCGCTGGACGTTTGCAATTTCGAGCTGTGCTACGGCACAGGTACCGAGAGCGAGCAAGGCACGAACGTCGGCCCCCTGAGCTGGCTGGCAAGGCCAGAGCGCCAGTGTGTGGGGGGCTGTAGAAGGGCTGCCAAGGGAAGGCGAGGGCCAGCAACACCTGGGAGTCCTGGCACCTTTCGTGTGGGAGCAGTCGCTGGACGTTTGCAATTTCGAGCTGGGCTCCGGCGCAGGTCCCGAGAGCGAGCAAGGCACGAACGTCGGCACCCTGAGCTGGCTGGCAAGGCCGGAGCCCCAGTGTGTGTGGGGCTGTGGAAGGGCTGCCGGGGGAAGGCGAGGGCCAGCAACACCTGGGAGGCCTGGCACCTTTTGTGTGGGAGCAGTAGCTGGACGTTTGCAATTTCGAGCTGGGCTCCGGCGCAGGTCCCGAGAGCGAGCAAGGCACGAACGTCGGCACCCTGAGCTGGCTGGCAAGGCCGGAGCCCCAGTGTCTGTGGGGCTGTGGAAGGGCTGCCGGGGGAAGGCGAGGGCCAGCAACACATCAGAGTCCTGGCACCTTTCGTGTGGGAGCAGTCGCTGGACGTTTGCAATTTGGAGCTGGGCTGCGGCCCAGGTACCGAGAGCGAGCAAGGCACGAACGTCGGCACCCTGAGCTGGCTAGCAAGGCCAGAGCCCCAGTATGTGTGGGGCTGTGGAAGGGCTGCCGGGCGAAGGCGAGGGCCAGCAACACATCAGAGTCCTGGCACCTTTCGTGAGGGAGCAGTCCCTGGACGTTTGCAATTTCGAGCTGGGATCCGGCGCAGGTCCCGAGAGCGAGCAAGGCACGAACGTAGGCACCCTGAGCTGGCTGGCAAGGCCAGAGCCCCAGTGTGTGGGGGGCTGTGGAAGGGCTGCCGGGGGAATGCGAGGGCCAGCAACACATCAGAGTCCTGGCACCTTTGGTGTGGGGGTAATTGCTGGACGTTTGCAATTTCGAGCTGGGCTCCGGCGCAGGTCCCGAGAGCGAGCAAGGCACGAACGTCGGCACCCTGAGCTGGCTGGCAAGGCCGGAGCCCCACTGTGTGTGTGGGGCTGTGGAAGGGCTGCCGGGGGAAGGCGAGGGCCAGCAACACCTGGGAGGCCTGGCACCTTTCGTGTGGGAGCAGTCGCTGGATGTTTGCAATTTCGAGCTGGGCTCCGGCGCAGGTCCCAAGAGCGAGCAAGGCACGAACGTCGGCACGCTGAGCTGGCTGGCAAGGCCGGAGCCCCAGTGTGTGTGGGGCTGTGGAAGGGCTGCCGGGGGAAGGCGAGGGCCAGCAACACATCAGAGTCCTGGCACCTTTCGTGTGGGAGCAGTCGCTGGACGTTTGCAATTTCGAGCTGGGCTCCGGCGCAGGTCCCGAGAGCGAGCAAGGCACGAACGTCGGCACCCTGAGCTGGCTGGCAAGGCCGGAGCCCCAGTGTGTGTGGGGCTGTGGAAGGGCTGCCACGGGAAGGCGAGGGCCAGCAACACCTGGGAGGCCTGGCACCTTTCGTGTGGGAGCAGTCGCTGGACGTTTGCAATTTCGAGCTGGGCTCCGGCGCAGGTACCAAGAGCGAGCGAGGCACGAACGTAGGCACCCTGAGCTGGCTGGCAAGGCCAGAGCCCCAGTGTGTGTGGGGCTGTGGAAGGGCTGCCGGGGGAAGGCGAGGGCCAGCAACACATCAGAGTCCTGGCACCTTTGGTGTGGGGGTAATTGCTAGACGTTTGCAATTTTAAGCTGGGCTCCGGCGCAGGTCCCGAGAGCGAGCAAGGCACGAACGTCGGCACCCTGAGCTGGCTGGCAAGGCCGGAGCCCCACTGTGTGTGTGGGGCTGTGGAAGGGCTGCCGGGGGAAGGCGAGGGCCAGCAACATCTGGGAGTCCTGGCACCTTTTGTGTGGGAGCAGTCGCTGGATGTTTGCAATTTCGAGCTGGGCTCCGGCGCAGGTCCCAAGAGCGAGCAAGGCACGAACGTCGGCACCCTGAGCTGGCTGGCAAGGCCGGAGCCCCAGTGTGTGTGGGGCTGTGGAAGGGCTGCCGGGTGAAGGCGAGGGCCAGCAACACATCAGAGTCCTGGCACCTTTCGTGTGGGAGCAGTCGCTGGACGTTTGCAATTTTGAGCTGGGCTCCGGCGCAGGTCCCGAGAGCGAGCAAGGCACGAACGTCGGCACCCTGAGCTGGCTGGCAAGGCCGGAGCCCCAGTGTGTGTGGGGCTGTGGAAGGGCTGCCGGGCGAAGGCGAGGGCCAGCAACACCTGGGAGGCCTGGCACCTTTCGTGTGGGAGCAGTCGCTGGACGTTTGCAATTTCGAGCTGTGCTACGGCACAGGTACCGAGAGCGAGCAAGGCACGAACGTCGGCACCCTGATCTGTCTGGCAAGGCCGGAGCCCCAGTGTGTGTGGGGCTGTGGAAGGGCTGCCGGGGGAAGGCGAGGGCCAGCAACACCTGGGAGGCCTGGCACCTTTTGTGTGGGAGCAGTAGCTGGACGTTTGCAATTTCGAGCTGGGCTCCGGCGCAGGTACCGAGAGCGAGCAAGGCACGAACGTCGGCACCCTGATCTGGCTGGCAAGGCCAGAGCCCCAGTGTGTGTGGGGCTGTAGAAGGGCTGCCAAGGGAAGGCGAGGGCCAGCAACACCTGGGAGTCCTGGCACCTTTCGTGTGGGAGCAGTCGCTGGACGTTTGCAATTTCGAGCTGGGCTCCGGCGCAGGTGCCGAGAGCGAGCAAGGGACGAACGTCGGCACCCTGAGCTGGCTGGCAAGGCCGGAGCCCCAGTGTGTGTGGGGCTGTGGAAGGGCTGCCGGGGGAAGGCGAGGGCCAGCAACACATCAGAGTCCTGGCACCTTTCGTGTGGGAGCAGTCGCTGGACATTTACTATTTTGAGCTCGGCTCTGGCGCAGGTACCGAGAGCGAGCAAGGCATGAACGTCGGCCCCCTGAGCTGGCTGGCAAGGCCGGAGCCCCAGTGTGTGTGGGGCTGTGGAAGGGCTGCCAAGGGAAGGCGAGGGCCAGCAACACCTGGGAGTCCTGGCACCTTTCGTGTGGGAGCAGTAGCTGGACGTTTGCAATTTCGAGCTGGGCTCCGGCGCAGGTCCCGAGAGCGAGCAAGGCACGAACGTCGGCCCCCTGAGCTGGCTGGCAAGGCCAGAGCCCCAGTGTGTGTGGGGCTGTGGAAGGGCTGCCGGGGGAAGGCGAGGGCCAGCAACACATCAGAGTCCTGGCACCTTTGGTGTGGGGGTAATTGCTGGACGTTTGCAATTTTGAGCTGGGCTCCGGCGCAGGTACCGAGAGCGAGCAAGGCACGAACGTCGGCACCCTGACCTGGCTGGCAAGGCCGGAGCCCCAGTGTGTGTGGGGCTGTGGAAGGGCTGCCGGGGGAAGGCGAGGGCCAGCAACACCTGGCAGTCCTGGCACCTTTCGTGTGGGAGCAGTCGCTGGACGTTTGCAATTTCGAGCTGGGCTCCGGCGCAGGTCCCGAGAGCGAGCAAGTCACGAACGTCGGCACCCTGAGCTGGCTGGCAAGGCCGGAGCCCCAGCGTGTGTGGGGCTGTGGAAGGGCTGCCGCGGGAAGGCAAGGTCCAGCAACACATCAGACTACTGGCACCTTTCGTGTGGGAGCAGTCGCTGGACGTTTGCAATTTCGAGCTGGGCTCCGGCGCAGGTACCAAGAGCGAGCGAGGCACGAACGTCGGCCCCCTGAGCTGGCTGGCAAGGCCAAAGCCCCAGTTTGTGTGGGGCTGTGGAAGGGCTGCCAGGGGAAGGCGAGGGCCAGCAACACCTGGCAGGCCTGCTACCTTTCATGTGGGAGCAGTCGCTGGACGTTTGCAATTTTGAGCTGGGCTCCGGCGCAGGTCCCGAGAGCGAGCAAGTCTCGAACGTCAGCACCCTGAGCTGTCTGGCAAGGCCGGAGCCCCAGTGTGTGTGGGGCTGTGGAAGGGCTGCCGGGGGAAGGCGAGGGCCAGCAACACATCAGACTCCTGGCACCTTTCGTGTGGGAGCAGTCGCTGGACGTTTGCTATTTTGAGCTGGGCTCCGGCGCAGGTCCCGAGAGCGAGCAAGGCACGAACGTCGGCACCCTGAGCTGGCTGGCAAGGCCGGAGCCCCAGTGTGTGTGGGGCTGTGGAAGGGCTGCCGGGGGAAGGCGAGGGCCAGCAACACATCAGACTCCTGGCACCTTTCGTGTGGGAGCAGTCGCTGGACGTTTGCTATTTTGAGCTGGGCTCCGGCGCAGGTCCCGAGAGCGAGCAAGGCACGAACGTCGGCCCCCTGAGCTGGCTGGCAAGGCCGGAGCCCCAGTGTGTGTGGGGCTGTGGAAGGGCTGCCGGGGGAAGGCGAGGGCCAGCAACACCTGGGAGGCCTGGCACCTTTGGTGTGGGAGCAGTCGCTGGACGTTTGCAATTTCGAGCTGTGCTACGGCACAGGTACCGAGAGCGAGCGAGGCACGAACGTAGGCACCCTGAGCTGGCTGGCAAGGCCAGAGCCCCAGTGTGTGGGGGGCTGTGGAAGGGCTGCCGGGGGAATGCGAGGGCCAGCAACACATCAGAGTCCTGGCACCTTTGGTGTGGGGGTAATTGCTAGACGTTTGCAATTTATAGCTGGGCTCCGGCGCAGGTCCCGAGAGCGAGCAAGGCACGAACGTCGGCACCCTGAGCTGGCTGGCAAGGCCGGAGCCCCACTGTGTGTGTGGGGCTGTGGAAGGGCTGCCGGGGGAAGGCGAGGGCCAGCAACATCTGGGAGTCCTGGCACCTTTTGTGTGGGAGCAGTCGCTGGATGTTTGCAATTTTGAGCTGGGCTCCGGCGCAGGTCCCAAGAGCGAGCAAGGCACGAACGTCGGCACCCTGAGCTGGCTGGCAAGGCCGGAGCCCCAGTGTGTGTGGGGCTGTGGAAGGGCTGCCGGGGGAAGGCGAGGGCCAGCAACACATCAGAGTCCTGGCACCTTTCGTGTGGGAGCAGTCGCTGGACGTTTGCTATTTTGAGCTGGGCTCCGGCGCAGGTCCCGAGAGCGAGCAAGGCACGAACGTCGGCACCCTGAGCTGGCTGGCAAGGCCGGAGCCCCAGTGTGTGTGGGGCTGTGGAAGGGCTGCCGGGCGAAGGCGAGGGCCAGCAACACCTGGGAGGCCTGGCACCTTTCGTGTGGGAGCAGTCGCTGGACGTTTGCAATTTCGAGCTGTGCTACGGCACAGGTCCCGAGAGCGAGCAAGGCACGAACGTCGGCACCCTGAGCTGGCTGGCAAGGCCGGAGCCCCAGTGTGTGTGGGGCTGTGGAAGGGCTGCCGGGGGAAGGCGAGGGCTAGCAACACATCAGAGTCCTGGCACCTTTCGTGTGGGAGCAGTCGCTGGACATTTACTATTTTGAGCTCGGCTCTGGCGCAGGTACCGAGAGCGAGCAAGGCACGAACGTCGGCCCCCTGAGCTGGCTGGCAAGGCCGGAGCCCCAGTGTGTGTTGGGCTGTGGAAGGGCTGCCAAGGGAAGGCGAGGGCCAGCAACACCTGGGAGGCCTGGCACCTTTCGTGTGGGAGCAGTCGCTGGACGTTTGCAATTTCGAGCTGGGCTCCGGCGCAGGTCCCGAGAGCGAGCAAGGCACGAACGTCGGCCCCCTGAGCTGGCTGGCAAGGCCAGAGCCCCAGTGTGTGTGGGGCTGTGGAAGGGCTGCCGGGGGAATGCGAGGGCCAGCAACACATCAGAGTCCTGGCACCTTTGGTGTGGGGGTAATTGCTGGACGTTTGCAATTTTGAGCTGGGCTCCGGCGCAGGTACCGAGAGCGAGCAAGGCACGAACGTCGGCACCCTGACCTGGCTGGCAAGGCCGGAGCCCCAGTGTGTGTGGGGCTGTGGAAGGGCTGCCGGGGGAAGGCGAGGGCCAGCAACACCTGGCAGTCCTGGCACCTTTCGTGTGGGAGCAGTCGCTGGACGTTTGCAATTTCGAGCTGGGCTCCGGCGCAGGTCCCGAGAGCGAGCAAGTCACGAACGTCGGCACCCTGAGATGGCTGGCAAGGCCGGAGCCCCAGTGTGTGTGGGGCTGTGGAAGGGCTGCCGCGGGAAGGCAAGGGCCAGCAACACATCAGACTTCTGGCACCTTTCGTGTGGGAGCAGTCGCTGGACGTTTGCAATTTCGAGCTGGGCTCCGGCGCAGGTACCAAGAGCGAGCGAGGCACGAACGTCGGCCCCCTGAGCTGGCTGGCAAGGCCAAAGCCCCAGTTTGTGTGGGGCTGTGGAAGGGCTGCCAGGGGAAGGCGAGGGCCAGCAACACCTGGCAGGCCTGGTACCTTTCATGTGGGAGCAGTCGCTGGACGTTTGCAATTTTGAGCTGGGCTCCGGCGCAGGTCCCGAGAGCGAGCAAGTCTCGAACGTCAGCACCCTGAGCTGTCTGGCAAGGCCGGAGCCCCAGTGTGTGTGGGGCTGTGGAAGGGCTGCCGGGGGAAGGCGAGGGCCAGCAACACATCAGAGTCCTGGCACCTTTCGTGTGGGAGCAGTCGCTGGACGTTTGCAATTTCGAGCTGTGCTACGGCACAGGTACCGAGAGCGAGCGAGGCACGAACGTAGGCACCCTGAGCTGGCTGGCAAGGCCAGAGCCCCAGTGTGTGGGGGGCTGTGGAAGGGCTGCCGGGGGAAGGCGAGGGCCAGCAACACATCAGAGTCCTGGCACCTTTGGTGTGGGGGTAATTGCTAGACGTTTGCAATTTTAAGCTGGGCTCCGGCGCAGGTCCCGAGAGCGAGCAAGGCACGAACGTCGGCACCCTGAGCTGGCTGGCAAGGCCGGAGCCCCACTGTGTGTGTGGGGCTGTGGAAGGGCTGCCGGGGGAAGGCGAGGGCCAGCAACATCTGGGAGTCCTGGCACCTTTTGTGTGGGAGCAGTCGCTGGATGTTTGCAATTTCGAGCTGGGCTCCGGCGCAGGTCCCAAGAGCGAGCAAGGCACGAACGTCGGCACCCTGAGCTGGCTGGCAAGGCCGGAGCCCCAGTGTGTGTGGGGCTGTGGAAGGGCTGCCGGGGGAAGGCGAGGGCCAGCAACACATCAGAGTCCTGGCACCTTTCGTGTGGGAGCAGTCGCTGGACGTTTGCAATTTTGAGCTGGGCTCCGGCGCAGGTCCCGAGAGCGAGCAAGGCACGAACGTCGGCACCCTGAGCTGGCTGGCAAGGCCGGAGCCCCAGTGTGTGTGGGGCTGTGGAAGGGCTGCCGGGCGAAGGCGAGGGCCAGCAACACCTGGGAGGCCTGGCACCTTTCGTGTGGGAGCAGTCGCTGGACGTTTGCAATTTCGAGCTGTGCTACGGCACAGGTACCGAGAGCGAGCAAGGCACGAACGTCGGCACCCTGATCTGTCTGGCAAGGCCGGAGCCCCAGTGTGTGTGGGGCTGTGGAAGGGCTGCCGGGGGAAGGCGAGGGCCAGCAACACCTGGGAGGCCTGGCACCTTTTGTGTGGGAGCAGTAGCTGGACGTTTGCAATTTCGAGCTGGGCTCCGGCGCAGGTACCGAGAGCGAGCAAGGCACGAACGTCGGCACCCTGAGCTGGCTGGCAAGGCCAGAGCGCCAGTGTGTGTGGGGCTGTAGAAGGGCTGCCAAGGGAAGGCGAGGGCCAGCAACACCTGGGAGTCCTGGCACCTTTCGTGTGGGAGCAGTCGCTGGACGTTTGCAATTTCGAGCTGGGCTCCGGCGCAGGTCCCGAGAGCGAGCAAGGCACGAACGTCGGCACCCTGACCTGGCTGGCAAGGCCGGAGCCCCAGTGTGTGTGGGGCTGTGGAAGGGCTGCCGGGGGAAGGCGAGGGCCAGCAACACATCAGAGTCCTGGCACCTTTCGTGTGGGAGCAGTCGCTGGACATTTACTATTTTGAGCTCGGCTCTGGCGCAGGTACCGAGAGCGAGCAAGGCATGAACGTCGGCCCCCTGAGCTGGCTGGCAAGGCCGGAGCCCCAGTGTGTGTGGGGCTGTGGAAGGGCTGCCAAGGGAAGGCGAGGGCCAGCAACACCTGGGAGGCCTGGCACCTTTCGTGTGGGAGCAGTCGCTGGACGTTTGCAATTTCGAGCTGGGCTCCGGCGCAGGTCCCGAGAGCGAGCAAGGCACGAACGTCGGCCCCCTGAGCTGGCTGGCAAGGCCAGAGCCCCAGTGTGTGTGGGGCTGTGGAAGGGCTGCCGGGGGAATGCGAGGGCCAGCAACACATCAGAGTCCTGGCACCTTTGGTGTGGGGGTAATTGCTGGACGTTTGCAATTTTGAGCTGGGCTCCGGCGCAGGTACCGAGAGCGAGCAAGGCACGAACGTCGGCACCCTGACCTGGCTGGCAAGGCCGGAGCCCCAGTGTGTGTGGGGCTGTGGAAGGGCTGCCGGGGGAAGGCGAGGGCCAGCAACACCTGGCAGTCCTGGCACCTTTCGTGTGGGAGCAGTCGCTGGACGTTTGCAATTTCGAGCTGGGCTCCGGCGCAGGTCCCGAGAGCGAGCAAGGCACGAACGTCGGCACCCTGAGCTGGCTGGCAAGGCCGGAGCCCCAGTGTGTGTGGGGCTGTGGAAGGGCTGCCGCGGGAAGGCAAGGGCCAGCAACACATCAGACTACTGGCACCTTTCGTGTGGGAGCAGTCGCTGGACGTTTGCAATTTCGAGCTGGGCTCCGGCGCAGGTACCAAGAGCGAGCGAGGCACGAACGTCGGCCCCCTGAGCTGGCTGGCAAGGCCAAAGCCCCAGTTTGTGTGGGGCTGTGGAAGGGCTGCCAGGGGAAGGCGAGGGCCAGCAACACCTGGCAGGCCTGGCACCTTTCGTGTGGGAGCAGTCGCTGGACGTTTGCAATTTCGAGCTGTGCTACGGCACAGGTACCGAGAGCGAGCGAGGCACGAACGTAGGCACCCTGAGCTGGCTGGCAAGGCCAGAGCCCCAGTGTGTGGGGGGCTGTGGAAGGGCTGCCGGGGGAATGCGAGGGCCAGCAACACATCAGAGTCCTGGCACCTTTGGTGTGGGGGTAATTGCTAGACGTTTGCAATTTATAGCTGGGCTCCGGCGCAGGTCCCGAGAGCGAGCAAGGCACGAACGTCGGCACCCTGAGCTGGCTGGCAAGGCCAGAGCGCCAGTGTGTGTGGGGCTGTAGAAGGGCTGCCAAGGGAAGGCGAGGGCCAGCAACACCTGGGAGTCCTGGCACCTTTCGTGTGGGAGCAGTCGCTGGACGTTTGCAATTTCGAGCTGGGCTCCGGCGCAGGTCCCGAGAGCGAGCAAGGCACGAACGTCGGCACCCTGACCTGGCTGGCAAGGCCGGAGCCCCAGTGTGTGTGGGGCTGTGGAAGGGCTGCCGGGGGAAGGCGAGGGCCAGCAACACATCAGAGTCCTGGCACCTTTCGTGTGGGAGCAGTCGCTGGACATTTACTATTTTGAGCTCGGCTCTGGCGCAGGTACCGAGAGCGAGCAAGGCATGAACGTCGGCCCCCTGAGCTGGCTGGCAAGGCCGGAGCCCCAGTGTGTGTGGGGCTGTGGAAGGGCTGCCAAGGGAAGGCGAGGGCCAGCAACACCTGGGAGGCCTGGCACCTTTCGTGTGGGAGCAGTCGCTGGACGTTTGCAATTTCGAGCTGGGCTCCGGCGCAGGTCCCGAGAGCGAGCAAGGCACGAACGTCGGCCCCCTGAGCTGGCTGGCAAGGCCAGAGCCCCAGTGTGTGTGGGGCTGTGGAAGGGCTGCCGGGGGAATGCGAGGGCCAGCAACACATCAGAGTCCTGGCACCTTTGGTGTGGGGGTAATTGCTGGACGTTTGCAATTTTGAGCTGGGCTCCGGCGCAGGTACCGAGAGCGAGCAAGGCACGAACGTCGGCACCCTGACCTGGCTGGCAAGGCCGGAGCCCCAGTGTGTGTGGGGCTGTGGAAGGGCTGCCGGGGGAAGGCGAGGGCCAGCAACACCTGGCAGTCCTGGCACCTTTCGTGTGGGAGCAGTCGCTGGACGTTTGCAATTTCGAGCTGGGCTCCGGCGCAGGTCCCGAGAGCGAGCAAGTCACGAACGTCGGCACCCTGAGCTGGCTGGCAAGGCCGGAGCCCCAGTGTGTGTGGGGCTGTGGAAGGGCTGCCGCGGGAAGGCAAGGGCCAGCAACACATCAGACTACTGGCACCTTTCGTGTGGGAGCAGTCGCTGGACGTTTGCAATTTCGAGCTGGGCTCCGGCGCAGGTACCAAGAGCGAGCGAGGCACGAACGTCGGCCCCCTGAGCTGGCTGGCAAGGCCAAAGCCCCAGTTTGTGTGGGGCTGTGGAAGGGCTGCCAGGGGAAGGCGAGGGCCAGCAACACCTGGCAGGCCTGGCACCTTTCGTGTGGGAGCAGTCGCTGGACGTTTGCAATTTCGAGCTGTGCTACGGCACAGGTACCGAGAGCGAGCGAGGCACGAACGTAGGCACCCTGAGCTGGCTGGCAAGGCCAGAGCCCCAGTGTGTGGGGGGCTGTGGGAGGGCTGCCGGGGGAATGCGAGGGCCAGCAACACATCAGAGTCCTGGCACCTTTGGTGTGGGGGTAATTGCTAGACGTTTGCAATTTATAGCTGGGCTCCGGCGCAGGTCCCGAGAGCGAGCAAGGCACGAACGTCGGCACCCTGAGCTGGCTGGCAAGGCCGGAGCCCCACTGTGTGTGTGGGGCTGTGGAAGGGCTGCCGGGGGAAGGCGAGGGCCAGCAACATCTGGGAGTCCTGGCACCTTTTGTGTGGGAGCAGTCGCTGGATGTTTGCAATTTCGAGCTGGGCTCCGGCGCAGGTCCCAAGAGCGAGCAAGGCACGAACGTCGGCACGCTGAGCTGGCTGGCAAGGCCGGAGCCCCAGTGTGTGTGGGGCTGTGGAAGGGCTGCCGGGGGAAGGCGAGGGCCACCAACACATCAGAGTCCTGGCACCTTTCGTGTGGGAGCAGTCGCTGGACGTTTGCTATTTTGAGCTGGGCTCCGGCGCAGGTCCCGAGAGCGAGCAAGGCACGAACGTCGGCACCCTGAGCTGGCTGGCAAGGCCGGAGCCCCAGTGTGTGTGGGGCTGTGGAAGGGCTGCCGGGCAAAGGCGAGGGCCAGCAACACCTGGGAGGCCTGGCACCTTTCGTGTGGGAGCAGTCGCTGGACGTTTGCAATTTCGAGCTGTGCTACGGCACAGGTACCGAGAGCGAGCAAGGCACGAACGTCGGCACCCTGATCTGTCTGGCAAGGCCGGAGCCCCAGTGTGTGTGGGGCTGTGGAAGGGCTGCCGGGGGAAGGCGAGGGCCAGCAACACCTGGGAGGCCTGGCACCTTTTGTGTGGGAGCAGTAGCTGGACGTTTGCAATTTCGAGCTGGGCTCCGGCGCAGGTACCGAGAGCGAGCAAGGCACGAACGTCGGCCCCCTGAGCTGGCTGGCAAGGCCAGAGAGCCAGTGTGTGTGGGGCTGTAGAAGGGCTGCCAAGGGAAGGCGAGGGCCAGCAACACATCAGAGTCCTGGCACCTTTCGTGTGGGAGCAGTCGCTGGACGTTTGCAATTTCGAGCTGGGCTCCGGCGCAGGTGCCGAGAGCGAGCAAGGCACGAACGTCGGCACCCTGAGCTGGCTGGCAAGGCCGGAGCCCCAGTGTGTGTGGGGCTGTGGAAGGGCTGCCGGGGGAAGGCGAGGGCCAGCAACACATCAGAGTCCTGGCACCTTTCGTGTGGGAGCAGTCGCTGGACATTTACTATTTTGAGCTCGGCTCTGGCGCAGGTACCGAGAGCGAGCAAGGCACGAACGTCGGCCCCCTGAGCTGGCTGGCAAGGCCGGAGCCCCAGTGTGTGTGGGGCTGTGGAAGGGCTGCCAAGGGAAGGCGAGGGCCAGCAACACCTGGGAGGCCTGGCACCTTTCGTGTGGGAGCAGTCGCTGGACGTTTGCAATTTCGAGCTGGGCTCCGGCGCAGGTCCCGAGAGCGAGCAAGGCACGAACGTCGGCCCCCTGAGCTGGCTGGCAAGGCCAGAGCCCCAGTGTGTGTGGGGCTGTGGAAGGGCTGCCGGGGGAATGCGAGGGCCAGCAACACATCAGAGTCCTGGCACCTTTGGTGTGGGGGTAATTGCTGGACGTTTGCAATTTTGAGCTGTGCTCCGGCGCAGGTACCGAGAGCGAGCAAGGCACGAACGTCGGCACCCTGACCTGGCTGGCAAGGCCGGAGCCCCAGTGTGTGTGGGGCTGTGGAAGGGCTGCCGGGGGAAGGCGAGGGCCAGCAACACCTGGCAGTCCTGGCACCTTTCGTGTGGGAGCAGTCGCTGGACGTTTGCAATTTCGAGCTGGGCTCCGGCGCAGGTCCCGAGAGCGAGCAAGTCACGAACGTCGGCACCCTGAGCTGGCTGGCAAGGCCGGAGCCCCAGTGTGTGTGGGGCTGTGGAAGGGCTGCCGCGGGAAGGCAAGGGCCAGCAACACATCAGACTTCTGGCACCTTTCGTGTGGGAGCAGTCGCTGGACGTTTGCAATTTCGAGCTGGGCTCCGGCGCAGGTACCAAGAGCGAGCGAGGCACGAACGTCGGCACCCTGATCTGGCTGGCAAGGCCAAAGCCCCAGTTTGTGTGGGGCTGTGGAAGGGCTGCCAGGGGAAGGCGAGGGCCAGCAACACCTGGCAGGCCTGGTACCTTTCATGTGGGAGCAGTCGCTGGACGTTTGCAATTTTGAGCTGGGCTCCGGCGCAGGTCCCGAGAGCGAGCAAGTCACGAACGTCAGCACCCTGAGCTGTCTGGCAAGGCCGGAGCCCCAGTGTGTGTGGGGCTGTGGAAGGGCTGCCGGGGGAAGGCGAGGGCCAGCAACATCTGGGAGTCCTGGCACCTTTTGTGTGGGAGCAGTCGCTGGATGTTTGCAATTTCGAGCTCGGCTCCTGCGCAGGTCCCAAGAGCGAGCAAGGCACGAACGTCGGCACCCTGAGCTGGCTGGCAAGGCCGGAGCCCCAGTGTGTGTGGGGCTGTGGAAGGGCTGCCGGGTGAAGGCGAGGGCCAGCAACACCTGGGAGGCCTGGCACCTTTCGTGTGGGAGCAGTCGCTGGACGTTTGCAATTTCGAGCTGTGCTACGGCACAGGTACCGAGAGCGAGCAAGGCACGAACGTCGGCCCCCTGAGGTGGCTGGCAAGGCCGGAGCCCCAGTGTGTGTGGGGCTGTGGAAGGGCTGCCGGGGGAAGGCGAGGGCCAGCAACACATCAGAGTCCTGGCACCTTTCGTGTGGGAGCAGTCGCTGGACGTTTGCAATTTGGAGCTCGGCTGCGGCCCAGGTACCGAGAGCGAGCAAGGCACGAACGTCGGCACCCTGAGCTGGCTAGCAAGGCCAGAGCCCCAGTATGTGTGGGGCTGTGGAAGGGCTGCCGGGGGAAGGCGAGGGCCAGCAACACATCAGAGTCCTGGCACCTTTCGTGTGGGAGCAGTCCCTGGACGTTTGCAATTTCGAGCTGGGATCCGGCGCAGGTCCCGAGAGCGAGCGAGGCACGAACGTAGGCACCCTGAGCTGGCTGGCAAGGCCAGAGCCCCAGTGTGTGGGGGGCTGTGGAAGGGCTGCCGGGGGAATGCGAGGGCCAGCAACACATCAGAGTCCTGGCACCTTTGGTGTGGGGGTAATTGCTGGACGTTTGCAATTTTAAGCTGGGCTCCGGCGCAGGTCCCGAGAGCGAGCAAGGCACGAACGTCGGCACCCTGACCTGGCTGGCAAGGCCGGAGCCCCAGTGCGTCTGGGGCTGTGGAAGGGCTGCCAGGGGAAGGCGAGGGCCAGCAACACCTGGGAGGCCTGGCACCTTTCGTGTGGGAGCAGTCGCTGGACTTTTGAAATTTCGAGCTGGGCTCCGGGGCAGGTCCCGAGAGCGAGCAAGGCACGAACGTCGGCACCCTGAGCTGGCTGGCAAGGCCGGAGCCCCACTGTGTGTGGGGCTGTGGAAGGGCTGCCGGGGGAACGCGAGGGCCAGCAACACCTGGCAGGCCTGGCACCTTTCGTGTGGGAGCAGTCGCTGGACGTTTGCAATTTTGAGCTGGGCTCCGGTGCAGGTACTGAGATGGAACAAGGCAAGAAGGTCGGCACCCTGACCTGGCTGGCAAGGCCAGATCCCCAGTGTGTGTGGGGCTGTGGAAGGGCTGCCAAGGGAAGGCGAGGGCCAGCAACACCTGGCAGTCCTGGCACCTTTCGTGTGGGAGCAGTCGCTGGACGTTTGCAATTTTGAGCTGGGCTCCGGCGCAGGTCCCGAGAGCGAGCAAGGCACGAACGTCGGCACCCTGAGCTGGCTGGCAAGGCCGGAGCCCCACTGTGTGTGGGGCTGTGGAAGGGCTGCCGGGGGAACGCGAGGGCCAGCAACACCTGGCAGGCCTGGCACCTTTCGTGTGGGAGCAGTCGCTGGACGTTTGCAATTTTGAGCTGGGCTCCGGTGCAGGTACTGAGATGGAACAAGGCAAGAAGGTCGGCACCCTGAGCTGGCTGGCAAGGCCAGATCCCCAGTGTGTGTGGGGCTGTGGAAGGGCTGCCAAGGGAAGGCGAGGGCCAGCAACACCTGGCAGTCCTGGCACCTTTCGTGTGGCAGCAGTCGCTGGACGTTTGCTATTTTGAGCTGGGCTCCGGCGCAGGTACCGAGAGCGAGCAAGGCACGAACGTCGGCACCCTGAGCTGGCTGGCAAGGCCGGAGCCCCAGTGTGTGTGGGGCTGTGGAAGGGCTGCCGGGGGAAGGCGAGGGCCAGCAACACATCAGAGTCCTGGCACCTTTCGTGTGGGAGCAGTCGCTGGACGTTTGCAATTTGGAGCTGGGCTCCGGCGCAGGTGCGAGAGCGAGCAAGGCACGAACGTTGGCACCCTGATCTGGCTAGCAAGGCCAGAGCCCCAGTGTGTGTGTCGCTGTGGAAGGGCTGCCGGGGGAAGGCGAGGGCCAGCAACACCTGGCAGGCCTGGCACCTTTCGTGTGGGAGCAGTCGCTGGACATTTGCAATTTCGAGCTGGGCTCCGGCGCAGGTCCCGAGAGCAAGCAAGGCACGAACGTCGGCACCCTGAGCTGGCTGGCAAGGCCAGAGCCCCAGTGTGTGTGGGGCTGTGGAAGGGCTGCCAAGGGAAGGCGAGGGCCAGCAACACCTGGGAGTCCTGGCACCTTTCGTGTGGGAGCAGTCGCTGGACGTTTGCAATTTCGAGCTGGGCTCCGGCGCAGGTACCAAGAGCGAGCGAGGCACGAACGTCGGCACCCTGATCTGGCTGGCAAGGCCAAAGCCCCAGTTTGTGTGGGGCTGTGGAAGGGCTGCCAGGGGAAGGCGAGGGCCAGCAACACCTGGGAGGCCTGGTACCTTTCATGTGGGAGCAGTCGCTGGACGTTTGCAATTTTGAGCTGGGCTCCGGCGCAGGTCCCGAGAGCGAGCAAGTCACGAACGTCAGCACCCTGAGCTGTCTGGCAAGGCCGGAGCCCCAGTGTGTGTGGGGCTGTGGAAGGGCTGCCGGGGGAAGGCGAGGGCCAGCAACACCTGGGAGGCCTGGCACCTTTTGTGTGGGAGCAGTCGCTGGATGTTTGCAATTTCGAGCTCGGCTCCGGCGCAGGTCCCAAGAGCGAGCAAGGCACGAACGTCGGCCCCCTGAGCTGGCTGGCAAGGCCGGAGCCCCAGTGTGTGTGGGGCTGTGGAAGGGCTGCCGGGGGAAGGCGAGGGCCAGCAACACATCAGAGTCCTGGCACCTTTCGTGTGGGAGCAGTCGCTGGACGTTTGCAATTTGGAGCTGGGCTGCGGCCCAGGTACCGAGAGCGAGCAAGGCACGAACGTCGGCACCCTGAGCTGGCTGGCAAGGCCGGAGCCCCAGTGTGTGTGGGGCTGTGGAAGGGCTGCCGGGCGAAGGCGAGGGCCAGCAACACCTGGGAGTCCTGGCACCTTTCGTGTGGGAGCAGTCGCTGGACGGTTGCAATTTCGAGCTGTGCTACGGCACAGGTACCGAGAGCGAGCAAGGCACGAACGTCGGCCCCCTGAGGTGGCTGGCAAGGCCGGAGCCCCAGTGTGTGTGGGGCTGTGGAAGGGCTGCCGGGGGAAGGCGAGGGCCAGCAACACCTGGGAGGCCTGGCACCTTTTGTGTGGGAGCAGTCGCTGGACGTTTGCAATTTCGAGCTGGGCTCCGGCGCAGGTCCCAAGAGCGAGCAAGGCACGAACGTCGGCCCCCTGAGCTGGCTGGCAAGGCCGGAGCCCCAGTGTGTGGGGGGCTGTAGAAGGGCTGCCAAGGGAAGGCGAGGGCCAGCAACACCTGGGAGTCCTGGCACCTTTCGTGTGGGAGCAGTCACTGGACGTTTGCAATTTCGAGCTGGGCTCCGGCGCAGGTCCCGAGAGCGAGCAAGGCACGAACGTCGGCACCCTGACCTGGCTGGCAAGGCCGGAGCCCCAGTGTGTGTGGGGCTGTGGAAGGGCTGCCGGGGGAAGGCGAGGGCCAGCAACACATCAGAGTCCTGGCACCTTTCGTGTGGGAGCAGTCACTGGACGTTTGCAATTTCGAGCTGGGCTCCGGCGCAGGTCCCGAGAGCGAGCAAGGCACGAACGTCGGCCCCCTGAGCTGGCTGGCAAGGCCAGAGCCCCAGTGTGTGTGGGGCTGTGGAAGGGCTGCCGGGGGAAGGCGAGGGCCAGCAACACATCAGACTCCTGGCACCTTTGGTGTGGGGGTAATTGCTGGACGTTTGCAATTTTGAGCTGGGCTCCGGCGCAGGTACCGAGAGCGAGCAAGGCACGAACGTCGGCACCCTGACCTGGCTGGCAAGGCCGGAGCCCCAGTGTGTGTGGGGCTGTGGAAGGGCTGCCGGGGGAAGGCGAGGGCCAGCAACACCTGGGAGGCCTGGCACCTTTCGTGTGGGAGCAGTCGCTGGACGTTTGCAATTTCGAGCTGGGCTCCGGCGCAGGTCCCGAGAGCGAGCAAGTCACGAACGTCGGCACCCTGACCTGGCTGGCAAGGCCGGAGCCCCAGTGTGTGTGGGGCTGTGGAAGGGCTGCCGGGGGAAGGCGAGGGCCAGCAACATCTGGGAGTCCTGGCACCTTTTGTGTGGGAGCAGTCGCTGGATGTTTGCAATTTCGAGCTCGGCTCCGGCGCAGGTCCCGAGAGCGAGCAAGGCACGAACGTCGGCACCCTGAGCTGGCTGGCAAGGCCGGAGCCCCAGTGTGTGTGGGCCTGTGGAAGGGCTGCCGGGGGAAGGCGAGGGCCAGCAACACATCAGAGTCCTGGCACCTTTCGTGTGGGAGCAGTCGCTGGACGTTTGCAATTTGGAGCTGGGCTGCGGCCCAGGTACCGAGAGCGAGCAAGGCACGAACGTCGGCACCCTGAGCTGGCTAGCAAGGCCAGAGCCCCAGTATGTGTGGGGCTGTGGAAGGGCTGCCGGGGGAAGGCGAGGGCCAGCAACACATCAGAGTCCTGGCACCTTTCGTGTGGGAGCAGTCCCTGGACGTTTGCAATTTCGAGCTGGGATCCGGCGCAGGTCCCGAGAGCGAGCGAGGCACGAACGTAGGCACCCTGAGCTGGCTGGCAAGGCCAGAGCCCCAGTGCGTGCGGGGCTGTGGAAGGGCTGCCGGGGGAAGGCGAGGGCCAGCAACACATCAGAGTCCTGGCACCTTTGGTGTGGGGGTAATTGCTGGACGTTTGCAATTTTAAGCTGGGATCCGGCGCAGGTCCCGAGAGCGAGCAAGGCACGAACGTCGGCACCCTGACCTGGCTGGCAAGGCCGGAGCCCCACTGTGTGTGTGGGGCTGTGGAAGGGCTGCCAGGGGAAGGCGAGGGCCAGCAACACCTGGGAGGCCTGGCACCTTTCGTGTGGGAGCAGTCGCTGGATGTTTGCAATTTCGAGCTGGGCTCCGGCGCAGGTCCCAAGAGCGAGCAAGGCACGAACGTCGGCACCCTGAGCTGGCTGGCAAGGCCGGAGCCCCAGTGTGTGTGGGGCTGTGGAAGGGCTGCCAAGGGAAGGCGAGGGCCAGCAACACATCAGAGTCCTGGCACCTTTCGTGTGGGAGCAGTCGCTGGACGTTTGCTATTTTGAGCTGGGCTCCGGCGCAGGTCCCGAGAGCGAGCAAGGCACGAACGTCGGCACCCTGAGCTGGCTGGCAAGGCCGGAGCCCCAGTGTGTGTGGGGCTGTGGAAGGGCTGCCGGGGGAAGGCGAGGGCCAGCAACACATCAGAGTCCTGGCACCTTTCGTGTGGGAGCAGTCCCTGGACGTTTGCAATTTCGAGCTGTGCTACGGCACAGGTACCGAGAGCGAGCGAGGCACGAACGTAGGCACCCTGAGCTGGCTGGCAAGGCCAGAGCCCCAGTGTGTGTGGGGCTGTGGAAGGGCTGCCGGGGGAAGGCGAGGGCCAGCAACACCTGGCAGTCCTGGCACCTTTCGTGTGGGAGCAGTCGCTGGACGTTTGCAATTTCGAGCTGGGCTCCGGCGCAGGTCCCGAGAGCGAGCAAGTCACGAACGTCGGCACCCTGAGCTGGCTGGCAAGGCCGGAGCCCCAGTGTGTGTGGGGCTGTGGAAGGGCTGCCGCGGGAAGGCAAGGGCCAGCAACACATCAGACTTCTGGCACCTTTCGTGTGGGAGCAGTCGCTGGACGTTTGCAATTTCGAGCTGGGCTCCGGCGCAGGTACCAAGAGCGAGCGAGGCACGAACGTCGGCACCCTGATCTGGCTGGCAAGGCCAAAGCCCCAGTTTGTGTGGGGCTGTGGAAGGGCTGCCAGGGGAAGGCGAGGGCCAGCAACACCTGGCAGGCCTGGTACCTTTCATGTGGGAGCAGTTGCTGGACGTTTGCAATTTTGAGCTGGGCTCCGGCGCAGGTCCCGAGAGCGAGCAAGTCACGAACGTCAGCACCCTGAGCTGTCTGGCAAGGCCGGAGCCCCAGTGTGTGTGGGGCTGTGGAAGGGCTGCCGGGGGAAGGCGAGGGCCAGCAACATCTGGGAGTCCTGGCACCTTTTGTGTGGGAGCAGTCGCTGGATGTTTGCAATTTCGAGCTCGGCTCCGGCGCAGGTCCCGAGAGCGAGCAAGGCACGAACGTCGGCACCCTGAGCTGGCTGGCAAGGCCGGAGCCCCAGTGTGTGTGGGGCTGTGGAAGGGCTGCCGGGGGAAGGCGAGGGCCAGCAACACATCAGAGTCCTGGCACCTTTCGTGTGGGAGCAGTCGCTGGACGTTTGCAATTTGGAGCTGGGCTGCGGCCCAGGTACCGAGAGCGAGCAAGGCACGAACGTCGGCACCCTGAGCTGGCTAGCAAGGCCAGAGCCCCAGTATGTGTGGGGCTGTGGAAGGGCTGCCGGGGGAAGGCGAGGGCCAGCAACACATCAGAGTCCTGGCACCTTTCGTGTGGGAGCAGTCCCTGGACGTTTGCAATTTCGAGCTGGGATCCGGCGCAGGTCCCGAGAGCGAGCGAGGCACGAACGTAGGCACCCTGAGCTGGCTGGCAAGGCCAGAGCCCCAGTGCGTGCGGGGCTGTGGAAGGGCTGCCGGGGGAAGGCGAGGGCCAGCAACACATCAGAGTCCTGGCACCTTTGGTGTGGGGGTAATTGCTGGACGTTTGCAATTTTAAGCTGGGATCCGGCGCAGGTCCCGAGAGCGAGCAAGGCACGAACGTCGGCACCCTGACCTGGCTGGCAAGGCCGGAGCCCCACTGTGTGTGTGGGGCTGTGGAAGGGCTGCCAGGGGAAGGCGAGGGCCAGCAACACCTGGGAGGCCTGGCACCTTTCGTGTGGGAGCAGTCGCTGGATGTTTGCAATTTCGAGCTGGGCTCCGGCGCAGGTCCCAAGAGCGAGCAAGGCACGAACGTCGGCACCCTGAGCTGGCTGGCAAGGCCGGAGCCCCAGTGTGTGTGGGGCTGTGGAAGGGCTGCCAAGGGAAGGCGAGGGCCAGCAACACATCAGAGTCCTGGCACCTTTCGTGTGGGAGCAGTCGCTGGACGTTTGCTATTTTGAGCTGGGCTCCGGCGCAGGTCCCGAGAGCGAGCAAGGCACGAACGTCGGCACCCTGAGCTGGCTGGCAAGGCCGGAGCCCCAGTGTGTGTGGGGCTGTGGAAGGGCTGCCGGGGGAAGGCGAGGGCCAGCAACACATCAGAGTCCTGGCACCTTTCGTGTGGGAGCAGTCCCTGGACGTTTGCAATTTCGAGCTGTGCTACGGCACAGGTACCGAGAGCGAGCGAGGCACGAACGTAGGCACCCTGAGCTGGCTGGCAAGGCCAGAGCCCCAGTGTGTGTGGGGCTGTGGAAGGGCTGCCGGGGGAATGCGAGGGCCAGCAACACATCAGAGTCCTGGCACCTTTCGTGTGGGGGTAATTGCTGGACGTTTGCAATTTTAAGCTGGGCTCCGGCGCAGGTCCCGAGAGCAAGCAAGGCACGAACGTCGGCACCCTGAGCTGGCTGGCAAGGCCGGAGCCCCACTGTGTGTGTGGGGCTGTGGAAGGGCTGCCGGGGGAAGGCGAGGGCCAGCAACATCTGGGAGTCCTGGCACCTTTTGTGTGGGAGCAGTCGCTGGATGTTTGCAATTTCGAGCTGGGCTCCGGCGCAGGTCCCGAGAGCGAGCAAGGCACGAACGTCGGCACCCTGAGCTGGCTGGCAAGGCCGGAGCCCCAGTGTGTGTGGGGCTGTGGAAGGGCTGCCGGGGGAAGGCGAGGGCCAGCAACACATCAGAGTCCTGGCACCTTTCGTGTGGGAGCAGTCGCTGGACGTTTGCAATTTTGAGCTGGGCTACGGCGCCGGTCCCGAGAGCGAGCAAGGCACGAACGTCGGCACCCTGAGCTGGCTGGCAAGGCCGGAGCCCCAGTGTGTGTGGGGCTGTGGAAGGGCTGCCGGGGGAAGGCGAGGGCCAGCAACACCTGGGAGGCCTGGCACCTTTCGTGTGGGAGCAGTCGCTGGACGTTTGCAATTTCGAGCTGTGCTACGGCACAGGTCCCGAGAGCGAGCAAGGCACGAACGTCGGCACCCTGATCTGTCTGGCAAGGCCGGAGCCCCAGTGTGTGTGGGGCTGTGGAAGGGCTGCCGGGGGAAGGCGAGGGCCAGCAACACCTGGGAGGCCTGGCACCTTTTGTGTGGGAGCAGTAGCTGGACGTTTGCAATTTCGAGCTGGGCTCCGGCGCAGGTCCCGAGAGCGAGCAAGGCACGAACGTCGGCCCCCTGAGCTGGCTGGCAAGGCCAGAGCGCCAGTGTGTGTGGGGCTGTAGAAGGGCTGCCAAGGGAAGGCGAGGGCCAGCAACACCTGGGAGTCCTGGCACCTTTCGTGTGGGAGCAGTCGCTGGACGTTTGCAATTTTGAGCTGGGCTCCGGCGCAGGTCCCGAGAGCGAGCAAGGCACGAACGTCGGCACCCTGAGCTGGCTGGCAAGGCCGGAGCCCCAGTGTGTGTGGGGCTGTGGAAGGGCTGCCGGGGGAAGGCGAGGGCCAGCAACACCTGGGAGGCCTGGCACCTTTTGTGTGGGAGCAGTAGATGGACGTTTGCAATTTCGAGCTGGGCTCCGGCCCAGGTACCGAGAGCGAGCAAGGCACGAACGTCGGCACCCTGAGCTGGCTAGCAAGGCCAGAGCCCCAGTATGTGTGGGGCTGTGGAAGGGCTGCCGGGGGAAGGCGAGGGCCAGCAACACATCAGAGTCCTGGCACCTTTCGTGTGGGAGCAGTCCCTGGACGTTTGCAATTTCGAGCTGGGATCCGGCGCAGGTCCCGAGAGCGAGCGAGGCACGAACGTAGGCACCCTGAGCTGGCTGGCAAGGCCAGAGCCCCAGTGCGTGCGGGGCTGTGGAAGGGCTGCCGGGGGAAGGCGAGGGCCAGCAACACATCAGAGTCCTGGCACCTTTGGTGTGGGGGTAATTGCTGGACGTTTGCAATTTTAAGCTGGGATCCGGCGCAGGTCCCGAGAGCGAGCAAGGCACGAACGTCGGCACCCTGACCTGGCTGGCAAGGCCGGAGCCCCACTGTGTGTGTGGGGCTGTGGAAGGGCTGCCAGGGGAAGGCGAGGGCCAGCAACACCTGGGAGGCCTGGCACCTTTCGTGTGGGAGCAGTCGCTGGATGTTTGCAATTTCGAGCTGGGCTCCGGCGCAGGTCCCAAGAGCGAGCAAGGCACGAACGTCGGCACCCTGAGCTGGCTGGCAAGGCCGGAGCCCCAGTGTGTGTGGGGCTGTGGAAGGGCTGCCAAGGGAAGGCGAGGGCCAGCAACACATCAGAGTCCTGGCACCTTTCGTGTGGGAGCAGTCGCTGGACGTTTGCTATTTTGAGCTGGGCTCCGGCGCAGGTCCCGAGAGCGAGCAAGGCACGAACGTCGGCACCCTGAGCTGGCTGGCAAGGCCGGAGCCCCAGTGTGTGTGGGGCTGTGGAAGGGCTGCCGGGGGAAGGCGAGGGCCAGCAACACATCAGAGTCCTGGCACCTTTCGTGTGGGAGCAGTCCCTGGACGTTTGCAATTTCGAGCTGTGCTACGGCACAGGTACCGAGAGCGAGCGAGGCACGAACGTAGGCACCCTGAGCTGGCTGGCAAGGCCAGAGCCCCAGTGTGTGTGGGGCTGTGGAAGGGCTGCCGGGGGAATGCGAGGGCCAGCAACACATCAGAGTCCTGGCACCTTTCGTGTGGGGGTAATTGCTGGACGTTTGCAATTTTAAGCTGGGCTCCGGCGCAGGTCCCGAGAGCAAGCAAGGCACGAACGTCGGCACCCTGAGCTGGCTGGCAAGGCCGGAGCCCCACTGTGTGTGTGGGGCTGTGGAAGGGCTGCCGGGGGAAGGCGAGGGCCAGCAACATCTGGGAGTCCTGGCACCTTTTGTGTGGGAGCAGTCGCTGGATGTTTGCAATTTCGAGCTGGGCTCCGGCGCAGGTCCCGAGAGCGAGCAAGGCACGAACGTCGGCACCCTGAGCTGGCTGGCAAGGCCGGAGCCCCAGTGTGTGTGGGGCTGTGGAAGGGCTGCCGGGGGAAGGCGAGGGCCAGCAACACATCAGAGTCCTGGCACCTTTCGTGTGGGAGCAGTCGCTGGACGTTTGCAATTTTGAGCTGGGCTACGGCGCCGGTCCCGAGAGCGAGCAAGGCACGAACGTCGGCACCCTGAGCTGGCTGGCAAGGCCGGAGCCCCAGTGTGTGTGGGGCTGTGGAAGGGCTGCCGGGGGAAGGCGAGGGCCAGCAACACCTGGGAGGCCTGGCACCTTTCGTGTGGGAGCAGTCGCTGGACGTTTGCAATTTCGAGCTGTGCTACGGCACAGGTCCCGAGAGCGAGCAAGGCACGAACGTCGGCACCCTGATCTGTCTGGCAAGGCCGGAGCCCCAGTGTGTGTGGGGCTGTGGAAGGGCTGCCGGGGGAAGGCGAGGGCCAGCAACACCTGGGAGGCCTGGCACCTTTTGTGTGGGAGCAGTAGCTGGACGTTTGCAATTTCGAGCTGGGCTCCGGCGCAGGTCCCGAGAGCGAGCAAGGCACGAACGTCGGCCCCCTGAGCTGGCTGGCAAGGCCAGAGCGCCAGTGTGTGTGGGGCTGTAGAAGGGCTGCCAAGGGAAGGCGAGGGCCAGCAACACCTGGGAGTCCTGGCACCTTTCGTGTGGGAGCAGTCGCTGGACGTTTGCAATTTTGAGCTGGGCTCCGGCGCAGGTCCCGAGAGCGAGCAAGGCACGAACGTCGGCACCCTGAGCTGGCTGGCAAGGCCGGAGCCCCAGTGTGTGTGGGGCTGTGGAAGGGCTGCCGGGGGAAGGCGAGGGCCAGCAACACCTGGGAGGCCTGGCACCTTTTGTGTGGGAGCAGTAGATGGACGTTTGCAATTTCGAGCTGGGCTCCGGCGCAGGTCCCGAGAGCGAGCAAGGCACGAACGTCGGCACCCTGAGCTGGCTGGCAAGGCCGGAGCCCCAGTGTGTGTGGGGCTGTAGAAGGGCTGCCAAGGGAAGGCGAGGGCCAGCAACACCTGGGAGTCCTGGCACCTTTCGTGTGGGAGCAGTCCCTGGACGTTTGCAATTTCGAGCTGGGCTCCGGCGCAGGTACCGAGAGCGAGCAAGGCACGAACGTCAGCCCCCTGAGGTGGCTGGCAAGGCCGGAGCCCCAGTGTCTGTGGGGCTGTGGAAGGGCTGCCGGGGGAAGGCGAGGGCCAGCAACACATCAGAGTCCTGGCACCTTTCGTGTGGGAGCAGTCGCTGGACGTTTGCAATTTGGAGCTGGGCTGCGGCCCAGGTACCGAGAGCGAGCAAGGCACGAACGTCGGCACCCTGAGCTGGCTAGCAAGGCCAGAGCCCCAGTATGTGTGGGGCTGTGGAAGGGCTGCCGGGCGAAGGCGAGGGCCAGCAACACCTGGGAGTCCTGGCACCTTTCGTGAGGGAGCAGTCCCTGGACGTTTGCAATTTTGAGCTGGGATCCGGCGCAGGTCCCGAGAGCGAGCGAGGCACGAACGTAGGCACCCTGAGCTGGCTGGCAAGGCCAGAGCCCCAGTGTGTGGGGGGCTTTGGAAGGGCTGCCGGGGGAATGCGAGGGCCAGCAACACATCAGAGTCCTGGCACCTTTGGTGTGGGGGTAATTGCTGGACGTTTGCAATTTTAAGCTGGGCTCCGGCGCAGGTCCCGAGAGCGAGCAAGGCACGAACGTCGGCACCCTGAGCTGGCTGGCAAGGCCGGAGCCCCACTGTGTGTGTGGGGCTGTGGAAGGGCTGCCAGGGGAAGGCGAGGGCCAGCAACACCTGGGAGGCCTGGCACCTTTCGTGTGGGAGCAGTCGCTGGATGTTTGCAATTTTGAGCTGGGCTCCGGCGCAGGTACCAAGAGCGAGCGAGGCACGAACGTCGGCACCCTGACCTGGCTGGCAAGGCCGGAGCCCCAGTGTGTGTGGGGCTGTGGAAGGGCTGCCGGGGGAAGGCGAGGGCCAGCAACACATCAGAGTCCTGGCACCTTTCGTGTGGGAGCAGTCGCTGGATGTTTGCTATTTTGAGCTGGGCTCCGGGGCAGGTCCCGAGAGCGAGCAAGGCACGAACGTCGGCACCCTGAGCTGGCTGGCAAGGCCGGAGCCCCAGTGTGTGTGGGGCTGTGGAAGGGCTGCCGGGGGAAGGCGAGGGCCAGCAACACCTGGGAGGCCTGGCACCTTTCGTGTGGGAGCAGTCGCTGGACGTTAGCAATTTCGAGCTGTGCTACGGCACAGGTACCGAGAGCGAGCGCGGCACGAACGTAGGCACCCTGAGCTGGCTGGCAAGGCCAGAGCCCCAGTGTGTGTGGGGCTGTGGAAGGGCTGCCGGGCGAAGGCGAGGGCCAGCAACACATCAGAGTCCTGGCACCTTTGGTGTGGGGGTAATTGCTGGACGTTTGCAATTTTAAGCTGGGCTCCGGCGCAGGTCCCGAGAGCGAGCAAGGCACGAACGTCGGCACCCTGAGCTGGCTGGCAAGGTCGGAGCCCCACTGTGTGTGTGGGGCTGTGGAAGGGCTGCCGGGGGAAGGCGAGGGCCAGCAACATCTGGGAGTCCTGGCACCTTTCGTGTGGGAGCAGTCGCTGGATGTTTGCAATTTCGAGCTGGGCTCCGGCGCAGGTCCCGAGAGCGAGCAAGGCATGAACGTCGGCACCCTGAGCTGGCTGGCAAGGCCGGAGCCCCAGTGTGTGTGGGGCTGTGGAAGGGCTGCCGGGGGAAGGCGAGGGCCAGCAACACATCAGAGTCCTGGCACCTTTCGTGTGGGAGCAGTCGCTGGACGTTTGCAATTTCGAGCTGGGCTCCGGCGCCGGTCCCGAGAGCGAGCAAGGCACGAACGTCGGCACCCTGAGCTGGCTGGCAAGGCCGGAGCCCCAGTGTGTGTGGGGCTGTGGAAGGGCTGCCGGGTGAAGGCGAGGGCCAGCAACACCTGGGAGGCCTGGCACCTTTCGTGTGGGAGCAGTCGCTGGACGTTTGCAATTTCGAGCTGTGCTACGGCACAGGTACCGAGAGCGAGCAAGGCACGAACGTCGGCACCCTGATCTGTCTGGCAAGGCCGGAGCCCCAGTGTGTGTGGGGCTGTGGAAGGGCTGCCGGGGGAAGGCAAGGGCCAGCAACACCTGGGAGGCCTGGCACCTTTTGTGTGGGAGCAGTAGCTGGACGTTTGCAATTTCGAGCTGGGCTCCGGCGCAGGTCCCGAGAGCGAGCAAGGCACGAACGTCGGCCCCCTGAGCTGGCTGGCAAGGCCAGAGCGCCAGTGTGTGTGGGGCTGTAGAAGGGCTGCCAAGGGAAGGCGAGGGCCAGCAACACCTGGGAGTCCTGGCACCTTTCGTGTGGGAGCAGTCGCTGGACGTTTGCAATTTCGACCTGGGCTCCGGCGCAGGTCCCGAGAGCGAGCAAGGCACGAACGTCGGCACCCTGAGCTGGCTGGCAAGGCCGGAGCCCCAGTGTGTGTGGGGCTGTGGAAGGGCTGCCGGGTGAAGGCGAGGGCCAGCAACACCTGGGAGGCCTGGCACCTTTCGTGTGGGAGCAGTCGCTGGACGTTTGCAATTTCGAGCTGTGCTACGGCACAGGTACCGAGAGCGAGCAAGGCACGAACGTCGGCACCCTGAGCTGGCTGGCAAGGCCGGAGCCCCAGTGTGTGTGGGGCTGTGGAAGGGCTGCCGGGGGAAGGCGAGGGCCAGCAACACCTGGGAGGCCTGGCACCTTTTGTGTGGGAGCAGTAGCTGGACGTTTGCAATTTCGAGCTGGGCTCCGGCGCAGGTCCCGAGAGCGAGCAAGGCACGAACGTCGGCACCCTGAGCTGGCTGGCAAGGCCGGAGCCCCAGTGTCTGTGGGGCTGTGGAAGGGCTGCCGGGGGAAGGCGAGGGCCAGCAACACATCAGAGTCCTGGCACCTTTCGTGTGGGAGCAGTCGCTGGACGTTTGCAATTTGGAGCTGGGCTGCGGCCCAGGTCCCGAGAGCGAGCAAGGCACGAACGTCGGCACCCTGAGCTGGCTAGCAAGGCCAGAGCCCCAGTATGTGTGGGGCTGTGGAAGGGCTGCCGGGCGAAGGCGAGGGCCAGCAACACATCAGAGTCCTGGCACCTTTCGTGAGGGAGCAGTCCCTGGACGTTTGCAATTTCGAGCTGGGATCCGGCGCAGGTCCCGAGAGCGAGCAAGGCACGAACGTAGGCACCCTGAGCTGGCTGGCAAGGCCAGAGCCCCAGTGTGTGGGGGGCTGTGGAAGGGCTGCCGGGGGAATGCGAGGGCCAGCAACACATCAGAGTCCTGGCACCTTTGGTGTGGGGGTAATTGCTGGACGTTTGCAATTTTAAGCTGGGCTCCGGCGCAGGTCCCGAGAGCGAGCAAGGCACGAACGTCGGCACCCTGACCTGGCTGGCAAGGCCGGAGCCCCACTGTGTGTGTGGGGCTGTGGAAGGGCTGCCGGGGGAAGGCGAGGGCCAGCAACACCTGGGAGGCCTGGCACCTTTCGTGTGGGAGCAGTCGCTGGATGTTTGCAATTTCGAGCTGGGCTCCGGCGCAGGTCCCAAGAGCGAGCAAGGCACGAACGTCGGCACCCTGAGCTGGCTGGCAAGGCCGGAGCCCCAGTGTGTGTGGGGCTGTGGAAGGGCTGCCGGGGGAAGGCGAGGGCCAGCAACACATCAGAGTCCTGGCACCTTTCGTGTGGGAGCAGTCGCTGGACGTTTGCTATTTTGAGCTGGGCTCCGGCGCAGGTCCCGAGAGCGAGCAAGGCACGAACGTCGGCACCCTGAGCTGGCTGGCAAGGCCGGAGCCCCAGTGTGTGTGGGGCTGTGGAAGGGCTGCCGGGGGAAGGCGAGGGCCAGCAACACCTGGGAGGCCTGGCACCTTTCGTGTGGGAGCAGTCGCTGGACGTTTGCAATTTCGAGCTGTGCTACGGCACAGGTACCGAGAGCGAGCGAGGCACGAACGTAGGCACCCTGAGCTGGCTGGCAAGGCCGGAGCCCCAGTGTGTGTGGGGCTGTGGAAGGGCTGCCGGGGGAAGGCGAGGGCCAGCAACACATCAGAGTCCTGGCACCTTTCGTGTGGGAGCAGTCGCTGGACGTTTGCAATTTTGAGCTGGGCTCCGGCGCAGGTGCCGAGAGCGAGCAAGGCACGAACGTCGGCACCCTGAGCTGGCTGGCAAGGCCGGAGCCCCAGTGTGTGTGGGGCTGTGGAAGGGCTGCCGGGCGAAGGCGAGGGCCAGCAACATCTGGGAGTCCTGGCACCTTTCGTGTGGGAGCAGTCGCTGGATGTTTGCAATTTCGAGCTGGGCTCCGGCGCAGGTCCCGAGAGCGAGCAAGGCACGAACGTCGGCACCCTGAGCTGGCTGGCAAGGCCGGAGCCCCAGTGTGTGTGGGGCTGTGGAAGGGCTGCCGGGGGAAGGCGAGGGCCAGCAACACATCAGAGTCCTGGCACCTTTCGTGTGGGAGCAGTCGCTGGACGTTTGCAATTTCGAGCTGGGCTCCGGCGCCGGTCCCGAGAGCGAGCAAGGCACGAACGTCGGCACCCTGAGCTGGCTGGCAAGGCCGGAGCCCCAGTGTGTGTGGGGCTGTGGAAGGGCTGCCGGGCGAAGGCGAGGGCCAGCAACACCTGGGAGGCCTGGCACCTTTCGTGTGGGAGCAGTCGCTGGACGTTTGCAATTTCGAGCTGTGCTACGGCACAGGTACCGAGAGCGAGCAAGGCACGAACGTCGGCACCCTGATCTGTCTGGCAAGGCCGGAGCCCCAGTGTGTGTGGGGCTGTGGAAGGGCTGCCGGGGGAAGGCAAGGGCCAGCAACACCTGGGAGGCCTGGCACCTTTTGTGTGGGAGCAGTAGCTGGACGTTTGCAATTTCGAGCTGGGCTCCGGCGCAGGTCCCGAGAGCGAGCAAGGCACGAACGTCGGCCCCCTGAGCTGGCTGGCAAGGCCAGAGCGCCAGTGTGTGTGGGGCTGTAGAAGGGCTGCCAAGGGAAGGCGAGGGCCAGCAACACCTGGGAGTCCTGGCACCTTTCGTGTGGGAGCAGTCGCTGGACGTTTGCAATTTCGACCTGGGCTCCGGCGCAGGTCCCGAGAGCGAGCAAGGCACGAACGTCGGCACCCTGAGCTGGCTGGCAAGGCCGGAGCCCCAGTGTGTGTGGGGCTGTGGAAGGGCTGCCGGGTGAAGGCGAGGGCCAGCAACACCTGGGAGGCCTGGCACCTTTCGTGTGGGAGCAGTCGCTGGACGTTTGCAATTTCGAGCTGTGCTACGGCACAGGTACCGAGAGCGAGCAAGGCACGAACGTCGGCACCCTGAGCTGGCTGGCAAGGCCGGAGCCCCAGTGTGTGTGGGGCTGTGGAAGGGCTGCCGGGGGAAGGCGACGGCCAGCAACACCTGGGAGGCCTGGCACCTTTTGTGTGGGAGCAGTAGCTGGACGTTTGCAATTTCGAGCTGGGCTCCGGCGCAGGTCCCGAGAGCGAGCAAGGCACGAACGTCGGCACCCTGAGCTGGCTGGCAAGGCCGGAGCCCCAGTGTCTGTGGGGCTGTGGAAGGGCTGCCGGGGGAAGGCGAGGGCCAGCAACACATCAGAGTCCTGGCACCTTTCGTGTGGGAGCAGTCGCTGGACGTTTGCAATTTGGAGCTGGGCTGCGGCCCAGGTCCCGAGAGCGAGCAAGGCACGAACGTCGGCACCCTGAGCTGGCTAGCAAGGCCAGAGCCCCAGTATGTGTGGGGCTGTGGAAGGGCTGCCGGGCGAAGGCGAGGGCCAGCAACACATCAGAGTCCTGGCACCTTTCGTGAGGGAGCAGTCCCTGGACGTTTGCAATTTCGAGCTGGGATCCGGCGCAGGTCCCGAGAGCGAGCAAGGCACGAACGTAGGCACCCTGAGCTGGCTGGCAAGGCCAGAGCCCCAGTGTGTGGGGGGCTGTGGAAGGGCTGCCGGGGGAATGCGAGGGCCAGCAACACATCAGAGTCCTGGCACCTTTGGTGTGGGGGTAATTGCTGGACGTTTGCAATTTTAAGCTGGGCTCCGGCGCAGGTCCCGAGAGCGAGCAAGGCACGAACGTCGGCACCCTGACCTGGCTGGCAAGGCCGGAGCCCCACTGTGTGTGTGGGGCTGTGGAAGGGCTGCCGGGGGAAGGCGAGGGCCAGCAACACCTGGGAGGCCTGGCACCTTTCGTGTGGGAGCAGTCGCTGGATGTTTGCAATTTCGAGCTGGGCTCCGGCGCAGGTCCCAAGAGCGAGCAAGGCACGAACGTCGGCACCCTGAGCTGGCTGGCAAGGCCGGAGCCCCAGTGTGTGTGGGGCTGTGGAAGGGCTGCCGGGGGAAGGCGAGGGCCAGCAACACATCAGAGTCCTGGCACCTTTCGTGTGGGAGCAGTCGCTGGACGTTTGCTATTTTGAGCTGGGCTCCGGCGCAGGTCCCGAGAGCAAGCAAGGCACGAACGTCGGCACCCTGAGCTGGCTGGCAAGGCCGGAGCCCCAGTGTGTGTGGGGCTGTGGAAGGGCTGCCGGGGGAAGGCGAGGGCCAGCAACACCTGGGAGGCCTGGCACCTTTCGTGTGGGAGCAGTCGCTGGACGTTTGCAATTTCGAGCTGTGCTACGGCACAGGTACCGAGAGCGAGCGAGGCACGAACGTAGGCACCCTGAGCTGGCTGGCAAGGCCGGAGCCCCAGTGTGTGTGGGGCTGTGGAAGGGCTGCCGGGGGAAGGCGAGGGCCAGCAACACATCAGAGTCCTGGCACCTTTCGTGTGGGAGCAGTCGCTGGACGTTTGCAATTTTGAGCTGGGCTCCGGCGCAGGTGCCGAGAGCGAGCAAGGCACGAACGTCGGCACCCTGAGCTGGCTGGCAAGGCCGGAGCCCCAGTGTGTGTGGGGCTGTGGAAGGGCTGCCGGGCGAAGGCGAGGGCCAGCAACACCTGGGAGGCCTGGCACCTTTCGTGTGGGAGCAGTCGCTGGACGTTTGCAATTTCGAGCTGTGCTACGGCACAGGTACCGAGAGCGAGCAAGGCACGAACGTCGGCACCCTGATCTGTCTGGCAAGGCCGGAGCCCCAGTGTGTGTGGGGCTGTGGAAGGGCTGCCGGGGGAAGGCGAGGGCCAGCAACACCTGGGAGTCCTGGCACCTTTTGTGTGGGAGCAGTAGCTGGACGTTTGCAATTTCGAGCTGGGCTCCGGCGCAGGTCCCGAGAGCGAGCAAGGCACGAACGTCGGCACCCTGAGCTGGCTGGCAAGGCCAGAGCCCCAGTGTGTGTGGGGGGCTGTAGAAGGGCTGCCAAGGGAAGGCGAGGGCCAGCAACACCTGGGAGTCCTGGCACCTTTCGTGTGGGAGCAGTCGCTGGACGTTTGTAATTTCGAGCTGGGCTCCGGCGCAGGTCCCGAGAGCGAGCAAGGCACGAACGTCGGCACCCTGAGCTGGCTGGCAAGGCCGGAGCCCCAGTGTGTGTGGGGCTGTGGAAGGGCTGCCGGGGGAAGGCGAGGGCCAGCAACACCTGGGAGGCCTGGCACCTTTCGTGTGGGAGCAGTCGCTGGACGTTTGCAATTTGGAGCTGGGCTCCGGCGCAGGTCCCGAGAGCGAGCAAGGCACGAACGTCGGCACCCTGAGCTGGCTGGCAAGGCCGGAGCCCCAGTGTGTGTGGGGCTGTGGAAGGGCTGCCGGGGGAAGGCGAGGGCCAGCAACACCTGGGAGGCCTGGCACCTTTCGTGTGGGAGCAGTCGCTGGACGTTTGCAATTTCGAGCTGTGCTACGGCACAGGTACCGAGAGCGAGCGAGGCACGAACGTCGGCACCCTGAGCTGGCTGGCAAGGCCGGAGCCCCAGTGTGTGTGGGGCTGTGGAAGGGCTGCCGGGGGAAGGCGAGGGCCAGCAACACATCAGAGTCCTGGCACCTTTCGTGTGGGAGCAGTCGCTGGACGTTTGCAATTTTGAGCTGGGCTCCGGCGCAGGTGCCGAGAGCGAGCAAGGCACGAACGTCGGCACCCTGAGCTGGCTGGCAAGGCCGGAGCCCCAGTGTGTGTGGGGCTGTGGAAGGGCTGCCGGGCGAAGGCGAGGGCCAGCAACACCTGGGAGGCCTGGCACCTTTCGTGTGGGAGCAGTCGCTGGACGTTTGCAATTTCGAGCTGTGCTACGGCACAGGTACCGAGAGCGAGCAAGGCACGAACGTCGGCACCCTGATCTGTCTGGCAAGGCCGGAGCCCCAGTGTGTGTGGGGCTGTGGAAGGGCTGCCGGGGGAAGGCGAGGGCCAGCAACACCTGGGAGGCCTGGCACCTTTCGTGTGGGAGCAGTCGCTGGATGTTTGCAATTTCGAGCTGGGCTCCGGCGCAGGTCCCGAGAGCGAGCAAGGCACGAACGTCGGCACCCTGAGCTGGCTGGCAAGGCCGGAGCCCCAGTGTGTGTGGGGGGCTGTAGAAGGGCTGCCAAGGGAAGGCGAGGGCCAGCAACACCTGGGAGGCCTGGCACCTTTCGTGTGGGAGCAGTCGCTGGACGTTTGCTATTTTGAGCTGGGCTCCGGCGCAGGTCCCGAGAGCGAGCAAGGCACGAACGTCGGCACCCTGAGCTGGCTGGCAAGGCCGGAGCCCCAGTGTGTGTGGGGCTGTGGAAGGGCTGCCGGGGGAAGGCGAGGGCCAGCAACACCTGGGAGGCCTGGCACCTTTCGTGTGGGAGCAGTCGCTGGACGTTTGCAATTTCGAGCTGTGCTACGGCACAGGTACCGAGAGCGAGCGAGGCACGAACGTAGGCACCCTGAGCTGGCTGGCAAGGCCGGAGCCCCAGTGTGTGTGGGGCTGTGGAAGGGCTGCCGGGGGAAGGCGAGGGCCAGCAACACATCAGAGTCCTGGCACCTTTCGTGTGGGAGCAGTCGCTGGACGTTTGCAATTTTGAGCTGGGCTCCGGCGCAGGTGCCGAGAGCGAGCAAGGCACGAACGTCGGCACCCTGAGCTGGCTGGCAAGGCCGGAGCCCCAGTGTGTGTGGGGCTGTGGAAGGGCTGCCGGGCGAAGGCGAGGGCCAGCAACACCTGGGAGGCCTGGCACCTTTCGTGTGGGAGCAGTCGCTGGACGTTTGCAATTTCGAGCTGTGCTACGGCACAGGTACCGAGAGCGAGCAAGGCACGAACGTCGGCACCCTGATCTGTCTGGCAAGGCCGGAGCCCCAGTGTGTGTGGGGCTGTGGAAGGGCTGCCGGGGGAAGGCGAGGGCCAGCAACACCTGGGAGTCCTGGCACCTTTTGTGTGGGAGCAGTAGCTGGACGTTTGCAATTTCGAGCTGGGCTCCGGCGCAGGTCCCGAGAGCGAGCAAAGCACGAACGTCGGCACCCTGAGCTGGCTGGCAAGGCCGGAGCCCCAGTGTGTGTGGGGGGCTGTAGAAGGGCTGCCAAGGGAAGGCGAGGGCCAGCAACACCTGGGAGTCCTGGCACCTTTCGTGTGGGAGCAGTCGCTGGACGTTTGTAATTTCGAGCTGGGCTCCGGCGCAGGTCCCGAGAGCGAGCAAGGCACGAACGTCGGCACCCTGAGCTGGCTGGCAAGGCCGGAGCCCCAGTGTGTGTGGGGCTGTGGAAGGGCTGCCGGGGGAAGGCGAGGGCCAGCAACACCTGGGAGGCCTGGCACCTTTCGTGTGGGAGCAGTCGCTGGACGTTTGCAATTTGGAGCTGGGCTCCGGCGCAGGTCCCGAGAGCGAGCAAGGCACGAACGTCGGCACCCTGAGCTGGCTGGCAAGGCCGGAGCCCCAGTGTGTGTGGGGCTGTGGAAGGGCTGCCGGGGGAAGGCGAGGGCCAGCAACACCTGGGAGGCCTGGCACCTTTCGTGTGGGAGCAGTCGCTGGACGTTTGCAATTTCGAGCTGTGCTACGGCACAGGTACCGAGAGCGAGCGAGGCACGAACGTAGGCACCCTGAGCTGGCTGGCAAGGCCGGAGCCCCAGTGTGTGTGGGGCTGTGGAAGGGCTGCCGGGGGAAGGCGAGGGCCAGCAACACATCAGAGTCCTGGCACCTTTCGTGTGGGAGCAGTCGCTGGACGTTTGCAATTTTGAGCTGGGCTCCGGCGCAGGTCCCGAGAGCGAGCAAGGCACGAACGTCGGCACCCTGAGCTGGCTGGCAAGGCCGGAGCCCCAGTGTGTGTGGGGCTGTGGAAGGGCTGCCGGGCGAAGGCGAGGGCCAGCAACACCTGGGAGGCCTGGCACCTTTCGTGTGGGAGCAGTCGCTGGACGTTTGCAATTTCGAGCTGTGCTACGGCACAGGTACCGAGAGCGAGCAAGGCACGAACGTCGGCACCCTGATCTGTCTGGCAAGGCCGGAGCCCCAGTGTGTGTGGGGCTGTGGAAGGGCTGCCGGGGGAAGGCGAGGGCCAGCAACACCTGGGAGTCCTGGCACCTTTTGTGTGGGAGCAGTAGCTGGACGTTTGCAATTTCGAGCTGGGCTCCGGCGCAGGTCCAGAGAGCGAGCAAGGCACGAACGTCGGCACCCTGAGCTGGCTGGCAAGGCCGGAGCCCCAGTGTGTGTGGGGGGCTGTAGAAGGGCTGCCAAGGGAAGGCGAGGGCCAGCAACACCTGGGAGTCCTGGCACCTTTCGTGTGGGAGCAGTCGCTGGACGTTTGTAATTTCGAGCTGGGCTCCGGCGCAGGTCCCGAGAGCGAGCAAGGCACGAACGTCGGCACCCTGAGCTGGCTGGCAAGGCCGGAGCCCCAGTGTGTGTGGGGCTGTGGAAGGGCTGCCGGGGGAAGGCGAGGGCCAGCAACACCTGGGAGGCCTGGCACCTTTCGTGTGGGAGCAGTCGCTGGACGTTTGCAATTTGGAGCTGGGCTGCGGCCCAGGTACCGAGAGCGAGCAAGGCACGAACGTCGGCACCCTGAGCTGGCTGGCAAGGCCGGAGCCCCAGTATGTGTGGGGCTGTGGAAGGGCTGCCGGGTGAAGGCGAGGGCCAGCAACACATCAGAGTCCTGGCACCTTTCGTGTGGGAGCAGTCCCTGGACGTTTGCAATTTCGAGCTGGGCTCCGGCGCAGGTCCCGAGAGCGAGCAAGGCACGAACGTCGGCCCCCTGAGCTGGCTGGCAAGGCCAGAGCCCCAGTGTGTGGGGGGCTGTGGAAGGGCTGCCGGGGGAATGCGAGGGCCAGCAACACATCAGAGTCCTGGCACCTTTGGTGTGGGGGTAATTGCTGGACGTTTGCAATTTTAAGCTGGGCTCCGGCGCAGGTCCCGAGAGCGAGCAAGGCACGAACGTCGGCACCCTGACCTGGCTGGCAAGGCCGGAGCCCCAGTGCGTCTGGGGCTGTGGAAGGGCTGCCAGGGGAAGGCGAGGGCCAGCAACACCTGGGAGGCCTGGCACCTTTCGTGTGGGAGCAGTCGCTGGACGTTTGCAATTTCGAGCTGGGCTCCGGGGCAGGTCCCGAGAGCGAGCAAGGCACGAACGTCGGCACCCTGAGCTGGCTGGCAAGGCCGGAGCCCCACTGTGTGTGGGGCTGTGGAAGGGCTGCCGGGGGAACGCGAGGGCCAGCAACACCTGGGAGTCCTGGCAACTTTCGTGTGGGAGCAGTCGCTGGACGTTTGCAATTTTGAGCTGGGCTCCGGCACAGGTACTGAGATGGAACAAGGCACGAACGTCAGCACCCTGAGCTGGCTGGCAAGGCCAGAGCCCCAGTGTGTGGTGGGCTGTGGAAGGGCTGCCGGGGGAAGGCGAGGGCCAGCAACACCTGGGAGTCCTGGCACCTTTGGTGTGGGGGTAATTGCTGGACGTTTGCAATTTCGAGCTGGGCTCCGGCGCAGGTCTCGAGAGCGAGCAAGGCACGAACATCGGCACCCTGAGCTGGCTGGCAAGGCCGGAGCCCCAGTGTCTGTGGGGCTGTGGAAGGGATGCTGGGGGAAGGCGAGGGCCAGCAACACCTGGGAGGCCTGGCACCTTTGGTGTGGGAGCAGTCGCTGGACGTTTGCAATTTCGAGCTGGGCTCCGGCGCAGGTACCGAGAGCGAGCAAGTCACGAACGTCGGCACCCTGACCTGGCTGGCAAGGACGGAGCCCCAGTGTGTGTGGGGCTGTGGAAGGGCTGCCAGGGGAAGGTGAGGGCCAGCAACATCTGGGAGTCCTGTCACCTTTTGTGTGGGAGCAGTCGCTGGACGTTTGCAATTTCGAGCTGGGCTCCGGCGCAGCTCCCGAGAGCGAGCAAGGCACGAACGTCGGCACCCTGAGCTGGCTAACAAGGCCAGAGCCCCAGTGTGTGTGTGGCTATGGAAGGGTTGCCGGGGGAGGGCGAGGGCCAGCAACACCTGGGAGTCCTGGCACCTTTCGTGTGGGAGCAGTCGCTGGACGTTTGCAATTTCGAGCTGGGCTCCGGCGCAGGTACCGAGAGCGAGCAAGGCACGAACGTCGGCACCCTGAACTGGCTGGCAACTCCAGAGACCCAGTGTCTGTGGGGCTGTGGAAGGGCTGCCGGGGGAAGGCGAGGGCCAGGAACACCTGGGAGTCCTGGCACCTTTCGCGTGGGAGCAGTCGCTGGACGTTTGCAATTTTGAGCTGGGCTCCGGCGCAGGTCCCGAGAGCGAGCAAGGCACGAACGTCGGCACCCTGAGCTGTCTGGCAAGGCCGGAGCCCCAGTGTGTGTGGGGCTGTGGAAGGGCTGCCGGGGGAAGGCGAGGGCCAGCAACACATCAGAGTCCTGGCACCTTTCGTGTGGGAGCAGTCGCTGGACATTTACTATTTTGAGCTCGGCTCTGGCGCAGGTCCCGAGAGCGAGCAAGGCACGAACGTCGGCACCCTGAGCTGGCTGGCAAGGCCGGAGCCCCAGTGTGTGTGGGGCTGTGGAAGGGCTGCCAAGGGAAGGCGAGGGCCAGCAACACCTGGGAGGCCTGGCACCTTTCGTGTGGGAGCAGTCGCTGGACGTTTGCAATTTGGAGCTGGGCTCCGGCGCAGGTCCCGAGAGCGATCAAGGCATGAACGTCGGCACCCTGAGCTGGCTGGCAAGGCCAGAGCCCCAGTGTCTGTGGGGCTGTGGAAGGGCTGCCGGGGGAAGGCGAGGGCCAGCAACACCTGGGAGGCCTGGCACCTTTCGTGTGGGAGCAGTCGCTGGACGTTTGCAATTTCGAGCTGGGCTCCGGCGCAGGTACCGAGAGCGAGCAAGGCACGAACGTCGGCACCCTGAACTGGCTGGCAAGGCCAGAGCCCCAGTGTGGGTGGGGCTGTGGAAGGGCTGCCGGGGGAAGGCGAGGGCCAGGAACACCTGGGAGTCCTGGCACCTTTCGCGTGGGAGCAGTCGCTGGACGTTTGCAATTTTGAGCTGGGCTCCGGCGCAGGTCCCGAGAGCGAGCAAGGCACAAACGTCGGCACCCTGAGCTGGCTGGCAAGGCCGGAGCCCCAGTGTGTGTGGGGCTGTGGAAGGGCTGCCGGGGGAAGGCGAGGGCCAGCAACACATCAGAGTCCTGGCACCTTTCGTGTGGGAGCAGTCGCTGGACATTTACTATTTTGAGCTCGGCTCTGGCGCAGGTCCCGAGAGCGAGCAAGGCACGAACATCGGCACCCTGAGCTGGCTGGCAAGGCCGGAGCCCCAGTGTGTGTGGGGCTGTGGAAGGGCTGCCAAGGGAAGGCGAGGGCCAGCAACACCTGGGAGGCCTGGCACCTTTCGTGTGGGAGCAGTCGCTGGACGTTTGCAATTTGGAGCTGGGCTCCGGCGCAGGTCCCGAGAGCGAGCAAGGCATGAACGTCGGCACCCTGAGCTGGCTGGCAAGGCCAGAGCCCCAGTGTCTGTGGGGCTGTGGAAGGGCTGCCGGGGGAAGGCGAGGGCCAGCAACACCTGGGAGGCCTGGCACCTTTCGTGTGGGAGCAGTCGCTGGACGTTTGCAATTTTGAGCTGGGCTCCGGCGCAGGTCCCGAGAGCGAGCAAGGCACGAACGTCGGCCCCCTGAGCTGGCTGGCAAGGCCAGAGCCCCAGTGTGTGGGGGGCTGTGGAAGGGCTGCCGGGGGAATGCGAGGGCCAGCAACACATCAGAGTCCTGGCACCTTTGGTGTGGGGGTAATTGCTGGACGTTTGCAATTTTAAGCTGGGCTCCGGCGCAGGTCCCGAGAGCGAGCAAGGCACGAACGTCGGCACCCTGACCTGGCTGGCAAGGCCGGAGCCCCAGTGCGTCTGGGGCTGTGGAAGGGCTGCCAGGGGAAGGCGAGGGCCAGCAACACCTGGGAGGCCTGGCACCTTTCGTGTGGGAGCAGTCGCTGGACGTTTGCAATTTCGAGCTGGGCTCCGGGGCAGGTCCCGAGAGCGAGCAAGGCACGAACGTCGGCCCCCTGAGCTGGCTGGCAAGGCCGGAGCCCCACTGTGTGTGGGGCTGTGGAAGGGCTGCCGGGGGAACGCGAGGGCCAGCAACACATCAGAGTCCTGGCACCTTTCGTGTGGGAGCAGTCGCTGGACGTTTGCAATTTTGAGCTGGGCTCCGGCACAGGTACTGAGATGGAACAAGGCACGAACGTCGGCACCCTGAGCTGGCTGGCAAGGCCAGAGCCCCAGTGTGTGGTGGGCTGTGGAAGGGCTGCCGGGGGAAGGCGAGGGCCAGCAACACCTGGGAGTCCTGGCACCTTTGGTGTGGGGGTAATTGCTGGACGTTTGCAATTTCGAGCTGGGCTCCGGCGCAGGTCTCGAGAGCGAGCAAGGCACGAACATCGGCACCCTGAGCTGGCTGGCAAGGCCGGAGCCCCAGTGTGTGTGGGGCTGTGGAAGGGATGCTGGGGGAAGGCGAGGGCCAGCAACACCTGGGAGGCCTGGCACCTTTGGTGTGGGAGCAGTCGCTGGACGTTTGCAATTTCGAGCTGGGCTCCGGCGCAGGTACCGAGAGCGAGCAAGTCACGAACGTCGGCACCCTGACCTGGCTGGCAAGGACGGAGCCCCAGTGTGTGTGGGGCTGTGGAAGGGCTGCCAGGGGAAGGTGAGGGCCAGCAACATCTGGGAGTCCTGTCACCTTTTGTGTGGGAGCAGTCGCTGGACGTTTGCAATTTCGAGCTGGGCTCCGGCGCAGCTCCCGAGAGCGAGCAAGGCACGAACGTCGGCACCCTGAGCTGGCTAACAAGGCCAGAGCCCCAGTGTGTGTGTGCCTATGGAAGGGTTGCCGGGGGAGGGCGAGGGCCAGCAACACCTGGGAGTCCTGGCACCTTTCGTGTGGGAGCAGTCGCTGGACATTTACTATTTTGAGCTCGGCTCTGGCGCAGGTCCCGAGAGCGAGCAAGGCACGAACGTCGGCACCCTGAGCTGGCTGGCAAGGCCGGAGCCCCAGTGTGTGTGGGGCTGTGGAAGGGCTGCCAAGGGAAGGCGAGGGCCAGCAACACCTGGGAGGCCTGGCACCTTTCGTGTGGGAGCAGTCGCTGGACGTTTGCAATTTGGAGCTGGGCTCCGGCGCAGGTCCCGAGAGCGAGCAAGGCATGAACGTCGGCACCCTGAGCTGGCTGGCAAGGCCAGAGCCCCAGTGTCTGTGGGGCTGTGGAAGGGCTGCCGGGGGAAGGCGAGGGCCAGCAACACCTGGGAGGCCTGGCACCTTTCGTGTGGGAGCAGTCGCTGGACGTTTGCAATTTTGAGCTGGGCTCCGGCGCAGGTCCCGAGAGCGAGCAAGGCACGAACGTCGGCCCCCTGAGCTGGCTGGCAAGGCCAGAGCCCCAGTGTGTGGGGGGCTGTGGAAGGGCTGCCGGGGGAATGCGAGGGCCAGCAACACATCAGAGTCCTGGCACCTTTGGTGTGGGGGTAATTGCTGGACGTTTGCAATTTTAAGCTGGGCTCCGGCGCAGGTCCCGAGAGCGAGCAAGGCACGAACGTCGGCACCCTGACCTGGCTGGCAAGGCCGGAGCCCCAGTGCGTCTGGGGCTGTGGAAGGGCTGCCAGGGGAAGGCGAGGGCCAGCAACACCTGGGAGGCCTGGCACCTTTCGTGTGGGAGCAGTCGCTGGACGTTTGCAATTTCGAGCTGGGCTCCGGGGCAGGTCCCGAGAGCGAGCAAGGCACGAACGTCGGCCCCCTGAGCTGGCTGGCAAGGCCGGAGCCCCAGTGTGTGTGGGGCTGTGGAAGGGCTGCCGGGGGAACGCGAGGGCCAGCAACACCTGGCAGTCCTGGCACCTTTCGTGTGGGAGCAGTCGCTGGACGTTTGCAATTTTGAGCTGGGCTCCGGCGCATGTCCCGAGAGCGAGCAAGGCACGAACGTCGGCCCCCTGAGCTGGCTGGCAAGGCCAGAGCCCCAGTGTGTGGTGGGCTGTGGAAGGGCTGCCGGGGGAAGGCGAGGGCCAGCAACACCTGGGAGTCCTGGCACCTTTGGTGTGGGGGTAATTGCTGGACGTTTGCAATTTCGAGCTGGGCTCCGGCGCAGGTCTCGAGAGCGAGCAAGGCACGAACATCGGCACCCTGAGCTGGCTGGCAAGGCCGGAGCCCCAGTGTGTGTGGGGCTGTGGAAGGGATGCTGGGGGAAGGCGAGGGCCAGCAACACCTGGGAGGCCTGGCACCTTTGGTGTGGGAGCAGTCGCTGGACGTTTGCAATTTCGAGCTGGGCTCCGGCGCAGGTACCGAGAGCGAGCAAGTCACGAACGTCGGCACCCTGACCTGGCTGGCAAGGCCGGAGCCCCAGTGTGTGTGGGGCTGTGGAAGGGCTGCCAGGGGAAGGTGAGGGCCAGCAACATCTGGGAGTCCTGTCACCTTTTGTGTGGGAGCAGTCGCTGGACGTTTGCAATTTCGAGCTGGGCTCCGGCGCAGCTCCCGAGAGCGAGCAAGGCACGAACGTCGGCACCCTGAGCTGGCTAACAAGGCCAGAGCCCCAGTGTGTGTGTGCCTATGGAAGGGTTGCCGGGGGAGGGCGAGGGCCAGCAACACCTGGGAGTCCTGGCACCTTTCGTGTGGGAGCAGTCGCTGGACGTTTGCAATTTCGAGCTGGGCTCCGGCGCAGGTACCGAGAGCGAGCAAGGCACGAACGTCGGCACCCTGAACTGGCTGGCAACTCCAGAGACCCAGTGTCTGTGGGGCTGTGGAAGGGCTGCCGGGGGAAGGCGAGGGCCAGGAACACCTGGGAGTCCTGGCACCTTTCGCGTGGGAGCAGTCGCTGGACGTTTGCAATTTTGAGCTGGGCTCCGGCGCAGGTCCCGAGAGCGAGCAAGGCACGAACGTCGGCACCCTGAGCTGGCTGGCAAGGCCGGAGCCCCAGTGTGTGTGGGGCTGTGGAAGGGCTGCCGGGGGAAGGCGAGGGCCAGCAACACATCAGAGTCCTGGCACATTTCGTGTGGGAGCAGTCGCTGGACATTTACTATTTTGAGCTCGGCTCTGGCGCAGGTCCCGAGAGCGAGCAAGGCACGAACGTCGGCACCCTGAGCTGGCTGGCAAGGCCGGAGCCCCAGTGTGTGTGGGGCTGTGGAAGGGCTGCCAAGGGAAGGCGAGGGCCAGCAACACCTGGGAGGCCTGGCACCTTTGGTGTGGGAGCAGTCGCTGGACGTTTGCAATTTGGAGCTGGGCTCCGGCGCAGGTCCCGAGAGCGAGCAAGGCATGAACGTCGGCACCCTGAGCTGGCTGGCAAGGCCAGAGCCCCAGTGTCTGTGGGGCTGTGGAAGGGCTGCCGGGGGAAGGCGAGGGCCAGCAACACCTGGGAGGCCTGGCACCTTTTGTGTGGGAGCAGTCGCTGGACGTTTGCAATTTCGAGCTGGGCTCCGGCGCAGGTACCGAGAGCGAGCAAGGCACGAACGTCGGCACCCTGAACTGGCTGGCAAGGCCAGAGCCCCAGTGTCTGTGGGGCTGTGGAAGGGCTGCCGGGGGAAGGCGAGGGCCAGGAACACCTGGGAGTCCTGGCACCTTTCGCGTGGGAGCAGTCGCTGGACGTTTGCAATTTTGAGCTGGGCTCCGGCGCAGGTCCCGAGAGCGAGCAAGGCACGAACGTCGGCACCCTGAGCTGTCTGGCAAGGCCGGAGCCCCAGTGTGTGTGGGGCTGTGGAAGGGCTGCCGGGGGAAGGCGAGGGCCAGCAACACCTGGCAGTCCTGGCACCTTTCGTGTGGGAGCAGTCGCTGGACGTTTGCAATTTCGAGCTGGGCTCCGGCGCCGGTCCCGAGAGCGAGCAAGGCACGAACGTCGGCACCCTGACCTGGCTGGCAAGGCCGGAGCCCCAGTGTGTGTGGGGCTGTGGAAGGGCTGCCGCGGGAAGGCAAGGGCCAGCAACACATCAGACTTCTGGCACCTTTCGTGTGGGAGCAGTCGCTGGACGTTTGCAATTTCGAGCTGGGCTCCGGCGCAGGTCCCGAGAGCGAGCAAGGCATGAACGTCGGCACCCTGACCTGGCTGGCAAGGACGGAGCCCCAGTGTGTGTGGGGCTGTGGAAGGGCTGCCGGGGGAAGGTGAGGGCCAGCAACATCTGGGAGTCCTGTCACCTTTTGTGTGGGAGCAGTCGCTGGACGTTTGCAATTTCGAGCTGGGCTCCGGCGCAGGTCCCGAGAGCGAGCAAGGCACGAACGTCGGCACCCTGAGCTGGCTAACAAGGCCAGAGCCCCAGTGTGTGTGTGGCTATGGAAGGGCTGCCGGGGTAGGGCGAGGGCCAGCAACACCTGGGAGTCCTGGCACCTTTCGTGTGGGAGCAGTCGCTGGACGTTTGCAATTTCGAGCTGGGCTCCGGCGCAGGTACCGAGAGCGAGCAAGGCACGAACGTCGGCACCCTGAACTGGCTGGCAACTCCAGAGACCCAGTGTCTGTGGGGCTGTGGAAGGGCTGCCGGGGGAAGGCGAGGGCCAGGAACACCTGGGAGTCCTGGCACCTTTCGCGTGGGAGCAGTCGCTGGACGTTTGCAATTTCGAGCTGGGCTCCGGCGCAGGTCCCGAGAGCGAGCAAGGCACGAACGTCGGCACCCTGACCTGGCTGGCAAGGCCGGAGCCCCAGTGTGTGTGGGGCTGTGGAAGGGCTGCCGGGGGAAGGCGAGGGCCAGCAACACATCAGAGTCCTGGCACCTTTCGTGTGGGAGCAGTCGCTGGACATTTACTATTTTGAGCTCGGCTCTGGCGCAGGTCCCGAGAGCGAGCAAGGCACGAACGTCGGCACCCTGAGCTGGCTGGCAAGGCCGGAGCCCCAGTGTGTGTGGGGCTGTGGAAGGGCTGCCAAGGGAAGGCGAGGGCCAGCAACACCTGGCAATCCTGGCACCTTTCGTGTGGGAGCAGTCGCTGGACGTTTGCAATTTCGAGCTGGGCTCCGGCGCAGGTCCCGAGAGCGAGCAAGGCATGAACGTCGGCACCCTGAGCTGGCTGGCAAGGCCAGAGCCCCAGTGTCTGTGGGGCTGTGGAAGGGCTGCCGGGGGAAGGCGAGGGCCAGCAACACCTGGGAGGCCTGGCACCTTTCGTGTGGGAGCAGTCGCTGGACGTTTGCAATTTTGAGCTGGGCTCCGGCGCATGTCCCGAGAGCGAGCAAGGCACGAACGTCGGCCCCCTGAGCTGGCTGGCAAGGCCGGAGCCCCAGTGTGTGTGGGGCTGTGGAAGGGCTGCCGCGGGAAGGCGAGGGCCAGCAATACCTGGCAGTCCTGGCACCTTTCGTGTGGGAGCAGTCGCTGGACGTTTGCAATTTCGAGCTGGGCTCCGGCGCAGGTCCCGAGAGCGAGCAAGGCACGAACGTCGGCACCCTGACCTGGCTGGCAAGGCCGGAGCCCCAGTGTGTGTGGGGCTGTGGAAGGGCTGCCGCGGGAAGGCGAGGGCCAGCAACACATCAGACTTCTGGCACCTTTCGTGTGGGAGCAGTCGCTGGACGTTTGCAATTTCGAGCTGGGCTCCGGCGCAGGTCCCGAGAGCGAGCAAGGCACGAACGTCGGCACCCTGAGCTGTCTGGCAAGGCCGGAGCCCCAGTGTGTGTGGGGCTGTGGAAGGGCTGCCGGGGGAAGGCGAGGGCCAGCAACATCTGGGAGTCCTGGCACCTTTTGTGTGGGAGCAGTCGCTGGATGTTTGCAATTTCGAGCTGGGCTCCGGCGCAGGTCCCAAGAGCGAGCAAGGCACGAACGTCGGCACCCTGAGCTGGCTGGCAAGGCCGGAGCCCCAGTGTGTGTGGGGCTGTGGAAGGGCTGCCGGGGGAAGGCGAGGGCCAGCAACACATCAGAGTCCTGGCACCTTTCGTGTGGGAGCAGTCGCTGGACGTTTGCTATTTTGAGCTGGGCTCCGGCGCAGGTCCCGAGAGCGAGCAAGGCACGAACGTCGGCCCCCTGAGCTGGCTGGCAAGGCCGGAGCGCCAGTGTGTGTGGGGCTGTAGAAGGGCTGCCAAGGGAAGGCGAGGGCCAGCAACATCTGGGAGTCCTGGCACCTTTCGTGTGGGAGCAGTCGCTGGACGTTTGCAATTTCGAGCTGGGCTCCGGCGCAGGTCCCGAGAGCGAGCAAGGCACGAACGTCGGCACCCTGACCTGGCTGGCAAGGCCGGAGCCCCAGTGTGTGTGTGGCTGTGGAAGGGCTGCCGGGGGAAGGCGAGGGCCAGCAACACATCAGAGTCCTGGCACCTTTCGTGTGGGAGCAGTCGCTGGACATTTACTATTTTGAGCTCGGCTCTGGCGCAGGTCCCGAGAGCGAGCAAGGCACGAACGTCGGCACCCTGAGCTGGCTGGCAAGGCCGGAGCCCCAGTGTGTGTGGGGCTGTGGAAGGGCTGCCAAGGGAAGGCGAGGGCCAGCAACACCTGGGAGTCCTGGCACCTTTCGTGTGGGAGCAGTCGCTGGACGTTTGCAATTTTGAGCTGGGCTCCGGCGCAGGTCCCGAGAGCGAGCAAGGCACGAACGTCGGCACCCTGAGCTGGCTGGCAAGGCCGGAGCCCCAGTGTGTGTGGGGCTGTGGAAGGGCTGCCGGGGGAAGGTGAGGGCCAGCAACACATCAGAGTCCTGGCACCTTTCGTGTGGGAGCAGTCGCTGGACGTTTGCAATTTCGAGCTGGGCTCCGGCGCAGGTACCAAGAGCGAGCGAGGCACGAACGTCGGCACCCTGACCTGGCTGGCAAGGCCGGAGCCCCAGTGTGTGTGGGGCTGTGGAAGGGCTGCCGCGGGAAGGCAAGGGCCAGCAACACATCAGACTTCTGGCACCTTTCGTGTGGGAGCAGTCGCTGGACGTTTGCAATTTCGAGCTGGGCTCCGGCGCAGGTACCAAGAGCGAGCGAGGCACGAACGTCGGCACCCTGATCTGGCTGGCAAGGCCGGAGCCCCAGTGTGTGTGGGGCTGTGGAAGGGCTGCCGCGGGAAGGCAAGGGCCAGCAACACATCAGACTTCTGGCACCTTTCGTGTGGGAGCAGTCGCTGGACGTTTGCAATTTCGAGCTGGGCTCCGGCGCAGGTCCCGAGAGCGAGCAAGGCACGAACGTCGGCACCCTGAGCTGTCTGGCAAGGCCGGAGCCCCAGTGTGTGTGGGGCTGTGGAAGGGCTGCCGGGGGAAGGCGAGGGCCAGCAACATCTGGGAGTCCTGGCACCTTTTGTGTGGGAGCAGTCGCTGGATGTTTGCAATTTCGAGCTGGGCTCCGGCGCAGGTCCCAAGAGCGAGCAAGGCACGAACGTCGGCACCCTGAGCTGGCTGGCAAGGCCGGAGCCCCAGTGTGTGTGGGGCTGTGGAAGGGCTGCCGGGGGAAGGCGAGGGCCAGCAACACATCAGAGTCCTGGCACCTTTCATGTGGGAGCAGTCGCTGGACGTTTGCTATTTTGAGCTGGGCTCCGGCGCAGGTCCCGAGAGCGAGCAAGGCACGAACGTCGGCACCCTGAGCTGGCTGGCAAGGCCGGAGCCCCAGTGTGTGTGGGGCTGTGGAAGGGCTGCCGGGCGAAGGCGAGGGCCAGCAACACCTGGGAGGCCTGGCACCTTTCGTGTGGGAGCAGTCGCTGGACGTTTGCAATTTCGAGCTGTGCTGCGGCGCAGGTACCGAGAGCGAGCAAGGCACGAACGTCGGCACCCTGAGCTGGCTGGCAAGGCCGGAGCCCCAGTGTCTGTGGGGCTGTGGAAGGGCTGCCGGGGGAAGGCGAGGGCCAGCAACACCTGGGAGGCCTGGCACCTTTTGTGTGGGAGCAGTCGCTGGACGTTTGCAATTTCGAGCTGGGCTCCGGCGCAGGTCCCGAGAGCGAGCAAGGCACGAACGTCGGCCCCCTGAGCTGGCTGGCAAGGCCGGAGCGCCAGTGTGTGTGGGGCTGTAGAAGGGCTGCCAAGGGAAGGCGAGGGCCAGCAACACCTGGGAGTCCTGGCACCTTTTGTGTGGGAGCAGTCGCTGGATGTTTGCAATTTCGAGCTGGGCTCCGGCGCAGGTCCCAAGAGCGAGCAAGGCACGAACGTCGGCACCCTGAGCTGGCTGGCAAGGCCGGAGCCCCAGTGTGTGTGGGGCTGTGGAAGGGCTGCCGCGGGAAGGCGAGGGCCAGCAACACATCAGAGTCCTGGCACCTTTCGTGTGGGAGCAGTCGCTGGACGTTTGCTATTTTGAGCTGGGCTCCGGCGCAGGTCCCGAGAGCGAGCAAGGCACGAACGTCGGCACCCTGAGCTGGCTGGCAAGGCCGGAGCCCCAGTGTGTGTGGGGCTGTGGAAGGGCTGCCGGGGGAAGGCGAGGGCCAGCAACACCTGGGAGGCCTGGCACCTTTCGTGTGGGAGCAGTCGCTGGACGTTTGCAATTTCGAGCTGTGCTACGGCACAGGTACCAAGAGCGAGCGAGGCACGAACGTAGGCACCCTGAGCTGGCTGGCAAGGCCAGAGCCCCAGTGTGTGGGGGGCTGTGGAAGGGCTGCCGGGGGAATGCGAGGGCCAGCAACACATCAGAGTCCTGGCACCTTTGGTGTGGGGGTAATTGCTGGACGTTTGCAATTTTAAGCTGGGCTCCGGCGCAGGTCCCGAGAGCGAGCAAGGCACGAACGTCGGCACCCTGAGCTGGCTGGCAAGGCCGGAGCCCCACTGTGTGTGTGGGGCTGTGGAAGGGCTGCCGGGGGAAGGCGAGGGCCAGCAACATCTGGGAGTCCTGGCACCTTTTGTGTGGGAGCAGTCGCTGGATGTTTGCAATTTCGAGCTGGGCTCCGGCGCAGGTCCCAAGAGCGAGCAAGGCACGAACGTCGGCACCCTGAGCTGGCTGGCAAGGCCGGAGCCCCAGTGTGTGTGGGGCTGTGGAAGGGCTGCCGGGGGAAGGCGAGGGCCAGCAACACATCAGAGTCCTGGCACCTTTCGTGTGGGAGCAGTCGCTGGACGTTTGCTATTTTGAGCTGGGCTCCGGCGCCGGTCCCGAGAGCGAGCAAGGCACGAACGTCGGCACCCTGAGCTGGCTGGCAAGGCCGGAGCCCCAGTGTGTGTGGGGCTGTGGAAGGGCTGCCGGGCGAAGGCGAGGGCCAGCAACACCTGGGAGGCCTGCCATCTTTCGTGTGGGAGCAGTCGCTGGACGTTTGCAATTTCGAGCTGTGCTACGGCACAGGTACCGAGAGCGAGCAAGGCACGAACGTCGGCACCCTGATCTGTCTGGCAAGGCCGGAGCCCCAGTGTGTGTGGGGCTGTGGAAGGGCTGCCGGGCGAAGGCGAGGGCCAGCAACACCTGGGAGTCCTGGCACCTTTCGTGTGGGAGCAGTCGCTGGACGTTTGCAATTTCGAGCTGGGCTCCGGCGCAGGTACCGAGAGCGAGCAAGGCACGAACGTCGGCACCCTGACCTGGCTGGCAAGGCCGGAGCCCCAGTGTGTGTGGGGCTGTGGAAGGGCTGCCGGGGGAATGCGAGGGCCAGCAACACATCAGAGTCCTGGCACCTTTCGTGTGGGGGTAATTGCTGGACGTTTGCAATTTTGAGCTGGGCTCCGGCGCAGGTACCGAGAGCGAGCAAGGCACGAACGTCGGCACCCTGACCTGGCTGGCAAGGCCGGAGCCCCAGTGTGTGTGGGGCTGTGGAAGGGCTGCCGGGGGAAGGCGAGGGCCAGCAACACCTGGCAGTCCTGGCACCTTTCGTGTGGGAGCAGTCGCTGGACGTTTGCAATTTCGAGCTGGGCTCCGGCGCAGGTCCCGAGAGCGAGCAAGTCACGAACGTCGGCACCCTGAGCTGGCTGGCAAGGCCGGAGCCCCAGTGTGTGTGGGGCTGTGGAAGGGCTGATGCGGGAAGGCAAGGGCCAGCAACACATCAGACTTCTGGCACCTTTCGTGTGGGAGCAGTCGCTGGACGTTTGCAATTTCGAGCTGGGCTCCGGCGCAGGTACCAAGAGCGAGCAAGTCACGAACGTCAGCACCCTGACCTGGCTGGCAAGGCCGGAGCCCCAGTGTGTGTGGGGCTGTGGAAGGGCTGCCGGGGGAAGGCGAGGGCCAGCAACATCTGGGAGTCCTGGCACCTTTTGTGTGGGAGCAGTCGATGGATGTTTGCAATTTCGAGCTCGGCTCCGGCGCAGGTCCCGAGAGCGAGCAAGGCACGAACGTCGGCACCCTGAGCTGGCTGGCAAGGCCGGAGCCCCAGTGTGTGTGGGGCTGTGGAAGGGCTGCCGGGGGAAGGCGAGGGCCAGCAACACCTGGGAGGCCTGGCACCTTTCGTGTGGGAGCAGTCGCTGGACGTTTGCAATTTCGAGCTGTGCTACGGCACAGGTACCAAGAGCGAGCGAGGCACGAACGTAGGCACCCTGAGCTGGCTGGCAAGGCCAGAGCCCCAGTGTGTGGGGGGCTGTGGAAGGGCTGCCGGGGGAATGCGAGGGCCAGCAACACATCAGAGTCCTGGCACCTTTGGTGTGGGGGTAATTGCTGGACGTTTGCAATTTTAAGCTGGGCTCCGGCGCAGGTCCCGAGAGCGAGCAAGGCACGAACGTCGGCACCCTGAGCTGTCTGGCAAGGCCGGAGCCCCACTGTGTGTGTGGGGCTGTGGAAGGGCTGCCGGGGGAAGGCGAGGGCCAGCAACATCTGGGAGTCCTGGCACCTTTTGTGTGGAAGCAGTCGCTGGATGTTTGCAATTTCGAGCTGGGCTCCGGCGCAGGTCCCAAGAGCGAGCAAGGCACGAACGTCGGCACCCTGAGCTGGCTGGCAAGGCCGGAGCCCCAGTGTGTGTGGGGCTGTGGAAGGGCTGCCGGGGGAAGGCGAGGGCCAGCAACACATCAGAGTCCTGGCACCTTTCGTGTGGGAGCAGTCGCTGGACGTTTGCTATTTTGAGCTGGGCTCCGGCGCAGGTACCGAGAGCGAGCAAGGCACGAACGTCGGCACCCTGAGCTGGCTGGCAAGGCCGGAGCCCCAGTGTGTGTGGGGCTGTGGAAGGGCTGCCGGGCGAAGGCGAGGGCCAGCAACACCTGGGAGGCCTGGCATCTTTCGTGTGGGAGCAGTCGCTGGACGTTTGCAATTTCGAGCTGTGCTACGGCACAGGTACCGAGAGCGAGCAAGGCACGAACGTCGGCACCCTGATCTGTCTGGCAAGGCCGGAGCCCCAGTGTGTGTGGGGCTGTGGAAGGGCTGCCGGGGGAAGGCGAGGGCCAGCAACACCTGGGAGGCCTGGCACCTTTTGTGTGGGAGCAGTAGCTGGACGTTTGCAATTTCGAGCTGGGCTCCGGCGCAGGTACCGAGAGCGAGCAAGGCACGAACGTCGGCCCCCTGAGCTGGCTGGCAAGGCCAGAGCGCCAGTGTGTGTGGGGCTGTAGAAGGGCTGCCAAGGGAAGGCGAGGGCCAGCAACACCTGGGAGTCCTGGCACCTTTCGTGTGGGAGCAGTCGCTGGACGTTTGCAATTTCGAGCTGGGCTCCGGCGCAGGCCCCGAGAGCGAGCAAGGCACGAACGTCGGCACCCTGACCTGGCTGGCAAGGCCGGAGCCCCAGTGTGTGTGGGGCTGTGGAAGGGCTGCCGGGGGAATGCGAGGGCCAGCAACACCTGGGAGTCCTGGCACCTTTCGTGTGGGAGCAGTCGCTGGACGTTTGCAATTTTGAGCTGGGCTCCGGCGCAGGTACCGAGAGCGAGCAAGGCACGAACGTCGGCACCCTGACCTGGCTGGCAAGGCCAGAGCCCCAGTGTCTGTGGGGCTGTGGAAGGGCTGCCGGGGGAAGGCGAGGGCCAGCAACACCTGGCAGTCCTGGCACCTTTCGTGTGGGAGCAGTCGCTGGACGTTTGCAATTTCGAGCTGGGCTCCGGCGCAGGTCCCGAGAGCGAGCAAGTCACGAACGTCGGCACCCTGAGCTGGCTGGCAAGGCCGGAGCCCCAGTGTGTGTGGGGCTGTGGAAGGGCTGATGCGGGAAGGCAAGGGCCAGCAACACATCAGACTTCTGGCACCTTTCGTGTGGGAGCAGTCGCTGGACGTTTGCAATTTCGAGCTGGGCTCCGGCGCAGGTACCAAGAGCGAGCAAGTCACGAACGTCAGCACCCTGAGCTGTCTGGCAAGGCCGGAGCCCCAGTGTGTGTGGGGCTGTGGAAGGGCTGATGCGGGAAGGCAAGGGCCAGCAACACATCAGACTTCTGGCACCTTTCGTGTGGGAGCAGTCGCTGGACGTTTGCAATTTCGAGCTGGGCTCCGGCGCAGGTACCAAGAGCGAGCAAGTCACGAACGTCAGCACCCTGAGCTGTCTGGCAAGGCCGGAGCCCCAGTGTGTGTGGGGCTGTGGAAGGGCTGCCGGGGGAAGGCGAGGGCCAGCAACATCTGGGAGTCCTGGCACCTTTTGTGTGGGAGCAGTCGCTGGATGTTTGCAATTTCGAGCTGGGCTCCGGCGCAGGTCCCAAGAGCGAGCAAGGCACGAACGTCGGCACCCTGAGCTGGCTGGCAAGGCCGGAGCCCCAGTGTGTGTGGGGCTGTGGAAGGGCTGCCGGGGGAAGGCGAGGGCCAGCAACACATCAGAGTCCTGGCACCTTTCGTGTGGGAGCAGTCGCTGGACGTTTGCTATTTTGAGCTGGGCTCCGGCGCCGGTCCCGAGAGCGAGCAAGGCACGAACGTCGGCACCCTGAGCTGGCTGGCAAGGCCGGAGCCCCAGTGTGTGTGGGGCTGTGGAAGGGCTGCCGGGCGAAGGCGAGGGCCAGCAACACCTGGGAGGCCTGCCATCTTTCGTGTGGGAGCAGTCGCTGGACGTTTGCAATTTCGAGCTGTGCTACGGCACAGGTACCGAGAGCGAGCAAGGCACGAACGTCGGCACCCTGATCTGTCTGGCAAGGCCGGAGCCCCAGTGTGTGTGGGGCTGTGGAAGGGCTGCCGGGGGAAGGCGAGGGCCAGCAACACCTGGGAGGCCTGGCACCTTTTGTGTGGGAGCAGTAGCTGGACGTTTGCAATTTCGAGCTGGGCTCCGGCGCAGGTACCGAGAGCGAGCAAGGCACGAACGTCGGCCCCCTGAGCTGGCTGGCAAGGCCAGAGCGCCAGTGTTTGTGGGGCTGTAGAAGGGCTGCCAAGGGAAGGCGAGGGCCAGCAACACCTGGGAGTCCTGGCACCTTTCGTGTGGGAGCAGTCGCTGGACGTTTGCAATTTCGAGCTGGGCTCCGGCGCAGGTCCCGAGAGCGAGCAAGGCACGAACGTCGGCACCCTGAGCTGGCTGGCAAGGCCGGAGCCCCAGTGTGTGTGGGGCTGTGGAAGGGCTGCCGGGGGAATGCGAGGGCCAGCAACACATCAGAGTCCTGGCACCTTTCGTGTGGGGGTAATTGCTGGACGTTTGCAATTTTGAGCTGGGCTCCGGCGCAGGTACCGAGAGCGAGCAAGGCACGAACGTCGGCACCCTGACCTGGCTGGCAAGGCCGGAGCCCCAGTGTGTGTGGGGCTGTGGAAGGGCTGCCGGGGGAAGGCGAGGGCCAGCAACACCTGGCAGTCCTGGCACCTTTCGTGTGGGAGCAGTCGCTGGACGTTTGCAATTTCGAGCTGGGCTCCGGCGCAGGTCCCGAGAGCGAGCAAGTCACGAACGTCGGCACCCTGAGCTGGCTGGCAAGGCCGGAGCCCCAGTGTGTGTGGGGCTGTGGAAGGGCTGATGCGGGAAGGCAAGGGCCAGCAACACATCAGACTTCTGGCACCTTTCGTGTGGGAGCAGTCGCTGGACGTTTGCAATTTCGAGCTGGGCTCCAGCGCAGGTACCAAGAGCGAGCAAGTCACGAACGTCAGCACCCTGACCTGGCTGGCAAGGCCGGAGCCCCAGTGTGTGTGGGGCTGTGGAAGGGCTGCCGGGGGAAGGCGAGGGCCAGCAACATCTGGGAGTCCTGGCACCTTTTGTGTGGGAGCAGTCGATGGATGTTTGCAATTTCGAGCTCGGCTCCGGCGCAGGTCCTGAGAGCGAGCAAGGCACGAACGTCGGCACCCTGAGCTGGCTGGCAAGGCCGGAGCCCCAGTGTGTGTGGGGCTGTGGAAGGGCTGCCGGGGGAAGGCGAGGGCCAGCAACACCTGGGAGGCCTGGCACCTTTCGTGTGGGAGCAGTCGCTGGACGTTTGCAATTTCGAGCTGTGCTACGGCACAGGTACCAAGAGCGAGCGAGGCACGAACGTAGGCACCCTGAGCTGGCTGGCAAGGCCAGAGCCCCAGTGTGTGGGGGGCTGTGGAAGGGCTGCCGGGGGAATGCGAGGGCCAGCAACACATCAGAGTCCTGGCACCTTTGGTGTGGGGGTAATTGCTGGACGTTTGCAATTTTAAGCTGGGCTCCGGCGCAGGTCCCGAGAGCGAGCAAGGCACGAACGTCGGCACCCTGAGCTGGCTGGCAAGGCCGGAGCCCCACTGTGTGTGTGGGGCTGTGGAAGGGCTGCCGGGGGAAGGCGAGGGCCAGCAACATCTGGGAGTCCTGGCACCTTTTGTGTGGGAGCAGTCGCTGGATGTTTGCAATTTCGAGCTGGGCTCCGGCGCAGGTCCCAAGAGCGAGCAAGGCACGAACGTCGGCACCCTGAGCTGGCTGGCAAGGCCGGAGCCCCAGTGTGTGTGGGGCTGTGGAAGGGCTGCCGGGGGAAGGCGAGGGCCAGCAACACATCAGAGTCCTGGCACCTTTCGTGTGGGAGCAGTCGCTGGACGTTTGCTATTTTGAGCTGGGCTCCGGCGCAGGTCCCGAGAGCGAGCAAGGCACGAACGTCGGCACCCTGAGCTGGCTGGCAAGGCCGGAGCCCCAGTGTGTGTGGGGCTGTGGAAGGGCTGCCGGGCGAAGGCGAGGGCCAGCAACACCTGGGAGGCCTGCCATCTTTCGTGTGGGAGCAGTCGCTGGACGTTTGCAATTTCGAGCTGTGCTACGGCACAGGTACCGAGAGCGAGCAAGGCACGAACGTCGGCACCCTGATCTGTCTGGCAAGGCCGGAGCCCCAGTGTGTGTGGGGCTGTGGAAGGGCTGCCGGGGGAAGGCGAGGGCCAGCAACACCTGGGAGGCCTGGCACCTTTTGTGTGGGAGCAGTAGCTGGACGTTTGCAATTTCGAGCTGGGCTCCGGCGCAGGTACCGAGAGCGAGCAAGGCACGAACGTCGGCCCCCTGAGCTGGCTGGCAAGGCCAGAGCGCCAGTGTGTGTGGGGCTGTAGAAGGGCTGCCAAGGGAAGGCGAGGGCCAGCAACACCTGGGAGTCCTGGCACCTTTCGTGTGGGAGCAGTCACTGGACGTTTGCAATTTCGAGCTGGGCTCCGGCGCAGGCCCCGAGAGCGAGCAAGGCACGAACGTCGGCACCCTGACCTGGCTGGCAAGGCCGGAGCCCCAGTGTGTGTGGGGCTGTGGAAGGGCTGCCGGGGGAATGCGAGGGCCAGCAACACATCAGAGTCCTGGCACCTTTCGTGTGGGGGTAATTGCTGGACGTTTGCAATTTTGAGCTGGGCTCCGGCGCAGGTACCGAGAGCGAGCAAGGCACGAACGTCGGCACCCTGACCTGGCTGGCAAGGCCGGAGCCCCAGTGTGTGTGGGGCTGTGGAAGGGCTGCCGGGGGAAGGCGAGGGCCAGCAACACCTGGGAGTCCTGGCACCTTTCGTGTGGGAGCAGTCGCTGGACGTTTGCAATTTCGAGCTGGGCTCCGGCGCAGGTCCCGAGAGCGAGCAAGGCACGAACGTCGGCACCCTGAGCTGGCTGGCAAGGCCGGAGCCCCAGTGTGTGTGGGGCTGTGGAAGGGCTGATGCGGGAAGGCAAGGGCCAGCAACACATCAGACTTCTGGCACCTTTCGTGTGGGAGCAGTCGCTGGACGTTTGCAATTTCGAGCTGGGCTCCGGCGCAGGTACCAAGAGCGAGCAAGTCACGAACGTCAGCACCCTGAGCTGTCTGGCAAGGCCGGAGCCCCAGTGTGTGTGGGGCTGTGGAAGGGCTGATGCGGGAAGGCAAGGGCCAGCAACACATCAGACTTCTGGCACCTTTCGTGTGGGAGCAGTCGCTGGACGTTTGCAATTTCGAGCTGGGCTCCGGCGCAGGTCCCGAGAGCGAGCAAGTCACGAACGTCAGCACCCTGAGCTGTCTGGCAAGGCCGGAGCCCCAGTGTGTGTGGGGCTGTGGAAGGGCTGCCGGGGGAAGGCGAGGGCCAGCAACATCTGGGAGTCCTGGCACCTTTTGTGTGGGAGCAGTCGCTGGATGTTTGCAATTTCGAGCTCGGCTCCGGCGCAGGTCCCGAGAGCGAGCAAGGCACGAACGTCGGCACCCTGAGCTGGCTGGCAAGGCCGGAGCCCCAGTGTGTGTGGGGCTGTGGAAGGGCTGCCGGGGGAAGGCGAGGGCCAGCAACACCTGGGAGGCCTGGCACCTTTCGTGTGGGAGCAGTCGCTGGACGTTTGCAATTTCGAGCTGTGCTACGGCACAGGTACCAAGAGCGAGCGAGGCACGAACGTAGGCACCCTGAGCTGGCTGGCAAGGCCAGAGCCCCAGTGTGTGGGGGGCTGTGGAAGGGCTGCCGGGGGAATGCGAGGGCCAGCAACACATCAGAGTCCTGGCACCTTTGGTGTGGGGGTAATTGCTGGACGTTTGCAATTTTAAGCTGGGCTCCGGCGCAGGTCCCGAGAGCGAGCAAGGCACGAACGTCGGCACCCTGAGCTGGCTGGCAAGGCCGGAGCCCCACTGTGTGTGTGGGGCTGTGGAAGGGCTGCCGGGGGAAGGCGAGGGCCAGCAACATCTGGGAGTCCTTGCACCTTTTGTGTGGGAGCAGTCGCTGGATGTTTGCAATTTCGAGCTGGGCTCCGGCGCAGGTCCCAAGAGCGAGCAAGGCACGAACGTCGGCACCCTGAGCTGGCTGGCAAGGCCGGAGCCCCAGTGTGTGTGGGGCTGTGGAAGGGCTGCCGGGGGAAGGCGAGGGCCAGCAACACATCAGAGTCCTGGCACCTTTCGTGTGGGAGCAGTCGCTGGACGTTTGCTATTTTGAGCTGGGCTCCGGCGCAGGTACCGAGAGCGAGCAAGGCACGAACGTCGGCACCCTGACCTGGCTGGCAAGGCCGGAGCCCCAGTGTGTGTGGGGCTGTGGAAGGGCTGCCGGGCGAAGGCGAGGGCCAGCAACACCTGGGAGGCCTGCCATCTTTCGTGTGGGAGCAGTCGCTGGACGTTTGCAATTTCGAGCTGGGCTCCGGCGCAGGTACCGAGAGCGAGCAAGGCACGAACGTCGGCCCCCTGAGCTGGCTGGCAAGGCCAGAGCGCCAGTGTGTGTGGGGCTGTAGAAGGGCTGCCAAGGGAAGGCGAGGGCCAGCAACACCTGGGAGTCCTGGCACCTTTCGTGTGGGAGCAGTCGCTGGACGTTTGCAATTTCGAGCTGGGCTCCGGCGCAGGCCCCGAGAGCGAGCAAGGCACGAACGTCGGCACCCTGACCTGGCTGGCAAGGCCGGAGCCCCAGTGTGTGTGGGGCTGTGGAAGGGCTGCCGGGGGAAGGCGAGGGCCAGCAACACCTGGCAGTCCTGGCACCTTTCGTGTGGGAGCAGTCGCTGGACGTTTGCAATTTCGAGCTGGGCTCCGGCGCAGGTCCCGAGAGCGAGCAAGTCACGAACGTCGGCACCCTGAGCTGGCTGGCAAGGCCGGAGCCCCAGTGTGTGTGGGGCTGTGGAAGGGCTGATGCGGGAAGGCAAGGGCCAGCAACACATCAGACTTCTGGCACCTTTCGTGTGGGAGCAGTCGCTGGACGTTTGCAATTTCGAGCTGGGCTCCGGCGCAGGTACCAAGAGCGAGCAAGTCACGAACGTCAGCACCCTGAGCTGTCTGGCAAGGCCGGAGCCCCAGTGTGTGTGGGGCTGTGGAAGGGCTGATGCGGGAAGGCAAGGGCCAGCAACACATCAGACTTCTGGCACCTTTCGTGTGGGAGCAGTCGCTGGACGTTTGCAATTTCGAGCTGGGCTCCGGCGCAGGTACCAAGAGCGAGCAAGTCACGAACGTCAGCACCCTGAGCTGTCTGGCAAGGCCGGAGCCCCAGTGTGTGTGGGGCTGTGGAAGGGCTGCCGGGGGAAGGCGAGGGCCAGCAACATCTGGGAGTCCTGGCACCTTTTGTGTGGGAGCAGTCGCTGGATGTTTGCAATTTCGAGCTGGGCTCCGGCGCAGGTCCCAAGAGCGAGCAAGGCACGAACGTCGGCACCCTGAGCTGGCTGGCAAGGCCGGAGCCCCAGTGTGTGTGGGGCTGTGGAAGGGCTGCCGGGGGAAGGCGAGGGCCAGCAACACATCAGAGTCCTGGCACCTTTCGTGTGGGTGCAGTCGCTGGACGTTTGCTATTTTGAGCTGGGCTCCGGCGCCGGTCCCGAGAGCGAGCAAGGCACGAACGTCGGCACCCTGAGCTGGCTGGCAAGGCCGGAGCCCCAGTGTGTGTGGGGCTGTGGAAGGGCTGCCGGGCGAAGGCGAGGGCCAGCAACACCTGGGAGGCCTGCCATCTTTCGTGTGGGAGCAGTCGCTGGACGTTTGCAATTTCGAGCTGTGCTACGGCACAGGTACCGAGAGCGAGCAAGGCACGAACGTCGGCACCCTGATCTGTCTGGCAAGGCCGGAGCCCCAGTGTGTGTGGGGCTGTGGAAGGGCTGCCGGGGGAAGGCGAGGGCCAGCAACACCTGGGAGGCCTGGCACCTTTTGTGTGGGAGCAGTAGCTGGACGTTTGCAATTTCGAGCTGGGCTCCGGCGCAGGTACCGAGAGCGAGCAAGGCACGAACGTCGGCCCCCTGAGCTGGCTGGCAAGGCCAGAGCGCCAGTGTGTGTGGGGCTGTAGAAGGGCTGCCAAGGGAAGGCGAGGGCCAGCAACACCTGGGAGTCCTGGCACCTTTCGTGTGGGAGCAGTCGCTGGACGTTTGCAATTTCGAGCTGGGCTCCGGCGCAGGTCCCGAGAGCGAGCAAGGCACGAACGTCGGCACCCTGACCTGGCTGGCAAGGCCGGAGCCCCAGTGTGTGTGGGGCTGTGGAAGGGCTGCCGGGGGAAGGCGAGGGCCAGCAACACCTGGCAGTCCTGGCACCTTTCGTGTGGGAGCAGTCGCTGGACGTTTGCAATTTCGAGCTGGGCTCCGGCGCAGGTCCCGAGAGCGAGCAAGTCACGAACGTCGGCACCCTGAGCTGGCTGGCAAGGCCGGAGCCCCAGTGTGTGTGGGGCTGTGGAAGGGCTGATGCGGGAAGGCAAGGGCCAGCAACACATCAGACTTCTGGCACCTTTCGTGTGGGAGCAGTCGCTGGACGTTTGCAATTTCGAGCTGGGCTCCGGCGCAGGTACCAAGAGCGAGCAAGTCACGAACGTCAGCACCCTGACCTGGCTGGCAAGGCCGGAGCCCCAGTGTGTGTGGGGCTGTGGAAGGGCTGCCGGGGGAAGGCGAGGGCCAGCAACATCTGGGAGTCCTGGCACCTTTTGTGTGGGAGCAGTCGATGGATGTTTGCAATTTCGAGCTCGGCTCCGGCGCAGGTCCCGAGAGCGAGCAAGGCACGAACGTCGGCACCCTGAGCTGGCTGGCAAGGCCGGAGCCCCAGTGTGTGTGGGGCTGTGGAAGGGCTGCCGGGGGAAGGCGAGGGCCAGCAACACCTGGGAGGCCTGGCACCTTTCGTGTGGGAGCAGTCGCTGGACGTTTGCAATTTCGAGCTGGGCTCCGGCGCAGGCCCCGAGAGCGAGCAAGGCACGAACGTCGGCACCCTGACCTGGCTGGCAAGGCCGGAGCCCCAGTGTGTGTGGGGCTGTGGAAGGGCTGCCGGGGGAATGCGAGGGCCAGCAACACATCAGAGTCCTGGCACCTTTCGTGTGGGGGTAATTGCTGGACGTTTGCAATTTTGAGCTGGGCTCCGGCGCAGGTACCGAGAGCGAGCAAGGCACGAACGTCGGCACCCTGACCTGGCTGGCAAGGCCGGAGCCCCAGTGTGTGTGGGGCTGTGGAAGGGCTGCCGGGGGAAGGCGAGGGCCAGCAACACCTGGCAGTCCTGGCACCTTTCGTGTGGGAGCAGTCGCTGGACGTTTGCAATTTCGAGCTGGGCTCCGGCGCAGGTCCCGAGAGCGAGCAAGTCACGAACGTCGGCACCCTGAGCTGGCTGGCAAGGCCGGAGCCCCAGTGTGTGTGGGGCTGTGGAAGGGCTGATGCGGGAAGGCAAGGGCCAGCAACACATCAGACTTCTGGCACCTTTCGTGTGGGAGCAGTCGCTGGACGTTTGCAATTTCGAGCTGGGCTCCGGCGCAGGTACCAAGAGCGAGCAAGTCACGAACGTCAGCACCCTGAGCTGTCTGGCAAGGCCGGAGCCCCAGTGTGTGTGGGGCTGTGGAAGGGCTGATGCGGGAAGGCAAGGGCCAGCAACACATCAGACTTCTGGCACCTTTCGTGTGGGAGCAGTCGCTGGACGTTTGCAATTTCGAGCTGGGCTCCGGCGCAGGTACCAAGAGCGAGCAAGTCACGAACGTCAGCACCCTGAGCTGTCTGGCAAGGCCGGAGCCCCAGTGTGTGTGGGGCTGTGGAAGGGCTGCCGGGGGAAGGCGAGGGCCAGCAACATCTGGGAGTCCTGGCACCTTTTGTGTGGGAGCAGTCGCTGGATGTTTGCAATTTCGAGCTGGGCTCCGGCGCAGGTCCCAAGAGCGAGCAAGGCACGAACGTCGGCACCCTGAGCTGGCTGGCAAGGCCGGAGCCCCAGTGTGTGTGGGGCTGTGGAAGGGCTGCCGGGGGAAGGCGAGGGCCAGCAACACATCAGAGTCCTGGCACCTTTCGTGTGGGAGCAGTCGCTGGACGTTTGCAATTTTGAGCTGGGCTCCGGCGCCGGTCCCGAGAGCGAGCAAGGCACGAACGTCGGCACCCTGAGCTGGCTGGCAAGGCCGGAGCCCCAGTGTGTGTGGGGCTGTGGAAGGGCTGCCGGGCGAAGGCGAGGGCCAGCAACACCTGGGAGGCCTGCCATCTTTCGTGTGGGAGCAGTCGCTGGACGTTTGCAATTTCGAGCTGTGCTACGGCACAGGTACCGAGAGCGAGCAAGGCACGAACGTCGGCACCCTGATCTGTCTGGCAAGGCCGGAGCCCCAGTGTGTGTGGGGCTGTGGAAGGGCTGCCGGGGGAAGGCGAGGGCCAGCAACACCTGGGAGGCCTGGCACCTTTTGTGTGGGAGCAGTAGCTGGACGTTTGCAATTTCGAGCTGGGCTCCGGCGCAGGTACCGAGAGCGAGCAAGGCACGAACGTCGGCCCCCTGAGCTGGCTGGCAAGGCCAGAGCGCCAGTGTGTGTGGGGCTGTAGAAGGGCTGCCAAGGGAAGGCGAGGGCCAGCAACACCTGGGAGTCCTGGCACCTTTCGTGTGGGAGCAGTCGCTGGACGTTTGCAATTTCGAGCTGGGCTCCGGCGCAGGTCCCGAGAGCGAGCAAGGCACGAACGTCGGCACCCTGACCTGGCTGGCAAGGCCGGAGCCCCAGTGTGTGTGGGGCTGTGGAAGGGCTGCCGGGGGAAGGCGAGGGCCAGCAACACCTGGCAGTCCTGGCACCTTTCGTGTGGGAGCAGTCGCTGGACGTTTGCAATTTCGAGCTGGGCTCCGGCGCAGGTCCCGAGAGCGAGCAAGTCACGAACGTCGGCACCCTGAGCTGGCTGGCAAGGCCGGAGCCCCAGTGTGTGTGGGGCTGTGGAAGGGCTGATGCGGGAAGGCAAGGGCCAGCAACACATCAGACTTCTGGCACCTTTCGTGTGGGAGCAGTCGCTGGACGTTTGCAATTTCGAGCTGGGCTCCGGCGCAGGTACCAAGAGCGAGCAAGTCACGAACGTCAGCACCCTGAGCTGGCTGGCAAGGCCGGAGCCCCAGTGTGTGTGGGGCTGTGGAAGGGCTGCCGGGGGAAGGCGAGGGCCAGCAACATCTGGGAGTCCTGGCACCTTTTGTGTGGGAGCAGTCGATGGATGTTTGCAATTTCGAGCTCGGCTCCGGCGCAGGTCCCGAGAGCGAGCAAGGCACGAACGTCGGCACCCTGAGCTGGCTGGCAAGGCCGGAGCCCCAGTGTGTGTGGGGCTGTGGAAGGGCTGCCGGGGGAAGGCGAGGGCCAGCAACACCTGGGAGGCCTGGCACCTTTCGTGTGGGAGCAGTCGCTGGACGTTTGCAATTTCGAGCTGTGCTACGGCACAGGTACCAAGAGCGAGCGAGGCACGAACGTAGGCACCCTGAGCTGGCTGGCAAGGCCAGAGCCCCAGTGTGTGGGGGGCTGTGGAAGGGCTGCCGGGGGAATGCGAGGGCCAGCAACACATCAGAGTCCTGGCACCTTTGGTGTGGGGGTAATTGCTGGACGTTTGCAATTTTAAGCTGGGCTCCGGCGCAGGTCCCGAGAGCGAGCAAGGCACGAACGTCGGCACCCTGAGCTGGCTGGCAAGGCCGGAGCCCCACTGTGTGTGTGGGGCTGTGGAAGGGCTGCCGGGGGAAGGCGAGGGCCAGCAACATCTGGGAGTCCTGGCACCTTTTGTGTGGGAGCAGTCGCTGGATGTTTGCAATTTCGAGCTGGGCTCCGGCGCAGGTCCCGAGAGCGAGCAAGGCACGAACGTCGGCACCCTGAGCTGGCTGGCAAGGCCGGAGCCCCAGTGTGTGTGGGGCTGTGGAAGGGCTGCCGGGGGAAGGCGAGGGCCAGCAACACATCAGAGTCCTGGCACCTTTCGTGTGGGAGCAGTCGCTGGACGTTTGCTATTTTGAGCTGGGCTCCGGCGCAGGTCCCGAGAGCGAGCAAGGCACGAACGTCGGCACCCTGAGCTGGCTGGCAAGGCCGGAGCCCCAGTGTGTGTGGGGCTGTGGAAGGGCTGCCGGGCGAAGGCGAGGGCCAGCAACACCTGGGAGGCCTGCCATCTTTCGTGTGGGAGCAGTCGCTGGACGTTTGCAATTTCGAGCTGTGCTACGGCACAGGTACCGAGAGCGAGCAAGGCACGAACGTCGGCACCCTGATCTGTCTGGCAAGGCCGGAGCCCCAGTGTGTGTGGGGCTGTGGAAGGGCTGCCGGGGGAAGGCGAGGGCCAGCAACACCTGGGAGGCCTGGCACCTTTTGTGTGGGAGCAGTAGCTGGACGTTTGCAATTTCGAGCTGGGCTCCGGCGCAGGTACCGAGAGCGAGCAAGGCACGAACGTCGGCCCCCTGAGCTGGCTGGCAAGGCCAGAGCGCCAGTGTGTGTGGGGCTGTAGAAGGGCTGCCAAGGGAAGGCGAGGGCCAGCAACACCTGGGAGTCCTGGCACCTTTCGTGTGGGAGCAGTCGCTGGACGTTTGCAATTTCGAGCTGGGCTCCGGCGCAGGCCCCGAGAGCGAGCAAGGCACGAACGTCGGCACCCTGACCTGGCTGGCAAGGCCGGAGCCCCAGTGTGTGGGGGGCTGTGGAAGGGCTGCCGGGGGAATGCGAGGGCCAGCAACACATCAGAGTCCTGGCACCTTTCGTGTGGGGGTAATTGCTGGACGTTTGCAATTTTGAGCTGGGCTCCGGCGCAGGTACCGAGAGCGAGCAAGGCACGAACGTCGGCACCCTGACCTGGCTGGCAAGGCCGGAGCCCCAGTGTGTGTGGGGCTGTGGAAGGGCTGCCGGGGGAACGCGAGGGCCAGCAACACCTGGCAGGCCTGGCACCTTTCGTGTGGGAGCAGTCGCTGGACGTTTGCAATTTCGAGCTGGGCTCCGGCGCAGGTCCCGAGAGCGAGCAAGTCACGAACGTCGGCACCCTGAGCTGGCTGGCAAGGCCGGAGCCCCAGTGTGTGTGGGGCTGTGGAAGGGCTGATGCGGGAAGGCAAGGGCCAGCAACACATCAGACTTCTGGCACCTTTCGTGTGGGAGCAGTCGCTGGACGTTTGCAATTTCGAGCTGGGCTCCGGCGCAGGTACCAAGAGCGAGCAAGTCACGAACGTCAGCACCCTGAGCTGTCTGGCAAGGCCGGAGCCCCAGTGTGTGTGGGGCTGTGGAAGGGCTGCCGGGGGAAGGCGAGGGCCAGCAACATCTGGGAGTCCTGGCACCTTTTGTGTGGGAGCAGTCGCTGGATGTTTGCAATTTCGAGCTCGGCTCCGGCGCAGGTCCCAAGAGCGAGCAAGGCACGAACGTTGGCACCCTGAGCTGGCTGGCAAGGCCGGAGCCCCAGTGTGTGTGGGGCTGTGGAAGGGCTGCCGGGGGAAGGCGAGGGCCAGCAACACCTGGGAGTCCTGGCACCTTTCGTGTGGGAGCAGTCGCTGGACGTTTGCTATTTTGAGCTGGGCTCCGGCGCAGGTCCCGAGAGCGAGCAAGGCACGAACGTCGGCACCCTGAGCTGGCTGGCAAGGCCGGAGCCCCACTGTGTGTGGGGCTGTGGAAGGGCTGCCGGGTGAAGGCGAGGGCCAGCAACACCTGGGAGGCCTGGCACCTTTCGTGTGGGAGCAGTCGCTGGACGTTTGCAATTTCGAGCTGTGCTACGGCACAGGTACCGAGAGCGAGCAAGGCACGAACGTCGGCACCCTGATCTGTCTGGCAAGGCCGGAGCCCCAGTGTCTGTGGGGCTGTGGAAGGGCTGCCGGGCGAAGGCGAGGGCCAGCAACACCTGGGAGGCCTGGCACCTTTTGTGTGGGAGCAGTAGCTGGACGTTTGCAATTTCGAGCTGGGCTCCGGCGCAGGTCCCGAGAGCGAGCAAGGCACGAACGTCGGCACCCTGAGCTGGCTGGCAAGGCCGGAGCCCCAGTGTGTGTGGGGCTGTGGAAGGGCTGCCGGGGGAAGGCGAGGGCCAGCAACACATCAGAGTCCTGGCACCTTTCGTGTGGGAGCAGTCCCTGGACGTTTGCAATTTCGAGCTGGGATCCGGCGCAGGTCCCGAGAGCGAGCAAGGCACGAACGTCGGCACCCTGATCTGTCTGGCAAGGCCGGAGCCCCAGTGTGTGGGGGGCTGTGGAAGGGCTGCCGGGCGAAGGCGAGGGCCAGCAACACCTGGGAGGCCTGCCATCTTTCGTGTGGGAGCAGTCGCTGGACGTTTGCAATTTCGAGCTGTGCTACGGCACAGGTACCGAGAGCGAGCAAGGCACGAACGTCGGCACCCTGATCTGTCTGGCAAGGCCGGAGCCCCAGTGTGTGTGGGGCTGTGGAAGGGCTGCCGGGGGAAGGCGAGGGCCAGCAACACCTGGGAGGCCTGGCACCTTTTGTGTGGGAGCAGTAGCTGGACGTTTGCAATTTCGAGCTGGGCTCCGGCGCAGGTACCGAGAGCGAGCAAGGCACGAACGTCGGCCCCCTGAGCTGGCTGGCAAGGCCAGAGCGCCAGTGTGTGTGGGGCTGTAGAAGGGCTGCCAAGGGAAGGCGAGGGCCAGCAACACCTGGGAGTCCTGGCACCTTTCGTGTGGGAGCAGTCGCTGGACGTTTGCAATTTCGAGCTGGGCTCCGGCGCAGGTCCCGAGAGCGAGCAAGGCACGAACGTCGGCACCCTGAGCTGGCTGGCAAGGCCGGAGCCCCAGTGTGTGTGGGGCTGTGGAAGGGCTGCCGGGGGAAGGCGAGGGCCAGCAACACCTGGCAGTCCTGGCACCTTTCGTGTGGGAGCAGTCGCTGGACGTTTGCAATTTCGAGCTGGGCTCCGGCGCAGGTCCCGAGAGCGAGCAAGTCACGAACGTCGGCACCCTGAGCTGGCTGGCAAGGCCGGAGCCCCAGTGTGTGTGGGGCTGTGGAAGGGCTGATGCGGGAAGGCAAGGGCCAGCAACACATCAGACTTCTGGCACCTTTCGTGTGGGAGCAGTCGCTGGACGTTTGCAATTTCGAGCTGGGCTCCGGCGCAGGTACCAAGAGCGAGCAAGTCACGAACGTCAGCACCCTGACCTGGCTGGCAAGGCCGGAGCCCCAGTGTGTGTGGGGCTGTGGAAGGGCTGCCGGGGGAAGGCGAGGGCCAGCAACATCTGGGAGTCCTGGCACCTTTTGTGTGGGAGCAGTCGATGGATGTTTGCAATTTCGAGCTCGGCTCCGGCGCAGGTCCCGAGAGCGAGCAAGGCACGAACGTCGGCACCCTGAGCTGGCTGGCAAGGCCGGAGCCCCAGTGTGTGTGGGGCTGTGGAAGGGCTGCCGGGGGAAGGCGAGGGCCAGCAACACCTGGGAGGCCTGGCACCTTTCGTGTGGGAGCAGTCGCTGGACGTTTGCAATTTCGAGCTGTGCTACGGCACAGGTACCAAGAGCGAGCGAGGCACGAACGTAGGCACCCTGAGCTGGCTGGCAAGGCCAGAGCCCCAGTGTGTGGGGGGCTGTGGAAGGGCTGCCGGGGGAATGCGAGGGCCAGCAACACATCAGAGTCCTGGCACCTTTGGTGTGGGGGTAATTGCTGGACGTTTGCAATTTTAAGCTGGGCTCCGGCGCAGGTCCCGAGAGCGAGCAAGGCACGAACGTCGGCACCCTGAGCTGGCTGGCAAGGCCGGAGCCCCACTGTGTGTGTGGGGCTGTGGAAGGGCTGCCGGGGGAAGGCGAGGGCCAGCAACATCTGGGAGTCCTGGCACCTTTTGTGTGGGAGCAGTCGCTGGATGTTTGCAATTTCGAGCTGGGCTCCGGCGCAGGTCCCGAGAGCGAGCAAGGCACGAACGTCGGCACCCTGAGCTGGCTGGCAAGGCCGGAGCCCCAGTGTGTGTGGGGCTGTGGAAGGGCTGCCGGGGGAAGGCGAGGGCCAGCAACACATCAGAGTCCTGGCACCTTTCGTGTGGGAGCAGTCGCTGGACGTTTGCTATTTTGAGCTGGGCTCCGGCGCAGGTACCGAGAGCGAGCAAGGCACGAACGTCGGCACCCTGAGCTGGCTGGCAAGGCCGGAGCCCCAGTGTGTGTGGGGCTGTGGAAGGGCTGCCGGGCGAAGGCGAGGGCCAGCAACACCTGGGAGGCCTGCCATCTTTCGTGTGGGAGCAGTCGCTGGACGTTTGCAATTTCGAGCTGTGCTACGGCACAGGTACCGAGAGCGAGCAAGGCACGAACGTCGGCACCCTGATCTGTCTGGCAAGGCCGGAGCCCCAGTGTGTGTGGGGCTGTGGAAGGGCTGCCGGGGGAAGGCGAGGGCCAGCAACACCTGGGAGGCCTGGCACCTTTTGTGTGGGAGCAGTAGCTGGACGTTTGCAATTTCGAGCTGGGCTCCGGCGCAGGTACCGAGAGCGAGCAAGGCACGAACGTCGGCCCCCTGAGCTGGCTGGCAAGGCCAGAGCGCCAGTGTGTGTGGGGCTGTAGAAGGGCTGCCAAGGGAAGGCGAGGGCCAGCAACACCTGGGAGTCCTGGCACCTTTCGTGTGGGAGCAGTCGCTGGACGTTTGCAATTTCGAGCTGGGCTCCGGCGCAGGTCCCGAGAGCGAGCAAGGCACGAACGTCGGCACCCTGAGCTGGCTGGCAAGGCCGGAGCCCCAGTGTGTGTGGGGCTGTGGAAGGGCTGCCGGGGGAATGCGAGGGCCAGCAACACATCAGAGTCCTGGCACCTTTCGTGTGGGGGTAATTGCTGGACGTTTGCAATTTTGAGCTGGGCTCCGGCGCAGGTACCGAGAGCGAGCAAGGCACGAACGTCGGCACCCTGACCTGGCTGGCAAGGCCGGAGCCCCAGTGTGTGTGGGGCTGTGGAAGGGCTGCCGGGGGAAGGCGAGGGCCAGCAACACCTGGCAGTCCTGGCACCTTTCGTGTGGGAGCAGTCGCTGGACGTTTGCAATTTCGAGCTGGGCTCCGGCGCAGGTCCCGAGAGCGAGCAAGTCACGAACGTCGGCACCCTGAGCTGGCTGGCAAGGCCGGAGCCCCAGTGTGTGTGGGGCTGTGGAAGGGCTGATGCGGGAAGGCAAGGGCCAGCAACACATCAGACTTCTGGCACCTTTCGTGTGGGAGCAGTCGCTGGACGTTTGCAATTTCGAGCTGGGCTCCGGCGCAGGTACCAAGAGCGAGCAAGTCACGAACGTCAGCACCCTGAGCTGTCTGGCAAGGCCGGAGCCCCAGTGTGTGTGGGGCTGTGGAAGGGCTGCCGGGGGAAGGCGAGGGCCAGCAACATCTGGGAGTCCTGGCACCTTTTGTGTGGGAGCAGTCGCTGGATGTTTGCAATTTCGAGCTCGGCTCCGGCGCAGGTCCCAAGAGCGAGCAAGGCACGAACGTTGGCACCCTGAGCTGGCTGGCAAGGCCGGAGCCCCAGTGTGTGTGGGGCTGTGGAAGGGCTGCCGGGGGAAGGCGAGGGCCAGGAACACCTGGGAGTCCTGGCACCTTTCGTGTGGGAGCAGTCGCTGGACGTTTGCTATTTTGAGCTGGGCTCCGGCGCAGGTCCCGAGAGCGAGCAAGGCACGAACGTCGGCACCCTGAGCTGGCTGGCAAGGCCGGAGCCCCACTGTGTGTGGGGCTGTGGAAGGGCTGCCGGGGGAAGGCGAGGGCCAGCAACACCTGGGAGGCCTGGCACCTTTCGTGTGGGAGCAGTCGCTGGACGTTTGCAATTTCGAGCTGTGCTACGGCACAGGTACCGAGAGCGAGCAAGGCACGAACGTCGGCACCCTGATCTGTCTGGCAAGGCCGGAGCCCCAGTGTCTGTGGGGCTGTGGAAGGGCTGCCGGGCGAAGGCGAGGGCCAGCAACACCTGGGAGGCCTGGCACCTTTTGTGTGGGAGCAGTAGCTGGACGTTTGCAATTTCGAGCTGGGCTCCGGCACAGGTCCCGAGAGCGAGCAAGGCACGAACGTCGGCACCCTGAGCTGGCTGGCAAGGCCGGAGCCCCAGTGTGTGTGGGGCTGTGGAAGGGCTGCCGGGGGAAGGCGAGGGCCAGCAACACATCAGAGTCCTGGCACCTTTCGTGTGGGAGCAGTCCCTGGACGTTTGCAATTTCGAGCTGGGATCCGGCGCAGGTCCCGAGAGCGAGCGAGGCACGAACGTAGGCACCCTGAGCTGGCTGGCAAGGCCAGAGCCCCAGTGTGTGGGGGGCTGTGGAAGGGCTGCCGGGGGAATGCGAGGGCCAGCAACACATCAGAGTCCTGGCACCTTTGGTGTGGGGGTAATTGCTGGACGTTTGCAATTTTAAGCTGGGCTCCGGCGCAGGTACCGAGAGCGAGCAAGGCACGAACGTCGGCACCCTGAGCTGGCTGGCAAGGCCGGAGCCCCAGTGCGTCTGGGGCTGTGGAAGGGCTGCCAGGGGAAGGCGAGGGCCAGCAACACCTGGGAGGCCTGGCACCTTTCGTGTGGGAGCAGTCGCTGGACTTTTGCAATTTCGAGCTGGGCTCCGGGGCAGGTCCCGAGAGCGAGCAAGGCACGAACGTCGGCACCCTGAGCTGGCTGGCAAGGCCGGAGCCCCAGTGTGTGTGGGGCTGTGGAAGGGCTGCCGGGGGAACGCGAGGGCCAGCAACACCTGGCAGGCCTGGCACCTTTCGTGTGGGAGCAGTCGCTGGACGTTTGCAATTTTGAGCTGGGCTCCGGTGCAGGTACTGAGATGGAACAAGGCAAGAAGGTCGGCACCCTGACCTGGCTGGCAAGGCCAGATCCCCAGTGTGTGTGGGGCTGTAGAAGGGCTGCCAAGGGAAGGCGAGGGCCAGCAACACCTGGCAGTCCTGGCACCTTTCGTGTGGCAGCAGTCGCTGGACGTTTGCAATTTCGAGCTGGGCTCCGGCACAGGTCCCGAGAGCGAGCAAGGCACGAACGTCGGCACCCTGAGCTGTCTGGCAAGGCCGGAGCCCCAGTGTGTGTGGGGCTGTGGAAGGGCTGCCGGGGGAAGGCGAGGGCCAGCAACACATCAGAGTCCTGGCACCTTTCGTGTGGGAGCAGTCGCTGGACGTTTGCAATTTGGAGTTGGGCTCCGGCGCAGGTGCCGAGAGCGAGCAAGGCACGAACGTTGGCACCCTGATCTGGCTAGCAAGGCCAGAGCCCCAGTGTGTGTGTCGCTGTGGAAGGGCTGCTGGGGGAAGGCGAGGGCCAGCAACACCTGGCAGGCCTGGCACCTTTCGTGTGGGAGCAGTCGCTGGACATTTGCAATTTCGAGCTGGGCTCCGGCACAGGTACCGAGAGCGAGCAAGGCACGAACGTCGGCACCCTGAGCTGGCTGGCAAGGCCGGAGCACCAGTGTGTGTGGGGCTGTGGAAGGGCTGCCGGGGGAAGGCGAGGGCCAGCAACACCTGGGAGGCCTGGCACCTTTTGTGTGGGAGCAGTAGCTGGACGTTTGCAATTTCGAGCTGGGCTCCGGCGCAGGTCCCGAGAGCGAGCAAGGCACGAACGTCGGCCCCCTGAGCTGGCTGGCAAGGCCGGAGCGCCAGTGTGTGTGGGGCTGTAGAAGGGCTGCCAAGGGAAGGCGAGGGCCAGCAACACCTGGGAGTCCTGGCACCTTTTGTGTGGGAGCAGTCGCTGGATGTTTGCAATTTCGAGCTGGGCTCCGGCGCAGGTCCCAAGAGCGAGCAAGGCACGAACGTCGGCACCCTGAGCTGGCTGGCAAGGCCGGAGCCCCAGTGTGTGTGGGGCTGTGGAAGGGCTGCCGGGGGAAGGCGAGGGCCAGCAACACATCAGAGTCCTGGCACCTTTCGTGTGGGAGCAGTCGCTGGACGTTTGCTATTTTGAGCTGGGCTCCGGCGCAGGTCCCGAGAGCGAGCAAGGCACGAACGTCGGCACCCTGAGCTGGCTGGCAAGGCCGGAGCCCCAGTGTGTGTGGGGCTGTGGAAGGGCTGCCGGGGGAAGGCGAGGGCCAGCAACACCTGGGAGGCCTGGCACCTTTCGTGTGGGAGCAGTCGCTGGACGTTTGCAATTTCGAGCTGTGCTACGGCACAGGTACCAAGAGCGAGCGAGGCACGAACGTAGGCACCCTGAGCTGGCTGGCAAGGCCAGAGCCCCAGTGTGTGGGGGGCTGTGGAAGGGCTGCCGGGGGAATGCGAGGGCCAGCAACACATCAGAGTCCTGGCACCTTTGGTGTGGGGGTAATTGCTGGACGTTTGCAATTTTAAGCTGGGCTCCGGCGCAGGTGCCGAGAGCGAGCAAGGCACGAACGTCGGCACCCTGAGCTGGCTGGCAAGGCCGGAGCCCCACTGTGTGTGTGGGGCTGTGGAAGGGCTGCCGGGGGAAGGCGAGGGCCAGCAACATCTGGGAGGCCTGGCACCTTTTGTGTGGGAGCAGTCGCTGGATGTTTGCAATTTCGAGCTGGGCTCCGGCGCAGGTCCCAAGAGCGAGCAAGGCACGAACGTCGGCACCCTGAGCTGGCTGGCAAGGCCGGAGCCCCAGTGTGTGTGGGGCTGTGGAAGGGCTGCCGGGGGAAGGCGAGGGCCAGCAACATCTGGGAGGCCTGGCACCTTTCGTGTGGGAGCAGTCGCTGGACGTTTGCTATTTTGAGCTGGGCTCCGGCGCAGGTACCGAGAGCGAGCAAGGCACGAACGTCGGCACCCTGAGCTGGCTGGCAAGGCCGGAGCCCCAGTGTGTGTGGGGCTGTGGAAGGGCTGCCGGGCGAAGGCGAGGGCCAGCAACACCTGGGAGGCCTGGCACCTTTCGTGTGGGAGCAGTCGCTGGACGTTTGCAATTTCGAGCTGTGCTACGGCACAGGTACCGAGAGCGAGCAAGGCACGAACGTCGGCACCCTGATCTGTCTGGCAAGGCCGGAGCCCCAGTGTGTGTGGGGCTGTGGAAGGGCTGCCGGGGGAAGGCGAGGGCCAGCAACACCTGGGAGGCCTGGCACCTTTTGTGTGGGAGCAGTAGCTGGACGTTTGCAATTTCGAGCTGGGCTCCGGCGCAGGTCCCGAGAGCGAGCAAGGCACGAACGTCGGCCCCCTGAGCTGGCTGGCAAGGCCAGAGCGCCAGTGTGTGTGGGGCTGTAGAAGGGCTGCCAAGGGAAGGCGAGGGCCAGCAACACCTGGGAGTCCTGGCACCTTTCGTGTGGGAGCAGTCGCTGGACGTTTGCAATTTCGAGCTGGGCTCCGGCGCAGGTCCCGAGAGCGAGCAAGGCACGAACGTCGGCACCCTGACCTGGCTGGCAAGGCCGGAGCCCCAGTGTGTGTGGGGCTGTGGAAGGGCTGCCGGGGGAATGCGAGGGCCAGCAACACATCAGAGTCCTGGCACCTTTGGTGTGGGGGTAATTGCTGGACGTTTGCAATTTTGAGCTGGGCTCCGGCGCAGGTACCGAGAGCGAGCAAGGCACGAACGTCGGCACCCTGACCTGGCTGGCAAGGCCGGAGCCCCAGTGTGTGTGGGGCTGTGGAAGGGCTGCCGGGGGAAGGCGAGGGCCAGCAACACCTGGCAGTCCTGGCACCTTTCGTGTGGGAGCAGTCGCTGGACGTTTGCAATTTCGAGCTGGGCTCCGGCGCAGGTCCCGAGAGCGAGCAAGGCACGAACGTCGGCACCCTGAGCTGGCTGGCAAGGCCGGAGCCCCAGTGTGTGTGGGGCTGTGGAAGGGCTGCCGGGGGAAGGCAAGGGCCAGCAACACATCAGAGTTCTGGCACCTTTCGTGTGGGAGCAGTCGCTGGACGTTTGCAATTTCGAGCTGGGCTCCGGCGCAGGTACCAAGAGCGAGCAAGTCACGAACGTCAGCACCCTGAGCTGTCTGGCAAGGCCGGAGCCCCAGTGTGTGTGGGGCTGTGGAAGGGCTGCCGGGGGAAGGCGAGGGCCAGCAACATCTGGGAGTCCTGGCACCTTTTGTGTGGGAGCAGTCGCTGGATGTTTGCAATTTCGAGCTCGGCTCCGGCGCAGGTCCCAAGAGCGAGCAAGGCACGAACGTTGGCACCCTGAGCTGGCTGGCAAGGCCGGAGCCCCAGTGTGTGTGGGGCTGTGGAAGGGCTGCCGGGGGAAGGCGAGGGCCAGCAACACATCAGAGTCCTGGCACCTTTCGTGTGGGAGCAGTCGCTGGACGTTTGCTATTTTGAGCTGGGCTCCGGCGCAGGTCCCGAGAGCGAGCAAGGCACGAACGTCGGCACCCTGAGCTGGCTGGCAAGGCCGGAGCCCCACTGTGTGTGGGGCTGTGGAAGGGCTGCCGGGGGAAGGCGAGGGCCAGCAACACCTGGGAGCCCTGGCACCTTTCGTGTGGGAGCAGTCGCTGGACGTTTGCAATTTCGAGCTGTGCTACGGCACAGGTACCGAGAGCAAGCAAGGCACGAACGTCGGCACCCTGATCTGTCTGGCAAGGCCGGAGCCCCAGTGTCTGTGGGGCTGTGGAAGGGCTGCCGGGCGAAGGCGAGGGCCAGCAACACCTGGGAGGCCTGGCACCTTTTGTGTGGGAGCAGTAGCTGGACGTTTGCAATTTCGAGCTGGGCTCCGGCGCAGGTCCCGAGAGCGAGCAAGGCACGAACGTCGGCACCCTGAGCTGGCTGGCAAGGCCGGAGCCCCACTGTGTGTGGGGCTGTGGAAGGGCTGCCGGGTGAAGGCGAGGGCCAGCAACACCTGGGAGGCCTGGCACCTTTCGTGTGGGAGCAGTCGCTGGACGTTTGCAATTTCGAGCTGTGCTACGGCACAGGTACCGAGAGCGAGCAAGGCACGAACGTCGGCACCCTGATCTGTCTGGCAAGGCCGGAGCCCCAGTGTCTGTGGGGCTGTGGAAGGGCTGCCGGGCGAAGGCGAGGGCCAGCAACACCTGGGAGGCCTGGCACCTTTTGTGTGGGAGCAGTAGCTGGACGTTTGCAATTTCGAGCTGGGCTCCGGCGCAGGTCCCGAGAGCGAGCAAGGCACGAACGTCGGCACCCTGAGCTGGCTGGCAAGGCCGGAGCCCCAGTGTGTGTGGGGCTGTGGAAGGGCTGCCGGGGGAAGGCGAGGGCCAGCAACACATCAGAGTCCTGGCACCTTTCGTGTGGGAGCAGTCCCTGGACGTTTGCAATTTCGAGCTGGGATCCGGCGCAGGTCCCGAGAGCGAGCGAGGCACGAACGTAGGCACCCTGAGCTGGCTGGCAAGGCCAGAGCCCCAGTGTGTGGGGGGCTGTGGAAGGGCTGCCGGGGGAATGCGAGGGCCAGCAACACATCAGAGTCCTGGCACCTTTGGTGTGGGGGTAATTGCTGGACGTTTGCAATTTTAAGCTGGGCTCCGGCGCAGGTCCCGAGAGCGAGCAAGGCACGAACGTCGGCACCCTGAGCTGGCTGGCAAGGCCGGAGCCCCAGTGTCTGTGGGGCTGTGGAAGGGCTGCCAGGGGAAGGCGAGGGCCAGCAACACCTGGCAGGCCTGGCACCTTTCGTGTGGGAGCAGTCGCTGGACTTTTGCAATTTCGAGCTGGGCTCCGGCGCAGGTCCCGAGAGCGAGCAAGGCACGAACGTCGGCACCCTGAGCTGGCTGGCAAGGCCGGAGCCCCAGTGTGTGTGGGGCTGTGGAAGGGCTGCCGGGGGAACGCGAGGGCCAGCAACACCTGGCAGGCCTGGCACCTTTCGTGTGGGAGCAGTCGCTGGACGTTTGCAATTTTGAGCTGGGCTCCGGTGCAGGTACTGAGATGGAACAAGGCAAGAAGGTCGGCACCCTGACCTGGCTGGCAAGGCCAGATCCCCAGTGTGTGTGGGGCTGTGGAAGGGCTGCCAAGGGAAGGCGAGGGCCAGCAACATCTGGGAGTCCTGGCACCTTTCGTGTGGCAGCAGTCGCTGGACGTTTGCAATTTCGAGCTGGGCTCCGGCACAGGTCCCGAGAGCGAGCAAGGCACGAACGTCGGCACCCTGAGCTGGCTGGCAAGGCCGGAGCCCCAGTGTGTGTGGGGCTGTGGAAGGGCTGCCGGGGGAAGGCGAGGGCCAGCAACACATCAGAGTCCTGGCACCTTTCGTGTGGGAGCAGTCGCTGGACGTTTGCAATTTGGAGTTGGGCTCCGGCGCAGGTGCCGAGACCGAGCAAGGCACGAACGTCGGCACCCTGATCTGGCTAGCAAGGCCAGAGCCCCAGTGTGTGTGTCGCTGTGGAAGGGCTGCCGGGGGAAGGCGAGGGCCAGCAACACCTGGCAGGCCTGGCACCTTTCGTGTGGGAGCAGTCGCTGGACATTTGCAATTTCGAGCTGGGCTCCGGCACAGGTACCGAGAGCGAGCAAGGCACGAACGTCGGCCCCCTGAGCTGGCTGGCAAGGCCGGAGCGCCAGTGTGTGTGGGGCTGTAGAAGGGCTGCCAAGGGAAGGCGAGGGCCAGCAACACCTGGGAGTCCTGGCACCTTTTGTGTGGGAGCAGTCGCTGGATGTTTGCAATTTCGAGCTGGGCTCCGGCGCAGGTCCCAAGAGCGAGCAAGGCACGAACGTCGGCACCCTGATCTGGCTGGCAAGGCCGGAGCCCCAGTGTGTGTGGGGCTGTGGAAGGGCTGCCGGGGGAAGGCGAGGGCCAGCAACACATCAGAGTCCTGGCACCTTTCGTGTGGGAGCAGTCGCTGGACGTTTGCTATTTTGAGCTGGGCTCCGGCGCAGGTCCCGAGAGCGAGCAAGGCACGAACGTCGGCACCCTGAGCTGGCTGGCAAGGCCGGAGCCCCAGTGTGTGTGGGGCTGTGGAAGGGCTGCCGGGGGAAGGCGAGGGCCAGCAACACCTGGGAGGCCTGGCACCTTTCGTGTGGGAGCAGTCGCTGGACGTTTGCAATTTCGAGCTGTGCTACGGCACAGGTACCAAGAGCGAGCGAGGCACGAACGTAGGCACCCTGAGCTGGCTGGCAAGGCCAGAGCCCCAGTGTGTGGGGGGCTGTGGAAGGGCTGCCGGGGGAATGCGAGGGCCAGCAACACATCAGAGTCCTGGCACCTTTGGTGTGGGGGTAATTGCTGGACATTTGCAATTTTAAGCTGGGCTCCGGCGCAGGTCCCGAGAGCGAGCAAGGCACGAACGTCGGCACCCTGAGCTGGCTGGCAAGGCTGGAGCCCCACTGTGTGTGTGGGGCTGTGGAAGGGCTGCCGGGGGAAGGCGAGGGCCAGCAACATCTGGGAGGCCTGGCACCTTTTGTGTGGGAGCAGTCGCTGGATGTTTGCAATTTCGAGCTGGGCTCCGGCGCAGGTCCCAAGAGCGAGCAAGGCACGAACGTCGGCACCCTGAGCTGGCTGGCAAGGCCGGAGCCCCAGTGTGTGTGGGGCTGTGGAAGGGCTGCCGGGGGAAGGCGAGGGCCAGCAACACATCAGAGTCCTGGCACCTTTCGTGTGGGAGCAGTCGCCGGACGTTTGCTATTTTGAGCTGGGCTCCGGCGCAGGTACCGAGAGCGAGCAAGGCACGAACGTCGGCACCCTGAGCTGGCTGGCAAGGCCGGAGCCCCAGTGTGTGTGGGGCTGTGGAAGGGCTGCCGGGCGAAGGCGAGGGCCAGCAACACCTGGGAGGCCTGGCATCTTTCGTGTGGGAGCAGTCGCTGGACGTTTGCAATTTCGAGCTGTGCTACGGCACAGGTACCGAGAGCGAGCAAGGCACGAACGTCGGCACCCTGATCTGTCTGGCAAGGCCGGAGCCCCAGTGTGTGTGGGGCTGTGGAAGGGCTGCCGGGGGAAGGAGAGGGCCAGCAACACCTGGGAGGCCTGGCACCTTTTGTGTGGGAGCAGTAGCTGGACGTTTGCAATTTCGAGCTGGGCTCCGGCGCAGGTCCCGAGAGCGAGCAAGGCACGAACGTCGGCCCCCTGAGCTGGCTGGCAAGGCCAGAGCGCCAGTGTGTGTGGGGCTGTGGAAGGGCTGCCAAGGGAAGGCGAGGGCCAGCAACACCTGGGAGTCCTGGCACCTTTCGTGTGGGAGCAGTCGCTGGACGTTTGCAATTTCGAGCTGGGCTCCGGCGCAGGTCCCGAGAGCGAGCAAGGCACGAACGTCGGCACCCTGACCTGGCTGGCAAGGCCGGAGCCCCAGTGTGTGTGGGGCTGTGGAAGGGCTGCCGGGGGAATGCGAGGGCCAGCAACACATCAGAGTCCTGGCACCTTTGGTGTGGGGGTAATTGCTGGACGTTTGCAATTTTGAGCTGGGCTCCGGCGCAGGTACCGAGAGCGAGCAAGGCACGAACGTCGGCACCCTGACCTGGCTGGCAAGGCCGGAGCCCCAGTGTGTGTGGGGCTGTGGAAGGGCTGCCGGGGGAAGGCGAGGGCCAGCAACACCTGGCAGTCCTGGCACCTTTCGTGTGGGAGCAGTCGCTGGACGTTTGCAATTTCGAGCTGGGCTCCGGCGCAGGTCCCGAGAGCGAGCAAGTCACGAACGTCGGCACCCTGAGCTGGCTGGCAAGGCCGGAGCCCCAGTGTGTGTGGGGCTGTGGAAGGGCTGCCGGGGGAAGGCAAGGGCCAGCAACACATCAGAGTTCTGGCACCTTTCGTGTGGGAGCAGTCGCTGGACGTTTGCAATTTCGAGCTGGGCTCCGGCGCAGGTCCCAAAAGCGAGCAAGTCACGAACGTCAGCACCCTGAGCTGTCTGGCAAGGCCGGAGCCCCAGTGTGTGTGGGGCTGTGGAAGGGCTGCCGGGGGAAGGCGAGGGCCAGCAACATCTGGGAGTCCTGGCACCTTTTGTGTGGGAGCAGTCGCTGGATGTTTGCAATTTCGAGCTCGGCTCCGGCGCAGGTCCCAAGAGCGAGCAAGGCACGAACGTTGGCACCCTGAGCTGGCTGGCAAGGCCGGAGCCCCAGTGTGTGTGGGGCTGTGGAAGGGCTGCCGGGGGAAGGCGAGGGCCAGCAACACATCAGAGTCCTGGCACCTTTCGTGTGGGAGCAGTCGCTGGACGTTTGCTATTTTGAGCTGGGCTCCGGCGCAGGTCCCGAGAGCGAGCAAGGCACGAACGTCGGCACCCTGAGCTGGCTGGCAAGGCCGGAGCCCCACTGTGTGTGGGGCTGTGGAAGGGCTGCCGGGTGAAGGCGAGGGCCAGCAACACCTGGGAGGCCTGGCACCTTTCGTGTGGGAGCAGTCGCTGGACGTTTGCAATTTCGAGCTGTGCTACGGCACAGGTCCTGAGAGCGAGCAAGGCACGAACGTCGGCACCCTGACCTGGCTGGCAAGGCCGGAGCCCCAGTGTCTGTGGGGCTGTGTAAGGGCTGCCGGGCGAAGGCGAGGGCCAGCAACACCTGGGAGGCCTGGCACCTTTCGTGTGGGAGCAGTAGCTGGACGTTTGCAATTTCGAGCTGGGCTCCGGCGCAGGTCCCGAGAGCGAGCAAGGCACGAACGTCGGCCCCCTGAGCTGGCTGGCAAGGCCGGAGCCCCACTGTGTGTGGGGCTGTAGAAGGGCTGCCAAGGGAAGGCGAGGGCCAGCAACACCTGGGAGTCCTGGCACCTTTCGTGTGGGAGCAGTCGCTGGACATTTGTAATTTCGAGCTGGGCTCCGGCGCAGGTACCGAGAGCGAGCAAGGCACGAACGTCGGCACCCTGACCTGGCTGGCAAGGCCGGAGCCCCAGTGTGTGTGGGGCTGTGGAAGGGCTGCCGGGGGAAGGCGAGGGCCAGCAACACATCAGAGTCCTGGCACCTTTCGTGTGGGAGCAGTCCCTGGACGTTTGCAATTTCGAGCTGGGATCCGGCGCAGGTCCCGAGAGCGAGCGAGGCACGAACGTAGGCACCCTGAGCTGGCTGGCAAGGCCAGAGCCCCAGTGTGTGGGGGGCTGTGGAAGGGCTGCCGGGGGAATGCGAGGGCCAGCAACACATCAGAGTCCTGGCACCTTTGGTGTGGGGGTAATTGCTGGACGTTTGCAATTTTAAGCTGGGCTCCGGCGCAGGTCCCGAGAGCGAGCAAGGCACGAACGTCGGCACCCTGAGCTGGCTGGCAAGGCCGGAGCCCCAGTGCGTCTGGGGCTGTGGAAGGGCTGCCAGGGGAAGGCGAGGGCCAGCAACACCTGGGAGGCCTGGCACCTTTCGTGTGGGAGCAGTCGCTGGACTTTTGCAATTTCGAGCTGGGCTCCGGGGCAGGTCCCGAGAGCGAGCAAGGCACGAACGTCGGCACCCTGAGCTGGCTGGCAAGGCCGGAGCCCCACTGTGTGTGGGGCTGTGGAAGGGCTGCCGGGGGAACGCGAGGGCCAGCAACACCTGGCAGGCCTGGCACCTTTCGTGTGGGAGCAGTCGCTGGACGTTTGCAATTTTGAGCTGGGCTCCGGTGCAGGTACTGAGATGGAACAAGGCAAGAAGGTCGGCACCCTGACCTGGCTGGCAAGGCCAGATCCCCAGTGTGTGTGGGGCTGTGGAAGGGCTGCCAAGGGAAGGCGAGGGCCAGCAACACCTGGCAGTCCTGGCACCTTTCGTGTGGGAGCAGTCGCTGGACGTTTGCAATTTCGAGCTGGGCTCCGGCGCAGGTCCCGAGAGCGAGCAAGGCACGAACGTCGGCACCCTGAGCTGGCTGGCAAGGCCGGAGCCCCAGTGTGTGTGGGGCTGTGGAAGGGCTGCCGGGGGAAGGCGAGGGCCAGCAACACATCAGAGTCCTGGCACCTTTCGTGTGGGAGCAGTCGCTGGACGTTTGCAATTTGGAGTTGGGCTCCGGCGCAGGTGCCGAGAGCGAGCAAGGCACGAACGTTGGCACCCTGATCTGGCTAGCAAGGCCAGAGCCCCAGTGTGTGTGTCGCTGTGGAAGGGCTGCCGGGGGAAGGCGAGGGCCAGCAACACCTGGCAGGCCTGGCACCTTTCGTGTGGGAGCAGTCGCTGGACATTTGCAATTTCGAGCTGGGCTCCGGCGCAGGTCCCGAGAGCGAGCAAGGCACGAACGTCGGCACCCTGAGCTGGCTGGCAAGGCCAGAGCCCCAGTGTGTGTGGGGCTGTGGAAGGGCTGCCAAGGGAAGGCGAGGGCCAGCAACACCTGGGAGTCCTGGCACCTTTCGTGTGGGAGCAGTCGCTGGACGTTTGCAATTTCGAGCTGGGCTCCGGCGCAGGTCCCGAGAGCGAGCAAGGCACGAACGTCGGCACCCTGAGCTGGCTGGCAAGGCCAGAGCCCCAGTTTGTCTGCGGCTGTGGAAGGGCTGCCGGGGGAATGCGAGGGCCAGCAACACATCAGAGTCCTGGCACCTTTGGTGTGGGGGTAATTGCTGGACGTTTGCAATTTTGAGCTGGGCTCCGGCACAGGTACCGAGAGCGAGCAAGGCACGAACGTCGGCACCCTGACCTGGCTGGCAAGGCCGGAGCCCCACTGTGTGTGGGGCTGTGGAAGGGCTGCCGGGGGAAGGCGAGGGCCAGCAACACATCAGAGTCCTGGCACCTTTCGTGTGGGAGCAGTCGCTGGACGTTTGCAATTTCGAGCTGGGCTCCGGCGCAGGTCCCGAGAGCGAGCAAGGCACGAACGTCGGCACCCTGAGCTGGCTGGCAAGGCCGGAGCCCCAGTGTGTGTGGGGCTGTGGAAGGGCTGCCGCGGGAAGGCAAGGGCCAGCAACACATCAGACTTCTGGCACCTTTCGTGTGGGAGCAGTCGCTGGATGTTTGCAATTTCGAGCTGGGCTCCGGCGCAGGTACCAAGAGCGAGCGAGGCACGAACGTCGGCACCCTGATCTGGCTGGCAAGGCCAAAGCCCCAGTTTGTGTGGGGCTGTGGAAGGGCTGCCAGGGGAAGGCGAGGGCCAGCAACACCTGGCAGGCCTGGCACCTTTCATGTGGGAGCAGTCGCTGGACGTTTGCAATTTCGAGGTGGGCTCCGGCGCAGGTCCCGAGAGCGAGCAAGTCACGAACGTCAGCACCCTGAGCTGTCTGGCAAGGCCGGAGCCCCAGTGTGTGTGGGGCTGTGGAAGGGCTGCCGGGGGAAGGCGAGGGCCAGCAACATCTGGGAGTCCTGGCACCTTTTGTGTGGGAGCAGTCGCTGGATGTTTGCAATTTCGAGCTCGGCTCCGGCGCAGGTCCCAAGAGCGAGCAAGGCACAAACGTCGGCACCCTGAGCTGGCTGGCAAGGCCGGAGCCCCAGTGTGTGTGGGGCTGTGGAAGGGCTGCCAGGGCAAGGCGAGGGCCAGCAACACCTGGCAGTCCTGGCACCTTTCGTGTGGGAGCAGTCGCTGGACGTTTGTAATTTCGAGCTGGGCTCCGGCGCAGGTCCCGAGAGCGAGCAAGGCACGAACGTCGGCACCCTGAGCTGGCTGGCAAGGCCGGAGCCCCAGTGTGTGTGGGGCTGTGGAAGGGCTGCCGGGGGAAGGCGAGGGCCAGCAACACATCAGAGTCCTGGCACCTTTCGTGTGGGAGCAGTCCCTGGACGTTTGCAATTTCGAGCTGGGATCCGGCGCAGGTCCCGAGAGCGAGCAAGGCACGAACGTCGGCCCCCTGAGCTGGCTGGCAAGGCCAGAGCCCCAGTGTGTGGGGGGCTGTGGAAGGGCTGCCGGGGGAAGGCGAGGGCCAGCAACACATCAGAGTCCTGGCACCTTTGGTGTGGGAGCAGTCGCTGGACGTTTGCAATTTTAAGCTGGGCTCCGGCGCAGGTCCCGAGAGCGAGCAAGGCACGAACGTCGGCAACCTGATCTGGCTGGCAAGGCCGGAGCCCCAGTGCGTCTGGGGCTGTGGAAGGGCTGCCAGGGGAAGGCGAGGGCCAGCAACACCTGGGAGGCCTGGCACCTTTCGTGTGGGAGCAGTCGCTGGACGTTTGCAATTTCGAGCTGGGCTCCGGGGCAGGTCCCGAGAGCGAGCAAGGCACGAACGTCGGCACCCTGAGCTGGCTGGCAACTCCAGAGACCCAGTGTCTGTGGGGCTGTGGAAGGGCTGCCGGGGGAAGGCGAGGGCCAGGAACACCTGGGAGTCCTGGCACCTTTCGCGTGGGAGCAGTCGCTGGACGTTTGCAATTTCGAGCTGGGCTCCGGCGCAGGTCCCGAGAGCGAGCAAGGCACGAACGTCGGCACCCTGACCTGGCTGGCAAGGCCGGAGCACCAGGGTGTGGGGGGCTGTGGAAGGGCTGCCGGGGGAAGGCGAGGGCCAGCAACACATCAGAGTCCTGGCACCTTTGGTGTGGGGGTAATTGCTGGACGTTTGCAATTTCGAGCTGGGCTCCGGCGCAGGTCCCGAGAGCGAGCAAGGCACGAACGTCGGCACCCTGACCTGGCTGGCAAGGCCGGAGCCCCAGTGTGTGTGGGGCTGTGGAAGGGCTGCCAGGGGAAGGCGAGGGCCAGCAACACCTGGCAGTCCTGGCACCTTTCGTGTGGGAGCAGTCGCTGGACGTTTGCAATTTCGAGCTGGGCTCCGGCGCAGGTCCCGAGAGCGAGCAAGGCACGAACGTCGGCCCCCTGAGCTGGCTGGCAAGGCCAGAGCCCCAGTGTGTGGGGGGCTGTGGAAGGGCTGCCGGGGGAATGCGAGGGCCAGCAACACATCAGAGTCCTGGCACCTTTGGTGTGGGGGTAATTGCTGGACGTTTGCAATTTTAAGCTGGGCTCCGGCGCAGGTCCCAAGAGCGAGCAAGGCACGAACGTCGGCACCCTGACCTGGCTGGCAAGGCCGGAGCCCCAGTGCGTCTGGGGCTGTGGAAGGGCTGCCAGGGGAAGGCGAGGGCCAGCAACATCTGGGAGTCCTGGCACCTTTTGTGTGGGAGCAGTCGCTGGATGTTTGCAATTTCGAGCTCGGCTCCGGCGCAGGTCCCAAGAGCGAGCAAGGCACAAACGTCGGCACCCTGAGCTGGCTGGCAAGGCCGGAGCCCCAGTGTGTGTGGGGCTGTGGAAGGGCTGCCAGGGCAAGGCGAGGGCCAGCAACACCTGGGAGTCCTGGCACCTTTCGTGTGGGAGCAGTCGCTGGACGTTTGTAATTTCGAGCTGGGCTCCGGCGCAGGTCCCGAGAGCGAGCAAGGCACGAACGTCGGCACCCTGAGCTGGCTGGCAAGGCCGGAGCCCCAGTGTGTGTGGGGCTGTGGAAGGGCTGCCGGGGGAAGGCGAGGGCCAGCAACACATCAGAGTCCTGGCACCTTTCGTGTGGGAGCAGTCCCTGGACGTTTGCAATTTCGAGCTGGGATCCGGCGCAGGTCCCGAGAGCGAGCAAGGCACGAACGTCGGCCCCCTGAGCTGGCTGGCAAGGCCAGAGCCCCAGTGTGTGGGGGGCTGTGGAAGGGCTGCCGGGGGAAGGCGAGGGCCAGCAACACATCAGAGTCCTGGCACCTTTGGTGTGGGAGCAGTCGCTGGACGTTTGCAATTTTAAGCTGGGCTCCGGCGCAGGTCCCGAGAGCGAGCAAGGCACGAACGTCGGCAACCTGATCTGGCTGGCAAGGCCGGAGCCCCAGTGCGTCTGGGGCTGTGGAAGGGCTGCCAGGGGAAGGCGAGGGCCAGCAACACCTGGGAGGCCTGGCACCTTTCGTGTGGGAGCAGTCGCTGGACGTTTGCAATTTCGAGCTGGGCTCCGGGGCAGGTCCCGAGAGCGAGCAAGGCACGAACGTCGGCACCCTGAGCTGGCTGGCAACTCCAGAGACCCAGTGTCTGTGGGGCTGTGGAAGGGCTGCCGGGGGAAGGCGAGGGCCAGGAACACCTGGGAGTCCTGGCACCTTTCGCGTGGGAGCAGTCGCTGGACGTTTGCAATTTCGAGCTGGGCTCCGGCGCAGGTCCCGAGAGCGAGCAAGGCACGAACGTCGGCACCCTGAGCTGGCTGGCAAGGCCGGAGCACCAGGGTGTGGGGGGCTGTGGAAGGGCTGCCGGGGGAAGGCGAGGGCCAGCAACACATCAGAGTCCTGGCACCTTTGGTGTGGGGGTAATTGCTGGACGTTTGCAATTTCGAGCTGGGCTCCGGCGCAGGTCCCGAGAGCGAGCAAGGCACGAACGTCGGCACCCTGACCTGGCTGGCAAGGCCGGAGCCCCAGTGTGTGTGGGGCTGTGGAAGGGCTGCCAGGGGAAGGCGAGGGCCAGCAACACCTGGCAGTCCTGGCACCTTTCGTGTGGGAGCAGTCGCTGGACGTTTGCAATTTCGAGCTGGGCTCCGGCGCAGGTCCCGAGAGCGAGCAAGGCACGAACGTCGGCCCCCTGAGCTGGCTGGCAAGGCCAGAGCCCCAGTGTGTGGGGGGCTGTGGAAGGGCTGCCGGGGGAATGCGAGGGCCAGCAACACATCAGAGTCCTGGCACCTTTGGTGTGGGGGTAATTGCTGGACGTTTGCAATTTTAAGCTGGGCTCCGGCGCAGGTCCCAAGAGCGAGCAAGGCACGAACGTCGGCACCCTGACCTGGCTGGCAAGGCCGGAGCCCCAGTGCGTCTGGGGCTGTGGAAGGGCTGCCAGGGGAATGCGAGGGCCAGCAACACCTGGGAGGCCTGGCACCTTTCGTGTGGGAGCAGTAGCTGGACGTTTGCAATTTCGAGCTGGGCTCCAGCGCAGGTACCGAGAGCGAGCAAGGCACGAACGTCGGCACGCTGAGCTGGCTGGCAAGGCCGGAGCCCCACTGTGTGTGGGGCTGTGGAAGGGCTGCCGGGGGAACGCGAGGGCCAGCAACACCTGGCAGGCCTGGCACCTTTCGTGTGGGAGCAGTCGCTGGACGTTTGCAATTTTGAGCTGGGCTCCGGCACAGGTACTGAGATGGAACAAGGCACGAACGTCGGCACCCTGAGCTGGCTGGCAAGGCCGGAGCCCCACTGTGTGTGGGGCTGTGGAAGGGATGCTGGGGGAAGGCGAGGGCCAGCAACACCTGGGAGGCCTGGCACCTTTGGTGTGGGAGCAGTCGCTGGACGTTTGCAATTTCGAGCTGGGCTCCGGCGCAGGTACCGAGAGCGAGCAAGTCACGAACGTCGGCACCCTGACCTGGCTGGCAAGGACGGAGCCCCAGTGTGTGTGGGGCTGTGGAAGGGCTGCCAGGGGAAGGTGAGGGCCAGCAACATCTGGGAGTCCTGTCACCTTTTGTGTGGGAGCAGTCGCTGGACGTTTGCAATTTCGAGCTGGGCTGCGGCGCAGGTCCCGAGAGCGAGCGAGGCACGAACGTCGGCACCCGGAACTGGCTGGCAACTCCAGAGACCCAGTGTCTGTGGGGCTGTGGAAGGGCTGCCGGGGGAAGGCGAGGGCCAGGAACACCTGGGAGTCCTGGCACCTTTCGCGTGGGAGCAGTCGCTGGACGTTTGCAATTTCGAGCTGGGCTCCGGCGCAGGTCCCGAGAGCGAGCAAGGCACGAACGTCGGCACCCTGACCTGGCTGGCAAGGCCGGAGCCCCAGTGTGTGTGGGGCTGTGGAAGGGCTGCCAAGGGAAGGCGAGGGTCAGCAACACCTGGGAGTCCTGGCACCTTTCGTGTGGGAGCAGTCGCTGGACATTTACTATTTCGAGCTGGGCTGTGGCGCAGGTCCCGAGAGCGAGCAAGGCACGAACGTCGGCACCCTGAGCTGGCTGGCAAGGCCGGAGCCCCAGTGTGTGTGGGGCTGTGGAAGGGCTGCCAAGGGAAGGCGAGGGCCAGCAACACCTGGGAGGCCTGGCACCTTTCGTGTGGGAGCAGTCGCTGGACGTTTGCAATTTCGAGCTGGGCTCCGGCGCAGGTCCCGAGAGCGAGCAAGGCATGAACGTCGGCACCCTGAGCTGTCTGGCAAGGCCAGAGCCCCAGTGTCTGTGGGGCTGTGGAAGGGCTGCCGGGGGAAGGCGAGGGCCAGCAACACCTGGGAGGCCTGGCACCTTTCGTGTGGGAGCAGTCGCTGGACGTTTGCAATTTTGAGCTGGGCTCCGGCGCAGGTCCCGAGAGCGAGCAAGGCACGAACGTCGGCCCCCTGAGCTGGCTGGCAAGGCCAGAGCCCCAGTGCGTGCGGGGCTATGGAAGGGCTGCCGGGGGAATGCGAGGGCCAGCAACACATCAGAGTCCTGGCACCTTTGGTGTGGGGGTAATTGCTGGACGTTTGCAATTTCGAGCTGGGCTCCGGCGCAGGTCCCGAGAGCGAGCAAGGCACGAACGTCGGCACCCTGACCTGGCTGGCAAGGCCGGAGCCCCAGTGTGTGTGGGGCTGTGGAAGGGCTGCCGGGGGAAGGCGAGGGCCAGCAACACCTGGCAGTCCTGGCACCTTTCGTGTGGGAGCAGTCGCTGGACGTTTGCAATTTCGAGCTGGGCTCCGGCGCAGGTACCGAGAGCGAGCAAGGCACGAACGTCGGCACCCGGAACTGGCTGACAACTCCAGAGACCCAGTGTCTGTGGGGCTGTGGAAGGGCTGCCGCGGGAAGGCGAGGGCTAGGAATACCTGGGAGTCCTGGCACCTTTCGCGTGGGAGCAGTCGCTGGACGTTTGCAATTTCGAGCTGGGCTCCGGCGCAGGTCCCGAGAGCGAGCAAGGCACGAACGTCGGCACCCTGACCTGGCTGGCAAGGCCGGAGCCCCAGTGTGTGTGGGGCTGTGGAAGGGCTGCCGGGGGAAGGCGAGGGCCAGCAACACATCAGAGTCCTGGCACCTTTCGTGTGGGAGCAGTCGCTGGACATTTACTATTTTGAGCTCGGCTCTGGCGCAGGTCCCGAGAGCGAGCAAGGCACGAACGTCGGCACCCTGAGCTGGCTGGCAAGGCCGGAGCCCCAGTGTGTGTGGGGCTGTGGAAGGGCTGCCAAGGGAAGGCGAGGGCCAGCAACACCTGGGAGGCCTGGCACCTTTCGTGTGGGAGCAGTCGCTGGACGTTTGCAATTTCGAGCTGGGCTCCGGCGCAGGTCCCGAGAGCGAGCAAGGCATGAACGTCGGCACCCTGAGCTGGCTGGCAAGGCCAGAGCCCCAGTGTCTGTGGGGCTGTGGAAGGGCTGCCGGGGGAAGGCGAGGGCCAGCAACACCTGGCAGGCCTGGCACCTTTCGTGTGGGAGCAGTCGCTGGACGTTTGCAATTTTGAGCTGGGCTCCGGCGCAGGTCCCGAGAGCGAGCAAGGCACGAACGTCGGCCCCCTGAGCTGGCTGGCAAGGCCAGAGCCCCAGTGCGTGCGGGGCTATGGAAGGGCTGCCGGGGGAAGGCGAGGGCCAGCAACACATCAGAGTCCTGGCACCTTTCGTGTGGGGGTAATTGCTGGACATTTGCAATTTCGAGCTGGGCTCCGGCGCAGGTCCCGAGAGCGAGCAAGGCACGAACGTCGGCACCCTGACCTGGCTGGCAAGGCCGTAGCCCCAGTGTGTGTGGGGCTGTGGAAGGGCTGCCGGGGGAAGGCGAGGGCCAGCAACACCTGGCAGTCCTGGCACCTTTCGTGTGGGAGCAGTCGCTGGACGTTTGCAATTTCGAGCTGGGCTCCGGCGCAGGTACCGAGAGCGAGCAAGGCACGAACGTCGGCACCCTGAGCTGGCTGGCACGGCCGGAGCCCCAGTGTGTGTGGGGCTGTGGAAGGGCTGCCGCGGGAAGGCAAGGGCCAGCAACACATCAGACTTCTGGCACCTTTCGTGTGGGAGCAGTCGCTGGACGTTTGCAATTTCGAGCTGGGCTCCGGCGCAGGTCCCGAGAGCGAGCAAGGCACGAACGTCGGCACCCTGAGCTGGCTGGCAAGGCCGGAGCCCCAGTGTGTGTGGGGCTGTGGAAGGGCTGCTGGGGGAAGGCGAGGGCCAGCAACATCTGGGAGTCCTGGCACCTTTTGTGTGGGAGCAGTCGCTGGATGTTTGCAATTTCGAGCTGGGCTCCGGCGCAGGTCCCAAGAGCGAGCAAGGCACGAACGTCGGCACCCTGATCTGGCTGGCAAGGCCGGAGCCCCAGTGTGTGTGGGGCTGTGGAAGGGCTGCCGGGGGAAGGCGAGGGCCAGCAACACATCAGAGTCCTGGCACCTTTCGTGTGGGAGCAGTCGCTGGACGTTTGCTATTTTGAGCTGGGCTCCGGCGCAGGTCCCGAGAGCGAGCAAGGCACGAACGTCGGCACCCTGAGCTGGCTGGCAAGGCCGGAGCCCCAGTGTGTGTGGGGCTGTGGAAGGGCTGCCGGGCGAAGGCGAGGGCCAGCAACACCTGGGAGGCCTGGCACCTTTCGTGTGGGAGCAGTCGCTGGACGTTTGCAATTTCGAGCTGTGCTACGGCACAGGTACCGAGAGCGAGCAAGGCACGAACGTCGGCACCCTGATCTGTCTGGCAAGGCCGGAGCCCCAGTGCGTCTGGGGCTGTGGAAGGGCTGCCAAGGGAAGGCGAGGGCCAGCAACACCTGGGAGTCCTGGCACCTTTCGTGTGGGAGCAGTCGCTGGACGTTTGCAATTTCGAGCTGGGCTCCGGCGCAGGTCCCGAGAGCGAGCAAGGCACGAACGTCGGCACCCTGACCTGGCTGGCAAGGCCGGAGCCCCAGTGTGTGTGGGGCTGTGGAAGGGCTGCCGGGGGAAGGCGAGGGCCAGCAACACATCAGAGTCCTGGCACCTTTCGTGTGGGAGCAGTCGCTGGACATTTACTATTTTGAGCTCGGCTCTGGCGCAGGTCCCGAGAGCGAGCAAGGCACGAACGTCGGCACCCTGAGCTGGCTGGCAAGGCCGGAGCCCCAGTGTGTGTGGGGCTGTGGAAGGGCTGCCGCGGGAAGGCAAGGGCCAGCAACACATCAGACTTCTGGCACCTTTCGTGTGGGAGCAGTCGCTGGACGTTTGCAATTTCGAGCTGGGCTCCGGCGCAGGTACCAAGAGCGAGCGAGGCACGAACGTCGGCACCCTGATCTGGCTGGCAAGGCCAAAGCCCCAGTTTGTGTGGGGCTGTGGAAGGGCTGCCAGGGGAAGGCGAGGGCCAGCAATACCTGGCAGGCCTGGCACCTTTCATGTGGGAGCAGTCGCTGGACGTTTGCAATTTTGAGCTGGGCTCCGGCGCAGGTACCGAGAGCGAGCAAGGCACGAACGTCGGCACCCTGAGCTGTCTGGCAAGGCCGGAGCCCCAGTGTGTGTGGGGCTGTGGAAGGGCTGCCGGGGGAAGGGAGGGCCAGCAACATCTCGGAGTCCTGGCACCTTTTGTGTGGGAGCAGTCGCTGGATGTTTGCAATTTCGAGCTGGGCTCCGGCGCAGGTCCCAAGAGCGAGCAAGGCACGAACGTCGGCACCCTGAGCTGGCTGGCAAGGCCGGAGCCCCAGTGTGTGTGGGGCTGTGGAAGGGCTGCCGGGCGAAGGCGAGGGCCAGCAACACATCAGAGTCCTGGCACCTTTCGTGTGGGAGCAGTCGCTGGACGTTTGCTATTTTGAGCTGGGCTCCGGCGCAGGTCCCGAGAGCGAGCAAGGCACGAATGTCGGCACCCTGATCTGGCTGGCAAGGCCGGAGCCCCAGTGTCTGTGGGGCTGTGGAAGGGCTGCCGGGGGAACGCGAGGGCCAGCAACACCTGGGAGGCCTGGCACCTTTCGTGTGGGAGCAGTCGCTGGACGTTTGCAATTTCGAGCTGTGCTACGGCACAGGTACCGAGAGCGAGCAAGGCACGAACGTCGGCACCCTGATCTGTCTGGCAAGGCCGGAGCCCCAGTGCGTCTGGGGCTGTGGAAGGGCTGCCGGGGGAAGGCGAGGGCCAGCAACACCTGGGAGGCCTGGCACCTTTTGTGTGGGAGCAGTAGCTGGACGTTTGCAATTTCGAGCTGGGCTCCGGCGCAGGTCCCGAGAGCGAGCAAGGCACGAACGTCGGCCCCCTGAGCTGGCTGGCAAGGCCGGAGCGCCAGTGTGTGTGGGGCTGTAGAAGGGCTGCCAAGGGAAGGCGAGGGCCAGCAACACCTGGGAGTCCTGGCACCTTTCGTGTGGGAGCAGTCGCTGGACGTTTGCAATTTCGAGCTGGGCTCCGGCGCAGGTCCCGAGAGCAAGCAAGGCACGAACGTCGGCACCCTGAGCTGGCTGGCAAGGCCGGAGCCCCAGTGTGTGTGGGGCTGTGGAAGGGCTGCCGGGGGAAGGCGAGGGCCAGCAACACATCAGAGTCCTGGCACCTTTCGTGTGGGAGCAGTCGCTGGACATTTACTATTTTGAGCTCGGCTCTGGCGCAGGTCCCGAGAGCGAGCAAGGCACGAACGTCGGCACCCTGAGCTGGCTGGCAAGCTCGGAGCCCCAGTGTGTGTGGGGCTGTGGAAGGGCTGCCAAGGGAAGGCGAGGGCCAGCAACACCTGGGAGTCCTGGCACCTTTCGTGTGGGAGCAGTCGCTGGACGTTTGCAATTTTGAGCTGGGCTCCGGTGCAGGTCCCGAGAGCGAGCAAGGCACGAACGTCGGCACCCTGAGCTGGCTGGCAAGGCCGGAGCCCCAGTGTGTGTGGGGCTGTGGAAGGGCTGCCGGGGGAAGGCGAGGGCCAGCAACACATCAGAGTCCTGGCACCTTTCGTGTGGGAGCAGTCCCTGGACGTTTGCAATTTCGAGCTGGGCTCCGGCGCAGGTCCCGAGAGCGAGCAAGGCACGAACGTCGGCACCCTGATCTGGCTGGCAAGGCCAAAGCCCCAGTTTGTGTGGGGCTGTGGAAGGGCTGCCAGGGGAAGGCGAGGGCCAGCAACACCTGGCAGGCCTGGCACCTTTCATGTGGGAGCAGTCGCTGGACGTTTGCAATTTTGAGCTGGGCTCCGGCGCAGGTCCCGAGAGCGAGCAAGGCACGAACGTCGGCACACTGAGCTGGCTGGCAAGGCCGGAGCCCCAGTGTGTGTGGGGCTGTGGAAGGGCTGCCGGGGGAAGGCGAGGGCCAGCAACACATCAGAGTCCTGGCACCTTTCGTGTGGGAGCAGTCGCTGGACGTTTGCTATTTTGAGCTGGGCTCCGGCGCAGGTCCCGAGAGCGAGCAAGGCACGAACGTCGGCACCCTGAGCTGGCTGGCAAGGCCGGAGCCCCAGTGTGTGTGGGGCTGTGGAAGGGCTGCCGGGCGAAGGCGAGGGCCAGCAACACCTGGGAGGCCTGGCACCTTTCGTGTGGGAGCAGTCGCTGGACGTTTGCAATTTCGAGCTGTGCTACGGCACAGGTACCGAGAGCGAGCAAGGCACGAACGTCGGCACCCTGACCTGGCTGGCAAGGCCGGAGCCCCAGTGCGTCTGGGGCTGTGGAAGGGCTGCCGGGGGAAGGCGAGGGCCAGCAACACCTGGGAGGCCTGGCACCTTTTGTGTGGGAGCAGTAGCTGGACGTTTGCAATTTCGAGCTGGGCTCCGGCGCAGGTCCCGAGAGCGAGCAAGTCACGAACGTCGGCCCCCTGAGCTGGCTGGCAAGGCCGGAGCGCCAGTGTGTGTGGGGCTGTAGAAGGGCTGCCAAGGGAAGGCGAGGGCCAGCAACACCTGGGAGTCCTGGCACCTTTCGTGTGGGAGCAGTCGCTGGACGTTTGCAATTTCGAGCTGGGCTCCGGCGCAGGTCCCGAGAGCGAGCAAGGCACGAACGTCGGCACCCTGACCTGGCTGGCAAGGCCGGAGCCCCAGTGTGTGTGGGGCTGTGGAAGGGCTGCCGGGGGAAGGCGAGGGCCAGCAACACCTAGGAGGCCTGGCACCTTTCGTGTGGGAGCAGTCGCTGGACATTTACTATTTTGAGCTCGGCTCTGGCGCAGGTCCCGAGAGCGAGCAAGGCACGAACGTCGGCACCCTGAGCTGGCTGGCAAGGCCGGAGCCCCAGTGTGTGTGGGGCTGTGGAAGGGCTGCCAAGGGAAGGCGAGGGCCAGCAACACCTGGGAGTCCTGGCACCTTTCGTGTGGGAGCAGTCGCTGGACGTTTGCAATTTTGAGCTGGGCTCCGGTGCAGGTCCCGAGAGCGAGCAAGGCACGAACGTCGGCACCCTGAGCTGGCTGGCAAGGCCGGAGCCCCAGTGTGTGGGGGGCTGTGGAAGGGCTGCCGGGGGAAGGCGAGGGCCAGCAACACATCAGAGTCCTGGCACCTTTCGTGTGGGAGCAGTCGCTGGACGTTTGCAATTTCGAGCTGGGCTCCGGCGCAGGTCCCGAGAGCGAGCAAGGCACGAACGTCGGCACCCTGAGCTGGCTGGCAAGGCCGGAGCCCCAGTGTGTGTGGGGCTGTGGAAGGGCTGCCGCGGGAAGGCAAGGGCCAGCAACACATCAGACTTCTGGCACCTTTTGTGTGGGAGCAGTTGCTGGACGTTTGCAATTTCGAGCTGGGCTCCGGCGCAGGTACCAAGAGCGAGCGAGGCACGAACGTCGGCACCCTGATCTGGCTGGCAAGGCCAAAGCCCCAGTTTGTGTGGGGCTGTGGAAGGGCTGCCAGGGGAAGGCGAGGGCCAGCAACACCTGGCAGGCCTGGCACCTTTCATGTGGGAGCAGTCGCTGGACGTTTGCAATTTTGAGCTGGGCTCCGGCGCAGGTCCCGAGAGCGAGCAAGGCACGAACGTCGGCCCCCTGAGCTGGCTGGCAAGGCCAGAGCCCCAGTGCGTGCGGGGCTATGGAAGGGCTGCCGGGGGAATGCGAGGGCCAGCAACACATCAGAGTCCTGGCACCTTTGGTGTGGGGGTAATTGCTGGACGTTTGCAATTTCGAGCTGGGCTCCGGCGCAGGTCCCGAGAGCGAGCAAGGCACGAACGTCGGCACCCTGACCTGGCTGGCAAGGCCGGAGCCCCAGTGTGTGGGGGGCTGTGGAAGGGCTGCCGGGGGAAGGCGAGGGCCAGCAACACATCAGAGTCCTGGCACCTTTCGTGTGGGAGCAGTCGCTGGACGTTTGCAATTTCGAGCTGGGCTCCGGCGCAGGTCCCGAGAGCGAGCAAGGCACGAACGTCGGCACCCTGAGCTGGCTGGCAAGGCCGGAGCCCCAGTGTGTGTGGGGCTGTGGAAGGGCTGCCGCGGGAAGGCAAGGGCCAGCAACACATCAGACTTCTGGCACCTTTTGTGTGGGAGCAGTTGCTGGACGTTTGCAATTTCGAGCTGGGCTCCGGCGCAGGTACCAAGAGCGAGCGAGGCACGAACGTCGGCACCCTGATCTGGCTGGCAAGGCCAAAGCCCCAGTTTGTGTGGGGCTGTGGAAGGGCTGCCAGGGGAAGGCGAGGGCCAGCAACACCTGGCAGGCCTGGCACCTTTCATGTGGGAGCAGTCGCTGGACGTTTGCAATTTTGAGCTGGGCTCCGGCGCAGGTCCCGAGAGCGAGCAAGGCACGAACGTCGGCACCCTGAGCTGTCTGGCAAGGCCGGAGCCCCAGTGTGTGTGGGGCTGTGGAAGGGCTGCCGGGGGAAGGCGAGGGCCAGCAACATCTGGGAGTCCTGGCACCTTTCGAGTGGGAGCAGTCGCTGGACGTTTGCAATTTTGAGCTGGGCTCCGGCGCAGGTCCCGAGAGCGAGCAAGGCACGAACGTCGGCCCCCTGAGCTGGCTGGCAAGGCCAGAGCCCCAGTGCGTGCGGGGCTATGGAAGGGCTGCCGGGGGAATGCGAGGGCCAGCAACACATCAGAGTCCTGGCACCTCTGGTGTGGGGGTAATTGCTGGACGTTTGCAATTTCGAGCTGGGCTCCGGCGCAGGTCCCGAGAGCGAGCAAGGCACGAACGTCGGCACCCTGACCTGGCTGGCAAGGCCGGAGCCCCAGTGTGTGTGGGGCTGTGGAAGGGCTGCCGGGGGAAGGCGAGGGCCAGCAACACCTGGCAGTCCTGGCACCTTTCGTGTGGGAGCAGTCGCTGGACGTTTGCAATTTCGAGCTGGGCTCCGGCGCAGGTACCGAGAGCGAGCAAGGCACGAACGTCGGCACCCGGAACTGGCTGACAACTCCAGAGACCCAGTGTCTGTGGGGCTGTGGAAGGGCTGCCGCGGGAAGGCGAGGGCTAGGAATACCTGGGAGTCCTGGCACCTTTCGCGTGGGAGCAGTCGCTGGACGTTTGCAATTTCGAGCTGGGCTCCGGCGCAGGTCCCGAGAGCGAGCAAGGCACGAACGTCGGCACCCTGACCTGGCTGGCAAGGCCGGAGCCCCAGTGTGTGTGGGGCTGTGGAAGGGCTGCCGGGGGAAGGCGAGGGCCAGCAACACATCAGAGTCCTGGCACCTTTCGTGTGGGAGCAGTCGCTGGACATTTACTATTTTGAGCTCGGCTCTGGCGCAGGTCCCGAGAGCGAGCAAGGCACGAACGTCGGCACCCTGAGCTGGCTGGCAAGGCCGGAGCCCCAGTGTGTGTGGGGCTGTGGAAGGGCTGCCAAGGGAAGGCGAGGGCCAGCAACACCTGGGAGGCCTGGCACCTTTCGTGTGGGAGCAGTCGCTGGACGTTTGCAATTTCGAGCTGGGCTCCGGCGCAGGTCCCGAGAGCGAGCAAGGCATGAACGTCGGCACCCTGAGCTGGCTGGCAAGGCCAGAGCCCCAGTGTCTGTGGGGCTGTGGAAGGGCTGCCGGGGGAAGGCGAGGGCCAGCAACACCTGGCAGGCCTGGCACCTTTCGTGTGGGAGCAGTCGCTGGACGTTTGCAATTTTGAGCTGGGCTCCGGCGCAGGTCCCGAGAGCGAGCAAGGCACGAACGTCGGCCCCCTGAGCTGGCTGGCAAGGCCGGAGCCCCAGTGTCTGTGGGGCTGTGGAAGGGCTGCCGGGGGAAGGCGAGGGCCAGCAACACATCAGAGTCCTGGCACCTTTCGTGTGGGGGTAATTGCTGGACGTTTGCAATTTCGAGCTGGGCTCCGGCGCAGGTCCCGAGAGCGAGCAAGGCACGAACGTCGGCACCCTGACCTGGCTGGCAAGGCCGTAGCCCCAGTGTGTGTGGGGCTGTGGAAGGGCTGCCGGGGGAAGGCGAGGGCCAGCAACACCTGGCAGTCCTGGCACCTTTCGTGTGGGAGCAGTCGCTGGACGTTTGCAATTTCGAGCTGGGCTCCGGGGCAGGTCCCGAGAGCGAGCAAGGCACGAACGTCGGCACCCTGAGCTGGCTGGCACGGCCGGAGCCCCAGTGTGTGTGGGGCTGTGGAAGGGCTGCCGCGGGAAGGCAAGGGCCAGCAACACATCAGACTTCTGGCACCTTTCGTGTGGGAGCAGTCGCTGGACGTTTGCAATTTCGAGCTGGGCTCCGGCGCAGGTCCCGAGAGCGAGCAAGGCACGAACGTCGGCACCCTGAGCTGGCTGGCAAGGCCGGAGCCCCAGTGTGTGTGGGGCTGTGGAAGGGCTGCCGGGGGAAGGCGAGGGCCAGCAACATCTGGGAGTCCTGGCACCTTTTGTGTGGGAGCAGTCGCTGGACGTTTGCAATTTTGAGCTGGGCTCCGGCGCAGGTCCCAAGAGCGAGCAAGGCACGAACGTCGGCACCCTGATCTGGCTGGCAAGGCCGGAGCCCCAGTGTGTGTGGGGCTGTGGAAGGGCTGCCGGGGGAAGGCGAGGGCCAGCAACACATCAGAGTCCTGGCACCTTTCGTGTGGGAGCAGTCGCTGGACGTTTGCTATTTTGAGCTGGGCTCCGGCGCAGGTCCCGAGAGCGAGCAAGGCACGAACGTCGGCACCCTGACCTGGCTGGCCAGGCCGGAGCCCCAGTGTCTGTGGGGCTGTGGAAGGGCTGCCGGGCGAAGGCGAGGGCCAGCAACACCTGGGAGGCCTGGCACCTTTCGTGTGGGAGCAGTCGCTGGACGTTTGCAATTTCGAGCTGTGCTACGGCACAGGTACCGAGAGCGAGCAAGGCACGAACGTCCGCACCCTGATCTGTCTGGCAAGGCCGGAGCCCCAGTGTCTGTGGGGCTGTGGAAGGGCTGCCAAGGGAAGGCGAGGGCCAGCAACACCTGGGAGTCCTGGCACCTTTTGTGTGGGAGCAGTCGCTGGACGTTTGCAATTTCGAGCTGGGCTCCGGCGCAGGTCCCGAGAGCGAGCAAGGCACGAACGTCGGCACCCTGAGCTGGCTGGCAAGGCCGGAGCCCCAGTGTGTGTGGGGCTGTGGAAGGGCTGCCGGGGGAAGGCGAGGGCCAGCAACACATCAGAGTCCTGGCACCTTTCGTGTGGGAGCAGTCGCTGGACATTTACTATTTTGAGCTCGGCTCTGGCGCAGGTCCCGAGAGCGAGCAAGGCACGAACGTCGGCACCCTGAGCTGGCTGGCAAGGCCGGAGACCCAGTGTGTGTGGGGCTGTGGAAGGGCTGCCGCGGGAAGGCAAGGGCCAGCAACACATCAGACTTCTGGCACCTTTCGTGTGGGAGCAGTCGCTGGACGTTTGCAATTTCGAGCTGGGCTCCGGCGCAGGTACCAAGAGCGAGCGAGGCACGAACGTCGGCACCCTGATCTGGCTGGCAAGGCCAAAGCCCCAGTTTGTGTGGGGCTGTGGAAGGGCTGCCAGGGGAAGGCGAGGGCCAGCAACACCTGGCAGGCCTGGCACCTTTCATGTGGGAGCAGTCGCTGGACGTTTGCAATTTTGAGCTGGGCTCCGGCGCAGGTACCGAGAGCGAGCAAGGCACGAACGTCGGCACCCTGAGCTGTCTGGCAAGGCCGGAGCCCCAGTGTGTGTGGGGCTGTGGAAGGGCTGCCGGGGGAAGGGAGGGCCAGCAACATCTCGGAATCCTGGCACCTTTTGTGTGGGAGCAGTCGCTGGATGTTTGCAATTTCGAGCTGGGCTCCGGCGCAGGTCCCAAGAGCGAGCAAGGCACGAACGTCGGCACCCTGAGCTGGCTGGCAAGGCCGGAGCCCCAGGGTGTGTGGGGCTGTGGAAGGGCTGCCGGGCGAAGGCGAGGGCCAGCAACACATCAGAGTCCTGGCACCTTTCGTGTGGGAGCAGTCGCTGGACATTTACTATTTTGAGCTCGGCTCTGGCGCAGGTCCCGAGAGCGAGCAAGGCACGAACGTCGGCACCCTGAGCTGGCTGGCAAGGCCGGAGCCCCAGTGTGTGTGGGGCTGTGGAAGGGCTGCCAAGGGAAGGCGAGGGCCAGCAACACCTGGGAGTCCTGGCACCTTTCGTGTGGGAGCAGTCGCTGGACGTTTGCAATTTTGAGCTGGGCTCCGGTGCAGGTCCCGAGAGCGAGCAAGGCACGAACGTCGGCACCCTGAGCTGGCTGGCAAGGCCGGAGCCCCAGTGTGTGTGGGGCTGTGGAAGGGCTGCCGGGGGAAGGCGAGGGCCAGCAACACATCAGAGTCCTGGCACCTTTCGTGTGGGAGCAGTCCCTGGACGTTTGCAATTTCGAGCTGGGCTCCGGCGCAGGTCCCGAGAGCGAGCAAGGCACGAACGTCGGCACCCTGATCTGGCTGGCAAGGCCAAAGCCCCAGTTTGTGTGGGGCTGTGGAAGGGCTGCCAGGGGAAGGCGAGGGCCAGCAACACCTGGCAGGCCTGGCACCTTTCATGTGGGAGCAGTCGCTGGACGTTTGCAATTTTGAGCTGGGCTCCAGCGCAGGTCCCGAGAGCGAGCAAGGCACGAACGTCGGCACCCTGAGCTGGCTGGCAAGGCCGGAGCCCCAGTGTGTGTGGGGCTGTGGAAGGGCTGCCGGGGGAAGGCGAGGGCCAGCAACACATCAGAGTCCTGGCACCTTTCGTGTGGGAGCAGTCGCTGGACGTTTGCTATTTTGAGCTGGGCTCCGGCGCAGGTCCCGAGAGCGAGCAAGGCACGAACGTCGGCACCCTGAGCTGGCTGGCAAGGCCGGAGCCCCAGTGTGTGTGGGGCTGTGGAAGGGCTGCCGGGCGAAGGCGAGGGCCAGCAACACCTGGGAGGCCTGGCACCTTTCGTGTGGGAGCAGTCGCTGGACGTTTGCAATTTCGAGCTGTGCTACGGCACAGGTACCGAGAGCGAGCAAGGCACGAACGTCGGCACCCTGAGCTGTCTGGCAAGGCCGGAGCCCCAGTGCGTCTGGGGCTGTGGAAGGGCTGCCGGGGGAAGGCGAGGGCCAGCAACACCTGGGAGGCCTGGCACCTTTTGTGTGGGAGCAGTAGCTGGACGTTTGCAATTTCGAGCTGGGCTCCGGCGCAGGTCCCGAGAGCGAGCAAGGGACAAACGTCGGCCCCCTGAGCTGGCTGGCAAGGCCGGAGCGCCAGTGTGTGTGGGGCTGTAGAAGGGCTGCCAAGGGAAGGCGAGGGCCAGCAACACCTGGGAGTCCTGGCACCTTTCGTGTGGGAGCAGTCGCTGGACGTTTGCAATTTCGAGCTGGGCTCCGGCGCAGGTCCCGAGAGCGAGCAAGGCACGAACGTCGGCACCCTGACCTGGCTGGCAAGGCCGGAGCCCCAGTGTGTGTGGGGCTGTGGAAGGGCTGCCGGGGGAAGGCGAGGGCCAGCAACACCTAGGAGGCCTGGCACCTTTCGTGTGGGAGCAGTCGCTGGACATTTACTATTTTGAGCTCGGCTCTGGCGCAGGTCCCGAGAGCGAGCAAGGCACGAACGTCGGCACCCTGAGCTGGCTGGCAAGGCCGGAGCCCCAGTGTGTGTGGGGCTGTGGAAGGGCTGCCAAGGGAAGGCGAGGGCCAGCAACACCTGGGAGTCCTGGCACCTTTCGTGTGGGAGCAGTCGCTGGACGTTTGCAATTTTGAGCTGGGCTCCGGCGCAGGTCCTGAGAGCGAGCAAGGCACGAACGTCGGCACCCTGAGCTGGCTGGCAAGGCCGGAGCCCCAGTGTGTGGGGGGCTGTGGAAGGGCTGCCGGGGGAAGGCGAGGGCCAGCAACACATCAGAGTCCTGGCACCTTTCGTGTGGGAGCAGTCGCTGGACGTTTGCAATTTCGAGCTGGGCTCCGGCGCAGGTCCCGAGAGCGAGCAAGGCACGAACGTCGGCACCCTGAGCTGGCTGGCAAGGCCGGAGCCCCAGTGTGTGTGGGGCTGTGGAAGGGCTGCCGCGGGAAGGCAAGGGCCAGCAACACATCAGACTTCTGGCACCTTTCGTGTGGGAGCAGTTGCTGGACGTTTGCAATTTCGAGCTGGGCTCCGGCGCAGGTACCAAGAGCGAGCGAGGCACGAACGTCGGCACCCTGATCTGGCTGGCAAGGCCAAAGCCCCAGTTTGTGTGGGGCTGTGGAAGGGCTGCCAGGGGAAGGCGAGGGCCAGCAACACCTGGCAGGCCTGGCACCTTTCATGTGGGAGCAGTCGCTGGACGTTTGCAATTTTGAGCTGGGCTCCGGCGCAGGTCCCGAGAGCGAGCAAGGCACGAACGTCGGCACCCTGAGCTGTCTGGCAAGGCCGGAGCCCCAGTGTGTGGGGCTGTGGAAGGGCTGCCGGGGGAAGGCGAGGGCCAGCAACATCTGGGAGTCCTGGCACCTTTTGTGTGGGAGCAGTCGCTGGATGTTTGCAATTTCGAGCTGGGCTCCGGCGCAGGTCCCAAGAGCGAGCAAGGCACGAACGTCGGCACCCTGAGCTGGCTGGCAAGGCCAGAGCCCCAGTGTGTGTGGGGCTGTGGAAGGGCTGCCGGGGGAAGGCGAGGGCCAGCAACACATCAGAGTCCTGGCACCTTTCGTGTGGGAGCAGTCGCTGGACGTTTGCTATTTTGAGCTGGGCTCCGGCGCAGGTCCCGAGAGCGAGCAAGGCACGAACGTCGGCACCCTGAGCTGGCTGGCAAGGCCGGAGCCCCAGTGTGTGTGGGGCTGTGGAAGGGCTGCCGGGTGAAGGCGAGGGCCAGCAACACCTGGGAGGCCTGGCACCTTTGGTGTGGGAGCAGTCGCTGGACGTTTGCAATTTCGAGCTGTGCTACGGCACAGGTACCGAGAGCGAGCAAGGCACGAACGTCGGCACCCTGAGCTGTCTGGCAAGGCCGGAGCCCCAGTGCGTCTGGGGCTGTGGAAGGGCTGCCGGGGGAAGGCGAGGGCCAGCAACACCTGGGAGTCCTGGCACCTTTCATGTGGGAGCAGTCGCTGGACGTTTGCAATTTCGAGCTGGGCTCCGGCGCAGGTCCCGAGAGCGAGCAAGGCACGAACGTCGGCACCCTGAGCTGGCTGGCAAGGCCGGAGCGCCAGTGTGTGTGGGGCTGTAGAAGGGCTGCCAAGGGAAGGCGAGGGCCAGCAACACCTGGGAGTCCTGGCACCTTTCGTGTGGGAGCAGTCGCTGGACGTTTGCAATTTCGAGCTGGGCTCCGGCGCAGGTCCCGAGAGCGAGCAAGGCACGAACGTCGGCACCCTGAGCTGGCTGGCAAGGCCGGAGCCCCAGTGTGTGTGGGGCTGTGGAAGGGCTGCCGGGGGAAGGCGAGGGCCAGCAACACATCAGAGTCCTGGCACCTTTCGTGTGGGAGCAGTCGCTGGACATTTACTATTTTGAGCTCGGCTCTGGCGCAGGTACCGAGAGCGAGCAAGGCACGAACGTCGGCACCCTGAGCTGGCTGGCAAGGCCGGAGCCCCAGTGTGTGTGGGGCTGTGGAAGGGCTGCCAAGGGAAGGTGAGGGCCAGCAACACCTGGGAGTCCTGGCACCTTTCGTGTGGGAGCAGTCGCTGGACATTTGCAATTTTGAGCTGGGCTCCGGTGCAGGTCCTGAGAGCGAGCAAGGCACGAACGTCGGCACCCTGAGCTGGCTGGCAAGGCCGGAGCCCCAGTGTGTGTGGGGCTGTGGAAGGGCTGCCGGGGGAAGGTGAGGGCCAGCAACACATCAGAGTCCTGGCACCTTTTGTGTGGGAGCAGTCGCTGGACGTTTGCAATTTCGAGCTGGGCTCCGGCGCAGGTCCCGAGAGCGAGCAAGGCACGAACGTCGGCACCCTGAGCTGGCTGGCAAGGCCGGAGCCCCAGTGTGTGTGGGGCTGTGGAAGGGCTGCCGCGGGAAGGCAAGGGCCAGCAACACATCAGACTTCTGGCACCTTTCGTGTGGGAGCAGTCGCTGGACGTTTGCAATTTCGAGCTGGGCTCCGGCGCAGGTACCAAGAGCGAGCGAGGCACGAACGTCGGCACCCTGATCTGGATGGCAAGGCCAAAGCCCCAGTTTGTGTGGGGCTGTGGAAGGGCTGCCAGGGGAAGGCGAGGGCCAGCAACACCTGGCAGGCCTGGCACCTTTCATGTGGGAGCAGTCGCTGGACGTTTGCAATTTTGAGCTGGGCTCCGGCGCAGGTCCCGAGAGCGAGCAAGTCACGAACGTCAGCACCCTGAGCTGGCTGGCAAGGCCGGAGCCCCACTGTGTGTGGGGCTGTGGAAGGGCTGCCGGGGGAAGGCGAGGGCCAGCAACACATCAGAGTCCTGGCACCTTTCGTGTGGGAGCAGTCGCTGGACGTTTGCTATTTTGAGCTGGGCTCCGGCGCAGGTCCCGAGAGCGAGCAAGGCACGAACGTCGGCACCCTGAGCTGGCTGGCAAGGCCGGAGCCCCAGTGTGTGTGGGGCTGTGGAAGGGCTGCCGGGCGAAGGCGAGGGCCAGCAACACCTGGGAGGCCTGGCACCTTTCGTGTGGGAGCAGTCGCTGGACGTTTGCAATTTCGAGCTGTGCTACGGCACAGGTACCGAGAGCGAGCAAGGCACGAACGTCGGCACCCTGATCTGTCTGGCAAGGCCGGAGCCCCAGTGTGTGTGGGGCTGTGGAAGGGCTGCCGGGGGAAGGCGAGGGCCAGCAACACCTGGGAGGCCTGGCACCTTTTGTGTGGGAGCAGTAGCTGGACGTTTGCAATTTCGAGCTGGGCTCCGGCGCAGGTCCCGAGAGCGAGCAAGGCACGAACGTCGGCACCCTGAGCTGGCTGGCAAGGCCGGAGCCCCAGTGTGTGTGGGGCTGTAGAAGGGCTGCCAAGGGAAGGCGAGGGCCAGCAACACCTGGGAGTCCTGGCACCTTTCGTGTGGGAGCAGTCGCTGGACGTTTGTAATTTCGAGCTGGGCTCCGGCGCAGGTACCGAGAGCGAGCAAGGCACGAACGTCGGCCCCCTGAGCTGGCTGGCAAGGCCGGAGCCCCAGTGTGTGTGGGGCTGTGGAAGGGCTGCCGGGGGAAGGCGAGGGCCAGCAACACATCAGAGTCCTGGCACCTTTCGTGTGGGAGCAGTCGCTGGACGTTTGCAATTTTGAGCTGGGCTCCGGCGCAGGTCCCGAGAGCGAGCAAGGCACGAACGTCGGCACCCTGATCTGGCTAGCAAGGCCAGAGCCCCAGTATGTGTGGGGCTGTGGAAGGGCTGCCAGGGGAAGGCGAGGGCCAGCAACACCTGGCAGGCCTGGCACCTTTCATGTGGGAGCAGTCGCTGGACGTTTGCAATTTTGAGCTGGGCTCCGGCGCAGGTCCCGAGAGCGAGCAAGTCACGAACGTCAGCACCCTGAGCTGTCTGGCAAGGCCGGAGCCCCAGTGTGTGTGGGGCTGTGGAAGGGCTGCCAAGGGAAGGCGAGGGCCAGCAACATCTGGGAGTCCTGGCACCTTTTGTGTGGGAGCAGTCGCTGGATGTTTGCAATTTCGAGCTCGGCTCCGGCGCAGGTCCCAAGAGCGAGCAAGGCACGAACGTCGGCACCCTGACCTGGCTGGCAAGGCCGGAGCCCCAGTGTGTCTGGGGATGTGGAAGGGCTGCCGGGCGAAGGTGAGGGCCAGCAACACCTGGGAGGCCTGGCACCTTTCATGTGGGAGCAGTCGCTGGACGTTTGCAATTTCGAGCTGGGCTCCGGCGCAGGTCCCGAGAGCGAGCAAGGCACGAACGTCGGCACCCTGAGCTGGCTGGCAAGGCCGGAGCGCCAGTGTGTGTGGGGCTGTAGAAGGGCTGCCAAGGGAAGGCGAGGGCCAGCAACACCTGGGAGTCCTGGCACCTTTCGTGTGGGAGCAGTCGCTGGACGTTTGCAATTTCGAGCTGGGCTCCGGCGCAGGTCCCGAGAGCGAGCAAGGCACGAACGTCGGCACCCTGAGCTGGCTGGCAAGGCCGGAGCCCCAGTGTGTGTGGGGCTGTGGAAGGGCTGCCGGGGGAAGGCGAGGGCCAGCAACACATCAGAGTCCTGGCACCTTTCGTGTGGGAGCAGTCGCTGGACATTTACTATTTTGAGCTCGGCTCTGGCGCAGGTCCCGAGAGCGAGCAAGGCACGAACGTCGGCACCCTGAGCTGGCTGGCAAGGCCGGAGCCCCAGTGTGTGTGGGGCTGTGGAAGGGCTGCCAAGGGAAGGTGAGGGCCAGCAACACCTGGGAGTCCTGGCACCTTTCGTGTGGGAGCAGTCGCTGGACATTTGCAATTTTGAGCTGGGCTCCGGTGCAGGTCCTGAGAGCGAGCAAGGCACGAACGTCGGCACCCTGAGCTGGCTGGCAAGGCCGGAGCCCCAGTGTGTGTGGGGCTGTGGAAGGGCTGCCGGGGGAAGGTGAGGGCCAGCAACGCATCAGAGTCCTGGCACCTTTTGTGTGGGAGCAGTCGCTGGACGTTTGCAATTTCGAGCTGGGCTCCGGCGCAGGTCCCGAGAGCGAGCAAGGCACGAACGTCGGCACCCTGAGCTGGCTGGCAAGGCCGGAGCCCCAGTGTGTGTGGGGCTGTGGAAGGGCTGCCGCGGGAAGGCAAGGGCCAGCAACACATCAGACTTCTGGCACCTTTCGTGTGGGAGCAGTCGCTGGACGTTTGCAATTTCGAGCTGGGCTCCGGCGCAGGTCCCGAGAGCGAGCAAGGCACGAACGTCGGCACCCTGAGCTGGCTGGCAAGGCCGGAGCCCCAGTGTGTGTGGGGCTGTGGAAGGGCTGCCAAGGGAAGGCGAGGGCCAGCAACACCTGGGAGGCCTGGCACCTTTCGTGTGGGAGCAGTCGCTGGACGTTTGCAATTTTGAGCTGGGCTCCGGTGCAGGTCCCGAGAGCGAGCAAGGCACGAACGTCGGCACCCTGAGCTGGCTGGCAAGGCCGGAGCCCCAGTGTGTGTGGGGCTGTGGAAGGGCTGCCGGGGGAAGGTGAGGGCCAGCAACACATCAGAGTCCTGGCACCTTTCGTGTGGGAGCAGTCGCTGGACGTTTGCAATTTCGAGCTGGGCTCCGGCGCAGGTCCCGAGAGCGAGCAAGGCACGAACGTCGGCACCCTGAGCTGGCTGGCAAGGCCGGAGCCCCAGTGTGTGTGGGGCTGTGGAAGGGCTGCCGCGGGAAGGCAAGGGCCAGCAACACATCAGAGTCCTGGCACCTTTCGTGTGGGAGCAGTCGCTGGACGTTTGCAATTTCGAGCTGGGCTCCGGCGCAGGTACCAAGAGCGAGCGAGGCACGAACGTCGGCACCCTGATCTGGCTGGCAAGGCCAAAGCCCCAGTTTGTGTGGGGCTGTGGAAGGGCTGCCAGGGGAAGGCGAGGGCCAGCAACACCTGGCAGGCCTGGCACCTTTCATGTGGGAGCAGTCGCTGGACGTTTGCAATTTTGAGCTGGGCTCCGGCGCAGGTCCCGAGAGCGAGCAAGTCACGAACGTCAGCACCCTGAGCTGGCTGGCAAGGCCGGAGCCCCAGTGTGTGTGGGGCTGTGGAAGGGCTGCCAAGGGAAGGCGAGGGCCAGCAACATCTGGGAGTCCTGGCACCTTTTGTGTGGGAGCAGTCGCTGGATGTTTGCAATTTCGAGCTCGGCTCCGGCGCAGGTCCCAAGAGCGAGCAAGGCACGAACGTCGGCACCCTGAGCTGGCTGGCAAGGCCGGAGCCCCAGTGTGTGTGGGGCTGTGGAAGGGCTGCCGGGGGAAGGCGAGGGCCAGCAACACATCAGAGTCCTGGCACCTTTGGTGTGGGAGCAGTCGCTGGACGTTTGCTATTTTGAGCTGGGCTCCGGCGCAGGTCCCGAGAGCGAGCAAGGCACGAACGTCGGCACCCTGAGCTGGCTGGCAAGGCCGGAGCCCCAGTGTGTGTGGGGCTGTGGAAGGGCTGCCGGGCGAAGGCGAGGGCCAGCAACACCTGGGAGGCCTGGCACCTTTCGTGTGGGAGCAGTCGCTGGACGTTTGCAATTTCGAGCTGTGCTACGGCACAGGTACCGAGAGCGAGCAAGGCACGAACGTCGGCACCCTGATCTGTCTGGCCAGGCCGGAGCCCCAGTGTGTGTGGGGCTGTGGAAGGGCTGCCGGGGGAAGGCGAGGGCCAGCAACACCTGGCAGTCCTGGCACCTTTTGTGTGGGAGCAGTAGCTGGACGTTTGCAATTTCGAGCTGGGCTCCGGCGCAGGTCCCGAGAGCGAGCAAGGCACGAACGTCGGCACCCTGAGCTGGCTGGCAAGGCCGGAGCCCCAGTGTGTGTGGGGCTGTAGAAGGGCTGCCAAGGGAAGGCGAGGGCCAGCAACACCTGGCAGTCCTGGCACCTTTCGTGTGGGAGCAGTCGCTGGACGTTTGTAATTTCGAACTGGGCTCCGGCGCAGGTACCGAGAGCGAGCAAGGCACGAACGTCGGCACCCTGAGCTGGCTGGCAAGGCCGGAGCCCCAGTGCGTCTGGGGCTGTGGAAGGGCTGCCGGGGGAAGGCGAGGGCCAGCAACACATCAGAGTCCTGGCACCTTTCGTGTGGGAGCAGTCGCTGGACGTTTGCAATTTGGAGCTGGGCTGTGGCGCAGGTCCCGAGAGCGAGCAAGGCACGAACGTCGGCACCCTGATCTGGCTAGCAAGGCCAGAGCCCCAGTATGTGTGGGGCTGTGGAAGGGCTGCCAGGGGAAGGCGAGGGCCAGCAACACCTGGCAGGCCTGGCACCTTTCATGTGGGAGCAGTCGCTGGACGTTTGCAATTTTGAGCTGGGCTCCGGCGCAGGTCCCGAGAGCGAGCAAGTCACGAACGTCAGCACCCTGAGCTGTCTGGCAAGGCCGGAGCCCCAGTGTGTGTGGGGCTGTGGAAGGGCTGCCAAGGGAAGGCGAGGGCCAGCAACATCTGGGAGTCCTGGCACCTTTTGTGTGGGAGCAGTCGCTGGATGTTTGCAATTTCGAGCTCGGCTCCGGCGCAGGTCCCAAGAGCGAGCAAGGCACGAACGTCGGCACCCTGAGCTGGCTGGCAAGGCCGGAGCCCCAGTGTGTGTGGGGCTGTGGAAGGGCTGCCGGGGGAAGGCGAGGGCCAGCAACACATCAGAGTCCTGGCACCTTTCGTGTGGGAGCAGTCGCTGGACGTTTGCTATTTTGAGCTGGGCTCCGGCGCAGGTCCCGAGAGCGAGCAAGGCACGAACGTCGGCACCCTGAGCTGGCTGGCAAGGCCGGAGCCCCAGTGTGTGTGGGGCTGTGGAAGGGCTGCCGGGCGAAGGCGAGGGCCAGCAACACCTGGGAGGCCTGGCACCTTTCGTGTGGGAGCAGTCGCTGGACGTTTGCAATTTCGAGCTGTGCTACGGCACAGGTACCGAGAGCGAGCAAGGCACGAACGTCGGCACCCTGATCTGTCTGGCAAGGCCGGAGCCCCAGTGTGTGTGGGGCTGTGGAAGGGCTGCCGGGGGAAGGCGAGGGCCAGCAACACCTGGGAGGCCTGGCACCTTTTGTGTGGGAGCAGTAGCTGGACGTTTGCAATTTCGAGCTGGGCTCCGGCGCAGGTCCCGAGAGCGAGCAAGGCACGAACGTGCGCCCCCTGAGCTGGCTGGCAAGGCCGGAGCCCCAGTGTGTGTGGGGCTGTAGAAGGGCTGCCAAGGGAAGGCGAGGGCCAGCAACACCTGGGAGTCCTGGCACCTTTCGTGTGGGAGCAGTCGCTGGACGTTTGCAATTTCGAGCTGTGCTACGGCACAGGTCCCGAGAGCGAGCAAGGCACGAACGTCGGCACCCTGAGCTGGCTGGCAAGGCCGGAGCCCCAGTGTGTGTGGGGCTGTGGAAGGGCTGCCGGGCGAAGGCGAGGGCCAGCAACACCTGGGAGGCCTGGCACCTTTCGTGTGGGAGCAGTCGCTGGACGTTTGCAATTTCGAGCTGTGCTACGGCACAGGTACCGAGAGCGAGCAAGGCACGAACGTCGGCACCCTGATCTGTCTGGCCAGGCCGGAGCCCCAGTGTGTGTGGGGCTGTGGAAGGGCTGCCGGGGGAAGGCGAGGGCCAGCAACACCTGGCAGTCCTGGCACCTTTTGTGTGGGAGCAGTAGCTGGACGTTTGCAATTTCGAGCTGGGCTCCGGCGCAGGTCCCGAGAGCGAGCAAGGCACGAACGTCGGCACCCTGAGCTGGCTGGCAAGGCCGGAGCCCCAGTGTGTGTGGGGCTGTGGAAGGGCTGCCGGGCGAAGGCGAGGGCCAGCAACACCTGGGAGGCCTGGCACCTTTCGTGTGGGAGCAGTCGCTGGACGTTTGCAATTTCGAGCTGTGCTACGGCACAGGTACCGAGAGCGAGCAAGGCACGAACGTCGGCACCCTGATCTGTCTGGCAAGGCCGGAGCCCCAGTGTGTGTGGGGCTGTGGAAGGGCTGCCGGGGGAAGGCGAGGGCCAGCAACACCTGGGAGGCCTGGCACCTTTTGTGTGGGAGCAGTAGCTGGACGTTTGCAATTTCGAGCTGGGCTCCGGCGCAGGTCCCGAGAGCGAGCAAGGCACGAACGTGCGCCCCCTGAGCTGGCTGGCAAGGCCGGAGCCCCAGTGTGTGTGGGGCTGTAGAAGGGCTGCCAAGGGAAGGCGAGGGCCAGCAACACCTGGGAGTCCTGGCACCTTTCGTGTGGGAGCAGTCGCTGGACGTTTGTAATTTCGAGCTGGGCTCCGGCGCAGGTACCGAGAGCGAGCAAGGCACGAACGTCGGCACCCTGAGCTGGCTGGCAAGGCCGGAGCCCCACTGTGTGTGGGGCTGTGGAAGGGCTGCCGGGGGAACGCGAGGGCCAGCAACACCTGGCAGGCCTGGCACCTTTCGTGTGCGAGCAGTCGCTGGACGTTTGCAATTTTGAGCTGGGCTCCGGCACAGGTACTGAGATGGAACAAGGCAAGAAGGTCGGCACCCTGACCTGGCTGGCAAGGCCAGATCCCCAGTGTGTGTGGGGCTGTGGAAGGGCTGCCAAGGGAAGGCGAGGGCCAGCAACACCTGGCAGTCCTGGCACCTTTCGTGTGGCAGCAGTCGCTGGACGTTTGCAATTTCGAGCTGGGCTCCGGCGCAGGTCCCGAGAGCGAGCAAGGCACGAACGTCGGCACCCTGAGCTGGCTGGCAAGGCCGGAGCCCCAGTGTGTGTGGGGCTGTGGAAGGGCTGCCGGGGGAAGGCAAGGGCCAGCAACACCTGGCAGTCCTGGCACCTTTCGTGTGGGAGCAATCGCTGGACGTTTGCAATTTCGAGCTGGGCTCCGGCGCAGGTCCCGAGAGCAAGCAAGGCACGAACGTCGGCACGCTGAGCTGGCTGGCAAGGCCGGAGCCCCAGTGTGTGTGGGGCTGTGGAAGGGCTGCCGGGGGAATGCGAGGGCCAGCAATACATCAGAGTCCTGGCACCTTTGGTGTGGGAGCAGTCGCTGGACGTTTGCAATTTTGAGCTGGGCTCCGGCGCAGGTGCCGAGAGCGAGCAAGGCACGAACGTCGGCACCCTGATCTGGCTAGCAAGGCCAGAGCCCCAGTGCGTGCGGGGCTATGGAAGGGCTGCCGGGGGAATGCGAGGGCCAGCAACACATCAGAGTCCTGGCACCTTTGGTGTGGGGGTAATTGCTGGACGTTTGCAATTTCGAGCTGGGCTCCGGCGCAGGTCCCGAGAGCGAGCAAGGCACGAACGTCGGCACCCTGAGCTGGCTGGCAAGGCCGGAGCCCCAGTGTGTGTGGGGCTGTGGAAGGGCTGCCGCGGGAAGGCAAGGGCCAGCAACACATCAGACTTCTGGCACCTTTCGTGTGGGAGCAGTCGCTGGACGTTTGCAATTTCGAGCTGGGCTCCGGCGCAGGTACCAAGAGCGAGCGAGGCACGAACGTCGGCCCCCTGAGCTGGCTGGCAAGGCCAAAGCCCCAGTTTGTGTGGGGCTGTGGAAGGGCTGCCAGGGGAAGGCGAGGGCCAGCAACACCTGGCAGGCCTGGCACCTTTCATGTGGGAGCAGTCGCTGGACGTTTGCAATTTTGAGCTGGGCTCCGGCGCAGGTCCCGAGAGCGAGCAAGTCACGAACGTCAGCACCCTGAGCTGTCTGGCAAGGCCGGAGCCCCAGTGTGTGTGGGGCTGTGGAAGGGCTGCCAAGGGAAGGCGAGGGCCAGCAACATCTGGGAGTCCTGGCACCTTTCGTGTGGCAGCAGTCGCTGGATGTTTGCAATTTCGAGCTCGGCTCCGGCGCAGGTCCCAAGAGCGAGCAAGGCACGAACGTCGGCACCCTGAGCTGGCTGGCAAGGCCGGAGCCCCAGTGTGTGTGGGGCTGTGGAAGGGCTGCCGGGGGAAGGCGAGGGCCAGCAACACATCAGAGTCCTGGCACCTTTCGTGTGGGAGCAGTCGCTGGACGTTTGCTATTTTGAGCTGGGCTCCGGCGCAGGTCCCGAGAGCGAGCAAGGCACGAACGTTGGCACCCTGAGCTGGCTGGCAAGGCCGGAGCCCCAGTGTCTGTGGGGCTGTGGAAGGGCTGCCGGGCGAAGGCGAGGGCCAGCAACACCTGGGAGGCCTGGCACCTTTCGTGTGGGAGCAGTCGCTGGACGTTTGCAATTTCGAGCTGTGCTACGGCACAGGTACCGAGAGCGAGCAAGGCACGAACGTCGGCACCCTGATCTGTCTGGCAAGGCCGGAGCCCCAGTGTGTGTGGGGCTGTGGAAGGGCTGCCGGGGGAAGGCGAGGGCCAGCAACACCTGGGAGGCCTGGCACCTTTTGTGTGGGAGCAGTAGCTGGACGTTTGCAATTTCGAGCTGGGCTCCGGCGCAGGTCCCGAGAGCGAGCAAGGCACGAACGTGCGCCCCCTGAGCTGGCTGGCAAGGCCGGAGCCCCAGTGTGTGTGGGGCTGTAGAAGGGCTGCCAAGGGAAGGCGAGGGCCAGCAACACCTGGGAGTCCTGGCACCTTTCGTGTGGGAGCAGTCGCTGGACGTTTGTAATTTCGAGCTGGGCTCCGGCGCAGGTACCGAGAGCGAGCAAGGCACGAACGTCGGCACCCTGAGCTGGCTGGCAAGGCCGGAGCCCCAGTGTGTGTGGGGCTGTGGAAGGGCTGCCGGGGGAAGGCGAGGGCCAGCAACACATCAGAGTCCTGGCACCTTTCGTGTGGGAGCAGTCGCTGGACGTTTGCAATTTGGAGCTGGGCTGCGGCGCAGGTCCCGAGAGCGAGCAAGGCACGAACGTCGGCACCCTGAGCTGGCTAGCAAGGCCAGAGCCCCAGTATGTGTGGGGCTGTGGAAGGGCTGCCGGGCGAAGGCGAGGGCCAGCAACACATCAGAGTCCTGGCACCTTTCGTGTGGGAGCAGTCCCTGGACGTTTGCAATTTCGAGCTGGGATCCGGCGCAGGTCCCGAGAGCGAGCGAGGCACGAACGTAGGCACCCTGAGCTGGCTGGCAAGGCCAGAGCCCCAGTGTGTGGGGGGCTGTGGAAGGGCTGCCGGGGGAACGCGAGGGCCAGCAACACCTGGCAGTCCTGGCACCTTTCGTGTGGCAGCAGTCGCTGGACGTTTGCAATTTCGAGCTGGGCTCCGGCGCAGGTACCGAGAGCGAGCAAGGCACGAACGTCGGCACCCTGAGCTGGCTGGCAAATCCGGAGCCCCAGTGTGTGTGGGGCTGTGGAAGGGCTGCCGCGGGAAGGCAAGGGCCAGCAACACCTGGCAGTCCTGGCACCTTTCGTGTGGGAGCAATCGCTGGACGTTTGTAATTTCGAACTGGGCTCCGGCGCAGGTACCGAGAGCGAGCAAGGCACGAACGTCGGCACCCTGAGCTGGCTGGCAAGGCCGGAGCCCCAGTGTGTGTGGGGCTGTGGAAGGGCTGCCGGGGGAAGGCGAGGGCCAGCAACACATCAGAGTCCTGGCACCTTTCGTGTGGGAGCAGTCGCTGGACGTTTGCAATTTGGAGCTGGGCTGTGGCGCAGGTCCCGAGAGCGAGCAAGGCACGAACGTCGGCACCCTGATCTGGCTAGTAAGGCCAGAGCCCCAGTGTGTGTGGGGCTGTGGAAGGGCTGCCGGGGGAAGGCGAGGGCCAGCAACACATCAGAGTCCTGGCACCTTTCGTGTGGGAGCAGTCGCTGGACGTTTGCTATTTTGAGCTGGGCTCCGGCGCAGGTCCCGAGAGCGAGCAAGGCACGAACGTCGGCACCCTGAGCTGGCTGGCAAGGCCGGAGCCCCAGTGTGTGTGGGGCTGTGGAAGGGCTGCCGGGCGAAGGCGAGGGCCAGCAACACCTGGGAGGCCTGGCACCTTTCGTGTGGGAGCAGTCGCTGGACGTTTGCAATTTCGAGCTGTGCTACGGCACAGGTACCGAGAGCGAGCAAGGCACGAACGTCGGCACCCTGATCTGTCTGGCAAGGCCGGAGCCCCAGTGTGTGTGGGGCTGTGGAAGGGCTGCCGGGGGAAGGCGAGGGCCAGCAACACCTGGGAGGCCTGGCACCTTTTGTGTGGGAGCAGTAGCTGGACGTTTGCAATTTCGAGCTGGGCTCCGGCGCAGGTCCCGAGAGCGAGCAAGGCACTAACGTGCGCCCCCTGAGCTGGCTGGCAAGGCCGGAGCCCCAGTGTGTGTGGGGCTGTAGAAGGGCTGCCAAGGGAAGGCGAGGGCCAGCAACACCTGGGAGTCCTGGCACCTTTCGTGTGGGAGCAGTCGCTGGACGTTTGTAATTTCGAGCTGGGCTCCGGCGCAGGTACCGAGAGCGAGCAAGGCACGAACGTCGGCACCCTGAGCTGGCTGGCAAGGCCGGAGCCCCACTGTGTGTGGGGCTGTGGAAGGGCTGCCGGGGGAACGCGAGGGCCAGCAACACCTGGGAGGCCTGGCACCTTTCGTGTGCGAGCAGTCGCTGGACGTTTGCAATTTTGAGCTGGGCTCCGGCACAGGTACTGAGATGGAACAAGGCAAGAAGGTCGGCACCCTGACCTGGCTGGCAAGGCCAGATCCCCAGTGTGTGTGGGGCTGTGGAAGGGCTGCCAAGGGAAGGCGAGGGCCAGCAACACCTGGCAGTCCTGGCACCTTTCGTGTGGCAGCAGTCGCTGGACGTTTGCAATTTCGAGCTGGGCTCCGGCGCAGGTCCCGAGAGCGAGCAAGGCACGAACGTCGGCACCCTGAGCTGGCTGGCAAGGCCGGAGCCCCAGTGTGTGTGGGGCTGTGGAAGGGCTGCCGGGGGAAGGCAAGGGCCAGCAACACCTGGCAGTCCTGGCACCTTTCGTGTGGGAGCAATCGCTGGACGTTTGCAATTTCGAGCTGGGCTCCGGCGCAGGTCCCGAGAGCAAGCAAGGCATGAACGTCGGCACCCTGAGCTGGCTGGCAAGGCCGGAGCCCCAGTGTCTGTGGGGCTGTGGAAGGGCTGCCGGGGGAACGCGAGGGCCAGCAATACATCAGAGTCCTGGCACCTTTGGTGTGGGAGCAGTCGCTGGACGTTTGCAATTTTGAGCTGGGCTCCGGCGCAGGTGCCGAGAGCGAGCAAGGCACGAACGTCGGCACCCTGATCTGGCTAGCAAGGCCAGAGCCCCAGTGCGTGCGGGGCTATGGAAGGGCTGCCGGGGGAATGCGAGGGCCAGCAACACATCAGAGTCCTGGCACCTTTGGTGTGGGGGTAATTGCTGGACGTTTGCAATTTCGAGCTGGGCTCCGGCGCAGGTCCCGAGAGCGAGCAAGGCACGAACGTCGGCACCCTGAGCTGGCTGGCAAGGCCGGAGCCCCAGTGTGTGTGGGGCTGTGGAAGGGCTGCCGCGGGAAGGCAAGGGCCAGCAACACATCAGACTTCTGGCACCTTTCGTGTGGGAGCAGTCGCTGGACGTTTGCAATTTCGAGCTGGGCTCCGGCGCAGGTACCAAGAGCGAGCGAGGCACGAACGTCGGCCCCCTGAGCTGGCTGGCAAGGCCAAAGCCCCAGTTTGTGTGGGGCTGTGGAAGGGCTGCCAGGGGAAGGCGAGGGCCAGCAACACCTGGCAGGCCTGGCACCTTTCATGTGGGAGCAGTCGCTGGACGTTTGCAATTTTGAGCTGGGCTCCGGCGCAGGTCCCGAGAGCGAGCAAGTCACGAACGTCAGCACCCTGAGCTGTCTGGCAAGGCCGGAGCCCCAGTGTGTGTGGGGCTGTGGAAGGGCTGCCAAGGGAAGGCGAGGGCCAGCAACATCTGGGAGTCCTGGCACCTTTTGTGTGGGAGCAGTCGCTGGATGTTTGCAATTTCGAGCTCGGCTCCGGCGCAGGTCCCAAGAGCGAGCAAGGCACGAACGTCGGCACGCTGAGCTGGCTGGCAAGGCCGGAGCCCCAGTGTGTGTGGGGCTGTGGAAGGGCTGCCGGGGGAAGGCGAGGGCCAGCAACACATCAGAGTCCTGGCACCTTTCGTGTGGGAGCAGTCGCTGGACGTTTGCAATTTTGAGCTGGGCTCCGGCGCAGGTCCCGAGAGCGAGCAAGGCACGAACGTTGGCACCCTGAGCTGGCTGGCAAGGCCGGAGCCCCAGTGTCTGTGGGGCTGTGGAAGGGCTGCCGGGCGAAGGCGAGGGCCAGCAACACCTGGGAGGCCTGGCACCTTTCGTGTGGGAGCAGTCGCTGGACGTTTGCAATTTCGAGCTGTGCTACGGCACAGGTACCGAGAGCGAGCAAGGCACGAACGTCGGCACCCTGATCTGTCTGGCAAGGCCGGAGCCCCAGTGTGTGTGGGGCTGTGGAAGGGCTGCCGGGGGAAGGCGAGGGCCAGCAACACCTGGGAGGCCTGGCACCTTTTGTATGGGAGCAGTAGCTGGACGTTTGCAATTTCGAGCTGGGCTCCGGCGCAGGTCCCGAGAGCGAGCAAGGCACGAACGTGCGCCCCCTGAGCTGGCTGGCAAGGCCGGAGCCCCAGTGTGTGTGGGGCTGTAGAAGGGCTGCCAAGGGAAGGCGAGGGCCAGCAACACCTGGGAGTCCTGGCACCTTTCGTGTGGGAGCAGTCGCTGGACGTTTGTAATTTCGAGCTGGGCTCCGGCGCAGGTACCGAGAGCGAGCAAGGCACGAACGTCGGCACCCTGAGCTGGCTGGCAAGGCCGGAGCCCCAGTGTGTGTGGGGCTGTGGAAGGGCTGCCGGGGGAAGGCGAGGGCCAGCAACACATCAGAGTCCTGGCACCTTTCGTGTGGGAGCAGTCGCTGGACGTTTGCAATTTGGAGCTGGGCTGCGGCGCAGGTCCCGAGAGCGAGCAAGGCACGAACGTCGGCACCCTGAGCTGGCTAGCAAGGCCAGAGCCCCAGTATGTGTGGGGCTGTGGAAGGGCTGCCGGGCGAAGGCGAGGGCCAGCAACACATCAGAGTCCTGGCACCTTTCGTGTGGGAGCAGTCCCTGGACGTTTGCAATTTCGAGCTGGGATCCGGCGCAGGTCCCGAGAGCGAGCGAGGCACGAACGTAGGCACCCTGAGCTGGCTGGCAAGGCCAGAGCCCCAGTGTGTGGGGGGCTGTGGAAGGGCTGCCGGGGGAATGCGAGGGCCAGCAACACATCAGAGTCCTGGCACCTTTGGTGTGGGGGTAATTGCTGGACGTTTGCAATTTTAAGCTGGGCTCCGGCGCAGGTCCCGAGAGCGAGCAAGGCACGAACGTCGGCACCCTGACCTGGCTGGCAAGGCCGGAGACCCAGTGCGTCTGGGGCTGTGGAAGGGCTGCCAGGGGAAGGCGAGGGCCAGCAACATCTGGGAGTCCTGGCACCTTTCGTGTGGGAGCAGTCGCTGGACGTTTGCAATTTCGAGCTGGGCTCCGGGGCAGGTCCCGAGAGCGAGCAAGGCACGAACGTCGGCACCCTGAGCTGGCTGGCAAGGCCGGAGCCCCACTGTGTGTGAGGCTGTGGAAGGGCTGCCGGGGGAACGCGAGGGCCAGCAACACCTGGCAGTCCTGGCACCTTTCGTGTGGCAGCAGTCGCTGGACGTTTGCAATTTCGAGCTGGGCTCCGGCGCAGGTACCGAGAGCGAGCAAGGCACGAACGTCGGCACCCTGAGCTGGCTGGCAAGGCCGGAGCCCCAGTGTGTGTGGGGCTGTGGAAGGGCTGCCGGGGGAAGGCAAGGGCCAGCAACACCTGGCAGTCCTGGCACCTTTCGTGTGGGAGCAATCGCTGGACGTTTGCAATTTCGAGCTGGGATCCGGCGCAGGTCCCGAGAGCAAGCAAGGCACGAACGTCGGCACGCTGAGCTGGCTGGCAAGGCCGGAGCCCCAGTGTCTGTGGGGCTGTGGAAGGGCTGCCAAGGAAAGGCGAGGGCCAGCAATACATCAGAGTCCTGGCACCTTTGGTGTGGGAGCAGTCGCTGGACGTTTGCAATTTCGAGCTGGGCTCCGGCGCAGGTGCCGAGAGCGAGCAAGGCACGAACGTTGGCACCCTGATCTGGCTAGCAAGGCCAGAGCCCCAGTGTGTGTGTCGCTGTGGAAGGGCTGCCGAGGGAAGGCGAGGGCCAGCAACACCTGGCAGGCCTGGCACCTTTCGTGTGGGAGCAGTCGCTGGACATTTGCAATTTCGAGCTGGGCTCCGGCGCAGGTCCCAAGAGCAAGCAAGGCACGAACGTCGGCACCCTGAGCTGGCTGGCAAGGCCGGAGCCCCAGTGTGTGGGGGGCTGTGGAAGGGATGCCGGGGGAAGGCGAGGGCCAGCAACACCTGGGAGGCCTGGCACCTTTCGTGTGGGAGCAGTCGCTGGACGTTTGCAATTTCGAGCTGGGCTCCGGCGCAGGTACCGAGAGCGAGCAAGGCACGAACGTCGGCACCCTGACCTGGCTGGCAAGGACGGAGCCCCAGTGTGTGTGGGGCTGTGGAAGGGCTGCCAGGGGAAGGCGAGGGCCAGCAACATCTGGGAGTCCTGTCACCTTTTGTGTGGGAGCAGTCGCTGGACGTTTGCAATTTCGAGCTGGGCTCCGGCGCAGGTCCCGAGAGCGAGCAAGGCACGAACGTCGGCACCCTGAGCTGTCTGGCAAGGCCGGAGCCCCAGTGTGTGGGTGGCTGTGGAAGGGATGCTGGGGGAAGGCGAGGGCCAGCAACATCTGGGAGTCCTGTCACCTTTTGTGTGGGAGCAGTCGCTGGACGTTTGCAATTTCGAGCTGGGCTCCGGCGCAGGTCCCGAGAGCGAGCAAGGCACGAACGTCGGCACCCTGACCTGGCTGGCAAGGCCGGAGCCCCAGTGTGTGTGGGGCTGTGGAAGGGCTGCCGGGGGAAGGCGAGGGCCAGCAACACATCAGAGTCCTGGCACCTTTCGTGTGGGAGCAGTCGCTGGACGTTTGCAATTTGGAGCTGGGCTGCGGCGCAGGTCCCGAGAGCGAGCAAGGCACGAACGTCGGCACCCTGAGCTGGCTAGCAAGGCCAGAGCCCCAGTATGTGTGGGGCTGTGGAAGGGCTGCCGGGCGAAGGCGAGGGCCAGCAACACATCAGAGTCCTGGCACCTTTCGTGTGGGAGCAGTCCCTGGACGTTTGCAATTTCGAGCTGGGATCCGGCGCAGGTCCCGAGAGCGAGCGAGGCACGAACGTCGGCACCCTGAGCTGGCTGGCAAGGCCGGAGCCCCAGTGTGTGTGGGGCTGTGGAAGGGCTGCCGGGGGAAGGCGAGGGCCAGCAACACATCAGAGTCCTGGCACCTTTCGTGTGGGAGCAGTCGCTGGACGTTTGCTATTTTGAGCTGGGCTCCGGCGCAGGTCCCGAGAGCGAGCAAGGCACGAACGTTGGCACCCTGAGCTGGCTGGCAAGGCCGGAGCCCCAGTGTCTGTGGGGCTGTGGAAGGGCTGCCGGGCGAAGGCGAGGGCCAGCAACACCTGGGAGGCCTGGCACCTTTCGTGTGGGAGCAGTCGCTGGACGTTTGCAATTTCGAGCTGTGCTACGGCACAGGTACCGAGAGCGAGCAAGGCACGAACGTCGGCACCCTGATCTGTCTGGCAAGGCCGGAGCCCCAGTGTGTGTGGGGCTGTGGAAGGGCTGCCGGGGGAAGGCGAGGGCCAGCAACACCTGGGAGGCCTGGCACCTTTTGTGTGGGAGCAGTAGCTGGACGTTTGCAATTTCGAGCTGGGCTCCGGCGCAGGTCCCGAGAGCGAGCAAGGCACGAACGTGCGCCCCCTGAGCTGGCTGGCAAGGCCGGAGCCCCAGTGTGTGTGGGGCTGTAGAAGGGCTGCCAAGGGAAGGCGAGGGCCAGCAACACCTGGGAGTCCTGGCACCTTTCGTGTGGGAGCAGTCGCTGGACGTTTGTAATTTCGAGCTGGGCTCCGGCGCAGGTACCGAGAGCGAGCAAGGCACGAACGTCGGCACCCTGAGCTGGCTGGCAAGGCCGGAGCCCCAGTGTGTGTGGGGCTGTGGAAGGGCTGCCGGGGGAAGGCGAGGGCCAGCAACACATCAGAGTCCTGGCACCTTTCGTGTGGGAGCAGTCGCTGGACGTTTGCAATTTGGAGCTGGGCTGCGGCGCAGGTCCCGAGAGCGAGCAAGGCACGAACGTCGGCACCCTGAGCTGGCTAGCAAGGCCAGAGCCCCAGTATGTGTGGGGCTGTGGAAGGGCTGCCGGGCGAAGGCGAGGGCCAGCAACACATCAGAGTCCTGGCACCTTTCGTGTGGGAGCAGTCCCTGGACGTTTGCAATTTCGAGCTGGGATCCGGCGCAGGTCCCGAGAGCGAGCGAGGCACGAACGTAGGCACCCTGAGCTGGCTGGCAAGGCCAGAGCCCCAGTGTGTGGGGGGCTGTGGAAGGGCTGCCGGGGGAATGCGAGGGCCAGCAACACATCAGAGTCCTGGCACCTTTGGTGTGGGGGTAATTGCTGGACGTTTGCAATTTTAAGCTGGGCTCCGGCGCAGGTCCCGAGAGCGAGCAAGGCACGAACGTCGGCACCCTGACCTGGCTGGCAAGGCCGGAGACCCAGTGCGTCTGGGGCTGTGGAAGGGCTGCCGGGCGAAGGCGAGGGCCAGCAACATCTGGGAGTCCTGGCACCTTTCGTGTGGGAGCAGTCGCTGGACGTTTGCAATTTCGAGCTGGGCTCCGGGGCAGGTCCCGAGAGCGAGCAAGGCACGAACGTCGGCACCCTGAGCTGGCTGGCAAGGCCGGAGCCCCACTGTGTGTGAGGCTGTGGAAGGGCTGCCGGGGGAACGCGAGGGCCAGCAACACCTGGCAGTCCTGGCACCTTTCGTGTGGCAGCAGTCGCTGGACGTTTGCAATTTCGAGCTGGGCTCCGGCGCAGGTACCGAGAGCGAGCAAGGCACGAACGTCGGCACCCTGAGCTGGCTGGCAAGGCCGGAGCCCCAGTGTGTGTGGGGCTGTGGAAGGGCTGCCGCGGGAAGGCAAGGGCCAGCAACACCTGGCAGTCCTGGCACCTTTCGTGTGGGAGCAATCGCTGGACGTTTGCAATTTCGAGCTGGGATCCGGCGCAGGTCCCGAGAGCAAGCAAGGCACGAACGTCGGCACGCTGAGCTGGCTGGCAAGGCCGGAGCCCCAGTGTCTGTGGGGCTGTGGAAGGGCTGCCAAGGAAAGGCGAGGGCCAGCAATACATCAGAGTCCTGGCACCTTTGGTGTGGGAGCAGTCGCTGGACGTTTGCAATTTCGAGCTGGGCTCCGGCGCAGGTGCCGAGAGCGAGCAAGGCACGAACGTTGGCACCCTGATCTGGCTAGCAAGGCCAGAGCCCCAGTGTGTGTGTCGCTGTGGAAGGGCTGCCGAGGGAAGGCGAGGGCCAGCAACACCTGGCAGGCCTGGCACCTTTCGTGTGGGAGCAGTCGCTGGACATTTGCAATTTCGAGCTGGGCTCCGGCGCAGGTCCCAAGAGCAAGCAAGGCACGAACGTCGGCACCCTGAGCTGGCTGGCAAGGCCGGAGCCCCAGTGTGTGGGGGGCTGTGGAAGGGATGCCGGGGGAAGGCGAGGGCCAGCAACACCTGGGAGGCCTGGCACCTTTGGTGTGGGAGCAGTCGCTGGACGTTTGCAATTTCGAGCTGGGCTCCGGCGCAGGTACCGAGAGCGAGCAAGTCACGAACGTCGGCACCCTGACCTGGCTGGCAAGGACGGAGCCCCAGTGTGTGTGGGGCTGTGGAAGGGCTGCCAGGGGAAGGCGAGGGCCAGCAACATCTGGGAGTCCTGTCACCTTTTGTGTGGGAGCAGTCGCTGGACGTTTGCAATTTCGAGCTGGGCTCCGGCGCAGGTCCCGAGAGCGAGCAAGGCACGAACGTCGGCACCCTGAGCTGTCTGGCAAGGCCGGAGCCCCAGTGTGTGGGTGGCTGTGGAAGGGATGCTGGGGGAAGGCGAGGGCCAGCAACATCTGGGAGTCCTGTCACCTTTTGTGTGGGAGCAGTCGCTGGACGTTTGCAATTTCGAGCTGGGCTCCGGCGCAGGTCCCGAGAGCGAGCAAGGCACGAACGTCGGCACCCTGACCTGGCTGGCAAGGCCGGAGCCCCAGTGTGTGTGGGGCTGTGGAAGGGCTGCCGGGGGAAGGCGAGGGCCAGCAACACATCAGAGTCCTGGCACCTTTCGTGTGGGAGCAGTCGCTGGACGTTTGCAATTTGGAGCTGGGCTGCGGCGCAGGTCCCGAGAGCGAGCAAGGCACGAACGTCGGCACCCTGAGCTGGCTAGCAAGACCAGAGCCCCAGTATGTGTGGGGCTGTGGAAGGGCTGCCGGGCGAAGGCGAGGGCCAGCAACACATCAGAGTCCTGGCACCTTTCGTGTGGGAGCAGTCCCTGGACGTTTGCAATTTCGAGCTGGGATCCGGCGCAGGTCCCGAGAGCGAGCGAGGCACGAACGTAGACACCCTGAGCTGGCTGGCAAGGCCAGAGCCCCAGTGTGTGGGGGGCTGTGGAAGGGCTGCCGGGGGAATGCGAGGGCCAGCAACACATCAGAGTCCTGGCACCTTTGGTGTGGGGGTAATTGCTGGACGTTTGCAATTTCGAGCTGGGCTCCGGCGCAGGTCCCGAGAGCGAGCAAGGCACGAACGTCGGCACCCTGACCTGGCTGGCAAGGCCGGAGACCCAGTGCGTCTGGGGCTGTGGAAGGGCTGCCAGGGGAAGGCGAGGGCCAGCAACATCTGGGAGTCCTGGCACCTTTCGTGTGGGAGCAGTCGCTGGACGTTTGCAATTTCGAGCTGGGCTCCGGCGCAGGTCCCGAGAGCGAGCAAGGCACGAACGTCGGCCCCCTGAGCTGGCTGGCAAGGCCGGAGCCCCACTGTGTGTGGGGCTGTGGAAGGGCTGCCGGGGGAACGCGAGGGCCAGCAACACCTGGCAGTCCTGGCACCTTTCGTGTGGCAGCAGTCGCTGGACGTTTGCAATTTCGAGCTGGGCTCCGGCGCAGGTACCGAGAGCGAGCAAGGCACGAACGTCGGCACCCTGAGCTGGCTGGCAAGGCCGGAGCCCCAGTGTGTGTGGGGCTGTGGAAGGGCTGCCGCGGGAAGGCAAGGGCCAGCAACACCTGGCAGTCCTGGCACCTTTCGTGTGGGAGCAATCGCTGGACGTTTGCAATTTCGAGCTGGGATCCGGCGCAGGTCCCGAGAGCAAGCAAGGCACGAACGTCGGCACGCTGAGCTGGCTGGCAAGGCCGGAGCCCCAGTGTCTGTGGGGCTGTGGAAGGGCTGCCAAGGAAAGGCGAGGGCCAGCAATACATCAGAGTCCTGGCACCTTTGGTGTGGGAGCAGTCGCTGGACGTTTGCAATTTCGAGCTGGGCTCCGGCGCAGGTGCCGAGAGCGAGCAAGGCACGAACGTTGGCACCCTGATCTGGCTAGCAAGGCCAGAGCCCCAGTGTGTGTGTCGCTGTGGAAGGGCTGCCGGGGGAAGGCGAGGGCCAGCAACACCTGGCAGGCCTGGCACCTTTCGTGTGGGAGCAGTCGCTGGACATTTGCAATTTCGAGCTGGGCTCCGGGGCAGGTCCCGAGAGCAAGCAAGGCACGAACGTCGGCACCCTGAGCTGTCTGGCAAGGCCGGAGCCCCAGTGTCTGTGGGGCTGTGGAAGGGCTGCCAAGGGAAGGCGAGGGCCAGCAACACCTGGGAGGCCTGGCACCTTTGGTGTGGGAGCAGTCGCTGGACGTTTGCAATTTCGAGCTGGGCTCCGGCGCAGGTACCGAGAGCGAGCAAGTCACGAACGTCGGCACCCTGACCTGGCTGGCAAGGACGGAGCCCCAGTGTGTGTGGGGCTGTGGAAGGGCTGCCAGGGCAAGGCGAGGGCCAGCAACATCTGGGAGTCCTGTCACCTTTTGTGTGGGAGCAGTCGCTGGATGTTTGCAATTTCGAGCTGGGCTCCGGCGCAGGTCCCGAGAGCGAGCAAGGCACGAACGTCGGCACCCTGAGCTGGCTGGCAAGGCCGGAGCCCCAGTGTGTGGGGGGCTGTGGAAGGGATGCTGGGGGAAGGCGAGGGCCAGCAACATCTGGGAGTCCTGTCACCTTTTGTGTGGGAGCAGTCGCTGGACGTTTGCAATTTCGAGCTGGGCTCCGGCGCAGGTCCCGAGAGCGAGCAAGGCACGAACGTCGGCACCCTGAGCTGGCTAACAAGGCCAGAGCCATTGTGTGTGTGGCTATGGAAGGGCTGCCGGGGGAGGGCGAGGGCCAGCAACACCTGGGAGTCCTGGCACCTTTCGTGTGGGAGCAGTCGCTGGACGTTTGCAATTTTGAGCTGGGCTCCTGCGCAGGTACCGAGAGCGAGCAAGGCACGAACGTCGGCACCCTGAGCTGGCTGGCAACTCCAGAGACCCAGTGTCTGTGGGGCTGTGGAAGGGCTGCCGGGGGAAGGCGAGGGCCAGCAACACCTGGCAGTCCTGGCACCTTTCGTGTGGGAGCAGTCGCTGGACGTTTGCAATTTCGAGCTGGGCTCCGGCGCAGGTCCCGAGAGCGAGCAAGGCACGAACGTCGGCACCCTGACCTGGCTGGCAAGGCCGGAGCCCCAGTGTGTGTGGGGCTGTGGAAGGGCTGCCGGGGGAAGGCGAGGGCCAGCAACACATCAGAGTCCTGGCACCTTTCGTGTGGGAGCAGTCGCTGGACATTTACTATTTTGAGCTCGGCTCTGGCGCAGGTCCAGAGAGCGAGCAAGGCACGAACGTCGGCACCCTGAGCTGGCTGGCAAGGCCGGAGCCCCAGTGTGTGTGGGGCTGTGGAAGGGCTGCCAAGGGAAGGCGAGGGCCAGCAACACCTGGGAGGCCTGGCACCTTTCGTGTGGGAGCAGTCGCTGGACGTTTGCAATTTCGAGCTGGGCTCCGGCGCAGGTCCCGAGAGCGAGCAAGGCATGAACGTCGGCACCCTGAGCTGGCTGGCAAGGCCAGAGCCCCAGTGTCTGTGGGGCTGTGGAAGGGCTGCCGGGGGAAGGCGAGGGCCAGCAACACCTGGCAGGCCTGGCACCTTTCGTGTGGGAGCAGTCGCTGGACGTTTGCAATTTCGAGCTGGGCTCCGGCGCAGGTCCCGAGAGCGAGCAAGGCACGAACGTCGGCCCCCTGAGCTGGCTGGCAAGGCCAGAGCCCCAGTGCGTGCGGGGCTATGGAAGGGCTGCCGGGGGAATGCGAGGGCCAGCAACACATCAGAGTCCTGGCACCTTTGGTGTGGGGGTAATTGCTGGACGTTTGCAATTTCGAGCTGGGCTCCGGCGCAGGTCCCGAGAGCGAGCAAGGCACGAACGTCGGCACCCTGACCTGGCTGGCAAGGCCGGAGCCCCAGTGTGTGGGGGGCTGTGGAAGGGATGCTGGGGGAAGGCGAGGGCCAGCAACACCTGGGAGGCCTGGCACCTTTGGTGTGGGAGCAGTCGCTGGACGTTTGCAATTTCGAGCTGGGCTCCGGCGCAGGTACCGAGAGCGAGCAAGTCACGAACGTCGGCACCCTGACCTGGCTGGCAAGGACGGAGCCCCAGTGTGTGTGGGGCTGTGGAAGGGCTGCCAGGGGAAGGTGAGGGCCAGCAACATCTGGGAGTCCTGTCACCTTTTGTGTGGGAGCAGTCGCTGGACGTTTGCAATTTCGAGCTGGGCTCCGGCGCAGGTCCCGAGAGCGAGCAAGGCACGAACGTCGGCACCCTGAGCTGGCTGGCAAGGCCGGAGCCCCAGTGTGTGTGGGGCTGTGGAAGGGCTGCCAAGGGAAGGCGAGGGCCAGCAACATCTGGGAGTCCTGTCACCTTTTGTGTGGGAGCAGTCGCTGGACGTTTGCAATTTCGAGCTGGGCTCCGGCGCAGGTCCCGAGAGCGAGCAAGGCACGAACGTCGGCACCCTGACCTGGCTGGCAAGGCCGGAGCCCCAGTGCGTCTGGGGCTATGGAAGGGCTGCCGGGGGAGGGCGAGGGCCAGCAACACCTGGGAGTCCTGGCACCTTTCGTGTGGGAGCAGTCGCTGGACGTTTGCAATTTCGAGCTGGGCTCCGGCGCAGGTCCCGAGAGCGAGCAAGGCACGAACGTCGGCACCCTGAGCTGGCTGGCAACTCCAGAGACCCAGTGTCTGTGGGGCTGTGGAAGGGCTGCCGGGGGAAGGCGAGGGCCAGCAACACCTGGCAGTCCTGGCACCTTTCGTGTGGGAGCAGTCGCTGGACGTTTGCAATTTCGAGCTGGGCTCCGGCGCAGGTCCCGAGAGCGAGCAAGGCACGAACGTCGGCACCCTGAGCTGGCTGGCAAGGCCGGAGCCCCAGTGCGTCTGGGGCTGTGGAAGGGCTGCCGGGGGAAGGCGAGGGCCAGCAACACATCAGAGTCCTGGCACCTTTCGTGTGGGAGCAGTCGCTGGACATTTACTATTTTGAGCTCGGCTCTGGCGCAGGTCCCGAGAGCGAGCAAGGCACGAACGTCGGCACCCTGAGCTGGCTGGCAAGGCCGGAGCTCCAGTGTGTGTGGGGCTGTGGAAGGGCTGCCAAGGGAAGGCGAGGGCCAGCAACACCTGGGAGGCCTGGCACCTTTCGTGTGGGAGCAGTCGCTGGACGTTTGCAATTTCGAGCTGGGCTCCGGCGCAGGTCCCGAGAGCGAGCAAGGCATGAACGTCGGCACCCTGAGCTGGCTGGCAAGGCCAGAGCCCCAGTGTCTGTGGGGCTGTGGAAGGGCTGCCGGGGGAAGGCGAGGGCCAGCAACACCTGGCAGGCCTGGCACCGTTCGTGTGGGAGCAGTCGCTGGACGTTTGCAATTTTGAGCTGGGCTCCGGCGCAGGTCCCGAGAGCGAGCAAGGCACGAACGTCGGCACCCTGAGCTGGCTGGCAAGGCCAGAGCCCCAGTGCGTGCGGGGCTATGGAAGGGCTGCCGGGGGAATGCGAGGGCCAGCAACACATCAGAGTCCTGGCACCTTTGGTGTGGGGGTAATTGCTGGACGTTTGCAATTTCGAGCTGGGCTCCGGCGCAGGTCCCGAGAGCGAGCAAGGCACGAACGTCGGCACCCTGAGCTGGCTGGCAAGGCCGGAGCCCCAGTGTGTGTGGGGCTGTGGAAGGGCTGCCGCGGGAAGGCAAGGGCCAGCAACACATCAGACTTCTGGCACCTTTCGTGTGGGAGCAGTCGCTGGACGTTTGCAATTTGGAGCTGGGCTGCGGCGCAGGTCCCGAGAGCGAGCAAGGCACGAACGTCGGCACCCTGAGCTGGCTAGCAAGGCCAGAGCCCCAGTATGTGTGGGGCTGTGGAAGGGCTGCCGGGCGAAGGCGAGGGCCAGCAACACATCAGAGTCCTGGCACCTTTCGTGTGGGAGCAGTCCCTGGACGTTTGCAATTTCGAGCTGGGATCCGGCGCAGGTACCGAGAGCGAGCGAGGCACGAACGTAGGCACCCTGAGCTGGCTGGCAAGGCCAGAGCCCCAGTGTGTGGGGGGCTGTGGAAGGGCTGCCGGGGGAATGCGAGGGCCAGCAACACATCAGAGTCCTGGCACCTTTGGTGTGGGGGTAATTGCTGGACGTTTGCAATTTTAAGCTGGGCTCCGGCGCAGGTCCCGAGAGCGAGCAAGGCACGAACGTCGGCACCCTGACCTGGCTGGCAAGGCCGGAGACCCAGTGCGTCTGGGGCTGTGGAAGGGCTGCCAGGGGAAGGCGAGGGCCAGCAACACCTGGGAGTCCTGGCACCTTTCGTGTGGGAGCAGTCGCTGGACGTTTGCAATTTCGAGCTGGGCTCCGGGGCAGGTCCCGAGAGCGAGCAAGGCACGACCGTCGGCACCCTGAGCTGGCTGGCAAGGCCGGAGCCCCACTGTGTGTGGGGCTGTGGAAGGGCTGCCGGGGGAACGCGAGGGCCAGCAACACCTGGCAGTCCTGGCACCTTTCGTGTGGCAGCAGTCGCTGGACGTTTGCAATTTCGAGCTGGGCTCCGGCGCAGGTACCGAGAGCGAGCAAGGCACGAACGTCGGCACCCTGAGCTGGCTGGCAAGGCCGGAGCCCCAGTGTGTGTGGGGCTGTGGAAGGGCTGCCGCGGGAAGGCAAGGGCCAGCAACACCTGGCAGTCCTGGCACCTTTCGTGTGGGAGCAATCGCTGGACGTTTGCAATTTCGAGCTGGGATCCGGCGCAGGTCCCGAGAGCAAGCAAGGCACGAACGTCGGCACGCTGAGCTGGCTGGCAAGGCCGGAGCCCCAGTGTCTGTGGGGCTGTGGAAGGGCTGCCAAGGAAAGGCGAGGGCCAGCAATACATCAGAGTCCTGGCACCTTTGGTGTGGGAGCAGTCGCTGGACGTTTGCAATTTCGAGCTGGGCTCCGGCGCAGGTGCCGAGAGCGAGCAAGGCACGAACGTTGGCACCCTGATCTGGCTAGCAAGGCCGGAGCCCCAGTGTGTGTGGGGCTGTGGAAGGGCTGCCGGGGGAAGGCGAGGGCCAGCAACACCTGGCAGGCCTGGCACCTTTCGTGTGGGAGCAGTCGCTGGACATTTGCAATTTCGAGCTGGGCTCCGGCGCAGGTCCCGAGAGCAAGCAAGGCACGAACGTCGGCACCCTGAGCTGGCTGGCAAGGCCGGAGCCCCAGTGTGTGGGGGGCTGTGGAAGGGATGCTGGGGGAAGGCGAGGGCCAGCAACACCTGGGAGGCCTGGCACCTTTGGTGTGGGAGCAGTCGCTGGACGTTTGCAATTTCGAGCTGGGCTCCGGCGCAGGTACCGAGAGCGAGCAAGTCACGAACGTCGGCACCCTGACCTGGCTGGCAAGGACGGAGCCCCAGTGTGTGTGGGGCTGTGGAAGGGCTGCCAGGGGAAGGTGAGGGCCAGCAACATCTGGGAGTCCTGTCACCTTTTGTGTGGGAGCAGTCGCTGGACGTTTGCAATTTCGAGCTGGGCTCCGGCGCAGGTCCCGAGAGCGAGCAAGGCACGAACGTCGGCACCCTGAGCTGGCTGGCAAGGCCGGAGCCCCAGTGTGTGGGGGGCTGTGGAAGGGATGCTGGGGGAAGGCGAGGGCCAGCAACATCTGGGAGTCCTGTCACCTTTTGTGTGGGAGCAGTCGCTGGACGTTTGCAATTTCGAGCTGGGCTCCGGCGCAGGTCCCGAGAGCGAGCAAGGCACGAACGTCGGCACCCTGAGCTGGCTAACAAGGCCAGAGCCCCAGTGTGTGTGTGGCTATGGAAGGGCTGCCGGGGGAGGGCGAGGGCCAGCAACACCTGGGAGTCCTGGCACCTTTCGTGTGGGAGCAGTCGCTGGACGTTTGCAATTTCGAGCTGGGCTCCGGCGCAGGTACCGAGAGCGAGCAAGGCACGAACGTCGGCACCCTGAGCTGGCTGGCAACTCCAGAGACCCAGTGTCTGTGGGGCTGTGGAAGGGCTGCCGGGGGAAGGCGAGGGCCAGCAACACCTGGGAGGCCTGGCACCTTTCGTGTGGGAGCAGTCGCTGGACGTTTGCAATTTCGAGCTGGGCTCCGGCGCAGGTCCTGAGAGCGAGCAAGGCACGAACGTCGGCACCCTGACCTGGCTGGCAAGGCCGGAGCCCCAGTGTGTGTGGGGCTGTGGAAGGGCTGCCGGGGGAAGGCGAGGGCCAGCAACACATCAGAGTCCTGGCACCTTTCGTGTGGGAGCAGTCGCTGGACATTTACTATTTTGAGCTCGGCTCTGGCGCAGGACCCGAGAGCGAGCAAGGCACGAACGTCGGCACCCTGAGCTGGCTGGCAAGGCCGGAGCCCCAGTGTGTGTGGGGCTGTGGAAGGGCTGCCAAGGGAAGGCGAGGGCCAGCAACACCTGGGAGGCCTGGCACCTTTCGTGTGGGAGCAGTCGCTGGACGTTTGCAATTTCGAGCTGGGCTCCGGCGCAGGTCCCGAGAGCGAGCAAGGCATGAACGTCGGCACCCTGAGCTGGCTGGCAAGGCCAGAGCCCCAGTGTCTGTGGGGCTGTGGAAGGGCTGCCGGGGGAAGGCGAGGGCCAGCAACACCTGGCAGGCCTGGCACCTTTCGTGTGGGAGCAGTCGCTGGACGTTTGCAATTTTGAGCTGGGCTCCGGCGCAGGTCCCGAGAGCGAGCAAGGCACGAACGTCGGCCCCCTGAGCTGGCTGGCAAGGCCAGAGCCCCAGTGCGTGCGGGGCTATGGAAGGGCTGCCGGGGGAATGCGAGGGCCAGCAACACATCAGAGTCCTGGCACCTTTGGTGTGGGGGTAATTGCTGGACGTTTGCAATTTCGAGCTGGGCTCCGGCGCAGGTACCGAGAGCGAGCAAGGCACGAACGTCGGCACCCTGACCTGGCTGGCAAGGCTGGAGCCCCAGTGTGTGTGGGGCTGTGGAAGGGCTGCCGGGGGAAGGCGAGGGCCAGCAACACCTGGGAGGCCTGGCACCTTTGGTGTGGGAGCAGTCGCTGGACGTTTGCAATTTCGAGCTGGGCTCCGGCGCAGGTACCGAGAGCGAGCAAGTCACGAACGTCGGCACCCTGACCTGGCTGGCAAGGACGGAGCCCCAGTGTGTGTGGGGCTGTGGAAGGGCTGCCAGGGGAAGGTGAGGGCCAGCAACATCTGGGAGTCCTGTCACCTTTTGTGTGGGAGCAGTAGCTGGACGTTTGCAATTTCGAGCTGGGCTCCGGCGCAGGTCCCGAGAGCGAGCAAGGCACGAACGTCGGCACCCTGAGCTGGCTGGCAAGGCCGGAGCCCCAGTGTGTGGGGGGCTGTGGAAGGGATGCTGGGGGAAGGCGAGGGCCAGCAACATCTGGGAGTCCTGTCACCTTTTGTGTGGGAGCAGTCGCTGGACGTTTGCAATTTCGAGCTGGGCTCCGGCGCAGGTCCCGAGAGCGAGCAAGGCACGAACGTCGGCACCCTGAGCTGGCTAACAGGCCAGAGCCCCAGTGTGTGTGTGGCTATGGAAGGGCTGCCGGGGGAGGGCGAGGGCCAGCAACACCTGGGAGTCCTGGCACCTTTCGTGTGGGAGCAGTCGCTGGACGTTTGCAATTTCGAGCTGGGCTCCGGCGCAGGTACCGAGAGCGAGCAAGGCACGAACGTCGGCACCCTGAGCTGGCTGGCAACTCCAGAGACCCAGTGTCTGTGGGGCTGTGGAAGGGCTGCCGGGGGAAGGCGAGGGCCAGCAACACCTGGCAGTCCTGGCACCTTTCGTGTGGGAGCAGTCGCTGGACGTTTGCAATTTCGAGCTGGGCTCCGGCGCAGGTCCCGAGAGCGAGCAAGGCACGAACGTCGGCACCCTGACCTGGCTGGCAAGGCCGGAGCCCCAGTGTGTGTGGGGCTGTGGAAGGGCTGCCGGGGGAAGGCGAGGGCCAGCAACACATCAGAGTCCTGGCACCTTTCGTGTGGGAGCAGTCGCTGGACATTTACTATTTTGAGCTCGGCTCTGGCGCAGGTCCAGAGAGCGAGCAAGGCACGAACGTCGGCACCCTGAGCTGGCTGGCAAGGCCGGAGCCCCAGTGTGTGTGGGGCTGTGGAAGGGCTGCCAAGGGAAGGCGAGGGCCAGCAACACCTGGGAGGCCTGGCACCTTTCGTGTGGGAGCAGTCGCTGGACGTTTGCAATTTCGAGCTGGGCTCCGGCGCAGGTCCCGAGAGCGAGCAAGGCATGAACGTCGGCACCCTGAGCTGGCTGGCAAGGCCAGAGCCCCAGTGTCTGTGGGGCTGTGGAAGGGCTGCCGGGGGAAGGCGAGGGCCAGCAACACCTGGGAGGCCTGGCACCTTTCGTGTGGGAGCAGTCGCTGGACGTTTGCAATTTCGAGCTGGGCTCCGGCGCAGGTCCCGAGAGCGAGCAAGGCACGAACGTCGGCCCCCTGAGCTGGCTGGCAAGGCCAGAGCCCCAGTGCGTACGGGGCTATGGAAGGGCTGCCGGGGGAAGGCGAGGGGCAGCAACACATCAGAGTCCTGGCACCTTTCGTGTGGGAGCAGTCGCTGGACGTTTGCTATTTTGAGCTGGGCTGCGGCGCAGGTCCCGAGAGCGAGCAAGGCACGAACGTCGGCCCCCTGAGCTGGCTGGCAAGGCCGGAGCCCCAGTGTGTGTGGGGCTGTGGAAGGGCTGCCGGGCGAAGGCGAGGGCCAGCAACACCTGGGAGGCCTGGCACCTTTCGTGTGGGAGCAGTCGCTGGACGTTTGCAATTTCGAGCTGTGCTACGGCACAGGTCCCGAGAGCGAGCAAGGCACGAACGTCGGCACCCTGATCTGTCTGGCAAGGCCGGAGCCCCAGTGTGTGTGGGGCTGTGGAAGGGCTGCCGGGGGAAGGCGAGGGCCAGCAACACCTGGGAGGCCTGGCACCTTTTGTGTGGGAGCAGTAGCTGGACGTTTGCAATTTCGAGCTGGGCTCCGGCGCAGGTACCGAGAGCGAGCAAGGCACGAACGTCGGCCCCCTGAGCTGGCTGGCAAGGCCGGAGCGCCAGTGTGTGTGGGGCTGTAGAAGGGCTGCCAAGGGAAGGCGAGGGCCAGCAACACCTGGGAGTCCTGGCACCTTTCATGTGGGAGCAGTCGCTGGACGTTTGCAATTTCGAGCTGGGCTCCGGCGCAGGTCCCGAGAGCGAGCAAGGCACGAACGTCGGCACCCTGACCTGGCTGGCAAGGCCGGAGCCCCAGTGTGTGTGGGGCTGTGGAAGGGCTGCCGCGGGAAGGCGAGGGCCAGCAACACCTGGGAGTCCTGGCACCTTTGGTGTGGCGGTAATTGCTGGACGTTTGCAATTTTGAGCTGGGCTCCGGCGCAGGTACCGAGAGCGAGCAAGGCACGAACGTCGGCACCCTGACCTGGCTGGCAAGGCCGGAGCCCCAGTGTGTGGGGGGCTGTGGAAGGGCTGCCGGGGGAAGGCGAGGGCCAGCAACACCTGGGAGGCCTGGCACCTTTTGTGTGGGAGCAGTCGCTGGACGTTTGCAATTTCGAGCTGGGCTCCGGCGCAGGTCCCGAGAGCGAGCAAGGCACGAACGTCGCACCCTGAGCTGTCTGGCAAGGCCGGAGCCCCAGTGTGTGTGGGGCTGTGGAAGGGCTGCCGGGGGAAGGCGAGGGCCAGCAACATCTGGGAGTCCTGGCACCTTTTGTGTGGGAGCAGTCGCTGGATGTTTGCAATTTCGAGCTCGGCTCCGGCGCAGGTCCCAAGAGCGAGCAAGGCACGAACGTCGGCACCCTGAGCTGGCTGGCAAGGCCGGAGCCCCAGTGTGTGTGGGGCTGTGGAAGGGCTGCCGGGGGAAGGCGAGGGCCAGCAACACATCAGAGTCCTGGCACCTTTCGTGTGGGAGCAGTCGCTGGACGTTTGCTATTTTGAGCTCGGCTCTGGCGCAGGTCCCGAGAGCGAGCAAGGCACGAACGTCGGCACCCTGAGCTGGCTGGCAAGGCCGGAGCGCCAGTGTGTGTGGGGCTGTAGAAGGGCTGCCAAGGGAAGGCGAGGGCCAGCAACACCTGGGAGTCCTGGCACCTTTCGTGTGGGAGCAGTCGCTGGACGTTTGCAATTTCGAGCTGGGCTCCGGCGCAGGTACCGAGAGCGAGCAAGGCACGAACGTCGGCACCCTGATCTGTCTGGCAAGGCCGGAGCCCCAGTGTGTGTGGGGCTGTGGAAGGGCTGCCGGGGGAAGGCGAGGGCCAGCAACACATCAGAGTCCTGGCACCTTTCGTGTGGGAGCAGTCGCTGGACGTTTGCAATTTTGAGCTGGGCTCCGGTGCAGGTCCCGAGAGCGAGCAAGGCACGAACGTCGGCACCCTGAGCTGGCTGGCAAGGCCGGAGCCCCAGTGTGTGTGGGGCTGTGGAAGGGCTGCCAAGGGAAGGCGAGGGCCAGCAACACCTGGGAGGCCTGGCACCTTTCGTGTGGGAGCAGTCGCTGGACGTTTGCAATTTCGAGCTGGGCTCCGGCGCAGGTACCGAGAGCGAGCAAGGCACGAACGTCGGCACCCTGAGCTGGCTGGCAAGGCCAGAGCCCCAGTGTGTGTGGGGCTGTGGAAGGGCTGCCGGGGGAAGGCGAGGGCCAGCAACACCTGGGAGGCCTGGCACCTTTGGTGTGGGAGCAGTCGCTGGACGTTTGCAATTTCGAGCTGGGCTCCGACGCAGGTCCCGAGAGCGAGCAAGGCACGAACGTCGGCCCCCTGAGCTGGCTGGCAAGGCCAGAGCCCCAGTTTGTGTGGGGCTGTGGAAGGGCTGCCGGGGGAATGCGAGGGCCAGCAACACCTGGCAGTCCTGGCACCTTTGGTGTGGCGGTAATTGCTGGACGTTTGCAATTTTGAGCTGGGCTCCGGCGCAGGTACCGAGAGCGAGCAAGGCACGAACGTCAGCACCCTGACCTGGCTGGCAAGGCCGGAGCCCCAGTGTGTGTGGGGCTGTGGAAGGGCTGCCGGGGGAAGGCGAGGGCCAGCAACACCTGGGAGGCCTGGCACCTTTTGTGTGGGAGCAGTCGCTGGACGTTTGCAATTTCGAGCTGGGCTCTGGCGCAGGTCCCGAGAGCGAGCAAGGCACGAACGTCGGCACCCTGAGCTGTCTGGCAAGGCCGGAGCCCCAGTGTGTGTGGGGCTGTGGAAGGGCTGCCGGGGGAAGGCGAGGGCCAGCAACATCTGGGAGTCCTGGCACCTTTTGTGTGGGAGCAGTCGCTGGATGTTTGCAATTTCGAGCTCGGCTCCGGCGCAGGTCCCAAGAGCGAGCAAGGCACGAACGTCGGCCCCCTGAGCTGGCTGGCAAGGCCGGAGCCCCAGTGTGTGTGGGGCTGTGGAAGGGCTGCCGGGCGAAGGCGAGGGCCAGCAACACCTGGGAGGCCTGGCACCTTTCGTGTGGGAGCAGTCGCTGGACGTTTGCAATTTCGAGCTGTGCTACGGCACAGGTACCGAGAGCGAGCAAGGCACGAACGTCGGCACCCTGATCTGTCTGGCAAGGCCGGAGCCCGAGTGTGTGTGGGGCTGTGGAAGGGCTGCCGGGGGAATGCGAGGGCCAGCAACACCTGGGAGGCCTGGCACCTTTTGTGTGGGAGCAGTAGCTGGACGTTTGCAATTTCGAGCTGGGCTCCGGCGCAGGTCCCGAGAGCGAGCAAGGCACGAACGTCGGCACCCTGAGCTGGCTGGCAAGGCCGGAGCCCCAGTGTGTGTGGGGCTGTAGAAGGGCTACCAAGGGAAGGCGAGGGCCAGCAACACCTGGGAGTCCTGGCACCTTTCGTGTGGGAGCAGTCGCTGGACGTTTGTAATTTCGAGCTGTGCTACGGCACAGGTACCGAGAGCGAGCAAGGCACGAACGTCGGCACCCTGAGCTGGCTGGCAAGGCCGGAGCCCCAGTGTGTGTGGGGCTGTGGAAGGGCTGCCGGGGGAAGGCGAGGGCCAGCAACACATCAGAGTCCTGGCACCTTTCGTGTGGGAGCAGTCGCTGGACATTTACTATTTTGAGCTGGGCTCTGGCGCAGGTCCCGAGAGCGAGCAAGGCACGAACGTCGGCACCCTGAGCTGGCTGGCAAGGCCGGAGCCCCAGTGTGTGTGGGGCTGTGGAAGGACTGCCGGGGGAAGGCGAGTGCCAGCAACACCTGGGAGGCCTGGCACCTTTCGTGTGGGAGCAGTCGCTGGACGTTTGCAATTTCGAGCTGGGCTCCGGCGCAGGTCCCGAGAGCGAGCAAGGCATGAACGTCGGCACCCTGAGCTGGCTGGCAAGGCCGGAGCCCCAGTGTCTGTGGGGCTGTGGAAGGGCTGCCGGGGGAAGGCGAGGGCCAGCAACACCTGGGAGGCCTGGCACCTTTCGTGTGGGAGCAGTCGCTGGACGTTTGCAATTTTGAGCTGGGCTCCGGCGCAGGTCCCGAGAGCGAGCAAGGCACGAACGTCGGCCCCCTGAGCTGGCTGGCAAGGCCAGAGCCCCAGTGCGTGCGGGGCTGTGGAAGGGCTGCCGGGGGAATGCGAGGGCCAGCAACACCTGGCAGTCCTGGCACCTTTCGTGTGGGAGCAGTCGCTGGACGTTTGCAATTTCGAGCTGGGCTCCGGCGCAGGTCCCGAGAGCGAGCGAGGCACGAACGTCGGCACCCTGATCTGGATGGCAAGGCCAAAGCCCCAGTGTGTGTGGGGCTGTGGAAGGGCTGCCGGGGGAAGGCGAGGGCCAGCAACACCTGGCAGGCCTGGCACCTTTCATGTGGGAGCAGTCGCTGGACGTTTGCAATTTCGAGCTGGGCTCCGGCGCAGGTCCCGAGAGCGAGCAAGTCACGAACGTCGGCACCCTGAGCTGTCTGGCAAGGCCGGAGCCCCAGTGTGTGTGGGGCTGTGGAAGGGCTGCCGGGGGAAGGCGAGGGCCAGCAACACATCAGAGTCCTGGCACCTTTCGTGTGGGAGCAGTCGCTGGACGTTTGCTATTTTGAGCTGGGCTCCGGCGCAGGTACCGAGAGCGAGCAAGGCACGAACGTCGGCACCCTGACCTGGCTGGCAAGGCCGGAGCCCCAGTGTGTGTGGGGCTGTGGAAGGGCTGCCGGGGGAAGGCGAGGGCCAGCAACACCTGGCAGTCCTGGCACCTTTCGTGTGGGAGCAGTCGCTGGACGTTTGCAATTTCGAGCTGGGCACCGGCGCAGGTCCCGAGAGCGAGCAAGGCACGAATGTCGGCACCCTGAGCTGGCTGGCAAGGCCGGAGCCCCAGTGTGTGTGGGGCTGTGGAAGGGCTGCCGGGGGAAGGCGAGGGCCAGCAACACCTGGGAGTCCTGGCACCTTTCGTGTGGGAGCAGTCGCTGGACGTTTGCAATTTCGAGCTGGGCTCCGGCGCAGGTACCGAGAGCGAGCAAGGCACGAACGTCGGCACCCTGATCTGTCTGGCAAGGCCGGAGCCCCAGTGTGTGTGGGGCTGTGGAAGGGCTGCCGGGGGAAGGCGAGGGCCAGCAACACATCAGAGTCCTGGCACCTTTCGTGTGGGAGCAGTCGCTGGACGTTTGCAATTTTGAGCTGGGCTCCGGTGCAGGTCCCGAGAGCGAGCAAGGCACGAACGTCGGCACCCTGAGCTGGCTGGCAAGGCCGGAGCCCCAGTGTGTGTGGGGCTGTGGAAGGGCTGCCAAGGGAAGGCGAGGGCCAGCAACACATCAGAGTCCTGGCACCTTTCGTGTGGGAGCAGTCGCTGGACGTTTGCAATTTCGAGCTGGGCTCCGGCGCAGGTACCGAGAGCGAGCAAGGCACGAACGTCGGCACCCTGAGCTGGCTGGCAAGGCCAGAGCCCCAGTGTGTGTGGGGCTGTGGAAGGGCTGCCGGGGGAAGGCGAGGGCCAGCAACACCTGGCAGTCCTGGCACCTTTGGTGTGGGAGCAGTCGCTGGACGTTTGCAATTTCGAGCTGGGCTCCGACGCAGGTCCCGAGAGCGAGCAAGGCACGAACGTCGGCCCCCTGAGCTGGCTGGCAAGGCCAGAGCCCCAGTGTGTGTGGGGCTGTGGAAGGGCTGCCGGGGGAATGCGAGGGCCAGCAACACCTGGCAGTCCTGGCACCTTTGGTGTGGCGGTAATTGCTGGACGTTTGCAATTTTGAGCTGGGCTCCGGCGCAGGTACCGAGAGCGAGCAAGGCACGAACGTCGGCACCCTGACCTGGCTGGCAAGGCCGGAGCCCCAGTGTGTGTGGGGCTGTGGAAGGGCTGCCGGGGGAAGGCGAGGGCCAGCAACACCTGGGAGGCCTGGCACCTTTTGTGTGGGAGCAGTCGCTGGACGTTTGCAATTTCGAGCTGGGCTCTGGCGCAGGTCCCGAGAGCGAGCAAGGCACGAACGTCGGCACCCTGAGCTGGCTGGCAAGGCCGGAGCCCCAGTGTGTGTGGGGCTGTGGAAGGGCTGCCGGGGAAAGCGAGGGCCAGCAACATCTGGGAGTCCTGGCACCTTTTGTGTGGGAGCAGTCGCTGGATGTTTGCAATTTCGAGCTCGGCTCCGGCGCAGGTCCCAAGAGCGAGCAAGGCACGAACGTCGGCACCCTGAGCTGGCTGGCAAGGCCGGAGCCCCAGTGTGTGTGGGGCTGTGGAAGGGCTGCCGGGCGAAGGCGAGGGCCAGCAACACCTGGGAGGCCTGGCACCTTTCGTGTGGGAGCAGTCGCTGGACGTTTGCAATTTCGAGCTGTGCTACGGCACAGGTACCGAGAGCGAGCAAGGCACGAACGTCGGCACCCTGATCTGTCTGGCAAGGCCGGAGCCCGAGTGTGTGTGGGGCTGTGGAAGGGCTGCCGGGGGAATGCGAGGGCCAGCAACACCTGGGAGGCCTGGCACCTTTTGTGTGGGAGCAGTAGCTGGACGTTTGCAATTTCGAGCTGGGCTCCGGCGCAGGTCCCGAGAGCGAGCAAGGCACGAACGTCGGCACCCTGAGCTGGCTGGCAAGGCCGGAGCCCCAGTGTGTGTGGGGCTGTAGAAGGGCTACCAAGGGAAGGCGAGGGCCAGCAACACCTGGGAGTCCTGGCACCTTTCGTGTGGGAGCAGTCGCTGGACGTTTGTAATTTCGAGCTGTGCTACGGCACAGGTACCGAGAGCGAGCAAGGCACGAACGTCGGCACCCTGAGCTGGCTGGCAAGGCCGGAGCCCCAGTGTGTGTGGGGCTGTGGAAGGGCTGCCGGGGGAAGGCGAGGGCCAGCAACACATCAGAGTCCTGGCACCTTTCGTGTGGGAGCAGTCGCTGGACATTTACTATTTTGAGCTGGGCTCTGGCGCAGGTCCCGAGAGCGAGCAAGGCACGAACGTCGGCACCCTGAGCTGGCTGGCAAGGCCGGAGCCCCAGTGTGTGTGGGGCTGTGGAAGGACTGCCGGGGGAAGGCGAGGGCCAGCAACACCTGGGAGGCCTGGCACCTTTCGTGTGGGAGCAGTCGCTGGACGTTTGCAATTTCGAGCTGGGCTCCGGCGCAGGTCCCGAGAGCGAGCAAGGCATGAACGTCGGCACCCTGAGCTGGCTGGCAAGGCCGGAGCCCCAGTGTCTGTGGGGCTGTGGAAGGGCTGCCGGGGGAAGGCGAGGGCCAGCAACACCTGGGAGGCCTGGCACCTTTCGTGTGGGAGCAGTCGCTGGACGTTTGCAATTTTGAGCTGGGCTCCGGCGCAGGTCCCGAGAGCGAGCAAGGCACGAACGTCGGCCCCCTGAGCTGGCTGGCAAGGCCAGAGCCCCAGTGCGTGCGGGGCTGTGGAAGGGCTGCCGGGGGAATGCGAGGGCCAGCAACACCTGGCAGTCCTGGCACCTTTCGTGTGGGAGCAGTCGCTGGACGTTTGCAATTTCGAGCTGGGCTCCGGCGCAGGTCCCGAGAGCGAGCGAGGCACGAACGTCGGCACCCTGATCTGGATGGCAAGGCCAAAGCCCCAGTGTGTGTGGGGCTGTGGAAGGGCTGCCGGGGGAAGGCGAGGGCCAGCAACACCTGGCAGGCCTGGCACCTTTCATGTGGGAGCAGTCGCTGGACGTTTGCAATTTCGAGCTGGGCTCCGGCGCAGGTCCCGAGAGCGAGCAAGTCACGAACGTCGGCACCCTGAGCTGTCTGGCAAGGCCGGAGCCCCAGTGTGTGTGGGGCTGTGGAAGGGCTGCCGGGGGAAGGCGAGGGCCAGCAACACATCAGAGTCCTGGCACCTTTCGTGTGGGAGCAGTCGCTGGACGTTTGCTATTTTGAGCTGGGCTCCGGCGCAGGTACCGAGAGCGAGCAAGGCACGAACGTCGGCACCCTGACCTGGCTGGCAAGGCCGGAGCCCCAGTGTGTGTGGGGCTGTGGAAGGGCTGCCGGGGGAAGGCGAGGGCCAGCAACACCTGGCAGTCCTGGCACCTTTCGTGTGGGAGCAGTCGCTGGACGTTTGCAATTTCGAGCTGGGCACCGGCGCAGGTCCCGAGAGCGAGCAAGGCACGAATGTCGGCACCCTGAGCTGGCTGGCAAGGCCGGAGCCCCAGTGTGTGTGGGGCTGTGGAAGGGCTGCCGGGGGAAGGCGAGGGCCAGCAACACCTGGCAGTCCTGGCACCTTTCGTGTGGGAGCAGTCGCTGGACGTTTGCAATTTCGAGCTGGGCTCCGGCGCAGGTACCAAGAGCGAGCGAGGCACGAACGTCGGCACCCTCATCTGGATGGCAAGGCCAAAGCCCCAGTGTGTGTGGGGCTGTGGAAGGGCTGCCGGGGGAAGGCGAGGGCCAGCAACACCTGGCAGGCCTGGCACCTTTCATGTGGGAGCAGTCGCTGGACGTTTGCAATTTCGAGCTGGGCTCCGGCGCAGGTCCCGAGAGCGAGCAAGTCACGAACGTTGGCACCCTGAGCTGTCTGGCAAGGCCGGAGCCCCAGTGTGTGGGGGGCTGTGGAAGGGCTGCCGGGGGAAGGCGAGGGCCAGCAACACATCAGAGTCCTGGCACCTTTCGTGTGGGAGCAGTCGCTGGACGTTTGCTATTTTGAGCTGGGCTCCGGCGCAGGTCCCGAGAGCGAGCAAGGCACGAACGTCGGCACCCTGACCTGGCTGGCAAGGCCGGAGCCCCAGTGTGTGTGGGGCTGTGGAAGGGCTGCCGGGGGAAGGCGAGGGCCAGCAACACCTGGCAGGCCTGGCACCTTTCGTGTGGGAGCAGTCGCTGGACGTTTGCAATTTCGAGCTGGGCTCCGGCGCAGGTCCCGAGAGCGAGCAAGGCACGAACGTCGGCACCCTGAGCTGGCTGGCAAGGCCGGAGCCCCAGTGTCTGTGGGGCTCTGGAAGGGCTGCCGCGGGAAGGCGAGGGCCAGCAACACATCAGACTTCTGGCACCTTTCGTGTGGGAGCAGTCGCTGGACGTTTGCAATTTCGAGCTGGGCTCCGGCGCAGGTACCAAGAGCGAGCGAGGCACGAACGTCGGCACCCTGATCTGGCTGGCAAGGCCAAAGCCCCAGTTTGTGTGGGGCTGTGGAAGGGCTGCCGGGGGAAGGCGAGGGCCAGCAACACCTGGGAGGCCTGGCACCTTTCGTGTGGGAGCAGTCGCTGGACGTTTGCAATTTTGAGCTGGGCTCCGGCGCAGGTCCCGAGAGCGAGCAAGGCACGAACGTCGGCCCCCTGAGCTGGCTGGCAAGGCCAGAGCCCCAGTGCGTGCGGGGCTGTGGAAGGGCTGCCGGGGGAATGCGAGGGCCAGCAACACATCAGAGTCCTGGCACCTTTGGTGTGGGGGTAATTGCTGGACGTTTGCAATTTTGAGCTGGGCTCCGGCGCAGGTACCGAGAGCGAGCAAGGCACGAACGTCGGCACCCTGACCTGGCTGGCAAGGCCGGAGCCCCAGTGTGTGTGGGGCTGTGGAAGGGCTGCCGGGGGAAGGCGAGGGCCAGCAACACCTGGGAGGCCTGGCACCTTTCGTGTGGGAGCAGTCGCTGGACGTTTGCAATTTCGAGCTGGGCACTGGCGCAGGTCCCGAGAGCGAGCAAGGCATGAATGTCGGCACCCTGAGCTGTCTGGCAAGGCCGGAGCCCCAGTGTGTGTGGGGCTGTGGAAGGGCTGCCGGGGGAAGGCGAGGGCCAGCAACACATCAGAGTCCTGGCACCTTTCGTGTGGGAGCAGTCGCTGGACGTTTGCAATTTCGAGCTGGGCTCCGGCGCAGGTCCCGAGAGCGAGCAAGGCACGAACGTCGGCACCCTGAGCTGGCTGGCAAGACCGGAGCCCCAGTGTGTGTGGGGCTGTGGAAGGGCTGCCGGGGGAAGGCGAGGGCCAGCAACACCTGGCAGTCCTGGCACCTTTCGTGTGGGAGCAGTCGCTGGACGTTTGCAATTTCGAGCTGGGCTCCGGCGCAGGTCCCGAGAGCGAGCAAGGCACGAACGTCTGCACCCTGAGCTGGCTGGCAAGGCCGGAGCCCCAGTGTCTGTGGGGCTGTGGAAGGGCTGCCGCGGGAAGGCGAGGGCCAGCAACACATCAGACTTCTGGCACCTTTCGTGTGGGAGCAGTCGCTGGACGTTTGCAATTTCGAGCTGGGCTCCGGCGCAGGTACCAAGAGCGAGCGAGGCACGAACGTCGGCACCCTGAGCTGGCTGGCAAGGCCAAAGCCCCAGTTTGTGTGGGGCTGTGGAAGGGCTGCCAGGGGAAGGCGAGGGCCAGCAACACCTGGCAGGCCTGGCACCTTTCATGTGGGAGCAGTCGCTGGACGTTTGCAATTTTGAGCTGGGCTCCGGCGCAGGTCCCGAGAGCGAGCAAGTCACGAACGTCGGCACCCTGAGCTGTCTGGCAAGGCCGGAGCCCCAGTGTGTGTGGGGCTGTGGAAGGGCTGCCGGGGGAAGGCGAGGGCCAGCAACATCTGGGAGTCCTGGCACCTTTTGTGTGGGAGCAGTCGCTGGATGTTTGCAATTTCGAGCTCGGCTCCGGCGCAGGTCCCAAGAGCGAGCAAGGCACGAACGTCGGCACCCTGAGCTGGCTGGCAAGGCCGGAGCCCCAGTGTGTGTGGGGCTGTGGAAGGGCTGCCAAGGGAAGGCGAGGGCCAGCAACACATCAGAGTCCTGGCACCTTTCGTGTGGGAGCAGTCGCTGGACGTTTGCAATTTCGAGCTGGGCTCCGGCGCAGGTCCCGAGAGCGAGCAAGGCACGAACGTCGGCACCCTGAGCTGGCTGGCAAGGCCGGAGCCCCAGTGTGTGTGGGGCTGAGGAAGGGCTGCCGGGGGAAGGCGAGGGCCAGCAACACATCAGAGTCCTGGCACCTTTCGTGTGGGAGCAGTCGCTGGACATTTACTATTTTGAGCTCGGCTCTGGCGCAGGTCCCGAGAGCGAGCAAGGCACGAACGTCGGCACCCTGAGCTGGCTGGCAAGGCCGGAGCCCCAGTGTGTGTGGGGCTGTGGAAGGGCTGCCAAGGGAAGGCGAGGGCCAGCAACACCTGGGAGTCCTGGCACCTTTCGTGTGGGAGCAGTCGCTGGACGTTTGCAATTTTGAGCTGGGCTCCGGCGCAGGTCCCGAGAGCGAGCAAGGCACGAACGTCGGCCCCCTGAGCTGGCTGGCAAGGCCAGAGCCCCAGTGCGTGCGGGGCTGTGGAAGGGCTGCCGGGGGAAGGCGAGGGCCAGCAACACATCAGAGTCCTGGCACCTTTGGTGTGGGGGTAATTGCTGGACGTTTGCAATTTTGAGCTGGGCTCCGGCGCAGGTACCGAGAGCGAGCAAGGCACGAACGTCGGCACCCTGACCTGGCTGGCAAGGCCGGAGCCCCAGTGTGTGTGGGGCTGTGGAAGGGCTGCCGGGGGAAGGCGAGGGCCAGCAACACCTGGCAGTCCTGGCACCTTTCGTGTGGGAGCAGTCGCTGGACGTTTGCAATTTCGAGCTGGGCTCCGGCGCAGGTCCCGAGAGCGAGCAAGGCACGAACGTCGGCCCCCTGAGCTGGCTGGCAAGGCCAGAGCCCCAGTGCGTGCGGGGCTGTGGAAGGGCTGCCGGGGGAAGGCGAGGGCCAGCAACACATCAGAGTCCTGGCACCTTTGGTGTGGGGGTAATTGCTGGACGTTTGCAATTTTGAGCTGGGCTCCGGCGCAGGTACCGAGAGCGAGCAAGGCACGAACGTCGGCACCCTGACCTGGCTGGCAAGGCCGGAGCCCCAGTGTGTGTGGGGCTGTGGAAGGGCTGCCGGGGGAAGGCGAGGGCCAGCAACACCTGGCAGTCCTGGCACCTTTCGTGTGGGAGCAGTCGCTGGACGTTTGCAATTTCGAGCTGGGCTCCGGCGCAGGTCCCGAGAGCGAGCAAGTCACGAACGTCGGCACCCTGATCTGTCTGGCAAGGCCGGAGCCCCAGTGTGTGTGGGGCTGTGGAAGGGCTGCCAGGGCAAGGCGAGGGCCAGCAACACCTGGGAGGCCTGGCACCTTTTGTGTGGGAGCAGTCGCTGGACGTTTGCAATTTTGAGCTGGGCTCCGGCGCAGGTCCCGAGAGCGAGCAAGGCACGAACGTCGGCCCCCTGAGCTGGCTGGCAAGGCCAGAGCCCCAGTGCGTGCGGGGCTGTGGAAGGGCTGCCGGGGGAAGGCGAGGGCCAGCAACACATCAGAGTCCTGGCACCTTTGGTGTGGGGGTAATTGCTGGACGTTTGCAATTTTGAGCTGGGCTCCGGCGCAGGTACCGAGAGCGAGCAAGGCACGAACGTCGGCCCCCTGAGCTGGCTGGCAAGGCCAGAGCCCCAGTGCGTGCGGGGCTGTGGAAGGGCTGCCGGGGGAAGGCGAGGGCCAGCAACACATCAGAGTCCTGGCACCTTTGGTGTGGGGGTAATTGCTGGACGTTTGCAATTTTGAGCTGGGCTCCGGCGCAGGTACCGAGAGCGAGCAAGGCACGAACGTCGGCACCCTGACCTGGCTGGCAAGGCCGGAGCCCCAGTGTGTGTGGGGCTGTGGAAGGGCTGCCGGGGGAAGGCGAGGGCCAGCAACACCTGGCAGTCCTGGCACCTTTCGTGTGGGAGCAGTCGCTGGACGTTTGCAATTTCGAGCTGGGCTCCGGCGCAGGTCCCGAGAGCGAGCAAGGCACGAACGTCGGCACCCTGAGCTGGCTGGCAAGGCCGGAGCCCCAGTGTGTGTGGGGCTGTGGAAGGGCTGCCGCGGGAAGGCAAGGGCCAGCAACACATCAGACTTCTGGCACCTTTCGTGTGGGAGCAGTCGCTGGACGTTTGCAATTTCGAGCTGGGCTCCGGCGCAGGTACCAAGAGCGAGCGAGGCACGAACGTCGGCACCCTGATCTGGCTGGCAAGGCCAAAGCCCCAGTTTGTGTGGGGCTGTGGAAGGGCTGCCAGGGGAAGGCGAGGGCCAGCAACACCTGGCAGGCCTGGCACCTTTCATGTGGGAGCAGTCGCTGGACGTTTGCAATTTTGAGCTGGGCTCCGGCGCAGGTCCCGAGAGCGAGCAAGTCACGAACGTCGGCACCCTGAGCTGTCTGGCAAGGCCGGAGCCCCAGTGTGTGTGGGGCTGTGGAAGGGCTGCCGGGGGAAGGCGAGGGCCAGCAACATCTGGGAGTCCTGGCACCTTTTGTGTGGGAGCAGTCGCTGGATGTTTGCAATTTCGAGCTCGGCTCCGGCGCAGGTCCCAAGAGCGAGCAAGGCACGAACGTCGGCACCCTGAGCTGGCTGGCAAGGCCGGAGCCCCAGTGTGTGTGGGGCTGTGGAAGGGCTGCCAAGGGAAGGCGAGGGCCAGCAACACATCAGAGTCCTGGCACCTTTCGTGTGGGAGCAGTCGCTGGACGTTTGCAATTTCGAGCTGGGCTCCGGCGCAGGTCCCGAGAGCGAGCAAGGCACGAACGTCGGCACCCTGAGCTGGCTGGCAAGGCCGGAGCCCCAGTGTGTGTGGGGCTGAGGAAGGGCTGCCGGGGGAAGGCGAGGGCCAGCAACACATCAGAGTCCTGGCACCTTTCGTGTGGGAGCAGTCGCTGGACATTTACTATTTTGAGCTCGGCTCTGGCGCAGGTCCCGAGAGCGAGCAAGGCACGAACGTCGGCACCCTGAGCTGGCTGGCAAGGCCGGAGCCCCAGTGTGTGTGGGGCTGTGGAAGGGCTGCCAAGGGAAGGCGAGGGCCAGCAACACCTGGGAGTCCTGGCACCTTTCGTGTGGGAGCAGTCGCTGGACGTTTGCAATTTTGAGCTGGGCTCCGGCGCAGGTCCCGAGAGCGAGCAAGGCACGAACGTCGGCCCCCTGAGCTGGCTGGCAAGGCCAGAGCCCCAGTGCGTGCGGGGCTGTGGAAGGGCTGCCGGGGGAAGGCGAGGGCCAGCAACACATCAGAGTCCTGGCACCTTTGGTGTGGGGGTAATTGCTGGACGTTTGCAATTTTGAGCTGGGCTCCGGCGCAGGTACCGAGAGCGAGCAAGGCACGAACGTCGGCACCCTGACCTGGCTGGCAAGGCCGGAGCCCCAGTGTGTGTGGGGCTGTGGAAGGGCTGCCGGGGGAAGGCGAGGGCCAGCAACACCTGGCAGGCCTGGCACCTTTCGTGTGGGAGCAGTCGCTGGACGTTTGCAATTTCGAGCTGGGCTCCGGCGCAGGTCCCGAGAGCGAGCAAGGCACGAACGTCGGCCCCCTGAGCTGGCTGGCAAGGCCAGAGCCCCAGTGCGTGCGGGGCTGTGGAAGGGCTGCCGGGGGAAGGCGAGGGCCAGCAACACATCAGAGTCCTGGCACCTTTGGTGTGGGGGTAATTGCTGGACGTTTGCAATTTTGAGCTGGGCTCCGGCGCAGGTACCGAGAGCGAGCAAGGCACGAACGTCGGCACCCTGACCTGGCTGGCAAGGCCGGAGCCCCAGTGTGTGTGGGGCTGTGGAAGGGCTGCCAAGGGAAGGCGAGGGCCAGCAACACCTGGCAGTCCTGGCACCTTTCGTGTGGGAGCAGTCGCTGGACGTTTGCAATTTCGAGCTGGGCTCCGGCGCAGGTCCCGAGAGCGAGCAAGTCACGATCGTCGGCACCCTGATCTGTCTGGCAAGGCCGGAGCCCCAGTGTGTGTGGGGCTGTGGAAGGGCTGCCGGGGGAAGGCGAGGGCCAGCAACACCTGGCAGTCCTGGCACCTTTCGTGTGGGAGCAGTCGCTGGACGTTTGCAATTTCGAGCTGGGCACCGGCGCAGGTCCCGAGAGCGAGCAAGGCACGAATGTCGGCACCCTGAGCTGGCTGGCAAGGCCGGAGCCCCAGTGTGTGTGGGGCTGTGGAAGGGCTGCCGGGGGAAGGCGAGGGCCAGCAACACCTGGGAGTCCTGGCACCTTTCGTGTGGGAGCAGTCGCTGGACGTTTGCAATTTCGAGCTGGGCTCCGGCGCAGGTACCGAGAGCGAGCAAGGCACGAACGTCGGCACCCTGATCTGTCTGGCAAGGCCGGAGCCCCAGTGTGTGTGGGGCTGTGGAAGGGCTGCCGGGGGAAGGCGAGGGCCAGCAACACATCAGAGTCCTGGCACCTTTCGTGTGGGAGCAGTCGCTGGACGTTTGCAATTTTGAGCTGGGCTCCGGTGCAGGTCCCGAGAGCGAGCAAGGCACGAACGTCGGCACCCTGAGCTGGCTGGCAAGGCCGGAGCCCCAGTGTGTGTGGGGCTGTGGAAGGGCTGCCAAGGGAAGGCGAGGGCCAGCAACACATCAGAGTCCTGGCACCTTTCGTGTGGGAGCAGTCGCTGGACGTTTGCAATTTCGAGCTGGGCTCCGGCGCAGGTACCGAGAGCGAGCAAGGCACGAACGTCGGCACCCTGAGCTGGCTGGCAAGGCCAGAGCCCCAGTGTGTGTGGGGCTGTGGAAGGGCTGCCGGGGGAAGGCGAGGGCCAGCAACACCTGGCAGGCCTGGCACCTTTGGTGTGGGAGCAGTCGCTGGACGTTTGCAATTTCGAGCTGGGCTCCGACGCAGGTCCCGAGAGCGAGCAAGGCACGAACGTCGGCCCCCTGAGCTGGCTGGCAAGGCCAGAGCCCCAGTGTGTGTGGGGCTGTGGAAGGGCTGCCGGGGGAATGCGAGGGCCAGCAACACCTGGCAGTCCTGGCACCTTTGGTGTGGCGGTAATTGCTGGACGTTTGCAATTTTGAGCTGGGCTCCGGCGCAGGTACCGAGAGCGAGCAAGGCACGAACGTCGGCACCCTGACCTGGCTGGCAAGGCCGGAGCCCCAGTGTGTGTGGGGCTGTGGAAGGGCTGCCGGGGGAAGGCGAGGGCCAGCAACACCTGGGAGGCCTGGCACCTTTTGTGTGGGAGCAGTCGCTGGACGTTTGCAATTTCGAGCTGGGCTCTGGCGCAGGTCCCGAGAGCGAGCAAGGCACGAACGTCGGCACCCTGAGCTGGCTGGCAAGGCCGGAGCCCCAGTGTGTGTGGGGCTGTGGAAGGGCTGCCGGGGGAAGGCGAGGGCCAGCAACATCTGGGAGTCCTGGCACCTTTTGTGTGGGAGCAGTCGCTGGATGTTTGCAATTTCGAGCTCGGCTCCGGCGCAGGTCCCAAGAGCGAGCAAGGCACGAACGTCGGCACCCTGAGCTGGCTGGCAAGGCCGGAGCCCCAGTGTGTGTGGGGCTGTGGAAGGGCTGCCGGGCGAAGGCGAGGGCCAGCAACACCTGGGAGGCCTGGCACCTTTCGTGTGGGAGCAGTCGCTGGACGTTTGCAATTTCGAGCTGTGCTACGGCACAGGTACCGAGAGCGAGCAAGGCACGAACGTCGGCACCCTGATCTGTCTGGCAAGGCCGGAGCCCGAGTGTGTGTGGGGCTGTGGAAGGGCTGCCGGGGGAATGCGAGGGCCAGCAACACCTGGGAGGCCTGGCACCTTTTGTGTGGGAGCAGTAGCTGGACGTTTGCAATTTCGAGCTGGGCTCCGGCGCAGGTCCCGAGAGCGAGCAAGGCACGAACGTCGGCACCCTGAGCTGGCTGGCAAGGCCGGAGCCCCAGTGTGTGTGGGGCTGTAGAAGGGCTACCAAGGGAAGGCGAGGGCCAGCAACACCTGGGAGTCCTGGCACCTTTCGTGTGGGAGCAGTCGCTGGACGTTTGTAATTTCGAGCTGTGCTACGGCACAGGTACCGAGAGCGAGCAAGGCACGAACGTCGGCACCCTGAGCTGGCTGGCAAGGCCGGAGCCCCAGTGTGTGTGGGGCTGTGGAAGGGCTGCCGGGGGAAGGCGAGGGCCAGCAACACATCAGAGTCCTGGCACCTTTCGTGTGGGAGCAGTCGCTGGACATTTACTATTTTGAGCTGGGCTCTGGCGCAGGTCCCGAGAGCGAGCAAGGCACGAACGTCGGCACCCTGAGCTGGCTGGCAAGGCCGGAGCCCCAGTGTGTGTGGGGCTGTGGAAGGACTGCCGGGGGAAGGCGAGGGCCAGCAACACCTGGGAGGCCTGGCACCTTTCGTGTGGGAGCAGTCGCTGGACGTTTGCAATTTCGAGCTGGGCTCCGGCGCAGGTCCCGAGAGCGAGCAAGGCATGAACGTCGGCACCCTGAGCTGGCTGGCAAGGCCGGAGCCCCAGTGTCTGTGGGGCTGTGGAAGGGCTGCCGGGGGAAGGCGAGGGCCAGCAACACCTGGGAGGCCTGGCACCTTTCGTGTGGGAGCAGTCGCTGGACGTTTGCAATTTTGAGCTGGGCTCCGGCGCAGGTCCCGAGAGCGAGCAAGGCACGAACGTCGGCCCCCTGAGCTGGCTGGCAAGGCCAGAGCCCCAGTGCGTGCGGGGCTGTGGAAGGGCTGCCGGGGGAATGCGAGGGCCAGCAACACCTGGCAGTCCTGGCACCTTTCGTGTGGGAGCAGTCGCTGGACGTTTGCAATTTCGAGCTGGGCTCCGGCGCAGGTCCCGAGAGCGAGCGAGGCACGAACGTCGGCACCCTGATCTGGATGGCAAGGCCAAAGCCCCAGTGTGTGTGGGGCTGTGGAAGGGCTGCCGGGGGAAGGCGAGGGCCAGCAACACCTGGCAGGCCTGGCACCTTTCATGTGGGAGCAGTCGCTGGACGTTTGCAATTTCGAGCTGGGCTCCGGCGCAGGTCCCGAGAGCGAGCAAGTCACGAACGTCGGCACCCTGAGCTGTCTGGCAAGGCCGGAGCCCCAGTGTGTGTGGGGCTGTGGAAGGGCTGCCGGGGGAAGGCGAGGGCCAGCAACACATCAGAGTCCTGGCACCTTTCGTGTGGGAGCAGTCGCTGGACGTTTGCTATTTTGAGCTGGGCTCCGGCGCAGGTACCGAGAGCGAGCAAGGCACGAACGTCGGCACCCTGACCTGGCTGGCAAGGCCGGAGCCCCAGTGTGTGTGGGGCTGTGGAAGGGCTGCCGGGGGAAGGCGAGGGCCAGCAACACCTGGCAGTCCTGGCACCTTTCGTGTGGGAGCAGTCGCTGGACGTTTGCAATTTCGAGCTGGGCACCGGCGCAGGTCCCGAGAGCGAGCAAGGCACGAATGTCGGCACCCTGAGCTGGCTGGCAAGGCCGGAGCCCCAGTGTGTGTGGGGCTGTGGAAGGGCTGCCGGGGGAAGGCGAGGGCCAGCAACACCTGGCAGTCCTGGCACCTTTCGTGTGGGAGCAGTCGCTGGACGTTTGCAATTTCGAGCTGGGCTCCGGCGCAGGTACCAAGAGCGAGCGAGGCACGAACGTCGGCACCCTCATCTGGATGGCAAGGCCAAAGCCCCAGTGTGTGTGGGGCTGTGGAAGGGCTGCCGGGGGAAGGCGAGGGCCAGCAACACCTGGCAGGCCTGGCACCTTTCATGTGGGAGCAGTCGCTGGACGTTTGCAATTTCGAGCTGGGCTCCGGCGCAGGTCCCGAGAGCGAGCAAGTCACGAACGTTGGCACCCTGAGCTGTCTGGCAAGGCCGGAGCCCCAGTGTGTGGGGGGCTGTGGAAGGGCTGCCGGGGGAAGGCGAGGGCCAGCAACACATCAGAGTCCTGGCACCTTTCGTGTGGGAGCAGTCGCTGGACGTTTGCTATTTTGAGCTGGGCTCCGGCGCAGGTCCCGAGAGCGAGCAAGGCACGAACGTCGGCACCCTGACCTGGCTGGCAAGGCCGGAGCCCCAGTGTGTGTGGGGCTGTGGAAGGGCTGCCGGGGGAAGGCGAGGGCCAGCAACACCTGGCAGGCCTGGCACCTTTCGTGTGGGAGCAGTCGCTGGACGTTTGCAATTTCGAGCTGGGCTCCGGCGCAGGTCCCGAGAGCGAGCAAGGCACGAACGTCGGCACCCTGAGCTGGCTGGCAAGGCCGGAGCCCCAGTGTCTGTGGGGCTCTGGAAGGGCTGCCGCGGGAAGGCGAGGGCCAGCAACACATCAGACTTCTGGCACCTTTCGTGTGGGAGCAGTCGCTGGACGTTTGCAATTTCGAGCTGGGCTCCGGCGCAGGTACCAAGAGCGAGCGAGGCACGAACGTCGGCACCCTGATCTGGCTGGCAAGGCCAAAGCCCCAGTTTGTGTGGGGCTGTGGAAGGGCTGCCGGGGGAAGGCGAGGGCCAGCAACACCTGGGAGGCCTGGCACCTTTCGTGTGGGAGCAGTCGCTGGACGTTTGCAATTTTGAGCTGGGCTCCGGCGCAGGTCCCGAGAGCGAGCAAGGCACGAACGTCGGCCCCCTGAGCTGGCTGGCAAGGCCAGAGCCCCAGTGCGTGCGGGGCTGTGGAAGGGCTGCCGGGGGAATGCGAGGGCCAGCAACACATCAGAGTCCTGGCACCTTTGGTGTGGGGGTAATTGCTGGACGTTTGCAATTTTGAGCTGGGCTCCGGCGCAGGTACCGAGAGCGAGCAAGGCACGAACGTCGGCACCCTGACCTGGCTGGCAAGGCCGGAGCCCCAGTGTGTGTGGGGCTGTGGAAGGGCTGCCGGGGGAAGGCGAGGGCCAGCAACACCTGGGAGGCCTGGCACCTTTCGTGTGGGAGCAGTCGCTGGACGTTTGCAATTTCGAGCTGGGCACTGGCGCAGGTCCCGAGAGCGAGCAAGGCATGAATGTCGGCACCCTGAGCTGTCTGGCAAGGCCGGAGCCCCAGTGTGTGTGGGGCTGTGGAAGGGCTGCCGGGGGAAGGCGAGGGCCAGCAACACATCAGAGTCCTGGCACCTTTCGTGTGGGAGCAGTCGCTGGACGTTTGCAATTTCGAGCTGGGCTCCGGCGCAGGTCCCGAGAGCGAGCAAGGCACGAACGTCGGCACCCTGAGCTGGCTGGCAAGACCGGAGCCCCAGTGTGTGTGGGGCTGTGGAAGGGCTGCCGGGGGAAGGCGAGGGCCAGCAACACCTGGCAGTCCTGGCACCTTTCGTGTGGGAGCAGTCGCTGGACGTTTGCAATTTCGAGCTGGGCTCCGGCGCAGGTCCCGAGAGCGAGCAAGGCACGAACGTCTGCACCCTGAGCTGGCTGGCAAGGCCGGAGCCCCAGTGTCTGTGGGGCTGTGGAAGGGCTGCCGCGGGAAGGCGAGGGCCAGCAACACATCAGACTTCTGGCACCTTTCGTGTGGGAGCAGTCGCTGGACGTTTGCAATTTCGAGCTGGGCTCCGGCGCAGGTACCAAGAGCGAGCGAGGCACGAACGTCGGCACCCTGAGCTGGCTGGCAAGGCCAAAGCCCCAGTTTGTGTGGGGCTGTGGAAGGGCTGCCAGGGGAAGGCGAGGGCCAGCAACACCTGGCAGGCCTGGCACCTTTCATGTGGGAGCAGTCGCTGGACGTTTGCAATTTTGAGCTGGGCTCCGGCGCAGGTCCCGAGAGCGAGCAAGTCACGAACGTCGGCACCCTGAGCTGTCTGGCAAGGCCGGAGCCCCAGTGTGTGTGGGGCTGTGGAAGGGCTGCCGGGGGAAGGCGAGGGCCAGCAACATCTGGGAGTCCTGGCACCTTTTGTGTGGGAGCAGTCGCTGGATGTTTGCAATTTCGAGCTCGGCTCCGGCGCAGGTCCCAAGAGCGAGCAAGGCACGAACGTCGGCACCCTGAGCTGGCTGGCAAGGCCGGAGCCCCAGTGTGTGTGGGGCTGTGGAAGGGCTGCCAAGGGAAGGCGAGGGCCAGCAACACATCAGAGTCCTGGCACCTTTCGTGTGGGAGCAGTCGCTGGACGTTTGCAATTTCGAGCTGGGCTCCGGCGCAGGTCCCGAGAGCGAGCAAGGCACGAACGTCGGCACCCTGAGCTGGCTGGCAAGGCCGGAGCCCCAGTGTGTGTGGGGCTGAGGAAGGGCTGCCGGGGGAAGGCGAGGGCCAGCAACACATCAGAGTCCTGGCACCTTTCGTGTGGGAGCAGTCGCTGGACATTTACTATTTTGAGCTCGGCTCTGGCGCAGGTCCCGAGAGCGAGCAAGGCACGAACGTCGGCACCCTGAGCTGGCTGGCAAGGCCGGAGCCCCAGTGTGTGTGGGGCTGTGGAAGGGCTGCCAAGGGAAGGCGAGGGCCAGCAACACCTGGGAGTCCTGGCACCTTTCGTGTGGGAGCAGTCGCTGGACGTTTGCAATTTTGAGCTGGGCTCCGGCGCAGGTCCCGAGAGCGAGCAAGGCACGAACGTCGGCCCCCTGAGCTGGCTGGCAAGGCCAGAGCCCCAGTGCGTGCGGGGCTGTGGAAGGGCTGCCGGGGGAAGGCGAGGGCCAGCAACACATCAGAGTCCTGGCACCTTTGGTGTGGGGGTAATTGCTGGACGTTTGCAATTTTGAGCTGGGCTCCGGCGCAGGTACCGAGAGCGAGCAAGGCACGAACGTCGGCACCCTGACCTGGCTGGCAAGGCCGGAGCCCCAGTGTGTGTGGGGCTGTGGAAGGGCTGCCGGGGGAAGGCGAGGGCCAGCAACACCTGGCAGTCCTGGCACCTTTCGTGTGGGAGCAGTCGCTGGACGTTTGCAATTTCGAGCTGGGCTCCGGCGCAGGTCCCGAGAGCGAGCAAGGCACGAACGTCGGCCCCCTGAGCTGGCTGGCAAGGCCAGAGCCCCAGTGCGTGCGGGGCTGTGGAAGGGCTGCCGGGGGAAGGCGAGGGCCAGCAACACATCAGAGTCCTGGCACCTTTGGTGTGGGGGTAATTGCTGGACGTTTGCAATTTTGAGCTGGGCTCCGGCGCAGGTACCGAGAGCGAGCAAGGCACGAACGTCGGCACCCTGACCTGGCTGGCAAGGCCGGAGCCCCAGTGTGTGTGGGGCTGTGGAAGGGCTGCCGGGGGAAGGCGAGGGCCAGCAACACCTGGCAGTCCTGGCACCTTTCGTGTGGGAGCAGTCGCTGGACGTTTGCAATTTCGAGCTGGGCTCCGGCGCAGGTCCCGAGAGCGAGCAAGTCACGAACGTCGGCACCCTGATCTGTCTGGCAAGGCCGGAGCCCCAGTGTGTGTGGGGCTGTGGAAGGGCTGCCAGGGCAAGGCGAGGGCCAGCAACACCTGGGAGGCCTGGCACCTTTTGTGTGGGAGCAGTCGCTGGACGTTTGCAATTTTGAGCTGGGCTCCGGCGCAGGTCCCGAGAGCGAGCAAGGCACGAACGTCGGCCCCCTGAGCTGGCTGGCAAGGCCAGAGCCCCAGTGCGTGCGGGGCTGTGGAAGGGCTGCCGGGGGAAGGCGAGGGCCAGCAACACATCAGAGTCCTGGCACCTTTGGTGTGGGGGTAATTGCTGGACGTTTGCAATTTTGAGCTGGGCTCCGGCGCAGGTACCGAGAGCGAGCAAGGCACGAACGTCGGCCCCCTGAGCTGGCTGGCAAGGCCAGAGCCCCAGTGCGTGCGGGGCTGTGGAAGGGCTGCCGGGGGAAGGCGAGGGCCAGCAACACATCAGAGTCCTGGCACCTTTGGTGTGGGGGTAATTGCTGGACGTTTGCAATTTTGAGCTGGGCTCCGGCGCAGGTACCGAGAGCGAGCAAGGCACGAACGTCGGCACCCTGACCTGGCTGGCAAGGCCGGAGCCCCAGTGTGTGTGGGGCTGTGGAAGGGCTGCCGGGGGAAGGCGAGGGCCAGCAACACCTGGCAGTCCTGGCACCTTTCGTGTGGGAGCAGTCGCTGGACGTTTGCAATTTCGAGCTGGGCTCCGGCGCAGGTCCCGAGAGCGAGCAAGGCACGAACGTCGGCACCCTGAGCTGGCTGGCAAGGCCGGAGCCCCAGTGTGTGTGGGGCTGTGGAAGGGCTGCCGCGGGAAGGCAAGGGCCAGCAACACATCAGACTTCTGGCACCTTTCGTGTGGGAGCAGTCGCTGGACGTTTGCAATTTCGAGCTGGGCTCCGGCGCAGGTACCAAGAGCGAGCGAGGCACGAACGTCGGCACCCTGATCTGGCTGGCAAGGCCAAAGCCCCAGTTTGTGTGGGGCTGTGGAAGGGCTGCCAGGGGAAGGCGAGGGCCAGCAACACCTGGCAGGCCTGGCACCTTTCATGTGGGAGCAGTCGCTGGACGTTTGCAATTTTGAGCTGGGCTCCGGCGCAGGTCCCGAGAGCGAGCAAGTCACGAACGTCGGCACCCTGAGCTGTCTGGCAAGGCCGGAGCCCCAGTGTGTGTGGGGCTGTGGAAGGGCTGCCGGGGGAAGGCGAGGGCCAGCAACATCTGGGAGTCCTGGCACCTTTTGTGTGGGAGCAGTCGCTGGATGTTTGCAATTTCGAGCTCGGCTCCGGCGCAGGTCCCAAGAGCGAGCAAGGCACGAACGTCGGCACCCTGAGCTGGCTGGCAAGGCCGGAGCCCCAGTGTGTGTGGGGCTGTGGAAGGGCTGCCAAGGGAAGGCGAGGGCCAGCAACACATCAGAGTCCTGGCACCTTTCGTGTGGGAGCAGTCGCTGGACGTTTGCAATTTCGAGCTGGGCTCCGGCGCAGGTCCCGAGAGCGAGCAAGGCACGAACGTCGGCACCCTGAGCTGGCTGGCAAGGCCGGAGCCCCAGTGTGTGTGGGGCTGAGGAAGGGCTGCCGGGGGAAGGCGAGGGCCAGCAACACATCAGAGTCCTGGCACCTTTCGTGTGGGAGCAGTCGCTGGACATTTACTATTTTGAGCTCGGCTCTGGCGCAGGTCCCGAGAGCGAGCAAGGCACGAACGTCGGCACCCTGAGCTGGCTGGCAAGGCCGGAGCCCCAGTGTGTGTGGGGCTGTGGAAGGGCTGCCAAGGGAAGGCGAGGGCCAGCAACACCTGGGAGTCCTGGCACCTTTCGTGTGGGAGCAGTCGCTGGACGTTTGCAATTTTGAGCTGGGCTCCGGCGCAGGTCCCGAGAGCGAGCAAGGCACGAACGTCGGCCCCCTGAGCTGGCTGGCAAGGCCAGAGCCCCAGTGCGTGCGGGGCTGTGGAAGGGCTGCCGGGGGAAGGCGAGGGCCAGCAACACATCAGAGTCCTGGCACCTTTGGTGTGGGGGTAATTGCTGGACGTTTGCAATTTTGAGCTGGGCTCCGGCGCAGGTACCGAGAGCGAGCAAGGCACGAACGTCGGCACCCTGACCTGGCTGGCAAGGCCGGAGCCCCAGTGTGTGTGGGGCTGTGGAAGGGCTGCCGGGGGAAGGCGAGGGCCAGCAACACCTGGCAGGCCTGGCACCTTTCGTGTGGGAGCAGTCGCTGGACGTTTGCAATTTCGAGCTGGGCTCCGGCGCAGGTCCCGAGAGCGAGCAAGGCACGAACGTCGGCCCCCTGAGCTGGCTGGCAAGGCCAGAGCCCCAGTGCGTGCGGGGCTGTGGAAGGGCTGCCGGGGGAAGGCGAGGGCCAGCAACACATCAGAGTCCTGGCACCTTTGGTGTGGGGGTAATTGCTGGACGTTTGCAATTTTGAGCTGGGCTCCGGCGCAGGTACCGAGAGCGAGCAAGGCACGAACGTCGGCACCCTGACCTGGCTGGCAAGGCCGGAGCCCCAGTGTGTGTGGGGCTGTGGAAGGGCTGCCAAGGGAAGGCGAGGGCCAGCAACACCTGGCAGTCCTGGCACCTTTCGTGTGGGAGCAGTCGCTGGACGTTTGCAATTTCGAGCTGGGCTCCGGCGCAGGTCCCGAGAGCGAGCAAGTCACGATCGTCGGCACCCTGATCTGTCTGGCAAGGCCGGAGCCCCAGTGTGTGTGGGGCTGTGGAAGGGCTGCCAGGGCAAGGCGAGGGCCAGCAACACCTGGGAGGCCTGGCACCTTTTGTGTGGGAGCAGTCGCTAGACGTTTGCAATTTTGAGCTGGGCTCCGGCGCAGGTCCCGAGAGCGAGCAAGGCACGAACGTCGGCCCCCTGAGCTGGCTGGCAAGGCCAGAGCCCCAGTGCGTGCGGGGCTGTGGAAGGGCTGCCGGGGGAAGGCGAGGGCCAGCAACACATCAGAGTCCTGGCACCTTTGGTGTGGGGGTAATTGCTGGACGTTTGCAATTTTGAGCTGGGCTCCGGCGCAGGTACCGAGAGCGAGCAAGGCACGAACGTCGGCCCCCTGAGCTGGCTGGCAAGGCCAGAGCCCCAGTGCGTGCGGGGCTGTGGAAGGGCTGCCGGGGGAAGGCGAGGGCCAGCAACACATCAGAGTCCTGGCACCTTTGGTGTGGGGGTAATTGCTGGACGTTTGCAATTTTGAGCTGGGCTCCGGCGCAGGTACCGAGAGCGAGCAAGGCACGAACGTCGGCACCCTGACCTGGCTGGCAAGGCCGGAGCCCCAGTGTGTGTGGGGCTGTGGAAGGGCTGCCGGGGGAAGGCGAGGGCCAGCAACACCTGGCAGTCCTGGCACCTTTCGTGTGGGAGCAGTCGCTGGACGTTTGCAATTTCGAGCTGGGCTCCGGCGCAGGTCCCGAGAGCGAGCAAGGCACGAACGTCGGCACTCTGAGCTGGCTGGCAAGGCCGGAGCCCCAGTGTGTGTGGGGCTGTGGAAGGGCTGCCGCGGGAAGGCAAGGGCCAGCAACACATCAGACTTCTGGCACCTTTCGTGTGGGAGCAGTCGCTGGACGTTTGCAATTTCGAGCTGGGCTCCGGCGCAGGTACCAAGAGCGAGCGAGGCACGAACGTCGGCACCCTGATCTGGCTGGCAAGGCCAAAGCCCCAGTTTGTGTGGGGCTGTGGAAGGGCTGCCAGGGGAAGGCGAGGGCCAGCAACACCTGGCAGGCCTGGCACCTTTCATGTGGGAGCAGTCGCTGGACGTTTGCAATTTCGAGCTGGGCTCCGGCGCAGGTCCCGAGAGCGAGCAAGTCACGAACGTCGGCACCCTGAGCTGTCTGGCAAGGCCGGAGCCCCAGTGTGTGTGGGGCTGTGGAAGGGCTGCCGGGGGAAGGCGAGGGCCAGCAACATCTGGGAGTCCTGGCACCTTTTGTGTGGGAGCAGTCGCTGGATGTTTGCAATTTCGAGCGCGGCTCCGGCGCAGGTCCCAAGAGCGAGCAAGGCACGAACGTCGGCACCCTGAGCTGGCTGGCAAGGCCAGAGCCCCAGTGTCTGTGGGGCTGTGGAAGGGCTGCCAAGGGAAGGCGAGGGCCAGCAACACATCAGAGTCCTGGCACCTTTGGTGTGGGAGCAGTCGCTGGACGTTTGCTATTTTGAGCTGGGCTCCGGCGCAGGTCCCGAGAGCGAGCAAGGCACGAACGTCGGCACCCTGAGCTGGCTGGCAAGGCCGGAGCCCCAGTGTCTGTGGGGCTGTGGAAGGGCTGCCAGGGGAAGGCGAGGGCCAGCAACACATCAGAGTCCTGGCACCTTTCGTGTGGGAGCAGTCGCTGGACGTTTACAATTTCGAGCTGGGCTCCGGCTCAGGTCCCGAGAGCGAGCAAGGCACGAACGTCGGCCCCCTGAGCTGCCTGGCGAGGCCGGAGCCCCAGTGTGTGTGGGGCTGTGGAAGGGCTGCCGGGCGAAGGCGAGGGCCAGCAACACCTGGGAGGCCTGGCACCTTTCGTGTGGGAGCAGTCGCTGGACGTTTGCAATTTCGAGCTGTGCTACGGCACAGGTACCGAGAGCGAGCAAGGCACGAACGTCGGCACCCTGAGCTGGCTGGCAAGGCCGGAGCCCCAGTGTGTGTGGGGCTGTGGAAGGGCTGCCAGGGCAAGGCGAGGGCCAGCAACACCTGGGAGGCCTGGCACCTTTCGTGTGGGAGCAGTAGCTGGACGTTTGCAATTTGGAGCTGGGCTCCGGCGCAGGTCCCGAGAGCGAGCAAGGCACGAACGTCGGCCCCCTGAGCTGGCTGGCAAGGCCGGAGCGCCAGTGTGTGTGGGGCTCTGGAAGGGCTGCCAAGGGAAGGCGAGGGCCAGCAACACCTGGGAGTCCTGGCACCTTTCGTGTGGGAGCAGTCGCTGGACGTTTGCAATTTCGAGCTGGGCTCCGGCGCAGGTCCCGAGAGCGAGCAAGGCACGAACGTCGGCACCCTGAGCTGGCTGGCAAGTCCGGAGCCCCAGGGTGTGTGGGGCTATGGAAGGGCTGCCGGGGGAAGGCGAGGGCCAGCAACACATCAGAGTCCTGGCACCTTTGGTGTGGGAGCAGTCGCTGGACGTTTGCTATTTTGAGCTGGGCTCCGGCGCAGGTCCCGAGAGCGAGCAAGGCACGAACGTCGGCACCCTGAGCTGGCTGGCAACTCCAGAGACCCAGTGTCTGTGGGGCTGTGGAAGGGCTGCCGGGGGAAGGCGAGGGCCAGCAACACCTGGCAGTCCTGGCACCTTTCGTGTGGGAGCAGTCGCTGGACGTTTGCAATTTCGAGCTGGGCACCGGCGCAGGTCCTGAGAGCGAGCAAGGCACGAATGTCGGCACCCTGAGCTGGCTGGCAAGGCCGGAGCCCCAGTGTGTGTGGGGCTGTGGAAGGGCTGCCGCGGGAAGGCAAGGGCCAGCAACACATCAGACTTCTGGCACCTTTTGTGTGGGAGCAGTTGCTGGACGTTTGCAATTTTGAGCTGGGCTCCGGCGCAGGTACCAAGAGCGAGCGAGGCACGAACGTCGGCACCCTGATCTGGATGGCAAGGCCGGAGCCCCAGTGTGTGTGGGGCTGTGGAAGGGCTGCCGGGGGAAGGCGAGGGCCAGCAACACCTGGCAGGCCTGGCACCTTTCATGTGGGAGCAGTCGCTGGACGTTTGCAATTTCGAGCTGGGCTCCAGCGCAGGTCCCGAGAGCGAGCAAGTCACGAACGTCGGCACCCTGAGCTGTCTGGCAAGGCCGGAGCCCCAGTGTGTGTGGGGCTGTGGAAGGGCTGCCGGGGGAGGGCGAGGGCCAGCAACACCTGGGAGTCCTGGCACCTTTCGTGTGGGAGCAGTCGCTGGACGTTTGCTATTTTGAGCTGGGCTCCGGCGCAGGTCCCGAGAGCGAGCAAGGCACGAACGTCGGCACCCTGACCTGGCTGGCAAGGCCGGAGCCCCAGTGTGTGTGGGGCTGTGGAAGGGCTGCCGGGGGAAGGCGAGGGCCAGCAACACCTGGCAGTCCTGGCACCTTTCGTGTGGGAGCAGTCGCTGGACGTTTGCAATTTCGAGCTGGGCTCCGGCGCAGGTCCCGAGAGCGAGCAAGGCACGAACGTCGGCACCCTGAGCTGGCTGGCAAGGCCGGAGCCCCAGTGTGTGTGGGGCTGTGGAAGGGCTGCCGCGGGAAGGCGAGGGCCAGCAACACATCAGACTTCTGGCACCTTTCGTGTGGGAGCAGTCGCTGGACGTTTGCAATTTCGAGCTGGGCTCCGGCGCAGGTACCAAGAGCGAGCGAGGCACGAACGTCGGCACCCTGATCTGGCTGGCAAGGCCGGAGCCCCAGTGTGTGTGGGGCTGTGGAAGGGCTGCCAGGGGAAGGCGAGGGCCAGCAACACCTGGCAGGCCTGGCACCTTTCATGTGGGAGCAGTCGCTGGACGTTTGCAATTTTGAGCTGGGCTCCAGCGCAGGTCCCGAGAGCGAGCAAGGCACGAACGTCGGCACCCTGAGCTGTCTGGCAAGGCCGGAGCCCCAGTGTGTGTGGGGCTGTGGAAGGGCTGCCGGGGGAAGGCGAGGGCCAGCAACACATCAGAGTCCTGGCACCTTTCGTGTGGGAGCAGTCGCTGGACGTTTGCTATTTTGAGCTGGGCTCCGGCGCAGGTCCCGAGAGCGAGCAAGGCACGAACGTCGGCCCCCTGAGCTGGCTGGCAAGGCCGGAGTGCCAGTGTGTGTGGGGCTGTAGAAGGGCTGCCAAGGGAAGGTGAGGGCCAGCAACACCTGGGAGTCCTGGCACCTTTCGTGTGGGAGCAGTTGCTGGACGTTTGCAATTTCGAGCTGGGCTCCGGCGCAGGTCCCGAGAGCGAGCAAGGCACGAACGTCGGCACCCTGAGCTGGCTGGCAAGGCCGGAGCCCCAGTGTGTGTGGGGCTGTGGAAGGGCTGCCGGGGGAAGGCGAGGGCCAGCAACACATCAGAGTCCTGGCACCTTTCGTGTGGGAGGAGTCGCTGGACATTTACTATTTTGAGCTCGGCTCTGGCGCAGGTCCCGAGAGCGAGCAAGGCACGAACGTCGGCACCCTGAGCTGGCTGGCAAGGCCGGAGCCCCAGTGTGTGTGGGGCTGTGGAAGGGCTGCCGGGGGAAGGCGAGGGCCAGCAACACCTGGGAGTCCTGGCACCTTTCGTGTGGGAGCAGTCGCTGGACGTTTGCAATTTTGAGCTGGGCTCCGGCGCAGGTCCCGAGAGCGAGCAAGGCACGAACGTCGGCCCCCTGAGCTGGCTGGCAAGGCCAGAGCCCCAGTGCGTGCGGGGCTGTGGAAGGGCTGCCGGGGGAAGGCGAGGGCCAGCAACACATCAGAGTCCTGGCACCTTTGGTGTGGGGGTAATTGCTGGACGTTTGCAATTTTGAGCTGGGCTCCGGCGCAGGTACCGAGAGCGAGCAAGGCACGAACGTCGGCACCCTGAGCTGGCTGGCAAGGCCGGAGCCCCAGTGTGTGTGGGGCTGTGGAAGGGCTGCCGGGGGAAGGCGAGGGCCAGCAACACCTGGCAGTCCTGGCACCTTTCGTGTGGGAGCAGTCGCTGGACGTTTGCAATTTCGAGCTGGGCTCCGGCGCAGGTCCCGAGAGCGAGCAAGGCACGAACGTCGGCCCCCTGAGCTGGCTGGCAAGGCCAGAGCCCCAGTGCGTGCGGGGCTGTGGAAGGGCTGCCGGGGGAAGGCGAGGGCCAGCAACACATCAGAGTCCTGGCACCTTTGGTGTGGGGGTAATTGCTGGACGTTTGCAATTTTGAGCTGGGCTCCGGCGCAGGTACCGAGAGCGAGCAAGGCACGAACGTCGGCACCCTGAGCTGGCTGGCAAGGCCGGAGCCCCAGTGTCTGTGGGGCTGTGGAAGGGCTGCCGGGGGAAGGCGAGGGCCAGCAACACCTGGCAGTCCTGGCACCTTTCGTGTGGGAGCAGTCGCTGGACGTTTGCAATTTCGAGCTGGGCTCCGGCGCAGGTCCCGAGAGCGAGCAAGGCACGAACGTCGGCACCCTGAGCTGGCTGGCAAGGCCGGAGCCCCAGTGTGTGTGGGGCTGTGGAAGGGCTGCCAGGGCAAGGCGAGGGCCAGCAACACCTGGGAGTCCTGGCACCTTTCGTGTGGGAGCAGTCGCTGGACGTTTGCAATTTTGAGCTGGGCTCCGGCGCAGGTCCCGAGAGCGAGCAAGGCACGAATGTCGGCCCCCTGAGCTGGCTGGCAAGGCCAGAGCCCCAGTGCGTGCGGGGCTGTGGAAGGGCTGCCGGGGGAAGGCGAGGGCCAGCAACACATCAGAGTCCTGGCACCTTTGGTGTGGGGGTAATTGCTGGACGTTTGCAATTTTGAGCTGGGCTCCGGCGCAGGTACCGAGAGCGAGCAAGGCACGAACGTCGGCACCCTGACCTGGCTGGCAAGGCCGGAGCCCCAGTGTGTGTGGGGCTGTGGAAGGGCTGCCGGGGGAAGGCGAGGGCCAGCAACACCTGGGAGTCCTGGCACCTTTCGTGTGGGAGCAGTCGCTGGACGTTTGCAATTTTGAGCTGGGCTCCGGCGCAGGTCCCGAGAGCGAGCAAGGCACGAACGTCGGCCCCCTGAGCTGGCTGGCAAGGCCAGAGCCCCAGTGCGTGCGGGGCTGTGGAAGGGCTGCCGGGGGAAGGCGAGGGCCAGCAACACATCAGAGTCCTGGCACCTTTCGTGTGGGGGTAATTGCTGGACGTTTGCAATTTTGAGCTGGGCTCCGGCGCAGGTACCGAGAGCGAGCAAGGCACGAACGTCGGCACCCTGACCTGGCTGGCAAGGCCGGAGCCCCAGTGTGTGTGGGGCTGTGGAAGGGCTGCCGGGGGAAGGCGAGGGCCAGCAACACCTGGCAGTCCTGGCACCTTTCGTGTGGGAGCAGTCGCTGGACGTTTGCAATTTCGAGCTGGGCTCCGGCGCAGGTCCCGAGAGCGAGCAAGGCACGAACGTCGGCACCCTGAGCTGTCTGGCAAGGCCGGAGCCCCAGTGTGTGTGGGGCTGTGGAAGGGCTGCCGGGGGAAGGCGAGGGCCAGCAACATCTGGGAGTCCTGGCACCTTTTGTGTGGGAGCAGTCGCTGGATGTTTGCAATTTCGAGCGCGGCTCCGGCGCAGGTCCCAAGAGCGAGCAAGGCACGAACGTCGGCACCCTGAGCTGGCTGGCAAGGCCAGAGCCCCAGTGTCTGTGGGGCTGTGGAAGGGCTGCCGGGCGAAGGCGAGGGCCAGCAACACATCAGAGTCCTGGCACCTTTGGTGTGGGAGCAGTCGCTGGACGTTTGCTATTTTGAGCTGGGCTCCGGCGCAGGTCCCGAGAGCGAGCAAGGCACGAACGTCGGCACCCTGAGCTGGCTGGCAAGGCCGGAGCCCCAGTGTCTGTGGGGCTGTGGAAGGGCTGCCGGGGGAAGGCGAGGGCCAGCAACACATCAGAGTCCTGGCACCTTTCGTGTGGGAGCAGTCGCTGGACGTTTGCAATTTCGAGCTGGGCTCCGGCTCAGGTCCCGAGAGCGAGCAAGGCACGAACGTCGGCCCCCTGAGCTGCCTGGCAAGGCCGGAGCCCCAGTGTGTGTGGGGCTGTGGAAGGGCTGCCGGGGGAAGGCGAGGGCCAGCAACACCTGGGAGGCCTGGCACCTTTCGTGTGGGAGCAGTCGCTGGACGTTTGCAATTTGGAGCTGGGCTCCGGCGCAGGTCCCGAGAGCGAGCAAGGCACGAACGTCGGCCCCCTGAGCTGGCTGGCAAGGCCGGAGCGCCAGTGTGTGTGGGGCTCTGGAAGGGCTGCCAAGGGAAGGCGAGGGCCAGCAACACCTGGGAGTCCTGGCACCTTTCGTGTGGGAGCAGTCGCTGGACGTTTGCAATTTCGAGCTGGGCTCCGGCGCAGGTCCCGAGAGCGAGCAAGGCACGAACGTCGGCACCCTGAGCTGGCTGGCAAGTCCGGAGCCCCAGGGTGTGTGGGGCTATGGAAGGGCTGCCGGGGGAAGGCGAGGGCCAGCAACACATCAGAGTCCTGGCACCTTTGGTGTGGGAGCAGTCGCTGGACGTTTGCAATTTCGAGCTGGGCTCCGGCGCAGGTCCCGAGAGCGAGCAAGGCACGAACGTCGGCACCCTGAGCTGGCTGGCAAGGCCGGAGCCCCAGTGTGTGTGGGGCTGTGGAAGGGCTGCCGGGGGAAGGCGAGGGCCAGCAACACCTGGCAGTCCTGGCACCTTTCGTGTGGGAGCAGTCGCTGGACGTTTGCAATTTCGAGCTGGGCTCCGGCGCAGGTCCCGAGAGCGAGCAAGGCACGAACGTCGGCACCCTGACCTGGCTGGCAAGGCCGGAGCCCCAGTGTGTGTGGGGCTGTGGAAGGGCTGCCGCGGGAAGGCAAGGGCCAGCAACACATCAGACTTCTGGCACCTTTCGTGTGGGAGCAGTCGCTGGACGTTTGCAATTTCGAGCTGGGCTCCGGCGCAGGTACCAAGAGCGAGCGAGGCACGAACGTCGGCACCCTGATCTGGATGGCAAGGCCGGAGCCCCAGTGTGTGTGGGGCTGTGGAAGGGCTGCCGGGGGAAGGCGAGGGCCAGCAACACCTGGCAGGCCTGGCACCTTTCATGTGGGAGCAGTCGCTGGACGTTTGCAATTTCGAGCTGGGCTCCAGCGCAGGTCCCGAGAGCGAGCAAGTCACGAACGTCGGCACCCTGAGCTGTCTGGCAAGGCCGGAGCCCCAGTGTGTGTGGGGCTGTGGAAGGGCTGCCGCGGGAAGGCGAGGGCCAGCAACACATCAGAGTCCTGGCACCTTTCGTGTGGGAGCAGTCGCTGGACGTTTGCTATTTTGAGCTGGGCTCCGGCGCAGGTACCAAGAGTGAGCGAGGCGCGAACGTCGGCACCCTGACCTGGCTGGCAAGGCCGGAGCCCCAGTGTGTGTGGGGCTGTGGAAGGGCTGCCGGGGGAAGGCGAGGGCCAGCAACACCTGGCAGTCCTGGCACCTTTCATGTCGGAGCAGTCGCTGGATGTTTGCAATTTCGAGCTGGGCTCCGGCGCAGGTCCCAAGAGCGAGCAAGGCACGAACGTCGGCACCCTGAGCTGTCTGGCAAGGCCGGAGCCCCAGTGTGTGTGGGGCTGTGGAAGGGCTGCCGGGGGAAGGCGAGGGCCAGCAACATCTGGGAGTCCTGGCACCTTTTGTGTGGGAGCAGTCGCTGGATGTTTGCAATTTCGAGCTGGGATCCGGCGCAGGTCCCAAGAGCGAGCAAAGCACGAACGTCGGCACCCTGAGCTGGCTGGCAAGGCCGGAGCCCCAGTGTGTGTGGGGCTGTGGAAGGGCTGCTGGGGGAAGGCGAGGGCCAGCAACACATCAGAGTCCTGGCACCTTTCGTGTGGGAGCAGTCGCTGGACGTTTGCTATTTTGAGCTGGGCTCCGGCGCAGGTCCCGAGAGCGAGCAAGGCACGAACGTCGGCACCCTGAGCTGGCTGGCAAGGCCGGAGCCCCAGTGTGTGTGGGGCTGTGGAAGGGCTGCCGGGCGAAGGCGAGGGCCAGCAACACCTGGGAGGCCTGGGACCTTTCGTGTGGGAGCAGTCGCTGGACGTTTGCAATTTCGAGCTCTGCTACGGCACAGGTCCCGAGAGCGAGCAAGGCACGAACGTCGGCACCCTGAGCTGGCTGGCAAGGCCGGAGCCCCAGTGTCTGTGGGGCTGTGGAAGGGCTGCCGGGGGAAGGCGAGGGCCAGCAACACCTGGCAGGCCTGGCACCTTTTGTGTGGGAGCAGTAGCTGGACGTTTGCAATTTCGAGCTGGGCTCCGGTGCAGGTCCCGAGAGCGAGCAAGGCACGAACGTCGGCACCCTGAGCTGGCTGGCAAGGCCGGAGCCCCAGTGTGTGTGGGGCTGTAGAAGGGCTGCCAAGGGAAGGCGAGGGCCAGCAACACCTGGGAGTCCTGGCACCTTTCGTGTGGGAGCAGTCGCTGGACGTTTGCAATTTCGAGCTGGGCTCCGGCGCAGGTCCCGAGAGCGAGCAAGGCACGAACGTCGGCACCCTGACCTGGCTGGCAAGGCCGGAGCCCCAGTGTGTGTGGGGCTGAGGAAGGGCTGCCGGGGGAAGGCGAGGGCCAGCAACACATCAGAGTCCTGGCACCTTTCGTGTGGGAGCAGTCGCTGGACATTTACTATTTTGAGCTCGGCTCTGGCGCAGGTCCCGAGAGCGAGCAAGGCACGAACGTCGGCACCCTGAGCTGGCTGGCAAGGCCGGAGCCCCAGTGTGTGTGGGGCTGTGGAAGGGCTGCCAAGGGAAGGCGAGGGCCAGCAACACCTGGGAGTCCTGGCACCTTTTGTGTGGGAGCAGTCGCTGGACGTTTGCAATTTTGAGCTGGGCTCCGGCGCAGGTCCCGAGAGCGAGCAAGGCACGAACGTCGGCACCCTGACCTGGCTGGCAAGGCCAGAGCCCCAGTGCGTGCGGGGCTGTGGAAGGGCTGCCGGGGGAAGGCGAGGGCCAGCAACACATCAGAGTCCTGGCACCTTTCGTGTGGGAGCAGTCGCTGGACGTTTGCAATTTCGAGCTGGGCTCCGGCGCAGGTCCCGAGAGCGAGCAAGGCACGAACGTCGGCACCCTGACCTGGCTGGCAAGGCCAGAGCCCCAGTGCGTGCGGGGCTGTGGAAGGGCTGCCGGGGGAAGGCGAGGGCCAGCAACACCTGGCAGTCCTGGCACCTTTCGTGTGGGAGCAGTCGCTGGACGTTTGCAATTTGGAGCTGGGCTCCGGCGCAGGTCCCGAGAGCGAGCAAGGCACGAACGTCGGCACCCTGAGCTGGCTGGCAAGGCCGGAGCCCCAGTGTGTGTGGGGCTGTGGAAGGGCTGCCGCGGGAAGGCAAGGGCCAGCAACACATCAGACTTCTGGCACCTTTCGTGTGGGAGCAGTCGCTGGACGTTTGCAATTTCGAGCTGGGCTCCGGCGCAGGTCCCGAGAGCGAGCAAGTCACGAACGTCGGCACCCTGAGCTGTCTGGCAAGGCCGGAGCCCCAGTGTGTGTGGGGCTGTGGAAGGGCTGCCGGGGGAAGGCGAGGGCCAGCAACATCTGGGAGTCCTGGCACCTTTTGTGTGGGAGCAGTCGCTGGATGTTTGCAATTTCGAGCTGGGATCCGGCGCAGGTCCCAAGAGCGAGCAAGGCACGAACGTCGGCACCCTGAGCTGGCTGGCAAGGCCAGAGCCCCAGTGTCTGTGGGGCTGTGGAAGGGCTGCCGGGGGAATGCGAGGGCCAGCAACACATCAGAGTCCTGGCACCTTTGGTGTGGGAGCAGTCGCTGGACGTTTGCTATTTTGAGCTGGGCTCCGGCGCAGGTCCCGAGAGCGAGCAAGGCACGAACGTCGGCACCCTGAGCTGGCTGGCAAGGCCGGAGCCCCAGTGTGTGTGGGGCTGTGGAAGGGCTGCCGGGGGAAGGCGAGGGCCAGCAACACATCAGAGTCCTGGCACCTTTCGTGTGGGAGCAGTCGCTGGACGTTTGCTATTTTGAGCTGGGCTCCGGCGCAGGTACCGAGAGCGAGCAAGGCACGAACGTCGGCCCCCTGAGCTGCCTGGCAAGGCCGGAGCCCCAGTGTGTGTGGGGCTGTGGAAGGGCTGCCGGGCGAAGGCGAGGGCCAGCAACACCTGGGAGGCCTGGCACCTTTCGTGTGGGAGCAGTCGCTGGATGTTTGCAATTTCGAGCTGGGCTCCGGCGCAGGTCCCGAGAGCGAGCAAGGCACGAACGTCGGGACCCTGGGCTGTCAGGCAAGGCCGGAGCGCCAGTGTGTGTGGGGCTGTGGAAGGGCTGCCAAGGGAAGGCGAGGGCCAGCAACACCTGGGAGTCCTGGCACCTTTCGTGTGGGAGCAGTCGCTGGACGTTTGCAATTTCGAGCTGGGCTCCGGCGCAGGTCCCGAGAGCGAGCAAGGCACGAACGTCGGCACCCTGAGCTGGCTGGCAAGGCCGGAGCCCCAGTGTCTGTGGGGCTGTGGAAGGGCTGCCGGGGGAATGCGAGGGCCAGCAACACATCAGAGTCCTGGCACCTTTCGTGTGGGAGCAGTCGCTGGACGTTTGCTATTTTGAGCTGGGCTCCGGCGCAGGTCCCGAGAGCGAGCAAGGCACGAACGTCGGCACCCTGAGCTGGCTGGCAAGGCCGGAGCCCCAGTGTGTGTGGGGCTGTGGAAGGGCTGCCGGGGGAAGGCGAGGGCCAGCAACACATCAGAGTCCTGGCACCTTTCGTGTGGGAGCAGTCGCTGGACATTTGCTATTTTGAGCTGGGCTCCGGCTCAGGTCCCGAGAGCGAGCAAGGCACGAACGTCGGCCCCCTGAGCTGCCTGGCAAGGCCGGAGCCCCAGTGTGTGTGGGGCTGTGGAAGGGCTGCCGGGCGAAGGCGAGGGCCAGCAACACCTGGGAGGCCTGGCACCTTTCGTGTGGGAGCAGTCGCTGGACGTTTGCAATTTCGAGCTGTGCTACGGCACAGGTACCGAGAGCGAGCAAGGCACGAACGTCGGCACCCTGATCTGTCTGGCAAGGCCGGAGCCCCAGTGTGTGTGGGGCTGTGGAAGGGCTGCCAGGGCAAGGCGAGGGCCAGCAACACCTGGGAGGCCTGGCACCTTTCGTGTGGGAGCAGTAGCTGGACGTTTGCAATTTCGAGCTGGGCTCCGGCGCAGGTCCCGAGAGCGAGCAAGGCACGAACGTCGGGACCCTGGGCTGTCAGGCAAGGCCGGAGCGCCAGTGTGTGTGGGGCTGTGGAAGGGCTGCCAAGGGAAGGCGAGGGCCAGCAACACCTGGGAGGCCTGGCACCTTTCGTGTGGGAGCAGTCGCTGGACGTTTGCAATTTCGAGCTGGGCTCCGGCGCAGGTCCCGAGAGCGAGCAAGGCACGAACGTCGGCACCCTGAGCTGGCTGGCAAGGCCGGAGCCCCAGTGTGTGTGGGGCTGAGGAAGGGCTGCCGGGGGAAGGCGAGGGCCAGCAACACATCAGAGTCCTGGCACCTTTCGTGTGGGAGCAGTCGCTGGACATTTACTATTTTGAGCTCGGCTCTGGCGCAGGTCCCGAGAGCGAGCAAGGCACGAACGTCGGCACCCTGAGCTGGCTGGCAAGGCCGGAGCCCCAGTGTGTGTGGGGCTGTGGAAGGGCTGCCGGGGGAAGGCGAGGGCCAGCAACACATCAGAGTCCTGGCACCTTTCGTGTGGGAGCAGTCGCTGGACGTTTGCAATTTTGAGCTGGGCTCCGGTGCAGGTCCCGACAGCGAGCAAGGCACGAACGTCGGCACCCTGAGCTGGCTGGCAAGGCCGGAGACCCAGTGTGTGTGGGGCTGTGGAAGGGCTGCCAAGGGAAGGCGAGGGCCAGCAACACCTGGGAGGCCTGGCACCTTTCGTGTGGGAGCAGTCGCTGGACGTTTGCAATTTTGAGCTGGGCTCCGGCGCAGGTCCCGAGAGCGAGCAAGGCACGAACGTTGGCCCCCTGAGCTGGCTGGCAAGGCCAGAGCCCCAGTGCGTGCGGGGCTGTGGAAGGGCTGCCGGGGGAAGGCGAGGGCCAGCAACACATCAGAGTCCTGGCACCTTTGGTGTGGGGGTAATTGCTGGACGTTTGCTATTTTGAGCTGGGCTCCGGCGCAGGTCCCGAGAGCGAGCAAGGCACGAACGTCGGCACCCTGAGCTGGCTGGCAAGGCCGGAGCCCCAGTGTCTGTGGGGCTGTGGAAGGGCTGCCGGGGGAAGGCGAGGGCCAGCAACACATCAGAGTCCTGGCACCTTTCGTGTGGGAGCAGTCGCTGGACGTTTGCAATTTCGAGCTGGGCTCCGGCTCAGGTCCCGAGAGCGAGCAAGGCACGAACGTCGGCACCCTGATCTGTCTGGCAAGGCCGGAGCCCCAGTGTGTGTGGGGCTGTGGAAGGGCTGCCAGGGCAAGGCGAGGGCCAGCAACACCTGGGAGGCCTGGCACCTTTCGTGTGGGAGCAGTAGCTGGACGTTTGCAATTTCGAGCTGGGCTCCGGCGCAGGTCCCGAGAGCGAGCAAGGCACGAACGTCGGCCCCCTGAGCTGGCTGGCAAGGCCGGAGCGCCAGTGTGTGTGGGGCTGTGGAAGGGCTGCCAAGGGAAGGCGAGGGCCAGCAACACCTGGGAGTCCTGGCACCTTTCGTGTGGGAGCAGTCGCTGGACGTTTGCAATTTCGAGCTGGGCTCCGGCGCAGGTCCCGAGAGCGAGCAAGGCACGAACGTCGGCACCCTGAGCTGGCTGGCAAGGCCGGAGCCCCAGTGTGTGTGGGGCTGAGGAAGGGCTGCCGGGGGAAGGCGAGGGCCAGCAACACATCAGAGTCCTGGCACCTTTCGTGTGGGAGCAGTCGCTGGACATTTACTATTTTGAGCTCGGCTCTGGCGCAGGTCCCGAGAGCGAGCAAGGCACGAACGTCGGCACCCTGAGCTGGCTGGCAAGGCCGGAGCCCCAGTGTGTGTGGGGCTGTGGAAGGGCTGCCAAGGGAAGGCGAGGGCCAGCAACACCTGGGAGTCCTGGCACCTTTCGTGTGGGAGCAGTCGCTGGACGTTTGCAATTTTGAGCTGGGCTCCGGCGCAGGTCCCGAGAGCGAGCAAGGCACGAACGTCGGCACCCTGACCTGGCTGGCAAGGCCGGAGCCCGAGTGTCTGTGGGGCTGTGGAAGGGCTACCAAGAAAAGGCGAGGGCCAGCAACACATCAGAGTCCTGGCACCTTTGGTGTGGGGGTAATTGCTGGACGTTTGCAATTTGGAGCTGGGCTCCGGCGCAGGTACCGAGAGCGAGCAAGGCACGAACGTCGGCACCCTGACCTGGCTGGCAAGGCCGGAGCCCCAGTGTGTGTGGGGCTGTGGAAGGGCTGCCGGGGGAAGGCGAGGGCCAGCAACACCTGGCAGTCCTGGCACCTTTCGTGTGGGAGCAGTCGCTGGATGTTTGCAATTTCGAGCGCGGCTCCGGCGCAGGTCCCAAGAGCGAGCAAGGCACGAACGTCGGCACCCTGAGCTGGCTGGCAAGGCCAGAGCCCCAGTGTCTGTGGGGCTGTGGAAGGGCTGCCGGGGGAATGCGAGGGCCAGCAACACATCAGAGTCCTGGCACCTTTCGTGTGGGAGCAGTCGCTGGACGTTTGCTATTTTGAGCTGGGCTCCGGCGCAGGTCCCGAGAGCGAGCAAGGCACGAACGTCGGCACCCTGAGCTGGCTGGCAAGGCCGGAGCCCCAGTGTGTGTGGGGCTGTGGAAGGGCTGCCGGGGGAAGGCGAGGGCCAGCAACACATCAGAGTCCTGGCACCTTTCGTGTGGGAGCAGTCGCTGGACATTTGCTATTTTGAGCTGGGCTCCGGCTCAGGTCCCGAGAGCGAGCAAGGCACGAACGTCGGCCCCCTGAGCTGCCTGGCAAGGCCGGAGCCCCAGTGTGTGTGGGGCTGTGGAAGGGCTGCCGGGCGAAGGCGAGGGCCAGCAACACCTGGGAGGCCTGGCACCTTTCGTGTGGGAGCAGTCGCTGGACGTTTGCAATTTCGAGCTGTGCTACGGCACAGGTACCGAGAGCGAGCAAGGCACGAACGTCGGCACCCTGATCTGTCTGGCAAGGCCGGAGCCCCAGTGTGTGTGGGGCTGTGGAAGGGCTGCCAGGGCAAGGCGAGGGCCAGCAACACCTGGGAGGCCTGGCACCTTTCGTGTGGGAGCAGTAGCTGGACGTTTGCAATTTCGAGCTGGGCTCCGGCGCAGGTCCCGAGAGCGAGCAAGGCACGAACGTCGGGACCCTGGGCTGTCAGGCAAGGCCGGAGCGCCAGTGTGTGTGGGGCTGTGGAAGGGCTGCCAAGGGAAGGCGAGGGCCAGCAACACCTGGGAGGCCTGGCACCTTTCGTGTGGGAGCAGTCGCTGGACGTTTGCAATTTCGAGCTGGGCTCCGGCGCAGGTCCCGAGAGCGAGCAAGGCACGAACGTCGGCACCCTGAGCTGGCTGGCAAGGCCGGAGCCCCAGTGTGTGTGGGGCTGAGGAAGGGCTGCCGGGGGAAGGCGAGGGCCAGCAACACATCAGAGTCCTGGCACCTTTCGTGTGGGAGCAGTCGCTGGACATTTACTATTTTGAGCTCGGCTCTGGCGCAGGTCCCGAGAGCGAGCAAGGCACGAACGTCGGCACCCTGAGCTGGCTGGCAAGGCCGGAGCCCCAGTGTGTGTGGGGCTGTGGAAGGGCTGCCGGGGGAAGGCGAGGGCCAGCAACACATCAGAGTCCTGGCACCTTTCGTGTGGGAGCAGTCGCTGGACGTTTGCAATTTTGAGCTGGGCTCCGGTGCAGGTCCCGACAGCGAGCAAGGCACGAACGTCGGCACCCTGAGCTGGCTGGCAAGGCCGGAGCCCCAGTGTGTGTGGGGCTGTGGAAGGGCTGCCAAGGGAAGGCGAGGGCCAGCAACACCTGGGAGGCCTGGCACCTTTCGTGTGGGAGCAGTCGCTGGACGTTTGCAATTTTGAGCTGGGCTCCGGCGCAGGTCCCGAGAGCGAGCAAGGCACGAACGTTGGCCCCCTGAGCTGGCTGGCAAGGCCAGAGCCCCAGTGCGTGCGGGGCTGTGGAAGGGCTGCCGGGGGAAGGCGAGGGCCAGCAACACATCAGAGTCCTGGCACCTTTGGTGTGGGGGTAATTGCTGGACGTTTGCTATTTTGAGCTGGGCTCCGGCGCAGGTCCCGAGAGCGAGCAAGGCACGAACGTCGGCACCCTGAGCTGGCTGGCAAGGCCGGAGCCCCAGTGTCTGTGGGGCTGTGGAAGGGCTGCCGGGGGAAGGCGAGGGCCAGCAACACATCAGAGTCCTGGCACCTTTCGTGTGGGAGCAGTCGCTGGACGTTTGCAATTTCGAGCTGGGCTCCGGCTCAGGTCCCGAGAGCGAGCAAGGCACGAACGTCGGCCCCCTGAGCTGCCTGGCAAGGCCGGAGCCCCAGTGTGTGTGGGGCTGTGGAAGGGCTGCCGGGGGAAGGCGAGGGCCAGCAACACCTGGGAGGCCTGGCACCTTTCGTGTGGGAGCAGTCGCTGGACGTTTGCAATTTCGAGCTGGGCTACGGCACAGGTACCGAGAGCGAGCAAGGCACGAACGTCGGCACCCTGATCTGTCTGGCAAGGCCGGAGCCCCAGTGTGTGTGGGGCTGTGGAAGGGCTGCCAAGGGAAGGCGAGGGCCAGCAACACCTGGGAGTCCTGGCACCTTTGGTGTGGGAGCAGTCGCTGGACGTTTGCAATTTCGAGCTGGGCTCCGGCGCAGGTCCCGAGAGCGAGCAAGGCACGAACGTCGGCACCCTGAGCTGGCTGGCAAGTCCGGAGCCCCAGGGTGTGTGGGGCTATGGAAGGGCTGCCGGGGGAAGGCGAGGGCCAGCAACACATCAGAGTCCTGGCACCTTTGGTGTGGGAGCAGTCGCTGGACGTTTGCTATTTTGAGCTGGGCTCCGGCGCAGGTCCCGAGAGCGAGCAAGGCACGAACGTCGGCACCCTGAGCTGGCTGGCAAGGCCGGAGCCCCAGTGTGTGTGGGGCTGTGGAAGGGCTGCCGGGGGAAGGCGAGGGCCAGCAACACCTGGCAGTCCTGGCACCTTTCGTGTGGGAGCAGTCGCTGGACGTTTGCAATTTCGAGCTGGGCTCCGGCGCAGGTCCCGAGAGCGAGCAAGGCACGAACGTCGGCACCCTGACCTGGCTGGCAAGGCCGGAGCCCCAGTGTGTGTGGGGCTGTGGAAGGGCTGCCGCGGGAAGGCAAGGGCCAGCAACACATCAGACTTCTGGCACCTTTCGTGTGGGAGCAGTCGCTGGACATTTGCTATTTTGAGCTGGGCTCCGGCTCAGGTCCCGAGAGCGAGCAAGGCACGAACGTCGGCCCCCTGAGCTGCCTGGCAAGGCCGGAGCCCCAGTGTGTGTGGGGCTGTGGAAGGGCTGCCGGGCGAAGGCGAGGGCCAGCAACACCTGGCAGGCCTGGCACCTTTCGTGTGGGAGCAGTCGCTGGACGTTTGCAATTTCGAGCTGTGCTACGGCACAGGTACCGAGAGCGAGCAAGGCACGAACGTCGGCACCCTGAGCTGTCTGGCAAGGCCGGAGCCCCAGTGTGTGTGGGGCTGTGGAAGGGCTGCCAGGGCAAGGCGAGGGCCAGCAACACCTGGGAGGCTTGGCACCTTTCGTGTGGGAGCAGTAGCTGGACGTTTGCAATTTCGAGCTGGGCTCCGGCGCAGGTCCCGAGAGCGAGCAAGGCACGAACGTCGGGACCCTGGGCTGTCAGGCAAGGCCGGAGCGCCAGTGTGTGTGGGGCTGTGGAAGGGCTGCCGCGGGAAGGCGAGGGCCAGCAACACCTGGGAGGCCTGGCACCTTTCGTGTGGGAGCAGTCGCTGGACGTTTGCAATTTCGAGCTGGGCTCCGGCGCAGGTCCCGAGAGCGAGCAAGGCACGAACGTCGGCACCCTGAGCTGGCTGGCAAGGCCGGAGCCCCAGTGTGTGTGGGGCTGAGGAAGGGCTGCCGGGGGAAGGCGAGGGCCAGCAACACATCAGAGTCCTGGCACCTTTCGTGTGGGAGCAGTCGCTGGACATTTACTATTTTGAGCTCGGCTCTGGCGCAGGTCCCGAGAGCGAGCAAGGCACGAACGTCGGCACCCTGAGCTGGCTGGCAAGGCCGGAGCCCCAGTGTGTGTGGGGCTGTGGAAGGGCTGCCGGGGGAAGGCGAGGGCCAGCAACACATCAGAGTCCTGGCACCTTTCGTGTGGGAGCAGTCGCTGGACGTTTGCAATTTTGAGCTGGGCTCCGGTGCAGGTCCCGACAGCGAGCAAGGCACGAACGTCGGCACCCTGAGCTGGCTGGCAAGGCCGGAGCCCCAGTGCGTGCGGGGCTGTGGAAGGGCTGCCGGGGGAAGGCGAGGGCCAGCAACACATCAGAGTCCTGGCACCTTTGGTGTGGGGGTAATTGCTGGACGTTTGCAATTTTGAGCTGGGCTCCGGCGCAGGTACCGAGAGCGAGCAAGGCACGAACGTCGGCACCCTGACCTGGCTGGCAAGGCCGGAGCCCCAGTGTGTGTGGGGCTGTGGAAGGGCTGCCGGGGGAAGGCGAGGGCCAGCAAGACCTGGCAATCCTGGCACCTTTCGTGTGGGAGCAGTCGCTGGACGTTTGCAATTTCGAGCTGGGCTCCGGCGCAGGTCCCGAGAGCGAGCAAGGCACGAACGTCGGCACCCTGACCTGGCTGGCAAGGCCGGAGCCCCAGTGTGTGTGGGGCTGTGGAAGGGCTGCCGCGGGAAGGCAAGGGCCAGCAACACATCAGACTTCTGGCACCTTTCGTGTGGGAGCAGTCGCTGGACGTTTGCAATTTCGAGCTGGGCTCCGGCGCAGGTACCAAGAGCGAGCGAGGCACGAACGTCGGCACCCTGATCTGGCTGGCAAGGCCAAAGCCCCAGTTTGTGTGGGGCTGTGGAAGGGCTGCCAGGGGAAGGCGAGGGCCAGCAACACCTGGCAGGCCTGGCACCTTTCATGTGGGAGCAGTCGCTGGACGTTTGCAATTTTGAGCTGGGCTCCGGCGCAGGTCCCGAGAGCGAGCAAGGCACGAACGTCGGCACCCTGAGCTGGCTGGCAAGGCCGGAGCCCCAGTGTGTGTGGGGCTGTGGAAGGGCTGCCGGGGGAACGCGAGGGCCAGCAACACCTGGCAGGCCTGGCACCTTTCGTGTGGGAGCAGTCGCTGGACGTTTGCTATTTTGAGCTGGGCTCCGGCGCAGGTCCCGAGAGCGAGCAAGGCACGAACGTCGGCACCCTGACCTGGCTGGCAAGGCCGGAACCCCAGTGTGTGTGGGGCTGTGGAAGGGCTGCCGGGGGAAGGCGAGGGCCAGCAACACCTGGCAGTCCTGGCACCTTTCGTGTGGGAGCAGTCGCTGGATGTTTGCAATTTCGAGCGCGGCTCCGGCGCAGGTACCGAGAGCGAGCAAGGCACGAACGTCGGCACCCTGAGCTGGCTGGCAAGGCCAGAGCCCCAGTGTCTGTGGGGCTGTGGAATGGCTGCCGGGGGAATGCGAGGGCCAGCAACACATCAGAGTCCTGGCACCTTTGGTGTGGGAGCAGTCGCTGGACGTTTGCTATTTTGAGCTGGGCTCCGGCGCAGGTCCCGAGAGCGAGCAAGGCACGAACGTCGGCACCCTGAGCTGGCTGGCAAGGCCGGAGCCCCAGTGTGTGTGGGGCTGTGGAAGGGCTGCCGGGGGAAGGCGAGGGTCAGCAACACATCAGAGTCCTGGCACCTTTCGTGTGGGAGCAGTCGCTGGACATTTGCTATTTTGAGCTGGGCTCCGGCGCAGGTCCCGAGAGCGAGCAAGGCACGAACGTCGGCACCCTGAGCTGCCTGGCAAGGCCGGAGCCCCAGTGTGTGTGGGGCTGTGGAAGGGCTGCCGGGCGAAGGCGAGGGCCAGCAACACCTGGGAGGCCTGGCACCTTTCGTGTGGGAGCAGTCGCTGGACGTTTGCAATTTCGAGCTGTGCTACGGCACAGGTACCGAGAGCGAGCAAGGCACGAACGTCGGCACCCTGATCTGTCTGGCAAGGCCGGAGCCCCAGTGTGTGTGGGGCTGTGGAAGGGCTGCCAGGGCAAGGCGAGGGCCAGCAACACCTGGGAGGCCTGGCACCTTTCGTGTGGGAGCAGTAGCTGGACGTTTGCAATTTGGATCTGGGCTCCGGCGCAGGTCCCGAGAGCGAGCAAGGCACGAACGTCGGGACCCTGGGCTGTCAGGCAAGGCCGGAGCCCCAGTGTGTGTGGGGCTGAGGAAGGGCTGCCGGGGGAAGGCGAGGGCCAGCAACACATCAGAGTCCTGGCACCTTTCGTGTGGGAGCAGTCGCTGGACATTTACTATTTTGAGCTCGGCTCTGGCGCAGGTCCCGAGAGCGAGCAAGGCACGAACGTCGGCACCCTGAGCTGGCTGGCAAGGCCGGAGCCCCAGTGTCTGTGGGGCTGTGGAAGGGCTGCCGGGGGAAGGCGAGGGCCAGCAACACCTGGCAGTCCTGGCACCTTTCGTGTGGGAGCAGTCGCTGGACGTTTGCAATTTTGAGCTGGGCTCCGGTGCAGGTCCCGACAGCGAGCAAGGCACGAACGTCGGCACCCTGAGCTGGCTGGCAAGGCCGGAGCCCCAGTGTGTGTGGGGCTGTGGAAGGGCTGCCAAGGGAAGGCGAGGGCCAGCAACACCTGGGAGGCCTGGCACCTTTCGTGTGGGAGCAGTCGCTGGACGTTTTCAATTTTGAGCTGGGCTCCGGCGCAGGTCCCGAGAGCGAGCAAGGCACGAACGTCGGCCCCCTGAGCTGGCTGGCAAGGCCAGAGCCCCAGTGCGTGCGGGGCTGTGGAAGGGCTGCCGGGGGAAGGCGAGGGCCAGCAACACATCAGAGTCCTGGCACCTTTGGTGTGGGGGTAATTGCTGGACGTTTGCAATTTTGAGCTGGGCTCCGGCGCAGGTACCGAGAGCGAGCAAGGCACGAACGTCGGCACCCTGACCTGGCTGGCAAGGCCGGAGCCCCAGTGTGTGTGGGGCTGTGGAAGGGCTGCCGGGGGAAGGCGAGGGCCAGCAACACCTGGCAATCGTGGCACCTTTCGTGTGGGAGCAGTCGCTGGACGTTTGCAATTTCGAGCTGGGCTCCGGCGCAGGTCCCGAGAGCGAGCAAGGCACGAACGTCGGCACCCTGACCTGGCTGGCAAGGCCGGAGCCCCAGTGTGTGTGGGGCTGTGGAAGGGCTGCCGCGGGAAGGCAAGGGCCAGCAACACATCAGACTTCTGGCACCTTTCGTGTGGGAGCAGTAGCTGGACGTTTGCAATTTCGAGCTGGGCTCCGGCGCAGGTACCAAGAGCGAGCGAGGCACGAACGTCGGCACCCTGATCTGGCTGGCAAGGCCAAAGCCCCAGTTTGTGTGGGGCTGTGGAAGGGCTGCCAGGGGAAGGCGAGGGCCAGCAACACCTGGCAGGCCTGGCACCTTTCATGTGGGAGCAGTCGCTGGACGTTTGCAATTTCGAGCTGGGCTCCGGCGCAGGTCCCGAGAGCGAGCAAGTCACGAACGTCGGCACCCTGAGCTGGCTGGCAAGGCCGGAGCCCCAGTGTGTGTGGGGCTGTGGAAGGGCTGCCGGGGGAAGGCGAGGGCCAGCAACATCTGGGAGTCCTGGCACCTTTTGTGTGGGAGCAGTCGCTGGATGTTTGCAATTTCGAGCTCGGCTCCGGCGCAGGTCCCAAGAGCGAGCAAGGCACGAACGTCGGCACCCTGAGCTGGCTGGCAAGGCCGGAGCCCCAGTGTGTGTGGGGCTGTGGAAGGGCTGCCGGGGGAACGCGAGGGCCAGCAACACCTGGCAGGCCTGGCACCTTTCGTGTGGGAGCAGTCGCTGGACGTTTGCTATTTTGAGCTGGGCTCCGGCGCAGGTCCCGAGAGCGAGCAAGGCACGAACGTCGGCACCCTGAGCTGGCTGGCAAGGCCGGAGCCCCAGTGTGTGTGGGGCTGTGGAAGGGCTGCCGGGGGAAGGCGAGGGCCAGCAACACCTGGGAGGCCTGGCACCTTTTGTGTGGGAGCAGTCGCTGGACGTTTGCAATTTCGAGCTGGGCTCCGGCGCAGGTCCCGAGAGCGAGCAAGTCACGAACGTCGGCCCCCTGAGCTGGCTGGCAAGGCCGGAGCGCCAGTGTGTGTGGGGCTGTAGAAGGGCTGCCAAGGGAAGGCGAGGGCCAGCAACACCTGGGAGTCCTGGCACCTTTCGTGTGGGAGCAGTCGCTGGACGTTTGCAATTTCGAGCTGGGCTCCGGCGCAGGTCCCGAGAGCGAGCAAGGCACGAACGTCGGCACCCTGACCTGGCTGGCAAGGCCGGAGCCCCAGTGTGTGTGGGGCTGTGGAAGGGCTGCCGGGGGAAGGCGAGGGCCATCAACACATCAGAGTCCTGGCACCTTTCGTGTGGGAGCAGTCGCTGGACGTTTGCTATTTTGAGCTGTGCTCCGGTGCAGGTCCCGAGAGCGAGCAAGGCACGAACGTCGGCACCCTGAGCTGGCTGGCAAGGCCGGAGCCCCAGTGTGTGTGGGGCTGTGGAAAGGCTGCCAAGGGAAGGCGAGGGCCAGCAACACCTGGGAGGCCTGGCACCTTTCGTGTGGGAGCAGTCGCTGGACGTTTGCAATTTTGAGCTGGGCTCCGGTGCAGGTCCCGAGAGCGAGCAAGGCACGAACGTCGGCACCCTGAGCTGGCTGGCAAGGCCGGAGCCCCAGTGTCTGTGGGGCTGTGGAAAGGCTGCCAAGGGAAGGCAAGGGCCAGCAACACCTGGGAGGCCTGGCACCTTTCGTGTGGGAGCAGTCGCTGGACGTTTGCAATTTTGAGCTGGGCTCCGGCGCAGGTCCCGAGAGCGAGCAAGGCACGAACGTCAGCCCCCTGAGCTGGCTGGCAAGGCCAGAGCCCCAGTGCGTGCGGGGCTGTGGAAGGGCTGCCGGGGGAATGCGAGGGCCAGCAACACATCAGAGTCCTGGCACCTTTGGTGTGGGAGCAGTCGCTGGACGTTTGCAATTTTGAGCTGGGCTCCGGCGCAGGTACCGAGAGCGAGCAAGGCACGAACGTCGGCACCCTGACCTGGCTGGCAAGGCCGGAGCCCCAGTGCGTCTGGGGCTGTGGAAGGGCTACCAAGAAAAGGCGAGGGCCAGCAACACCTGGGAGGCCTGGCACCTTTGGTGTGGGAGCAGTCGCTGGACGTTTGCAATTTCGAGCTGGGCTCCGGCGCAGGTCCCGAGAGCGAGCAAGGCACGAACGTCGGCACCCTGAGCTGGCTGGCAGGGCCGGAGCCCCAGTGTGTGTGGGGCTGTGGAAGGGCTGCCGGGCGAAGGCGAGGGCCAGCAACACCTGGGAGGCCTGGCACCTTTCGTGTGGGAGCAGTCGCTGGACGTTTGCAATTTTGAGCTGGGCTCCGGCGCAGGTCCCGAGAGCGAGCAAGGCACGAACGTCGGCCCCCTGAGCTGGCTGGCAAGGCCAGAGCCCCAGTGCGTGCGGGGCTGTGGAAGGGCTGCCGGGGGAATGCGAGGGCCAGCAACACATCAGAGTCCTGGCACCTTTGGTGTGGGAGCAGTCGCTGGACGTTTGCAATTTTGAGCTGGGCTCCGGCGCAGGTACCGAGAGCGAGCAAGGCACGAACGTCGGCACCCTGACCTGGCTGGCAAGGCCGGAGCCCGAGTGTCTGTGGGGCTGTGGAAGGGCTACCAAGAAAAGGCGAGGGCCAGCAACACCTGGGAGGCCTGGCACCTTTGGTGTGGGAGCAGTCGCTGGACGTTTGCAATTTCGAGCTGGGCTCCGGCGCAGGTCCCGAGAGCGAGCAAGGCACGAACGTCGGCACCCTGAGCTGGCTGGCAGGGCCGGAGCCCCAGTGTGTGTGGGGCTGTGGAAGGGCTGCCGCGGGAAGGCAAGGGCCAGCAACACATCAGACTTCTGGCACCTTTCGTGTGGGAGCAGTCGCTGGACGTTTGCAATTTCGAGCTGGGCTCCGGCGCAGGTACCAAGAGCGAGCGAGGCACGAACATCGGCACCCTGAGCTGGCTGGCAAGGCCAAAGCCCCAGTGTCTGTGGGGCTGTGGAAGGGCTGCCAGGGGAAGGCGAGGGCCAGCAACACCTGGCAGGCCTGGCACCTTTCATGTGGGAGCAGTCGCTGGACGTTTGCAATTTTGAGCTGGGCTCCGGCGCAGGTCCCGAGAGCGAGCAAGTCACGAACGTCGGCACCCTGAGCTGGCTGGCAAGGCCGGAGCCCCAGTGTGTGTGGGGCTGTGGAAGGGCTGCCGGGGGAAGGCGAGGGCCAGCAACACATCAGAGTCCTGGCACCTTTCGTGTGGGAGCAGTCGCTGGACGTTTGCTATTTTGAGCTGGGCTCCGGCGCAGGTCCCGAGAGCGAGCAAGGCACGAACGTCGGCACCCTGAGCTGGCTGGCAAGGCCGGAGCCCCAGTGTGTGTGGGGCTGTGGAAGGGCTGCCGGGGGAAGGCGAGGGCCAGCAACACCTGGCAGGCCTGGCACCTTTTGTGTGGGAGCAGTAGCTGGACGTTTGCAATTTCGAGCTGGGCTCCGGCGCAGGTCCCGAGAGCGAGCAAGGCACGAACGTCGGCACCCTGACCTGGCTGGCAAGGCCGGAGCCCCAGTGTGTGTGGGGCTGTGGAAGGGCTGCCAAGGGAAGGCGAGGGCCAGCAACACATCAGAGTCCTGGCACCTTTCGTGTGGGAGCAGTCGCTGGACGTTTGCAATTTCAAGCTGGGCTACGGCGCAGGTCCCGAGAGCGAGCAAGGCACGAACGTCGGCACCCTGAGCTGGCTAACAAGGCCAGAGCCCCAGTGTCTGTGGGGCTGTGGAAGGGCTGCCGGGGGAAGGCGAGGGCCAGCAACACCTGGGAGGCCTGGCACCTTTCGTGTGGGAGCAGTCGCTGGACGTTTGCAATTTCGAGCTGGGCTCCGGCGCAGGTACCGAGAGCGAGCAAGGCACGAACGTCGGCACCCTGAGCTGGCTAACAAGGCCAGAGCCCGAGTGTGTGGGGGGCTGTCGAAGGGCTCCGGGGGAAGGCGAGGGCCAGCAACACATCAGAGTCCTGGCATCTTTCGTGTGGGAGCAGTCGCTGCAAATTTGCTATTTTGAGCTGGGCTCCGGCGCAGGTCCCGACAGCGAGCAAGGCACGAACGTCGGCACCCTGAGCTGGCTGGCAAGGCCGGAGCCCCAGGTTGTGTGGGGCTATGGAAGGGCTGCCGGGGGAAGGCGAGGGCCAGCAACACATCAGACTCCTGGCACCTTTCGTGTGGGAGCAGTCGCTGGACATTTGCTATTTTGAGCTGGGCTCCGGCACAGGTACAGAGAGCGAGCAAGGCACGAATATTGGCACCCTGATCTGGCTGGCAAGGCCGGAGCCCCAGTGTGTGTGGGGCTGTGGAAGGGCTGCCGGGGGAAGGCGAGGGCCAGCAACATCTGGGAGTCCTGGCACCTATCGTGTGGGAGCAGTCGCTGGACGTTTGCAATTTCGGAGATCGGATCTGGCGCCAGCGCAGAGAGCGAGCAAGGCAACAACGTCAGCACTCTGGGCTGGCTGGCATGCTCAGAGCAAAAGTGTGTGGGGCTGTCGGTTTTCTGCCAAGGGAAGGCGAGGGCCAGCAACACATCAGAGTCATGGCACCTTTCGTGTCGGAGCAGTCGCTGGACGTTTGCAATTTCGAGCTGGGCTCCGGAGCAGGTCCCGACAGCGAGCAAGGCACGAACATCGGCCCCCTGAGCTGGCTGGCAAGGCCTGAGCCCCAGTGTGTGTGGGGCTGTGGAAGGGCTGCCGGGGGAAGGCGAGGGCCAGCAACACATCAGAGTCCTGGCACCTTTCGTGTGGGAGCAGTCGCTGGACGTTTGCAATTTGGAGCTGGGCTCCGGCGCAGGTCCCGAGAGCGAGCAAGGCACGAACGTCGGCACCCTGAGCTGGCTGGCGAGGCCGGAGCCCCAGTGTGTGTGGGACTGTGGAAGGGCTGCCAAGGGAAGGCGAGGGCCAGCAACACATCAGAGTCCTGGCACCTTTCGTGTGGGAGCAGTCGCTGGACGTTTGCAATTTTGAGCTGGGCTCCGGCGCAGGTCCCGAGAGCGAGCAAGGCACGAACGTCGGCCCCCTGATCTGGCTGGCAAGGCCGGAGCCCCAGTGTGTGTGGGGCTGTGGAAGGGCTGCCAAGGGAAGGCGAGGGCCAGCAACACCTGGGAGTCCTGGCAGCTTTCGTGTGGGAGCAGTCGCTGGACGTTTGCAATTTCGAGCTGGGCTCCGGCGCAGGTCCCGAGAGCGAGCAAGGCACGAACGTCGGCACCCTGAGCTGGCTGGCAAGGCCAGAGCCCCAGTGTGTGTGGGGCTGTGGAAGGGCTGCCGGGGGAAGGCGAGGGCCAGCAACACCTGGGAGGCCTGGCACCTTTCGTGTGGGAGCAGTCGCTGGACGTTTGCAATTTTGAGCTGGGCTCCGGCGCAGGTCCCGAGAGCGAGCAAGGCAGGAACGTCGGCCCCCTGAGCTGGCTGGCAAGGCCAGAGCCCCAGTGTGTGGTGGGCTGTGGAAGGGCTGCCAGGGGAAGGCGAGGGCCAGCAACACATCAGAGTCCTGGCACCTTTGGTGTGGGGGTAATTGCTGGACGTTTGCAATTTTGAGCTGGGCTCCGGCGCAGGTCCCGAGAGCGAGCGAGTCACGAACGTCGGCACCCTGAGCTGGCTGGCAAGGCCGGAGCCCCAGTGCGTCTGGGGCTGTGGAAGGGCTGCCAGGGGAAGGCGAGGGCCAGCAACACCTGGCAGGCCTGGCACTTTTCATGTGGGAGCAGTCGCTGGACGTTTGCAATTTTGAGCTGGGCTCCGGCGCAGGTCCCGAGAGCGAGCAAGTCACGAACGTCGGCCCCCTGAGCTGTCTGGCAAGGCCGGAGCCCCAGTGTGTGTGGGGCTGTGGAAGGGCTGCCGGGGGAAGGCGAGGGCCAGCAACACATCAGAGTCCTGGCACCTTTCGTGTGGGAGCAGTCGCTGGACGTTTGCTATTTTGAGCTGGGCTCCGGCGCAGGTCCCGAGAGCGAGCAAGGCACGAACGTCGGCACCCTGAGCTGGCTGGCAAGGCCGGAGCCCCAGTGTGTGTGGGGCTGTGGAAGGGCTGCCGGGGGAAGGCGAGGGCAGCAACACCTGGGAGGCCTGGCACCTTTTGTGTGGGAGCAGTAGCTGGACGTTTGCAATTTCGAGCTGGGCTCCGGCGCAGGTCCCGAGAGCGAGCAAGGCACGAACGTCGGCCCCCTGAGCTGGCTGGCAAGGCCGGAGCCCCAGTGTGTGGTGGGCTGTGGAAGGGCTGCCAAGGGAAGGCGAGGGCCAGCAACACATCAGAGTCCTGGCACCTTTCGTGTGGGAGCAGTCGCTGGACGTTTGCAATTTCAAGCTGGGCTACGGCGCAGGTCCCGAGAGCGAGCAAGGCACGAACGTCGGCACCCTGAGCTGGCTAACAAGGCCAGAGCCCCAGTGTCTGTGGGGCTGTGGAAGGGCTGCCGGGGGAAGGCGAGGGCCAGCAACACATCAGAGTCCTGGCACCTTTCGTGTGGGAGCAGTCGCTGGACATTTGCTATTTTGAGCTGGGCTCCGGCACAGGTACAGAGAGCGAGCAAGGCACGAATGTTGGCACCCTGATCTGGCTGGCAAGGCCGGAGCCCCAGTGTGTGTGGGGCTGTGGAAGGGCTGCCAGGGCAAGGCGAGGGCCAGCAACACCTGGGAGGCCTGGCACCTTTCGTGTGGGAGCAGTAGCTGGACGTTTGCAATTTGGAGCTGGGCTCCGGCGCAGGTCCCGAGAGCGAGCAAGGCACGAACGTCGGCCCCCTGAGCTGGCTGGCAAGGCCGGAGCGCCAGTGTGTGTGGGGCTCTGGAAGGGCTGCCAAGGGAAGGCGAGGGCCAGCAACACCTGGGAGGCCTGGCACCTTTCGTGTGGGAGCAGTCGCTGGACGTTTGCAATTTCGAGCTGGGCTCCGGCGCAGGTCCCGAGAGCGAGCAAGGCACGAACGTCGGCACCCTGAGCTGGCTGGCAAGTCCGGAGCCCCAGGGTGTGTGGGGCTATGGAAGGGCTGCCGGGGGAAGGCGAGGGCCAGCAACACATCAGAGTCCTGGCACCTTTGGTGTGGGAGCAGTCGCTGGACGTTTGCTATTTTGAGCTGGGCTCCGGCGCAGGTCCCGAGAGCGAGCAAGGCACGAACGTCGGCACCCTGAGCTGGCTGGCAAGGCCGGAGCCCCAGTGTGTGTGGGGCTGTGGAAGGGCTGCCGGGGGAAGGCGAGGGCCAGCAACACCTGGCAGTCCTGGCACCTTTCGTGTGGGAGCAGTCGCTGGACGTTTGCAATTTCGAGCTGGGCACCGGCGCAGGTCCTGAGAGCGAGCAAGGCACGAATGTCGGCACCCTGAGCTGGCTGGCAAGGCCGGAGCCCCAGTGTGTGTGGGGCTGTGGAAGGGCTGCCGCGGGAAGGCAAGGGCCAGCAACACATCAGACTTCTGGCACCTTTCGTGTGGGAGCAGTCGCTGGACGTTTGCAATTTCGAGCTGGGCTCCGGCGCAGGTACCAATAGCGAGCGAGGCACGAACGTCGGCACCCTGATCTGGATGGCAAGGCCGGAGCCCCAGTGTGTGTGGGGCTGTGGAAGGGCTGCCGGGGGAAGGCGAGGGCCAGCAACACCTGGCAGGCCTGGCACCTTTCATGTGGGAGCAGTCGCTGGACGTTTGCAATTTCGAGCTGGGCTCCAGCGCAGGTCCCGAGAGCGAGCAAGTCACGAACGTCGGCACCCTGAGCTGTCTGGCAAGGCCGGAGCCCCAGTGTGTGTGGGGCTGTGGAAGGGCTGCCGGGGGAAGGCGAGGGCCAGCAACACATCAGAGTCCTGGCACCTTTCGTGTGGGAGCAGTCGCTGGACGTTTGCTATTTTGAGCTGGGCTCCGGCGCAGGTCCCGAGAGCGAGCAAGGCACGAACGTCGGCACCCTGACCTGGCTGGCAAGGCCGGAGCCCCAGTGTGTGTGGGGCTGTGGAAGGGCTGCCGGGGGAAGGCGAGGGCCAGCAACACCTGGCAGTCCTGGCACCTTTCGTGTGGGAGCAGTCGCTGGACGTTTGCAATTTCGAGCTGGGCTCCGGCGCAGGTCCCGAGAGCGAGCAAGGCACGAACGTCGGCACCCTGAGCTGGCTGGCAAGGCCGGAGCCCCAGTGTGTGTGGGGCTGTGGAAGGGCTGCCGCGGGAAGGCGAGGGCCAGCAACACATCAGACTTCTGGCACCTTTCGTGTGGGAGCAGTCGCTGGACGTTTGCAATTTCGAGCTGGGCTCCGGCGCAGGTACCGAGAGCGAGCAAGGCACGAACGTCGGCACCCTGACCTGGCTGGCAAGGCCGGAGCCCGAGTGTCTGTGGGGCTGTGGAAGGGCTACCAAGAAAAGGCGAGGGCCAGCAACACCTGGGAGGCCTGGCACCTTTGGTGTGGGAGCAGTCGCTGGACGTTTGCAATTTCGAGCTGGGCTCCGGCGCAGGTCCCGAGAGCGAGCAAGGCACGAACGTCGGCACCCTGAGCTGGCTGGCAGGGCCGGAGCCCCAGTGTGTGTGGGGCTGTGGAAGGGCTGCCGGGCGAAGGCGAGGGCCAGCAACACCTGGGAGGCCTGGCACCTTTCGTGTGGGAGCAGTCGCTGGACGTTTGCAATTTTGAGCTGGGCTCCGGCGCAGGTCCCGAGAGCGAGCAAGGCACGAACGTCGGCCCCCTGAGCTGGCTGGCAAGGCCAGAGCCCCAGTGCGTGCGGGGCTGTGGAAGGGCTGCCGGGGGAATGCGAGGGCCAGCAACACATCAGAGTCCTGGCACCTTTGGTGTGGGAGCAGTCGCTGGACGTTTGCAATTTTGAGCTGGGCTCCGGCGCAGGTACCGAGAGCGAGCAAGGCACGAACGTCGGCACCCTGACCTGGCTGGCAAGGCCGGAGCCCGAGTGTCTGTGGGGCTGTGGAAGGGCTACCAAGAAAAGGCGAGGGCCAGCAACACCTGGGAGGCCTGGCACCTTTGGTGTGGGAGCAGTCGCTGGACGTTTGCAATTTCGAGCTGGGCTCCGGCGCAGGTCCCGAGAGCGAGCAAGGCACGAACGTCGGCACCCTGAGCTGGCTGGCAGGGCCGGAGCCCCAGTGTGTGTGGGGCTGTGGAAGGGCTGCCGCGGGAAGGCAAGGGCCAGCAACACATCAGACTTCTGGCACCTTTCGTGTGGGAGCAGTCGCTGGACGTTTGCAATTTCGAGCTGGGCTCCGGCGCAGGTACCAAGAGCGAGCGAGGCACGAACATCGGCACCCTGAGCTGGCTGGCAAGGCCAAAGCCCCAGTGTCTGTGGGGCTATGGAAGGGCTGCCAGGGGAAGGCGAGGGCCAGCAACACCTGGCAGGCCTGGCACCTTTCATGTGGGAGCAGTCGCTGGACGTTTGCAATTTTGAGCTGGGCTCCGGCGCAGGTCCCGAGAGCGAGCAAGTCACGAACGTCGGCACCCTGAGCTGGCTGGCAAGGCCGGAGCCCCAGTGTGTGTGGGGCTGTGGAAGGGCTGCCGGGGGAAGGCGAGGGCCAGCAACACATCAGAGTCCTGGCACCTTTCGTGTGGGAGCAGTCGCTGGACGTTTGCTATTTTGAGCTGGGCTCCGGCGCAGGTCCCGAGAGCGAGCAAGGCACGAACGTCGGCACCCTGAGCTGGCTGGCAAGGCCGGAGCCCCAGTGTGTGTGGGGCTGTGGAAGGGCTGCCGGGGGAAGGCGAGGGCCAGCAACACCTGGCAGGCCTGGCACCTTTTGTGTGGGAGCAGTAGCTGGACGTTTGCAATTTTGAGCTGGGCTCCGGCGCAGGTCCCGAGAGCGAGCAAGGCACGAACGTCGGCACCCTGACCTGGCTGGCAAGGCCGGAGCCCCAGTGTGTGTGGGGCTGTGGAAGGGCTGCCAAGGGAAGGCGAGGGCCAGCAACACATCAGAGTCCTGGCACCTTTCGTGTGGGAGCAGTCGCTGGACGTTTGCAATTTCAAGCTGGGCTACGGCGCAGGTCCCGAGAGCGAGCAAGGCACGAACGTCGGCACCCTGAGCTGGCTAACAAGGCCAGAGCCCCAGTGTCTGTGGGGCTGTGGAAGGGCTGCCGGGGGAAGGCGAGGGCCAGCAACACCTGGGAGGCCTGGCACCTTTCGTGTGGGAGCAGTCGCTGGACGTTTGCAATTTCGAGCTGGGCTCCGGCGCAGGTACCGAGAGCGAGCAAGGCACGAACGTCGGCACCCTGAGCTGGCTAACAAGGCCAGAGCCCGAGTGTGTGGGGGGCTGTCGAAGGGCTCCGGGGGAAGGCGAGGGCCAGCAACACATCAGAGTCCTGGCATCTTTCGTGTGGGAGCAGTCGCTGCAAATTTGCTATTTTGAGCTGGGCTCCGGCGCAGGTCCCGACAGCGAGCAAGGCACGAACGTCGGCACCCTGAGCTGGCTGGCAAGGCCGGAGCCCCAGGGTGTGTGGGGCTATGGAAGGGCTGCCGGGGGAAGGCGAGGGCCAGCAACACATCAGACTCCTGGCACCTTTCGTGTGGGAGCAGTCGCTGGACATTTGCTATTTTGAGCTGGGCTCCGGCACAGGTACAGAGAGCGAGCAAGGCACGAATATTGGCACCCTGATCTGGCTGGCAAGGCCGGAGCCCCAGTGTGTGTGGGGCTGTGGAAGGGCTGCCGGGGGAAGGCGAGGGCCAGCAACATCTGGGAGTCCTGGCACCTATCGTGTGGGAGCAGTCGCTGGACGTTTGCAATTTCGGAGATCGGATCTGGCGCCAGCGCAGAGAGCGAGCAAGGCAACAACGTCAGCACTCTGGGCTGGCTGGCATGCTCAGAGCAAAAGTGTGTGTGGGGCTGTCGGTTTTCTGCCAAGGGAAGGCGAGGGCCAGCAACACATCAGAGTCATGGCACCTTTCGTGTCGGAGCAGTCGCTGGACGTTTGCAATTTCGAGCTGGGCTCCGGAGCAGGTCCCGACAGCGAGCAAGGCACGAACATCGGCCCCCTGAGCTGGCTGGCAAGGCCTGAGCCCCAGTGTGTGTGGGGCTGTGGAAGGGCTGCCGGGGGAAGGCGAGGGCCAGCAACACATCAGAGGCCTGGCACCTTTCGTGTGGGAGCAGTCGCTGGACGTTTGCAATTTGGAGCTGGGCTCCGGCGCAGGTCCCGAGAGCGAGCAAGGCACGAACGTCGGCACCCTGAGCTGGCTGGCGAGGCCGGAGCCCCAGTGTGTGTGGGACTGTGGAAGGGCTGCCAAGGGAAGGCGAGGGCCAGCAACACATCAGAGTCCTGGCACCTTTCGTGTGGGAGCAGTCGCTGGACGTTTGCAATTTTGAGCTGGGCTCCGGCGCAGGTCCCGAGAGCGAGCAAGGCACGAACGTCGGCCCCCTGATCTGGCTGGCAAGGCCGGAGCCCCAGTGTGTGTGGGGCTGTGGAAGGGCTGCCAAGGGAAGGCGAGGGCCAGCAACACCTGGGAGTCCTGGCAGCTTTCGTGTGGGAGCAGTCGCTGGACGTTTGCAATTTCGAGCTGGGCTCCGGCGCAGGTCCCGAGAGCGAGCAAGGCACGAACGTCGGCACCCTGAGCTGGCTGGCAAGGCCAGAGCCCCAGTGTGTGTGGGGCTGTGGAAGGGCTGCCGGGGGAAGGCGAGGGCCAGCAACACCTGGGAGGCCTGGCACCTTTCGTGTGGGAGCAGTCGCTGGACGTTTGCAATTTTGAGCTGGGCTCCGGCGCAGGTCCCGAGAGCGAGCAAGGCAGGAACGTCGGCCCCCTGAGCTGGCTGGCAAGGCCAGAGCCCCAGTGTGTGGTGGGCTGTGGAAGGGCTGCCAGGGGAAGGCGAGGGCCAGCAACACATCAGAGTCCTGGCACCTTTGGTGTGGGGGTAATTGCTGGACGTTTGCAATTTTGAGCTGGGCTCCGGCGCAGGTCCCGAGAGCGAGCGAGTCACGAACGTCGGCACCCTGAGCTGGCTGGCAAGGCCGGAGCCCCAGTGCGTCTGGGGCTGTGGAAGGGCTGCCAGGGGAAGGCGAGGGCCAGCAACACCTGGCAGGCCTGGCACTTTTCATGTGGGAGCAGTCGCTGGACGTTTGCAATTTTGAGCTGGGCTCCGGCGCAGGTCCCGAGAGCGAGCAAGTCACGAACGTCGGCCCCCTGAGCTGTCTGGCAAGGCCGGAGCCCCAGTGTGTGTGGGGCTGTGGAAGGGCTGCCGGGGGAAGGCGAGGGCCAGCAACACATCAGAGTCCTGGCACCTTTCGTGTGGGAGCAGTCGCTGGACGTTTGCTATTTTGAGCTGGGCTCCGGCGCAGGTCCCGAGAGCGAGCAAGGCACGAACGTCGGCACCCTGAGCTGGCTGGCAAGGCCGGAGCCCCAGTGTGTGTGGGGCTGTGGAAGGGCTGCCGGGGGAAGGCGAGGGCCAGCAACACCTGGGAGGCCTGGCACCTTTTGTGTGGGAGCAGTAGCTGGACGTTTGCAATTTCGAGCTGGGCTCCGGCGCAGGTCCCGAGAGCGAGCAAGGCACGAACGTCGGCCCCCTGAGCTGGCTGGCAAGGCCGGAGCCCCAGTGTGTGGTGGGCTGTGGAAGGGCTGCCAAGGGAAGGCGAGGGCCAGCAACACATCAGAGTCCTGGCACCTTTCGTGTGGGAGCAGTCGCTGGACGTTTGCAATTTCAAGCTGGGCTACGGCGCAGGTCCCGAGAGCGAGCAAGGCACGAACGTCGGCACCCTGAGCTGGCTAACAAGGCCAGAGCCCCAGTGTCTGTGGGGCTGTGGAAGGGCTGCCGGGGGAAGGCGAGGGCCAGCAACACATCAGAGTCCTGGCACCTTTCGTGTGGGAGCAGTCGCTGGACATTTGCTATTTTGAGCTGGGCTCCGGCACAGGTACAGAGAGCGAGCAAGGCACGAATGTTGGCACCCTGATCTGGCTGGCAAGGCCGGAGCCCCAGTGTGTGTGGGGCTGTGGAAGGGCTGCCAGGGCAAGGCGAGGGCCAGCAACACCTGGGAGGCCTGGCACCTTTCGTGTGGGAGCAGTAGCTGGACGTTTGCAATTTGGAGCTGGGCTCCGGCGCAGGTCCCGAGAGCGAGCAAGGCACGAACGTCGGCCCCCTGAGCTGGCTGGCAAGGCCGGAGCGCCAGTGTGTGTGGGGCTCTGGAAGGGCTGCCAAGGGAAGGCGAGGGCCAGCAACACCTGGGAGGCCTGGCACCTTTCGTGTGGGAGCAGTCGCTGGACGTTTGCAATTTCGAGCTGGGCTCCGGCGCAGGTCCCGAGAGCGAGCAAGGCACGAACGTCGGCACCCTGAGCTGGCTGGCAAGTCCGGAGCCCCAGGGTGTGTGGGGCTATGGAAGGGCTGCCGGGGGAAGGCGAGGGCCAGCAACACATCAGAGTCCTGGCACCTTTGGTGTGGGAGCAGTCGCTGGACGTTTGCTATTTTGAGCTGGGCTCCGGCGCAGGTCCCGAGAGCGAGCAAGGCACGAACGTCGGCACCCTGAGCTGGCTGGCAAGGCCGGAGCCCCAGTGTGTGTGGGGCTGTGGAAGGGCTGCCGGGGGAAGGCGAGGGCCAGCAACACCTGGCAGTCCTGGCACCTTTCGTGTGGGAGCAGTCGCTGGACGTTTGCAATTTCGAGCTGGGCACCGGCGCAGGTCCTGAGAGCGAGCAAGGCACGAATGTCGGCACCCTGAGCTGGCTGGCAAGGCCGGAGCCCCAGTGTGTGTGGGGCTGTGGAAGGGCTGCCGCGGGAAGGCAAGGGCCAGCAACACATCAGACTTCTGGCACCTTTCGTGTGGGAGCAGTCGCTGGACGTTTGCAATTTCGAGCTGGGCTCCGGCGCAGGTACCAATAGCGAGCGAGGCACGAACGTCGGCACCCTGATCTGGATGGCAAGGCCGGAGCCCCAGTGTGTGTGGGGCTGTGGAAGGGCTGCCGGGGGAAGGCGAGGGCCAGCAACACCTGGCAGGCCTGGCACCTTTCATGTGGGAGCAGTCGCTGGACGTTTGCAATTTCGAGCTGGGCTCCAGCGCAGGTCCCGAGAGCGAGCAAGTCACGAACGTCGGCACCCTGAGCTGTCTGGCAAGGCCGGAGCCCCAGTGTGTGTGGGGCTGTGGAAGGGCTGCCGGGGGAAGGCGAGGGCCAGCAACACATCAGAGTCCTGGCACCTTTCGTGTGGGAGCAGTCGCTGGACGTTTGCTATTTTGAGCTGGGCTCCGGCGCAGGTCCCGAGAGCGAGCAAGGCACGAACGTCGGCACCCTGACCTGGCTGGCAAGGCCGGAGCCCCAGTGTGTGTGGGGCTGTGGAAGGGCTGCCGGGGGAAGGCGAGGGCCAGCAACACCTGGCAGTCCTGGCACCTTTCGTGTGGGAGCAGTCGCTGGACGTTTGCAATTTCGAGCTGGGCTCCGGCGCAGGTCCCGAGAGCGAGCAAGGCACGAACGTCGGCACCCTGAGCTGGCTGGCAAGGCCGGAGCCCCAGTGTGTGTGGGGCTGTGGAAGGGCTGCCGCGGGAAGGCGAGGGCCAGCAACACATCAGACTTCTGGCACCTTTCGTGTGGGAGCAGTCGCTGGACGTTTGCAATTTCGAGCTGGGCTCCGGCGCAGGTACCAAGAGCGAGCGAGGCACGAACGTCGGCACCCTGATCTGGCTGGCAAGGCCAAAGCCCCAGTTTGTGTGGGGCTGTGGAAGGGCTGCCAGGGGAAGGCGAGGGCCAGCAACACCTGGCAGGCCTGGCACCTTTCATGTGGGAGCAGTCGCTGGACGTTTGCAATTTCGAGCTGGGCTCCGGCGCAGGTCCCGAGAGCGAGCAAGGCACGAACGTCGGCACCCTGAGCTGTCTGGCAAGGCCGGAGCCCCAGTGTGTGTGGGGCTGTGGAAGGGCTGCCGGGGGAAGGCGAGGGCCAGCAACATCTGGGAGTCCTGGCACCTTTTGTGTGGGAGCAGTCGCTGGATGTTTGCAATTTCGAGCTGGGATCCGGCGCAGGTCCCAAGAGCGAGCAAAGCACGAACGTCGGCACCCTGAGCTGGCTGGCAAGGCCGGAGCCCCAGTGTGTGTGGGGCTGTGGAAGGGCTGCTGGGGGAAGGCGAGGGCCAGCAACACATCAGAGTCCTGGCACCTTTCGTGTGGGAGCAGTCGCTGGACGTTTGCAATTTGGAGCTGGGCTCCGGCGCAGGTCCCGAGAGCGAGCAAGGCACGAACGTCGGCACCCTGAGCTGGCTGGCAAGGCCGGAGCCCCAGTGTGTGTGGGGCTGTGGAAGGGCTGCCAGGCGAAGGCGAGGGCCAGCAACACCTGGGAGGCCTGGCACCTTTCGTGTGGGAGCAGTCGCTGGACGTTTGCAATTTCGAGCTCTGCTACGGCACAGGTCCCGAGAGCGAGCAAGGCACGAACGTCGGCACCCTGAGCTGGCTGGCAAGGCCGGAGCCCCAGTGTGTGTGGGGCTGTGGAAGGGCTGCCGGGGGAAGGCGAGGGCCAGCAACACCTGGCAGGCCTGGCACCTTTTGTGTGGGAGCAGTCGCTGGACGTTTGCAATTTCGAGCTGGGCTCCGGTGCAGGTCCCGAGAGCGAGCAAGGCACGAACGTCGGCACCCTGAGCTGGCTGGCAAGGCCGGAGCCCCAGTGTGTGTGGGGCTGTAGAAGGGCTGCCAAGGGAAGGCGAGGGCCAGCAACACCTGGGAGTCCTGGCACCTTTCGTGTGGGAGCAGTCGCTGGACGTTTGCAATTTCGAGCTGGGCTCCGGCGCAGGTCCCGAGAGCGAGCAAGGCACGAACGTCGGCACCCTGAGCTGGCTGGCAAGGCCGGAGCCCCAGTGTGTGTGGGGCTGAGGAAGGGCTGCCGGGGGAAGGCGAGGGCCAGCAACACATCAGAGTCCTGGCACCTTTCGTGTGGGAGCAGTCGCTGGACATTTACTATTTTGAGCTCGGCTCTGGCGCAGGTCCCGAGAGCGAGCAAGGCACGAACGTCGGCACCCTGAGCTGGCTGGCAAGGCCGGAGCCCCAGTGTGTGTGGGGCTGTGGAAGGGCTGCCAAGGGAAGGCGAGGGCCAGCAACACCTGGGAGTCCTGGCACCTTTCGTGTGGGAGCAGTCGCTGGACGTTTGCAATTTTGAGCTGGGCTCCGGCGCAGGTCCCGAGAGCGAGCAAGGCACGAACGTCGGCCCCCTGAGCTGGCTGGCAAGGCCAGAGCCCCAGTGCGTGTGGGGCTGTGGAAGGGCTGCCGGGGGAAGGCGAGGGCCAGCAACACATCAGAGTCCTGGCACCTTTGGTGTGGGGGTAATTGCTGGACGTTTGCAATTTTGAGCTGGGCTCCGGCGCAGGTCCCGAGAGGGAGCAAGGCACGAACGTCGGCACCCTGACCTGGCTGGCAAGGCCGGAGCCCCAGTGTGTGTGGGGCTGTGGAAGGGCTGCCGGGGGAAGGCGAGGGCCAGCAACACCTGGCAGTCCTGGCACCTTTCATGTGGGAGCAGTCGCTGGACGTTTGCAATTTGGAGCTGGGCTCCGGCGCAGGTCCCGAGAGCGAGCAAGGCACGAACGTCGGCACCCTGATCTGGCTGGCAAGGCCGGAGCCCCAGTGTGTGTGGGGCTGTGGAAGGGCTGCCGCGGGAAGGCAAGGGCCAGCAACACATCAGACTTCTGGCACCTTTCGTGTGGGAGCAGTCGCTGGACGTTTGCAATTTCGAGCTGGGCTCCGGCGCAGGTACCAAGAGCGAGCGAGGCACGAACGTCGGCACCCTGATCTGGCTGGCAAGGCCAAAGCCCCAGTTTGTGTGGGGCTGTGGAAGGGCTGCCAGGGGAAGGCGAGGGCCAGCAACACCTGGCAGGCCTGGCACCTTTCATGTGGGAGCAGTCGCTGGACGTTTGCAATTTCGAGCTGGGCTCCGGCGCAGGTCCCGAGAGCGAGCAAGTCACGAACGTCGGCACCCTGAGCTGTCTGGCAAGGCCGGAGCCCCAGTGTGTGTGGGGCTGTGGAAGGGCTGCCGGGGGAAGGCGAGGGCCAGCAACATCTGGGAGTCCTAGCACCTTTTGTGTGGGAGCAGTCGCTGGATGTTTGCAATTTCGAGCGCGGCTCCGGCGCAGGTCCCAAGAGCGAGCAAGGCACGAACGTCGGCACCCTGAGCTGGCTGGCAAGGCCAGAGCCCCAGTGTCTGTGGGGCTGTGGAAGGGCTGCCGGGGGAAGGCGAGGGCCAGGAACACATCAGAGTCCTGGCACCTTTCGTGTGGGAGCAGTCGCTGGACGTTTGCTATTTTGAGCTGGGCTCCGGCGCAGGTCCCGAGAGCGAGCAAGGCACGAACGTCGGCACCCTGAGCTGGCTGGCAAGGCCGGAGCCCCAGTGTGTGTGGGGCTGTGGAAGGGCTGCCGGGGGAAGGCGAGGGCCAGCAACACATCAGAGTCCTGGCACCTTTCGTGTGGGAGCAGTCGCTGGACATTTACTATTTTGAGCTCGGCTCTGGCGCAGGTCCCGAGAGCGAGCAAGGCACGAACGTCGGCCCCCTGAGCTGCCTGGCAAGGCCGGAGCCCCAGTGTGTGTTGGGCTGTGGAAGGGCTGCCGGGCGAAGGCGAGGGCCAGCAACACCTGGGAGGCCTGGCACCTTTCGTGTGGGAGCAGTCGCTGGACGTTTGCAATTTCGAGCTGTGCTACGGCACAGGTACCGAGAGCGAGCAAGGCACGAACGTCGGCACCCTGATCTGTCTGGCAAGGCCGGAGCCCCAGTGTGTGTGGGGCTGTGGAAGGGCTGCCAGGGCAAGGCGAGGGCCAGCAACACCTGGGAGGCCTGGCACCTTTCGTGTGGGAGCAGTAGCTGGACGTTTGCAATTTCGAGCTGGGCTCCGGCGCAGGTCCCGAGAGCGAGCAAGGCACGAACGTCGGGACCCTGGGCTGTCAGGCAAGGCCGGAGCGCCAGTGTGTGTGGGGCTGTGGAAGGGCTGCCGGGGGAAGGCGAGGGCCAGCAACACCTGGGAGTCCTGGCACCTTTCGTGTGGGAGCAGTCGCTGGACGTTTGCAATTTCGAGCTGGGCTCCGGCGCAGGTCCCGAGAGCGAGCAAGGCACGAACGTCGGCACCCTGAGCTGGCTGGCAAGGCCGGAGCCCCAGTGTGTGTGGGGCTGAGGAAGGGCTGCCGGGGGAAGGCGAGGGCCAGCAACACATCAGAGTCCTGGCACCTTTCGTGTGGGAGCAGTCGCTGGACATTTACTATTTTGAGCTCGGCTCTGGCGCAGGTCCCGAGAGCGAGCAAGGCACGAACGTCGGCACCCTGAGCTGGCTGGCAAGGCCGGAGCCCCAGTGTGTGTGGGGCTGTGGAAGGGCTGCCGGGGGAAGGCGAGGGCCAGCAACACCTGGCAGTCCTGGCACCTTTCGTGTGGGAGCAGTCGCTGGACGTTTGCAATTTTGAGCTGGGCTCCGGTGCAGGTCCCGAGAGCGAGCAAGGCACGAACGTCGGCACCCTGAGCTGGCTGGCAAGGCCGGAGCCCCAGTGTGTGTGGGGCTGTGGAAGGGCTGCCAAGGGAAGGCGAGGGCCAGCAACACCTGGGAGGCCTGGCACCTTTCGTGTGGGAGCAGTCGCTGGACGTTTGCAATTTTGAGCTGGGCTCCGGCGCAGGTCCCGAGAGCGAGCAAGGCACGAACGTCGGCCCCCTGAGCTGGCTGGCAAGGCCGGAGCCCCAGTGCGTGCGGGGCTGTGGAAGGGCTGCCGGGGGAAGGCGAGGGCCAGCAACACATCAGAGTCCTGGCACCTTTGGTGTGGGGGTAATTGCTGGACGTTTGCAATTTTGAGCTGGGCTCCGGCGCAGGTACCGAGAGCGAGCAAGGCACGAACGTCGGCACCCTGACCTGGCTGGCAAGGCCGGAGCCCGAGTGTGTGTGGGGCTGTGGAAGGGCTGCCGGGGGAAGGCGAGGGCCAGCAACACCTGGCAATCCTGGCACCTTTCGTGTGGGAGCAGTCGCTGGACGTTTGCAATTTCGAGCTGGGCTCCGGCGCAGGTCCCGAGAGCGAGCAAGGCACGAACGTCGGCACCCTGAGCTGGCTGGCAAGGCCGGAGCCCCAGTGTGTGTGGGGCTGTGGAAGGGCTGCCGCGGGAAGGCAAGGGCCAGCAACACATCAGACTTCTGGCACCTTTCGTGTGGGAGCAGTCGCTGGACGTTTGCAATTTCGAGCTGGGCTCCGGCGCAGGTACCAAGAGCGAGCGAGGCACGAACGTCGGCACCCTGACCTGGCTGGCAAGGCCAAAGCCCCAGTTTGTGTGGGGCTGTGGAAGGGCTGCCAGGGGAAGGCGAGGGCCAGCAACACCTGGCAGGCCTGGCACCTTTCATGTGGGAGCAGTCGCTGGACGTTTGCAATTTTGAGCTGGGCTCCGGCGCAGGTCCCGAGAGCGAGCAAGGCACGAACGTCGGCACCCTGAGCTGTCTGGCAAGGCCGGAGCCCCAGTGTGTGTGGGGCTGTGGAAGGGCTGCCGGGGGAAGGCGAGGGCCAGCAACATCTGGGAGTCCTGGCACCTTTTGTGTGGGAGCAGTAGCTGGATGTTTGCAATTTCGAGCTCGGCTCCGGCGCAGGTCCCAAGAGCGAGCAAGGCACGAACGTCGGCACCCTGAGCTGGCTGGCAAGGCCGGAGCCCCAGTGTGTGTGGGGCTGTGGAAGGGCTGCCGGGGGAACGCGAGGGCCAGCAACACCTGGCAGGCCTGGCACCTTTGGTGTGGGAGCAGTCGCTGGACGTTTGCTATTTTGAGCTGGGCTCCGGCGCAGGTCCCGAGAGCGAGCAAGGCACGAACGTCGGCACCCTGAGCTGGCTGGCAAGGCCGGAGCCCCAGTGTGTGTGGGGCTGTGGAAGGGCTGCCGGGGGAAGGCGAGGGCCAGCAACACCTGGGAGGCCTGGCACCTTTTGTGTGGGAGCAGTCGCTGGACGTTTGCAATTTCGAGCTGGGCTCCGGCGCAGGTCCCGAGAGCGAGCAAGTCACGAACGTCGGCCCCCTGAGCTGGCTGGCAAGGCCGGAGCGCCAGTGTGTGTGGGGCTGTAGAAGGGCTGCCAAGGGAAGGCGAGGGCCAGCAACACCTGGGAGTCCTGGCACCTTTCGTGTGGGAGCAGTCGCTGGACGTTTGCAATTTCGAGCTGGGCTCCGGCGCAGGTCCCGAGAGCGAGCAAGGCACGAACGTCGGCACCCTGACCTGGCTGGCAAGGCCGGAGCCCCAGTGTGTGTGGGGCTGTGGAAGGGCTGCCGGGGGAAGGCGAGGGCCAGCAACACATCAGAGTCCTGGCACCTTTCGTGTGGGAGCAGTCGCTGGACGTTTGCTATTTTGAGCTGGGCTCTGGTGCAGGTCCCGAGAGCGAGCAAGGCACGAACGTCGGCACCCTGAGCTGTCTGGCAAGGCCGGAGCCCGAGTGTCTGTGGGGCTGTGGAAGGGCTGCCAAGGGAAGGCGAGGGCCAGCAACACCTGGGAGGACTGGCACCTTTCGTGTGGGAGCAGTCGCTGGACGTTTGCAATTTCGAGCTGGGCTCCGGCGCAGGTCCCGAGAGCGAGCAAGGCACGAACGTCGGCACCCTGAGCTGGCTGGCAAGGCCGGAGCCCCAGTGTGTGTGGGGCTGTGGAAGGGCTGCCGCGGGAAGGCAAGGGCCAGCAACACATCAGACTTCTGGCACCTTTCGTGTGGGAGCAGTCGCTGGACGTTTGCAATTTCGAGCTGGGCTCCGGCGCAGGTACCAAGAGCGAGCGAGGCACGAACATCGGCACCCTGATCTGGCTGGCAAGGCCAAAGCCCCAGTGTCTGTGGGGCTGTGGAAGGGCTGCCAGGGGAAGGCGAGGGCCAGCAACACCTGGCAGGCCTGGCACCTTTCATGTGGGAGCAGTCGCTGGACGTTTGCAATTTTGAGCTGGGCTCCGGCGCAGGTCCCGAGAGCGAGCAAGTCACGAACGTTGGCACCCTGAGCTGGCTGGCAAGGCCGGAGCCCCAGTGTGTGTGGGGCTGTGGAAGGGCTGCCGGGGGAAGGCGAGGGCCAGCAACACATCAGAGTCCTGGCACCTTTCGTGTGGGAGCAGTCGCTGGACGTTTGCTATTTTGAGCTGGGCTCCGGCGCAGGTACCGAGAGCGAGCAAGGCACGAACGTCGGCACCCTGAGCTGGCTGGCAAGGCCGGAGCCCCAGTGTGTGTGGGGCTGTGGAAGGGCTGCCGGGGGAAGGCGAGGGCCAGCAACACCTGGGAGGCCTGGCACCTTTTGTGTGGGAGCAGTAGCTGGACGTTTGCAATTTCGAGCTGGGCTCCGGCGCAGGTCCCGAGAGCGAGCAAGGCACGAACGTCGGCCCCCTGAGCTGGCTGGCAAGGCCGGAGCCCCAGTGTGTGTGGGGCTGTGGAAGGGCTGCCAAGGGAAGGCGAGGGCCAGCAACACATCAGAGTCCTGGCACCTTTCGTGTGGGAGCAGTCGCTGGACGTTTGCAATTTCAAGCTGGGCTACGGCGCAGGTCCCGAGAGCGAGCAAGGCACGAACGTCGGCACCCTGAGCTGGCTAACAAGGCCAGAGCCCCAGTGTCTGTGGGGCTGTGGAAGGGCTGCCGGGGGAAGGCGAGGGCCAGCAACACCTGGGAGGCCTGGCACCTTTCGTGTGGGAGCAGTCGCTGGACATTTACTATTTTGAGCTCGGCTCTGGCGCAGGTCCCGAGAGCGAGCAAGGCACGAACGTCGGCACCCTGAGCTGGCTGGCAAGGCCGGAGCCCCAGTGTGTGTGGGGCTGTGGAAGGGCTGCCGGGGGAAGGCGAGGGCCAGCAACACCTGGCAGTCCTGGCACCTTTCGTGTGGGAGCAGTCGCTGGACGTTTGCAATTTTGAGCTGGGCTCCGGTGCAGGTCCCGAGAGCGAGCAAGGCACGAACGTCGGCACCCTGAGCTGGCTGGCAAGGCCGGAGCCCCAGTGTGTGTGGGGCTGTGGAAGGGCTGCCAAGGGAAGGCGAGGGCCAGCAACACCTGGGAGGCCTGGCACCTTTCGTGTGGGAGCAGTCGCTGGACGTTTGCAATTTTGAGCTGGGCTCCGGCGCAGGTCCCGAGAGCGAGCAAGGCACGAACGTCGGCCCCCTGAGCTGGCTGGCAAGGCCGGAGCCCCAGTGCGTGCGGGGCTGTGGAAGGGCTGCCGGGGGAAGGCGAGGGCCAGCAACACATCAGAGTCCTGGCACCTTTGGTGTGGGGGTAATTGCTGGACGTTTGCAATTTTGAGCTGGGCTCCGGCGCAGGTACCGAGAGCGAGCAAGGCACGAACGTCGGCACCCTGACCTGGCTGGCAAGGCCGGAGCCCGAGTGTGTGTGGGGCTGTGGAAGGGCTGCCGGGGGAAGGCGAGGGCCAGCAACACCTGGCAATCCTGGCACCTTTCGTGTGGGAGCAGTCGCTGGACGTTTGCAATTTCGAGCTGGGCTCCGGCGCAGGTCCCGAGAGCGAGCAAGGCACGAACGTCGGCACCCTGAGCTGGCTGGCAAGGCCGGAGCCCCAGTGTGTGTGGGGCTGTGGAAGGGCTGCCGGGGGAAGGCAAGGGCCAGCAACACATCAGACTTCTGGCACCTTTCGTGTGGGAGCAGTCGCTGGACGTTTGCAATTTCGAGCTGGGCTCCGGTGCAGGTCCCGAGAGCGAGCAAGGCACGAACGTCGGCACCCTGATCTGGCTGGCAAGGCCAAAGCCCCAGTTTGTGTGGGGCTGTGGAAGGGCTGCCAGGGGAAGGCGAGGGCCAGCAACACCTGGCAGGCCTGGCACCTTTCATGTGGGAGCAGTCGCTGGACGTTTGCAATTTTGAGCTGGGCTCCGGCGCAGGTCCCGAGAGCGAGCAAGGCACGAACGTCGGCACCCTGAGCTGTCTGGCAAGGCCGGAGCCCCAGTGTGTGTGGGGCTGTGGAAGGGCTGCCGGGGGAAGGCGAGGGCCAGCAACATCTGGGAGTCCTGGCACCTTTTGTGTGGGAGCAGTAGCTGGATGTTTGCAATTTCGAGCTCGGCTCCGGCGCAGGTCCCAAGAGCGAGCAAGGCACGAACGTCGGCACCCTGAGCTGGCTGGCAAGGCCGGAGCCCCAGTGTGTGTGGGGCTGTGGAAGGGCTGCCGGGGGAACGCGAGGGCCAGCAACACCTGGCAGGCCTGGCACCTTTCGTGTGGGAGCAGTCGCTGGACGTTTGCTATTTTGAGCTGGGCTCCGGCGCAGGTCCCGAGAGCGAGCAAGGCACGAACGTCGGCACCCTGAGCTGGCTGGCAAGGCCGGAGCCCCAGTGTGTGTGGGGCTGTGGAAGGGCTGCCGGGGGAAGGCGAGGGCCAGCAACACCTGGGAGGCCTGGCACCTTTTGTGTGGGAGCAGTCGCTGGACGTTTGCAATTTCGAGCTGGGCTCCGGCGCAGGTCCCGAGAGCGAGCAAGTCACGAACGTCGGCCCCCTGAGCTGGCTGGCAAGGCCGGAGCGCCAGTGTGTGTGGGGCTGTAGAAGGGCTGCCAAGGGAAGGCGAGGGCCAGCAACACCTGGGAGTCCTGGCACCTTTCGTGTGGGAGCAGTCGCTGGACGTTTGCAATTTCGAGCTGGGCTCCGGCGCAGGTCCCGAGAGCGAGCAAGGCACGAACGTCGGCACCCTGACCTGGCTGGCAAGGCCGGAGCCCCAGTGTGTGTGGGGCTGTGGAAGGGCTGCCGGGGGAAGGCGAGGGCCAGCAACACATCAGAGTCCTGGCACCTTTCGTGTGGGAGCAGTCGCTGGACGTTTGCTATTTTGAGCTGGGCTCCGGTGCAGGTCCCGAGAGCGAGCAAGGCACGAACGTCGGCACCCTGAGCTGTCTGGCAAGGCCGGAGCCCGAGTGTCTGTGGGGCTGTGGAAGGGCTACCAAGAAAAGGCGAGGGCCAGCAACACCTGGGAGGACTGGCACCTTTCGTGTGGGAGCAGTCGCTGGACGTTTGCAATTTCGAGCTGGGCTCCGGCGCAGGTCCCGAGAGCGAGCAAGGCACGAACGTCGGCACCCTGAGCTGGCTGGCAAGGCCGGAGCCCCAGTGTGTGTGGGGCTGTGGAAGGGCTGCCGCGGGAAGGCAAGGGCCAGCAACACATCAGACTTCTGGCACCTTTCGTGTGGGAGCAGTCGCTGGACGTTTGCAATTTCGAGCTGGGCTCCGGCGCAGGTACCAAGAGCGAGCGAGGCACGAACATCGGCACCCTGATCTGGCTGGCAAGGCCAAAGCCCCAGTGTCTGTGGGGCTGTGGAAGGGCTGCCAGGGGAAGGCGAGGGCCAGCAACACCTGGCAGGCCTGGCACCTTTCATGTGGGAGCAGTCGCTGGACGTTTGCAATTTTGAGCTGGGCTCCGGCGCAGGTCCCGAGAGCGAGCAAGTCACGAACGTTGGCACCCTGAGCTGGCTGGCAAGGCCGGAGCCCCAGTGTGTGTGGGGCTGTGGAAGGGCTGCCGGGGGAAGGCGAGGGCCAGCAACACATCAGAGTCCTGGCACCTTTCGTGTGGGAGCAGTCGCTGGACGTTTGCTATTTTGAGCTGGGCTCCGGCGCAGGTCCCGAGAGCGAGCAAGGCACGAACGTCGGCACCCTGAGCTGGCTGGCAAGGCCGGAGCCCCAGTGTGTGTGGGGCTGTGGAAGGGCTGCCGGGGGAAGGCGAGGGCCAGCAACACCTGGGAGGCCTGGCACCTTTTGTGTGGGAGCAGTAGCTGGACGTTTGCAATTTCGAGCTGGGCTCCGGCGCAGGTCCCGAGAGCGAGCAAGGCACGAACGTCGGCCCCCTGAGCTGGCTGGCAAGGCCGGAGCCCCAGTGTGTGTGGGGCTGTGGAAGGGCTGCCAAGGGAAGGCGAGGGCCAGCAACACATCAGAGTCCTGGCACCTTTCGTGTGGGAGCAGTCGCTGGACGTTTGCAATTTCAAGCTGGGCTACGGCGCAGGTCCCGAGAGCGAGCAAGGCACGAACGTCGGCACCCTGAGCTGGCTAACAAGGCCAGAGCCCCAGTGTCTGTGGGGCTGTGGAAGGGCTGCCGGGGGAAGGCGAGGGCCAGCAACACCTGGCAGTCCTGGCATCTTTCGTGTGGGAGCAGTCGCTGGAAATTTGCTATTTTGAGCTGGGCTCCGGCGCAGGTCCCGACAGCGAGCAAGGCACGAACGTCGGCACCCTGATCTGGCTGGCAAGGCCGGAGCCCCAGTGTGTGTGGGGCTATGGAAGGGCTGCCGGGGGAAGGCGAGGGCCAGCAACACATCAGAGTCCTGGCACCTTTCGTGTGGGAGCAGTCGCTGGACATTTGCTATTTTGAGCTGGGCTCCGGCACAGGTACAGAGAGCGAGCAAGGCACGAATGTTGGCACCCTGATCTGGCTGGCAAGGCCGGAGCCCCAGTGTGTGTGGGGCTGTGGAAGGGCTGCCGGGGGAAGGCGAGGGCCAGCAACATCTGGGAGTCCTGGCACCTATCGTGTGGGAGCAGTCGCTGGACGTTTGCAATTTCGGAGATCGGATCTGGCGCCAGCGCAGAGAGCGAGCAAGGCAACAACGTCAGCACTCTGGGCTGGCTGGCATGCTCAGAGCAAAAGTGTGTGTGGGGCTGTCGGTTTTCTGCCAAGGGAAGGCGAGGGCCAGCAACACCTGGGAGTCATGGCACCTTTCGTGTCGGAGCAGTCGCTGGACGTTTGCAATTTCGAGCTGGGCTCCGGAGCAGGTCCCGAGAGCGAGCAAGGCACGAACATCGGCACCCTGAGCTTGCTGGCAAGGCCTGAGCCCCAGTGTGTGTGGGGCTGTGGAAGGGCTGCCGGGGGAAGGCGAGGGCCAGCAACACATCAGAGTCCTGGCACCTTTCGTGTGGGAGCAGTCGCTGGACGTTTGCAATTTTGAGCTGGGCTCCGGCGCAGGTCCCGAGAGCGAGCAAGGCACGAACGTCGGCACCCTGAGCTGGCTGGCAAGGCCGGAGCCCCAGTGTGTGTGGGACTGTGGAAGGGCTGCCAAGGGAAGGCGAGGGCCAGCAACACATCAGAGTCCTGGCACCTTTCGTGTGGGAGCAGTCGCTGGACGTTTGCAATTTTGAGCTGGGCTCCGGCGCAGGTCCCGAGAGCGAGCAAGGCACGAACGTCGGCACCCTGATCTGGCTGGCAAGGCCGGAGCCCCAGTGTGTGTGGGGCTGTGGAAGGGCTGCCAAGGGAAGGCGAGGGCCAGCAACACCTGGGAGTCCTGGCAGCTTTCGTGTGGGAGCAGTCGCTGGACGTTTGCAATTTCGAGCTGGGCTCCGGCGCAGGTCCCGAGAGCGAGCAAGGCACGAACGTCGGCACCCTGAGCTGGCTGGCAAGGCCAGAGCCCCAGTGTGTGTGGGGCTGTGGAAGGGCTGCCGGGGGAAGGCGAGGGCCAGCAACACCTGGGAGGCCTGGCACCTTTCGTGTGGGAGCAGTCGCTGGACGTTTGCAATTTTGAGCTGGGCTCCGGCGCAGGTCCCGAGAGCGAGCAAGGCAGGAACGTCGGCCCCCTGAGCTGGCTGGCAAGGCCAGAGCCCCAGTGTGTGGTGGGCTGTGGAAGGGCTGCCAGGGGAAGGCGAGGGCCAGCAACACATCAGAGTCCTGGCACCTTTGGTGTGGGGGTAATTGCTGGACGTTTGCAATTTTGAGCTGGGCTCCGGCGCAGGTCCCGAGAGCGAGCAAGTCACGAACGTCGGCACCCTGAGCTGGCTGGCAAGGCCGGAGCCCCAGTGCGTCTGGGGCTGTGGAAGGGCTGCCAGGGGAAGGCGAGGGCCAGCAACATCTGGGAGTCCTGGCACCTTTCGTGTGGGAGCAGTCGCTGGACGTTTGCAATTTCGAGCTGGGCTCCGGCGCAGGTCCTGAGAGCGAGCAAGGCACAAACGTCGGCACCCTGACCTGGCTGGCAAGGCCAGAGCCCCAGTGCGTGGGGGGCTGTGGAAGGGCTGCCGGGGGAAGGCGAGGGCCAGCAACACCTGGCAGTCCTGGCACATTTCGTGTGGGAGCAGTCGCTGGACGTTTGCAATTTCGAGCTGGGCTCCGGCGCAGGTCCCGAGAGCGAGCAAGGCACGAACGTCGGCACCCTGAGCTGGCTGGCAAGGCCGGAGCCCCAGTGTGTGTGGGGCTGTGGAAGGGCTGCCGCGGGAAGGCAAGGGCCAGCAACACATCAGACTTCTGGCACCTTTCGTGTGGGAGCAGTCGCTGGACGTTTGCAATTTCGAGCTGGGCTCCGGCGCAGGTACCAAGAGCGAGCGAGGCACGAACGTCGGCACCCTGATCTGGCTGGCAAGGCCAAAGCCCCAGTTTGTGTGGGGCTGTGGAAGGGCTGCCAGGGGAAGGCGAGGGCCAGCAACACCTGGCAGGCCTGGCACCTTTCGTGTGGGAGCAGTCGCTGGACGTTTGCTATTTTGAGCTGGGCTCCGGCGCAGGTCCCGAGAGCGAGCAAGGCACGAACGTCGGCACCCTGAGCTGGCTGGCAAGGCCGGAGCCCCAGTGTGTGTGGGGCTGTGGAAGGGCTGCCGGGGGAAGGCGAGGGCCAGCAACACCTGGCAGGCCTGGCACCTTTTGTGTGGGAGCAGTAGCTGGACGTTTGCAATTTCGAGCTGGGCTCCGGCGCAGGTCCCGAGAGCGAGCAAGGCACGAACGTCGGCCCCCTGAGCTGGCTGGCAAGGCCGGAGCCCCAGTGTGTGGTGGGCTGTGGAAGGGCTGCCAAGGGAAGGCGAGGGCCAGCAACACATCAGAGTCCTGGCACCTTTCGTGTGGGAGCAGTCGCTGGACGTTTGCAATTTCAAGCTGGGCTACGGCGCAGGTCCCGAGAGCGAGCAAGGCACGAACGTCGGCACCCTGAGCTGGCTAACAAGGCCAGAGCCCCAGTGTCTGTGGGGCTGTGGAAGGGCTGCCGGGGGAAGGCGAGGGCCAGCAACACCTGGGAGGCCTGGCACCTTTCGTGTGGGAGCAGTCGCTGGACGTTTGCAATTTCGAGCTGGGCTCCGGCGCAGGTACCGAGAGCGAGCAAGGCACGAACGTCGGCACCCTGAGCTGGCTAACAAGGCCAGAGCCCGAGTGTGTGGGGGGCTGTCGAAGGGCTCCGGGGGAAGGCGAGGGCCAGCAACACATCAGAGTCCTGGCATCTTTCGTGTGGGAGCAGTCGCTGGAAATTTGCTATTTTGAGCTGGGCTCCGGCGCAGGTCCCGACAGCGAGCAAGGCACGAACGTCGGCACCCTGAGCTGGCTGGCAAGGCCGGAGCCCCAGGGTGTGTGGGGCTATGGAAGGGCTGCCGGGGGAAGGCGAGGGCCAGCAACACATCAGAGTCCTGGCACCTTTCGTGTGGGAGCAGTCGCTGGACATTTGCTATTTTGAGCTGGGCTCCGGCACAGGTACAGAGAGCGAGCAAGGCACGAATGTTGGCACCCTGATCTGGCTGACAAGGCCGGAGCCCCAGTGTGTGTGGGGCTGTGGAAGGGCTGCCGGGGGAAGGCGAGGGCCAGCAACATCTGGGAGTCCTGGCACCTATCGTGTGGGAGCAGTCGCTGGACGTTTGCAATTTCGGAGATTGGATCTGGCGCCAGCGCAGAGAGCGAGCAAGGCAACAACGTCAGCACTCTGGGCTGGCTGGCATGCTCAGAGCAAAAGTGTGTGTGGGGCTGTCGGTTTTCTGCCAAGGGAAGGCGAGGGCCAGCAACACCTGGCATTCCTGGCACCTTTCGTGTCGGAGCAGTCGCTGGACGTTTGCAATTTCGAGCTGGGCTCCGGAGCAGGTCCCGAGAGCGAGCAAGGCACGAACATCGGCACCCTGAGCTTGCTGGCAAGGCCTGAGCCCCAGTGTGTGTGGGGCTGTGGAAGGGCTGCCGGGGGAAGGCGAGGGCCAGCAACACATCAGAGTCCTGGCACCTTTCGTGTGGGAGCAGTCGCTGGACGTTTGCAATTTGGAGCTGGGCTCCGGCGCAGGTCCCGAGAGCGAGCAAGGCACGAACGTCGGCACCCTGAGCTGGCTGGCGAGGCCGGAGCCCCAGTGTGTGTGGGACTGTGGAAGGGCTGCCAAGGGAAGGCGAGGGCCAGCAACACATCAGAGTCCTGGCACCTTTCGTGTGGGAGCAGTCGCTGGACGTTTGCAATTTTGAGCTGGGCTCCGGCGCAGGTACCGAGAGCGAGCAAGGCACGAACGTCGGCACCCTGATCTGGCTGGCAAGGCCGGAGCCCCAGTGTGTGTGGGGCTGTGGAAGGGCTGCCAAGGGAAGGCGAGGGCCAGCAACACCTGGGAGTCCTGGCAGCTTTCGTGTGGGAGCAGTCGCTGGACGTTTGCAATTTCGAGCTGGGCTCCGGCGCAGGTCCCGAGAGCGAGCAAGGCACGAACGTCGGCACCCTGAGCTGGCTGGCAAGGCCAGAGCCCCAGTGTGTGTGGGGCTGTGGAAGGGCTGCCGGGAGAAGGCGAGGGCCAGCAACACCTGGCAGGCCTGGCACCTTTCGTGTGGGAGCAGTCGCTGGACGTTTGCAATTTCGAGCTGGGCTCCGGCGCAGGTCCCGAGAGCGAGCAAGGCAGGAACGTCGGCCCCCTGAGCTGGCTGGCAAGGCCAGAGCCCCAGTGTGTGGTGGGCTGTGGAAGGGCTGCCAGGGGAAGGCGAGGGCCAGCAACACATCAGAGTCCTGGCACCTTTGGTGTGGGGGTAATTGCTGGACGTTTGCAATTTTGAGCTGGGCTCCGGCGCAGGTCCCGAGAGCGAGCAAGTCACGAACGTCGGCACCCTGAGCTGGCTGGCAAGGCCGGAGCCCCAGTGCGTCTGGGGCTGTGGAAGGGCTGCCAGGGGAAGGCGAGGGCCAGCAACATCTGGGAGTCCTGGCACCTTTCGTGTGGGAGCAGTCGCTGGACGTTTGCAATTTTGAGCTGGGCTCCGGCGCAGGTCCTGAGAGCGAGCAAGGCACGAACGTCGGCACCCTGACCTGGCTGGCAAGGCCAGAGCCCCAGTGCATGGGGGGCTGTGGAAGGGCTGCCGGGGGAAGGCGAGGGCCAGCAACACCTGGCAGTCCTGGCACATTTCGTGTGGGAGCAGTCGCTGGACGTTTGCAATTTCGAGCTGGGCTCCGGCGCAGGTACCAAGAGCGAGCGAGGCACGAACGTCGGCACCCTGACCTGGCTGGCAAGGCCGGAGCCCCAGTGTGTGTGGGGCTGTGGAAGGGCTGCCGCGGGAAGGCAAGGGCCAGCAACACATCAGACTTCTGGCACCTTTCGTGTGGGAGCAGTCGCTGGACGTTTGCAATTTCGAGCTGGGCTCCGGCGCAGGTACCAAGAGCGAGCGAGGCACGAACGTCGGCACCCTGATCTGGCTGGCAAGGCCAAAGCCCCAGTTTGTGTGGGGCTGTGGAAGGGCTGCCAGGGGAAGGCGAGGGCCAGCAACACCTGGCAGGCCTGGCACCTTTCGTGTGGGAGCAGTCGCTGGACGTTTGCAATTTTGAGCTGGGCTCCGGCGCAGGTCCCGAGAGCGAGCAAGTCACGAACGTCGGCAACCTGAGCTGTCTGGCAAGGCCGGAGCCCCAGTGTGTGTGGGGCTGTGGAAGGGCTGCCGGGGGAAGGCGAGGGCCAGCAACACCTGGCAGTCCTGGCACCTTTCGTGTGGGAGCAGTCGCTGGACGTTTGCGATTTCGAGCTGGGCTCCGGCGCAGGTCCCGAGAGCGAGCAAGGCACGAACGTCGGCACCCTGAGCTGGCTGGCAAGGCCGGAGCCCCAGTGTGTGTGGGGCTGTGGAAGGGCTGCCGCGGGAAGGCAAGGGCCAGCATCACATCAGACTTCTGGCACCTTTCGTGTGGGAGCAGTCGCTGGACGTTTGCAATTTCGAGCTGGGCTCCGGCGCAGGTACCAAGAGCGAGCGAGGCACGAACGTCGGCACCCTGATCTGGCTGGCAAGGCCAAAGCCCCAGTTTGTGTGGGGCTGTGGAAGGGCTGCCAGGGGAAGGCGAGGGCCAGCAACACCTGGCAGGTCTGGCACTTTTCATGTGGGAGCAGTCGCTGGACGTTTGCAATTTCGAGCTGGGCTACGGCGCAGGTCCCGAGAGCGAGCAAGGCACGAACGTCGGCACCCTGAGCTGTCTGGCAAGGCCGGAGCCCCAGTGTGTGTGGGGCTGTGGAAGGGCTGCCGGGGGAAGGCGAGGGCCAGCAACATCTGGGAGTCCTGGCACCTTTTGTGTGGGAGCAGTCGCTGGATGTTTGCAATTTCGTAGCTCGGCTCCGGCGCAGGTCCCAAGAGCGAGCAAGGCACGAACGTCGGCACCCTGAGCTGGCTGGCAAGGCCGGAGCCCCAGTGTCTGTGGGGCTGTGGAAGGGCTGCCGGGGGAAGGCGAGGGCCAGCAACACATCAGAGTCCTGGCACCTTTCGTGTGGGAGCAGTCGCTGGACGTTTGCAATTTTGAGCTGGGCTCCGGCGCAGGTCCCGAGAGCGAGCAAGGCACGAACGTCGGCACCCTGAGCTGGCTGGCAAGGCCGGAGCCCCAGTGTGTGTGGGGCTGTGGAAGGGCTGCCGGGCGAAGGCGAGGGCCAGCAACATCTGGCAGGCCTGGCACCTTTCGTGTGGGAGCAGTCGCTGGACGTTTGCAATTTTGAGCTGGGCTCCGGCGCAGGTCCTGAGAGCGAGCAAGGCACGAACGTCGGCACCCTGAGCTGGCTGGCAAGGCCAGAGCCCCAGTGTGTGTGGGGCTGTGGAAGGGCTGCCGGGGGAAGGCGAGGGCCAGCAACACATCAGAGTCCTGGCACCTTTCGTGTGGGAGCAGTCACTGGAAATTTCCTATTTTGAGCTGGGCTCCGGCGCAGGTCCTGAGAGCGAGCAAGGCACGAACGTCGGCACCCTGACCTGGCTGGCAAGGCCAGAGCCCCAGTGCGTGGGGGGCTGTGGAAGGGCTGCCGGGGGAAGGCGAGGGCCAGCAACACATCAGAGTCCTGGCACCTTTGGTGTGGGGATAATTGCTGGACGTTTGCAATTTTGAGCTGGGCTCCGGCGCAGGTACCGAGAGCGAGCAAGGCACGAACGTCGGCACCCTGAGCTGGCTGGCAAGGCCGGAGCCCCAGTGTGTGTGGGGCTGTGGAAGGGCTGCCGGGGGAAGGCGAGGGCCAGCAACACCTGGGAGGCCTGGCACCTTTTGTGTGGGAGCAGTAGCTGGACGTTTGCAATTTCGAGCTGGGCTCCGGCGCAGGTCCCGAGAGCGAGCAAGGCACGAACGTCGGCCCCCTGAGCTGGCTGGCAAGGCCGGAGCCCCAGTGTGTGGTGGGCTGTGGAAGGGCTGCCAAGGGAAGGCGAGGGCCAGCAACACATCAGAGTCCTGGCACCTTTCGTGTGGGAGCAGTCGCTGGACGTTTGCAATTTCAAGCTGGGCTACGGCGCAGGTCCCGAGAGCGAGCAAGGCACGAACGTCGGCACCCTGAGCTGGCTAACAAGGCCAGAGCCCCAGTGTCTGTGGGGCTGTGGAAGGGCTGCCGGGGGAAGGCGAGGGCCAGCAACACCTGGGAGGCCTGGCACCTTTCGTGTGGGAGCAGTCGCTGGACGTTTGCAATTTCGAGCTGGGCTCCGGCGCAGGTACCGAGAGCGAGCAAGGCACGAACGTCGGCACCCTGAGCTGGCTAACAAGGCCAGAGCCCGAGTGTGTGGGGGGCTGTCGAAGGGCTCCGGGGGAAGGCGAGGGCCAGCAACACATCAGAGTCCTGGCACCTTTCGTGTGGGAGCAGTCGCTGGAAATTTGATATTTTGAGCTGGGCTCCGGCGCAGGTCCCGACAGCGAGCAAGGCACGAACGTCGGCACCCTGATCTGGCTGGCAAGGCCGGAGCCCCAGGGTGTGTGGGGCTATGGAAGGGCTGCCGGGGGAAGGCGAGGGCCAGCAACACATCAGAGTCCTGGCACCTTTCGTGTGGGAGCAGTCGCTGGACATTTGCTATTTTGAGCTGGGCTCCGGCACAGGTACAGAGAGCGAGCAAGGCACGAATGTTGGCACCCTGATCTGGCTGACAAGGCCGGAGCCCCAGTGTGTGTGGGGCTGTGGAAGGGCTGCCGGGGGAAGGCGAGGGCCAGCAACATCTGGGAGTCCTGGCACCTATCGTGTGGGAGCAGTCGCTGGACGTTTGCAATTTCGGAGATCGGATCTGGCGCCAGCGCAGAGAGCGAGCAAGGCAACAACGTCAGCACTCTGGGCTGGCTGGCATGCTCAGAGCAAAAGTGTGTGTGGGGCTGTCGGTTTTCTGCCAAGGGAAGGCGAGGGCCAGCAACACCTGGGAGTCATGGCACCTTTCGTGTCGGAGCAGTCGCTGGACGTTTGCAATTTCGAGCTGGGCTCCGGAGCAGGTCCCGAGAGCGAGCAAGGCACGAACATCGGCCCCCTGAGCTGGCTGGCAAGGCCAGAGCCCCAGTGTGTGTGGGGCTGTGGAAGGGCTGCCGGGGGAAGGCGAGGGCCAGCAACACATCAGAGTCCTGGCACCTTTGGTGTGGGGGTAATTGCTGGACGTTTGCAATTTTGAGCTGGGCTCCGGCGCAGGTCCCGAGAGCGAGCAAGTCACGAACGTCGGCACCCTGAGCTGGCTGGCAAGGCCGGAGCCCCAGTGCGTCTGGGGCTGTGGAAGGGCTGCCAGGGGAAGGCGAGGGCCAGCAACATCTGGGAGTCCTGGCACCTTTCGTGTGGGAGCAGTCGCTGGACGTTTGCAATTTTGAGCTGGGCTCCGGCGCAGGTCCTGAGAGCGAGCAAGGCACGAACGTCGGCACCCTGACCTGGCTGGCAAGGCCAGAGCCCCAGTGCGTGGGGGGCTGTGGAAGGGCTGCCGGGGGAAGGCGAGGGCCAGCAACACCTGGCAGTCCTGGCACATTTCGTGTGGGAGCAGTCGCTGGACGTTTGCAATTTGGAGCTGGGCTCCGGCGCAGGTCCCGAGAGCGAGCAAGGCACGAACGTCGGCACCCTGACCTGGCTGGCAAGGCCGGAGCCCCAGTGTGTGTGGGGCTGTGGAAGGGCTGCCGCGGGAAGGCAAGGGCCAGCAACACATCAGACTTCTGGCACCTTTCGTGTGGGAGCAGTCGCTGGACGTTTGCAATTTCGAGCTGGGCTCCGGCGCAGGTACCAAGAGCGAGCGAGGCACGAACGTCGGCACCCTGATCTGGCTGGCAAGGCCAAAGCCCCAGTTTGTGTGGGGCTGTGGAAGGGCTGCCAGGGGAAGGCGAGGGCCAGCAACACCTGGCAGGCCTGGCACCTTTCGTGTGGGAGCAGTCGCTGGACGTTTGCAATTTTGAGCTGGGCTCCGGCGCAGGTCCCGAGAGCGAGCAAGGCACGAACGTCGGCACCCTGAGCTGGCTGGCAAGGCCGGAGCCCCAGTGTGTGTGGGGCTGTGGAAGGGCTGCCGGGCGAAGGCGAGGGCCAGCAACATCTGGCAGGCCTGGCACCTTTCGTGTGGGAGCAGTCGCTGGACGTTTGCAATTTTGAGCTGGGCTCCGGCGCAGGTCCTGAGAGCGAGCAAGGCACGAACGTCGGCACCCTGAGCTGGCTGGCAAGGCCAGAGCCCCAGTGTGTGTGGGGCTGTGGAAGGGCTGCCGGGGGAAGGCGAGGGCCAGCAACACATCAGAGTCCTGGCACCTTTCGTGTGGGAGCAGTCGCTGGAAATTTCCTATTTTGAGCTGGGCTCCGGCGCAGGTCCTGAGAGCGAGCAAGGCACGAACGTCGGCACCCTGAGCTGGCTGGCAAGGCCAGAGCCCCAGTGCGTGGGGGGCTGTGGAAGGGCTGCCGGGGGAATGCGAGGGCCAGCAACACATCAGAGTCCTGGCACCTTTGGTGTGGGGGTAATTGCTGGACGTTTGCAATTTTGAGCTGGGCTCCGGCGCAGGTACCGAGAGCGAGCAAGGCACGAACGTCGGCACCCTGACCTGGCTGGCAAGGCCGGAGCCCCAGTGTGTGTGGGGCTGTGGAAGGGCTGCCGGGGGAAGGCGAGGGCCAGCAACACCTGGCAGTCCTGGCACCTTTCGTGTGGGAGCAGTCGCTGGACGTTTGCAATTTCGAGCTGGGCTCCGGCGCAGGTCCCGAGAGCGAGCAAGGCACGAACGTCGGCCCACTGAGCTGGCTGGCAAGGCCGGAGCCCCAGTGTGTGTGGGGCTGTGGAAGGGCTGCCGCGGGAAGGCAAGGGCCAGCAACACATCAGTCTTCTGGCACCTTTCGTGTGGGAGCAGTCGCTGGACGTTTGCAATTTCGAGCTGGGCTCCGGCGCAGGTACCAAGAGCGAGCAAGTCACGAACGTCGGCACCCTGAGCTGTCTGGCAAGGCCGGAGCCCCAGTGTGTGTGGGGCTGTGGAAGGGCTGCCGGGGGAATGCGAGGGCCAGCAACACATCAGAGTCCTGGCACCTTTGGTGTGGGGGTAATTGCTGGACGTTTGCAATTTCGAGCTGGGCTCCGGCGCAGGTCCCGAGAGCGAGCAAGGCACGAACGTCGGCACCCTGAGCTGGCTGGCAAGGCCGGAGCCCCAGTGTGTGTGGGGCTGTGGAAGGGCTGCCGGGCGAAGGCGAGGGCCAGCAACATCTGGCAGGCCTGGCACCTTTCGTGTGGGAGCAGTCGCTGGACGTTTGCAATTTTGAGCTGGGCTCCGGCGCAGGTCCTGAGAGCGAGCAAGGCACGAACGTCGGCACCCTGAGCTGGCTGGCAAGGCCGGAGCCCCAGTGTGTGTGGGGCTGTGGAAGGGCTGCCGGGGGAAGGCGAGGGCCAGCAACACATCAGAGTCCTGGCACCTTTCGTGTGGGAGCAGTCGCTGGAAATTTGCTATTTTGAGCTGGGCTCCGGCGCAGGTCCTGAGAGCGAGCAAGGCACGAACGTCGGCACCCTGAGCTGGCTGGCAAGGCCAGAGCCCCAGTGCGTGGGGGGCTGTGGAAGGGCTGCCGGGGGAATGCGAGGGCCAGCAACACATCAGAGTCCTGGCACCTTTCGTGTGGGAGCAGTCGCTGGACGTTTGCAATTTCGAGCTGGGCTCCGGCGCAGGTCCCGAGAGCGAGCAAGGCACGAACGTCGGCACCCTGAGCTGGCTGGCAAGGCCGGAGCCCCAGTGTGTGTGGGGCTGTGGAAGGGCTGCCGCGGGAAGGCAAGGGCCAGCAACACATCAGTCTTCTGGCACCTTTCGTGTGGGAGCAGTCGCTGGACGTTTGCAATTTCGAGCTGGGCTCCGGCGCAGGTACCGAGAGCGAGCAAGGCACGAACGTCGGCACCCTGATCTGTCTGGCAAGGCCGGAGCCCCAGTGTGTGTGGGGCTGTGGAAGGGCTGCCGGGGGAAGGCGAGGGCCAGCAACACCTCGCAGGCCTGGCACCTTTTGTGTGGGAGCAGTAGCTGGACGTTTGCAATTTCGAGCTGGGCTCCGGCACAGGTCCCGAGAGCGAGCAAGGCACGAACGTTGGCACCCTGAGCTGGCTGGCAAGGCCGGAGCCCCAGTGTCTGTGGGGCTGTGGAAGGGCTGCCGGGGGAAGGCGAGGGCCAGCAACACATCAGAGTCCTGGCACCTTTCGTGTGGGAGCAGTCGCTGGACGTTTGCAATTTCGAGCTGGGCTCCGGCGCAGGTACCGAGAGCGAGCAAGGCACGAACGTCGGCACCCTGACCTGGCTGGCAAGGCCGGAGCCCCAGTGTGTGTGGGGCTGTGGAAGGGCTGCCAAGGGAAGGCGAGGGCCAGCAACACATCAGAGTCCTGGCACCTTTCGTGTGGGAGCAGTCGCTGGACGTTTGCAATTTTGAGCTGGGCTCCGGTGCAGGTCCCGACAGCGAGCAAGGCACGAACGTCGGCACCCTGAGCTGGCTGGCAAGGCCGGAGCCCCAGTGTGTGTGGGGCTGTGGAAGGGCTGCCGGGGGAAGGCGAGGGCCAGCAACACCTGGGAGGCCTGGCACCTTTCGTGTGGGAGCAGTAGCTGGACGTTTGCAATTTCGAGCTGGGCTCCGGCGCAGGTCCCGAGAGCGAGCAAGGCACGAACGTCGGCACCCTGACCTGGCTGGCAAGGCCGGAGCCCCAGTGTCTGTGGGGCTGTGGAAGGGCTGCCGGGGGAAGTCGAGGGCCAGCAACACCTGGCAGTCCTGGCACCTTTCGTGTGGGAGCAGTCGCTGGACGTTTGCAATTTCGAGCTGGGCTCCGGCGCAGGTCCCGAGAGCGAGCAAGGCACGAACGTCGGCACCCTGAGCTGGCTGGCAAGGCCGGAGCCCCAGTGTGTGTGGGGCTGTGGAAGGGCTGCCGCGGGAAGGCGAGGGCCAGCAACACATCAGTCTTCTGGCACCTTTCGTGTGGGAGCAGTCGCTGGACGTTTGCAATTTCGAGCTGGGCTCCGGCGCAGGTACCAAGAGCGAGCGAGGCACGAACGTCGGCACCCTGATCTGGCTGGCAAGGCCAAAGCCCCAGTTTGTGTGGGGCTGTGGAAGGGCTGCCAGGGGAAGGCGAGGGCCAGCAACACCTGGCAGGCCTGGCACCTTTCGTGTGGGAGCAGTCGCTGGACGTTTGCAATTTTGAGCTGGGCTCCGGCGCAGGTCCCGAGAGCGAGCAAGTCACGAACGTCGGCACCCTGATCTGTCTGGCAAGGCCGGAGCCCCAGTGTGTGTGGGGCTGTGGAAGGGCTGCCGGGGGAAGGCGAGGGCCAGCAACATCTGGGAGTCCTGGCACCTTTTGTGTGGGAGCAGTCGCTGGATGTTTGCAATTTCGAGCTCGGCTCCGGCGCAGGTCCCAAGAGCGAGCAAGGCACGAACGTCGGCACCCTGAGCTGGCTGGCAAGGCCGGAGCCCCAGTGTCTGTGGGGCTGTGGAAGGGCTGCCGGGGGAAGGCGAGGGCCAGCAACACATCAGAGTCCTGGCACCTTTCGTGTGGGAGCAGTCGCTGGACGTTTGCTATTTTGAGCTGGGCTCCGGCGCAGGTCCCGAGAGCGAGCAAGGCACGAACGTCGGCACCCTGAGCTGGCTGGCAAGGCCGGAGCCCCAGTGTGTGTGGGGCTGTGGAAGGGCTGCCGGGCGAAGGCGAGGGCCAGCAACATCTGGCAGGCCTGGCACCTTTCGTGTGGGAGCAGTCGCTGGACGTTTGCAATTTTGAGCTGGGCTCCGGCGCAGGTCCTGAGAGCGAGCAAGGCACGAACGTCGGCACCCTGAGCTGGCTGGCAAGGCCAGAGCCCCAGTGTGTGTGGGGCTGTGGAAGGGCTGCCGGGGGAAGGCGAGGGCCAGCAACACATCAGAGTCCTGGCACCTTTCGTGTGGGAGCAGTCGCTGGAAATTTGCTATTTTGAGTTGGGCTCCGGCGCAGGTCCTGAGAGCGAGCAAGGCACGAACGTCGGCACCCTGAGCTGGCTGGCAAGGCCAGAGCCCCAGTGCGTGGGGGGCTGTGGAAGGGCTGCCGGGGGAATGCGAGGGCCAGCAACACATCAGAGTCCTGGCACCTTTCGTGTGGGAGCAGTCGCTGGACGTTTGCAATTTCGAGCTGGGCTCCGGCGCAGGTCCCGAGAGCGAGCAAGGCACGAACGTCGGCACCCTGAGCTGGCTGGCAAGGCCGGAGCCCCAGTGTGTGTGGGGCTGTGGAAGGGCTGCCGCGGGAAGGCAAGGGCCAGCAACACATCAGTCTTCTGGCACCTTTCGTGTGGGAGCAGTCGCTGGACGTTTGCAATTTCGAGCTGGGCTCCGGCGCAGGTACCGAGAGCGAGCAAGGCACGAACGTCGGCACCCTGAGCTGTCTGGCAAGGCCGGAGCCCCAGTGTGTGTGGGGCTGTGGAAGGGCTGCCGGGGGAAGGCGAGGGCCAGCAACACCTGGGAGGCCTGGCACCTTTCGTGTGGGAGCAGTAGCTGGACATTTGCAATTTCGAGCTGGGCTCCGGCGCAGGTCCCGAGAGCGAGCAAGGCACGAACGTCGGCACCCTGACCTGGCTGGCAAGGCCGGAGCCCCAGTGTCTGTGGGGCTGTGGAAGGGCTGCCGGGGGAAGTCGAGGGCCAGCAACACCTGGCAGTCCTGGCACCTTTCGTGTGGGAGCAGTCGCTGGACGTTTGCAATTTCGAGCTGGGCTCCGGCGCAGGTCCCGAGAGCGAGCAAGGCACGAACGTCGGCACCCTGAGCTGGCTGGCAAGGCCGGAGCCCCAGTGTGTGTGGGGCTGTGGAAGGGCTGCCGGGCGAAGGCGAGGGCCAGCAACATCTGGCAGGCCTGGCACCTTTCGTGTGGGAGCAGTCACTGGACGTTTGCAATTTTGAGCTGGGCTCCGGCGCAGGTCCTGAGAGCGAGCAAGGCACGAACGTCGGCACCCTGAGCTGGCTGGCAAGGCCAGAGCCCCAGTGTGTGTGGGGCTGTGGAAGGGCTGCCGGGGGAAGGCGAGGGCCAGCAACACATCAGAGTCCTGGCACCTTTCGTGTGGGAGCAGTCGCTGGAAATTTGCTATTTTGAGCTGGGCTCCGGCGCAGGTCCTGAGAGCGAGCAAGGCACGAACGTCGGCACCCTGAGCTGGCTGGCAAGGCCAGAGCCCCAGTGCGTGGGGGGCTGTGGAAGGGCTGCCGGGGGAATGCGAGGGCCAGCAACACATCAGAGTCCTGGCACCTTTCGTGTGGGAGCAGTCGCTGGACGTTTGCAATTTCGAGCTGGGCTCCGGCGCAGGTCCCGAGAGCGAGCAAGGCACGAACGTCGGCACCCTGAGCTGGCTGGCAAGGCCGGAGCCCCAGTGTGTGTGGGGCTGTGGAAGGGCTGCCGCGGGAAGGCAAGGGCCAGCAACACATCAGTCTTCTGGCACCTTTCGTGTGGGAGCAGTCGCTGGACGTTTGCAATTTCGAGCTGGGCTCCGGCGCAGGTACCGAGAGCGAGCAAGGCACGAACGTCGGCACCCTGAGCTGGCTGGCAAGGCCGGAGCCCCAGTGTGTGTGGGGCTGTGGAAGGGCTGCCGGGGGAAGGCGAGGGCCAGCAACACCTGGGAGGCCTGGCACCTTTCGTGTGGGAGCAGTAGCTGGACGTTTGCAATTTCGAGCTGGGCTCCGGCGCAGGTACCGAGAGCGAGCAAGGCACGAACGTCGGCACCCTGACCTGGCTGGCAAGGCCGGAGCCCCAGTGTCTGTGGGGCTGTGGAAGGGCTGCCGGGGGAAGTCGAGGGCCAGCAACACCTGGCAGTCCTGGCACCTTTCGTGTGGGAGCAGTCGCTGGACGTTTGCAATTTCGAGCTGGGCTCCGGCGCAGGTCCCGAGAGCGAGCAAGGCACGAACGTCGGCACCCTGAGCTGGCTGGCAAGGCCGGAGCCCCAGTGTGTGTGGGGCTTTGGAAGGGCTGCCGCGGGAAGGCGAGGGCCAGCAACACATCAGTCTTCTGGCACCTTTCGTGTGGGAGCAGTCGCTGGACGTTTGCAATTTCGAGCTGGGCTCCGGCGCAGGTACCAAGAGCGAGCGAGGCACGAACGTCGGCACCCTGAGCTGGCTGGCAAGGCCAAAGCCCCAGTTTGTGTGGGGCTGTGGAAGGGCTGCCAGGGGAAGGCGAGGGCCAGCAACACCTGGCAGGCCTGGCACCTTTCATGTGGGAGCAGTCGCTGGACGTTTGCAATTTTGAGCTGGGCTCCGGCGCAGGTCCCGAGAGCGAGCAAGTCACGAACGTCGGCACCCTGAGCTGTCTGGCAAGGCCGGAGCCCGAGTGTGTGTGGGGCTGTGGAAGGGCTGCCGGGGGAAGGCGAGGGCCAGCAACATCTGGGAGTCCTGGCACCTTTTGTGTGGGAGCAGTCGCTGGATGTTTGCAATTTCGAGCTCGGCTCCGGCGCAGGTCCCAAGAGCGAGCAAGGCACGAACGTCGGCACCCTGAGCTGGCTGGCAAGGCCGGAGCCCCAGTGTCTGTGGGGCTGTGGAAGGGCTGCCGGGGGAAGGCGAGGGCCAGCAACACATCAGAGTCCTGGCACCTTTCGTGTGGGAGCAGTCGCTGGACGTTTGCTATTTTGAGCTGGGCTCCGGCGCAGGTCCCGAGAGCGAGCAAGGCACGAACGTCGGCACCCTGAGCTGGCTGGCAAGGCCGGAGCCCCAGTGTGTGTGGGGCTGTGGAAGGGCTGCCGGGCGAAGGCGAGGGCCAGCAACATCTGGCAGGCCTGGCACCTTTCGTGTGGGAGCAGTCGCTGGACGTTTGCAATTTCGAGCTGGGCTCCGGCGCAGGTACCGAGAGCGAGCAAGGCACGAACGTCGGCACCCTGATCTGTCTGGCAAGGCCGGAGCCCCAGTGTGTGTGGGGCTGTGGAAGGGCTGCCGGGGGAAGGCGAGGGCCAGCAACACCTCGCAGGCCTGGCACCTTTTGTGTGGGAGCAGTAGCTGGACGTTTGCAATTTCGAGCTGGGCTCCGGCACAGGTCCCGAGAGCGAGCAAGGCACGAACGTTGGCACCCTGAGCTGGCTGGCAAGGCCGGAGCCCCAGTGTCTGTGGGGCTGTGGAAGGGCTGCCGGGGGAAGGCGAGGGCCAGCAACACATCAGAGTCCTGGCACCTTTCGTGTGGGAGCAGTCGCTGGACGTTTGCAATTTCGAGCTGGGCTCCGGCGCAGGTACCGAGAGCGAGCAAGGCACGAACGTCGGCACCCTGAGCTGGCTGGCAAGGCCGGAGCCCCAGTGTGTGTGGGGCAGTGGAAGGGCTGCCGGGGGAAGGCGAGGGCCAGCAACATCTGGGAGTCCTGGCACCTTTTGTGTGGGAGCAGTCGCTGGATGTTTGCAATTTCGAGCTCGGCTCCGGCGCAGGTCCCAAGAGCGAGCAAGGCACGAACGTCGGCACCCTGAGCTGGCTGGCAAGGCCGGAGCCCCAGTGTCTGTGGGGCTGTGGAAGGGCTGCCGGGGGAAGGCGAGGGCCAGCAACACATCAGTCTTCTGGCACCTTTCGTGTGGGAGCAGTCGCTGGACGTTTGCAATTTTGAGCTGGGCTCCGGCGCAGGTCCCGAGAGCGAGCAAGGCACGAACGTCGGCACCCTGAGCTGGCTGGCAAGGCCGGAGCCCCAGTGTGTGTGGGGCTGTGGAAGGGCTGCCGGGCGAAGGCGAGGGCCAGCAACATCTGGCAGGCCTGGCACCTTTCGTGTGGGAGCAGTCGCTGGACGTTTGCAATTTTGAGCTGGGCTCCGGCGCAGGTCCTGAGAGCGAGCAAGGCACGAACGTCGGCACCCTGAGCTGGCTGGCAAGGCCAGAGCCCCAGTGTGTGTGGGGCTGTGGAAGGGCTGCCGGGGGAAGGCGAGGGCCAGCAACACATCAGAGTCCTGGCACCTTTCGTGTGGGAGCAGTCGCTGGATGTTTGCAATTTCGAGCTCGGCTCCGGCGCAGGTCCCAAGAGCGAGCAAGGCACGAACGTCGGCACCCTGAGCTGGCTGGCAAGGCCGGAGCCCCAGTGTCTGTGGGGCTGTGGAAGGGCTGCCGGGGGAAGGCGAGGGCCAGCAACACATCAGAGTCCTGGCACCTTTCGTGTGGGAGCAGTCGCTGGACGTTTGCTATTTTGAGCTGGGCTCCGGCGCAGGTCCCGAGAGCGAGCAAGGCACGAACGTCGGCACCCTGAGCTGGCTGGCAAGGCTGGAGCCCCAGTGTGTGTGGGGCTGTGGAAGGGCTGCCGGGCGAAGGCGAGGGCCAGCAACATCTGGCAGGCCTGGCACCTTTCGTGTGGGAGCAGTCGCTGGACGTTTGCAATTTTGAGCTGGGCTCCGGCGCAGGTCCCGAGAGCGAGCAAGGCACGAACGTCGGCACCCTGAGCTGGCTGGCAAGGCCAGAGCCCCAGTGTGTGTGGGGCTGTGGAAGGGCTGCCGGGGGAAGGCGAGGGCCAGCAACACATCAGAGTCCTGGCACCTTTCGTGTGGGAGCAGTCGCTGGAAATTTGCTATTTTGAGCTGGGCTCCGGCGCAGGTCCTGAGAGCGAGCAAGGCACGAACGTCGGCACCCTGAGCTGGCTGGCAAGGCCAGAGCCCCAGTGCGTGGGGGGCTGTGGAAGGGCTGCCGGGGGAATGCGAGGGCCAGCAACACATCAGAGTCCTGGCACCTTTCGTGTGGGAGCAGTCGCTGGACGTTTGCAATTTCGAGCTGGGCTCCGGCGCAGGTCCCGAGAGCGAGCAAGGCACGAACGTCGGCACCCTGAGCTGGCTGGCAAGGCCGGAGCCCCAGTGTGTGTGGGGCTGTGGAAGGGCTGCCGGGGGAAGGCAAGGGCCAGCAACACATCAGTCTTCTGGCACCTTTCGTGTGGGAGCAGTCGCTGGACGTTTGCAATTTCGAGCTGGGCTCCGGCACAGGTCCCGAGAGCGAGCAAGGCACGAACGTCGGCACCCTGATCTGTCTGGCAAGGCCGGAGCCCCAGTGTGTGTGGGGCTGTGGAAGGGCTGCCGGGGGAAGGCGAGGGCCAGCAACACCTCGCAGGCCTGGCACCTTTTGTGTGGGAGCAGTAGCTGGACGTTTGCAATTTCGAGCTGGGCTCCGGCACAGGTCCCGAGAGCGAGCAAGGCACGAACGTTGGCACCCTGAGCTGGCTGGCAAGGCCGGAGCCCCAGTGTCTGTGGGGCTGTGGAAGGGCTGCCGGGGGAAGGCGAGGGCCAGCAACACATCAGAGTCCTGGCACCTTTCGTGTGGGAGCAGTCGCTGGACGTTTGCAATTTCGAGCTGGGCTCCGGCGCAGGTACCGAGAGCGAGCAAGGCACGAACGTCGGCACCCTGAGCTGGCTGGCAAGGCCGGAGCCCCAGTGTGTGTGGGGCAGTGGAAGGGCTGCCGGGGGAAGGCGAGGGCCAGCAACATCTGGGAGTCCTGGCACCTTTTGTGTGGGAGCAGTCGCTGGATGTTTGCAATTTCGAGCTCGGCTCCGGCGCAGGTCCCAAGAGCGAGCAAGGCACGAACGTCGGCACCCTGAGCTGGCTGGCAAGGCCGGAGCCCCAGTGTCTGTGGGGCTGTGGAAGGGCTGCCGGGGGAAGGCGAGGGCCAGCAACACATCAGAGTCCTGGCACCTTTCGTGTGGGAGCAGTCGCTGGACGTTTGCAATTTTGAGCTGGGCTCCGGCGCAGGTCCCGAGAGCGAGCAAGGCACGAACGTCGGCACCCTGAGCTGGCTGGCAAGGCCGGAGCCCCAGTGTGTGTGGGGCTGTGGAAGGGCTGCCGGGCGAAGGCGAGGGCCAGCAACATCTGGCAGGCCTGGCACCTTTCGTGTGGGAGCAGTCGCTGGACGTTTGCAATTTTGAGCTGGGCTCCGGCGCAGGTCCTGAGAGCGAGCAAGGCACGAACGTCGGCACCCTGAGCTGGCTGGCAAGGCCAGAGCCCCAGTGTGTGTGGGGCTGTGGAAGGGCTGCCGGGGGAAGGCGAGGGCCAGCAACACATCAGAGTCCTGGCACCTTTCGTGTGGGAGCAGTCGCTGGATGTTTGCAATTTCGAGCTCGGCTCCGGCGCAGGTCCCAAGAGCGAGCAAGGCACGAACGTCGGCACCCTGAGCTGGCTGGCAAGGCCGGAGCCCCAGTGTCTGTGGGGCTGTGGAAGGGCTGCCGGGGGAAGGCGAGGGCCAGCAACACATCAGAGTCCTGGCACCTTTCGTGTGGGAGCAGTCGCTGGACGTTTGCTATTTTGAGCTGGGCTCCGGCGCAGGTCCCGAGAGCGAGCAAGGCACGAACGTCGGCACCCTGAGCTGGCTGGCAAGGCCGGAGCCCCAGTGTGTGTGGGGCTGTGGAAGGGCTGCCGGGCGAAGGCGAGGGCCAGCAACATCTGGCAGGCCTGGCACCTTTCGTGTGGGAGCAGTCGCTGGACGTTTGCAATTTTGAGCTGGGCTCCGGCGCAGGTCCTGAGAGCGAGCAAGGCACGAACGTCGGCACCCTGAGCTGGCTGGCAAGGCCAGAGCCCCAGTGTGTGTGGGGCTGTGGAAGGGCTGCCGGGGGAAGGCGAGGGCCAGCAACACATCAGAGTCCTGGCACCTTTCGTGTGGGAGCAGTCGCTGGAAATTTGCTATTTTGAGCTGGGCTCCGGCGCAGGTCCTGAGAGCGAGCAAGGCACGAACGTCGGCACCCTGAGCTGGCTGGCAAGGCCAGAGCCCCAGTGCGTGGGGGGCTGTGGAAGGGCTGCCGGGGGAATGCGAGGGCCAGCAACACATCAGAGTCCTGGCACCTTTCGTGTGGGAGCAGTCGCTGGACGTTTGCAATTTCGAGCTGGGCTCCGGCGCAGGTCCCGAGAGCGAGCAAGGCACGAACGTCGGCACCCTGAGCTGGCTGGCAAGGCCGGAGCCCCAGTGTGTGTGGGGCTGTGGAAGGGCTGCCGCGGGAAGGCAAGGGCCAGCAACACATCAGTCTTCTGGCACCTTTCGTGTGGGAGCAGTCGCTGGACGTTTGCAATTTCGAGCTGGGCTCCGGCACAGGTCCCGAGAGCGAGCAAGGCACGAACGTTGGCACCCTGAGCTGGCTGGCAAGGCCGGAGACCCAGTGTCTGTGGGGCTGTGGAAGGGCTGCCGGGGGAAGGCGAGGGCCAGCAACACATCAGAGTCCTGGCACCTTTCGTGTGGGAGCAGTCGCTGGACGTTTGCAATTTCGAGCTGGGCTCCGGCGCAGGTACCGAGAGCGAGCAAGGCACGAACGTCGGCACCCTGAGCTGGCTGGCAAGGCCGGAGCCCCAGTGTGTGTGGGGCTGTGGAAGGGCTGCCAAGGGAAGGCGAGGGCCAGCAACACCTGGGAGTCCTGGCACCTTTCGTGTGGGAGCAGTCGCTGGACGTTTGCAATTTTGAGCTGGGCTCCGGCGCAGGTCCCGAGAGCGAGCAAGGCACGAACGTCGGCACCCTGAGCTGGCTGGCAAGGCCGGAGCCCCAGTGTGTGTGGGGCTGTGGAAGGGCTGCCGGGGGAAGGCGAGGGCCAGCAACACCTGGGAGGCCTGGCACCTTTCGTGTGGGAGCAGTAGCTGGACGTTTGCAATTTCGAGCTGGGCTCCGGCGCAGGTCCCGAGAGCGAGCAAGGCACGAACGTCGGCACCCTGACCTGGCTGGCAAGGCCGGAGCCCCAGTGTCTGTGGGGCTGTGGAAGGGCTGCCGGGGGAAGTCGAGGGCCAGCAACACCTGGCAGTCCTGGCACCTTTCGTGTGGGAGCAGTCGCTGGACGTTTGCAATTTCGAGCTGGGCTCCGGCGCAGGTCCCGAGAGCGAGCAAGGCACGAACGTCGGCACCCTGAGCTGGCTGGCAAGGCCGGAGCCCCAGTGTGTGTGGGGCTTTGGAAGGGCTGCCGCGGGAAGGCGAGGGCCAGCAACACATCAGTCTTCTGGCACCTTTCGTGTGGGAGCAGTCGCTGGACGTTTGCAATTTCGAGCTGGGCTCCGGCGCAGGTACCAAGAGCGAGCGAGGCACGAACGTCGGCACCCTGATCTGGCTGGCAAGGCCAAAGCCCCAGTTTGTGTGGGGCTGTGGAAGGGCTGCCAGGGGAAGGCGAGGGCCAGCAACACCTGGGAGTCCTGGCACCTTTCATGTGGGAGCAGTCGCTGGACGTTTGCAATTTTGAGCTGGCCTCCGGCGCAGGTCCCGAGAGCGAGCAAGTCACGAACGTCGGCACCCTGAGCTGTCTGGCAAGGCCGGAGCCCCAGTGTGTGTGGGGCTGTGGAAGGGCTGCCGGGGGAAGGCGAGGGCCAGCAACATCTGGGAGTCCTGGCACCTTTTGTGTGGGAGCAGTCGCTGGATGTTTGCAATTTCGAGCTCGGCTCCGGCGCAGGTCCCAAGAGCGAGCAAGGCACGAACGTCGGCACCCTGAGCTGGCTGGCAAGGCCGGAGCCCCAGTGTCTGTGGGGCTGTGGAAGGGCTGCCGGGGGAAGGCGAGGGCCAGCAACACATCAGAGTCCTGGCACCTTTCGTGTGGGAGCAGTCGCTGGACGTTTGCTATTTTGAGCTGGGCTCCGGCGCAGGTCCCGAGAGCGAGCAAGGCACGAACGTCGGCACCCTGAGCTGGCTGGCAAGGCCGGAGCCCCAGTGCGTCTGGGGCTGTGGAAGGGCTGCCAGGGGAAGGCGAGGGCCAGCAACATCTGGCAGGCCTGGCACCTTTCGTGTGGGAGCAGTCGCTGGACGTTTGCAATTTTGAGCTGGGCTCCGGCGCAGGTCCTGCGAGCGAGCAAGGCACGAACGTTGGCACCCTGAGCTGGCTGGCAAGGCCAGAGCCCCAGTGTGTGTGGGGCTGTGGAAGGGCTGCCGGGGGAAGGCGAGGGCCAGCAACACCTGGGAGGCCTGGCACCTTTCGTGTGGGAGCAGTCGCTGGACGTTTGCAATTTTGAGCTGGGCTCCGGCGCAGGTCCTGAGAGCGAGCAAGGCACGAACGTCGGCACCCTGAGCTGGCTGGCAAGGCCAGAGCCCCAGTGCGTGCGGGGCTGTGGAAGGGCTGCCGGGGGAAGGCGAGGGCCAGCAACACATCAGAGTCCTGGCACCTTTGGTGTGGGGGTAATTGCTGGACGTTTGCAATTTTGAGCTGGGCTCCGGCGCAGGTACCGAGAGCGAGCAAGGCACGAACGTCGGCACCCTGACCTGGCTGGCAAGGCCAGAGCCACAGTGTGTGTGGGGCTGTGGAAGGGCTGCCGGGGGAAGGCGAGGGCCAGCAACACCTGGGAGGCCTGGCACCTTTCGTGTGGGAGCAGTCGCTGGACGTTTGCAATTTTGAGCTGGGCTCCGGCGCAGGTCCTGAGAGCGAGCAAGGCACGAACGTCGGCACCCTGACCTGGCTGGCAAGGCCAGAGCCCCAGTGCGTGGGGGGCTGTGGAAGGGCTGCCGGGGGAAGGCGAGGGCCAGCAACACCTGGCAGTCCTGGCACCTTTCGTGTGGGAGCAGTCGCTGGACGTTTGCAATTTCGAGCTGGGCTCCGGCGCAGGTCCCGAGAGCGAGCAAGGCACGAACGTCGGCACCCTGAGCTGGCTGGCAAGGCCGGAGCCCCAGTGTGTGTGGGGCTGTGGAAGGGCTGCCGCGGGAAGGCAAGGGCCAGCAACACATCAGAGTCCTGGCACCTTTCGTGTGGGAGCAGTCGCTGGACGTTTGCAATTTCGAGCTGGGCTCCGGCGCAGGTACCAAGAGCGAGCGAGGCACGAACGTTGGCACCCTGATCTGGCTGGCAAGGCCAAAGCCCCAGTTTGTGTGGGGCTGTGGAAGGGCTGCCAGGGGAAGGCGAGGGCCAGCAACACCTGGCAGGCCTGGCACTTTTCATGTGGGAGCAGTCGCTGGATGTTTGCAATTTTGAGCTGGGCTCCGGCGCAGGTCCCGACAGCGAGCAAGGCACGAACGTCGGCCCCCTGAGCTGGCTAGCAAGGCCGGAGCCCCAGTGTGTGTGGGGCTGTGGAAGGGCTGCCGGGGGAAGGCGAGGGCCAGCAACATCTGGGAGTCCTGGCACCTTTTGTGTGGGAGCAGTCGCTGGATGTTTGCAATTTCGAGCTCGGCTCCGGCGCAGGTCCCAAGAGCGAGCAAGGCACGAACGTCGGCACCCTGAGCTGGCTGCAAGGCCGGAGCCCCAGTGTGTGTGGGGCTGTGGAAGGGCTGCCGGGGGAAGGCGAGGGCCAGCAACACCTGGGAGGCCTGGCACCTTTCGTGTGGGAGCAGTCGCTGGACGTTTGCAATTTGGAGCTGGGCTCCGGCGCAGGTCCCGAGAGCGAGCGAGGCAGGAACGTCGGCCCCCTGAGCTGGCTGGCAAGGCCAGAGCCCCAGTGTGTGGTGGGCTGTGGAAGGGCTGCCGGGGGAAGGCGAGGGCCAGCAACACATCAGAGTCCTGGCACCTTTGGTGTGGGGGTAATTGCTGGACGTTTGCAATTTTGAGCTGGGCTCCGGCGCAGGTCCCGAGAGCGAGCAAGGCACGAACGTCGGCACCCTGACCTGGCTGGCAAGGCCGGAGCCCCAGTGCGTCTGGGGCTGTGGAAGGGCTGCCGGGGGAAGGCGAGGGCCAGCAACACCTGGGAGGCCTGGCACCTTTCGTGTGGGAGCAGTCGCTGGACGTTTGCAATTTTCAGCTGGGCTCCGGCGCAGGTCCGGAGAGCGAGCAAGGCACGAACGTCGGCACCCTGAGCTGGCTGGCAAGGCCGGAGCCCCAGTGTGTGTGGGGCTGTGGAAGGGCTGCCAAGGGAAGGCGAGGGCCAGCAACACCTGGGAGTCCTGGCACCTTTCGTGTGGGAGCAGTCGCTGGACGTTTGCAATTTTGAGCTGGGCTCCGGTGCAGGTACCGAGAGCGAGCAAGGCACGAACGTCGGCACCCTGACCTGGCTGGCAAGGCCAGAGCCCCAGTGTGTGTGGGGCTGTGGAAGGGCTGCCGGGGGAAGGCGAGGGCCAGCAACACCTGGCAGTCCTGGCACCTTTCGTGTGGGAGCAGTCGCTGGACGTTTGCGATTTCGAGCTGGGCTCCGGCGCAGGTCCCGAGAGCGAGCAAGGCACGAACGTCGGCACCCTGACCTGGCTGGCAAGGCCGGAGCCCCAGTGTGTGTGGGGCTGTGGAAGGGCTGCCGCGGGAAGGCAAGGGCCAGCATCACATCAGACTTCTGGCACCTTTCGTGTGGGAGCAGTCGCTGGACGTTTGCAATTTTGAGCTGGGCTCCGGCGCAGGTACCAAGAGCGAGCGAGGCACGAACGTCGGCACCCTGAGCTGTCTGGCAAGGCCGGAGCCCCAGTTTGTGTGGGGCTGTGGAAGGGCTGCCAGGGGAAGGCGAGGGCCAGCAACACCTGGCAGGTCTGGCACTTTTCATGTGGGAGCAGTCGCTGGACGTTTGCAATTTTGAGCTGGGCTCCGGCGCAGGTCCCGAGAGCGAGCAAGTCACGAACGTCGGCACCCTGAGCTGTCTGGCAAGGCCGGAGCCCCAGTGTGTGTGGGGCTGTGGAAGGGCTGCCGGGGGAAGGCGAGGGCCAGCAACATCTGGGAGTCCTGGCACCTTTTGTGTGGGAGCAGTCGCTGGATGTTTGCAATTTCGAGCTCGGCTCCGGCGCAGGTCCCGAGAGCGAGCAAGGCACGAACGTCGGCACCCTGAGCTGGCTGGCAAGGCCGGAGCCCCAGTGTGTGTGGGGCTGTGGAAGGGCTGCCGGGGGAAGGCGAGGGCCAGCAACACATCAGAGTCCTGGCACCTTTCGTGTGGGAGCAGTCGCTGGACGTTTGCTATTTTGAGCTGGGCTCCGGCGCAGGTCCCGAGAGCGAGCAAGGCACGAACGTCGGCACCCTGAGCTGGCTGGCAAGGCCGGAGCCCCAGTGTGTGTGGGGCTGTGGAAGGGCTGCCGGGCGAAGGCGAGGGCCAGCAACATCTGGGAGTCCTGGCACCTTTCGTGTGGGAGCAGTCGCTGGACGTTTGCAATTTCGAGCTGGGCTCCGGCGCAGGTCCTGAGAGCGAGCAAGGCACGAACGTCGGCACCCTGAGCTGGCTGGCAAGGCCAGAGCCCCAGTGTGTGTGGGGCTGTGGAAGGGCTGCCGGGGGAAGGCGAGGGCCAGCAACACATCAGAGTCCTGGCACCTTTCGTGTGGGAGCAGTCGCTGGAAATTTGCTATTTTGAGCTGGGCTCCGGCGCAGGTCCTGAGAGCGAGCAAGGCACGAACGTCGGCACCCTGAGCTGGCTGGCAAGGCCAGAGCCCCAGTGCGTGGGGGGCTGTGGAAGGGCTGCCGGGGGAATGCGAGGGCCAGCAACACATCAGAGTCCTGGCACCTTTGGTGTGGGGGTAATTGCTGGACGTTTGCAATTTTGAGCTGGGCTCCGGCGCAGGTACCGAGAGCGAGCAAGGCACGAACGTCGGCACCCTGACCTGGCTGGCAAGGCCGGAGCCCCAGTGTGTGTGGGGCTGTGGAAGGGCTGCCGGGGGAAGGCGAGGGCCAGCAACACCTGGCAGTCCTGGCACCTTTCGTGTGGGAGCAGTCGCTGGACGTTTGCAATTTCGAGCTGGGCTCCGGCGCAGGTCCCGAGAGCGAGCAAGGCACGAACGTCGGCACCCTGAGCTGGCTGGCAAGGCCGGAGCCCCAGTGTGTGTGGGGCTGTGGAAGGGCTGCCGCGGGAAGGCAAGGGCCAGCAACACATCAGTCTTCTGGCACCTTTCGTGTGGGAGCAGTCGCTGGACGTTTGCAATTTCGAGCTGGGCTCCGGCGCAGGTACCAAGAGCGAGCGAGGCACGAACGTCGGCACCCTGATCTGGCTGGCAAGGCCAAAGCCCCAGTTTGTGTGGGGCTGTGGAAGGGCTGCCGGGTGAAGGCGAGGGCCAGCAACACCTGGGAGGCCTGGCACCTTTCGTGTGGGAGCAGTCGCTGGACGTTTGCAATTTCGAGCTGTGCTACGGCACAGGTACCGAGAGCGAGCAAGGCACGAACGTCGGCACCCTGAGCTGGCTGGCAAGGCCGGAGCCCCAGTGTGTGTGGGGCTGTGGAAGGGCTGCCGGGGGAAGGCGAGGGCCAGCAACACCTGGCAGGCCTGGCACCTTTTGTGTGGGAGCAGTAGCTGGACGTTTGCAATTTCGAGCTGGGCTCCGGCACAGGTCCCGAGAGCGAGCAAGGCACGAACGTCGGCCCCCTGAGCTGGCTGGCAAGGCCGGAGCCCCAGTGTCTGTGGGGCTGTGGAAGGGCTGCCGGGGGAAGGCGAGGGCCAGCAACACATCAGAGTCCTGGCACCTTTCGTGTGGGAGCAGTCGCTGGACGTTTGCAATTTCGAGCTGGGCTCCGGCGCAGGTACCGAGAGCGAGCAAGGCACGAACGTCGGCACCCTGAGCTGGCTGGCAAGGCCGGAGCCCCAGTGTGTGTGGGGCTGTGGAAGGGCTGCCAAGGGAAGGCGAGAGCCAGCAACACCTGGGAGTCCTGGCACCTTTCGTGTGGGAGCAGTCGCTGGACGTTTGCAATTTTGAGCTGGGCTCCGGTGCAGGTCCCGACAGCGAGCAAGGCACGAACGTCGGCACCCTGAGCTGGCTGGCAAGGCCGGAGCCCCAGTGTGTGTGGGGCTGTGGAAGGGCTGCCGGGGGAAGGCGAGGGCCAGCAACACCTGGGAGGCCTGGCACCTTTCGTGTGGGAGCAGTAGCTGGACGTTTGCAATTTCGAGCTGGGCTCCGGCGCAGGTCCCGAGAGCGAGCAAGGCACGAACGTCGGCACCCTGAGCTGGCTGGCAAGGCCAGAGCCCCAGTGTCTGTGGGGCTGTGGAAGGGCTGCCGGGGGAAGGCGAGGGCCAGCAACACCTGGGAGGCCTGGCACCTTTCGTGTGGGAGCAGTCGCTGGACGTTTGCAATTTTGAGCTGGGCTCCGGCGCAGGTCCCGAGAGCGAGCAAGGCACGAACGTCGGCACCCTGAGCTGGCTGGCAAGGCCGGAGCCCCAGTGTGTGTGGGGCTGTGGAAGGGCTGCCGCGGGAAGGCAAGGGCCAGCAACACATCAGACTTCTGGCACCTTTCGTGTGGGAGCAGTCGCTGGACGTTTGCAATTTCGAGCTGGGCTCCGGCGCAGGTACCAAGAGCGAGCGAGGCACGAACGTCGGCACCCTGATCTGGCTGGCAAGGCCAAAGCCCCAGTTTGTGTGGGGCTGTGGAAGGGCTGCCAGGGGAAGGCGAGGGCCAGCAACACCTGGCAGGCCTGGCACCTTTCATGTGGGAGCAGTCGCTGGACGTTTGCAATTTTGAGCTGGGCTCCGGCGCAGGTCCCGAGAGCGAGCAAGTCACGAACGTCGGCACCCTGAGCTGTCTGGCAAGGCCGGAGCCCCAGTGTGTGTGGGGCTGTGGAAGGGCTGCCGGGGGAAGGCGAGGGCCAGCAACATCTGGGAGTCCTGGCACCTTTTGTGTGGGAGCAGTCGCTGGATGTTTGCAATTTCGAGCTCGGCTCCGGCGCAGGTCCCAAGAGCGAGCAAGGCACGAACGTCGGCACCCTGAGCTGGCTGGCAAGGCCGGAGCCCCAGTGTGTGTGGGGCTGTGGAAGGGCTGCCGGGGGAAGGCGAGGGCCAGCAACACATCAGAGTCCTGGCACCTTTCGTGTGGGAGCAGTCGCTGGACGTTTGCTATTTTGAGCTGGGCTCCGGCGCAGGTCCCGAGAGCGAGCAAGGCACGAACGTCGGCACCCTGAGCTGGCTGGCAAGGCCGGAGCCCCAGTGTGTGTGGGGCTGTGGAAGGGCTGCCGGGCGAAGGCGAGGGCCAGCAACATCTGGCAGGCCTGGCACCTTTCGTGTGGGAGCAGTCGCTGGACGTTTGCAATTTCGAGCTGGGCTCCGGCGCAGGTCCTGAGAGCGAGCAAGGCACGAACGTCGGCACCCTGAGCTGGCTGGCAAGGCCAGAGCCCCAGTGTGTGTGGGGCTGTGGAAGGGCTGCCGGGGGAAGGCGAGGGCCAGCAACACATCAGAGTCCTGGCACCTTTCGTGTGGGAGCAGTCGCTGGAAATTTGCTATTTTGAGCTGGGCTCCGGCGCAGGTCCTGAGAGCGAGCAAGGCACGAACGTCGGCACCCTGAGCTGGCTGGCAAGGCCAGAGCCCCAGTGCGTGGGGGGCTGTGGAAGGGCTGCCGGGGGAATGCGAGGGCCAGCAACACATCAGAGTCCTGGCACCTTTGGTGTGGGGGTAATTGCTGGACGTTTGCAATTTTGAGCTGGGCTCCGGCGCAGGTACCGAGAGCGAGCAAGGCACGAACGTCGGCACCCTGACCTGGCTGGCAAGGCCGGAGCCCCAGTGTGTGTGGGGCTGTGGAAGGGCTGCCGGGGGAAGGCGAGGGCCAGCAACACCTGGCAGTCCTGGCACCTTTCGTGTGGGAGCAGTCGCTGGACGTTTGCAATTTTGAGCTGGGCTCCGGCGCAGGTCCCGAGAGCGAGCAAGGCACGAACGTCGGCACCCTGAGCTGGCTGGCAAGGCCGGAGCCCCAGTGTGTGTGGGGCTGTGGAAGGGCTGCCGCGGGAAGGCAAGGGCCAGCAACACATCAGTCTTCTGGCACCTTTCGTGTGGGAGCAGTCGCTGGACGTTTGCAATTTCGAGCTGGGCTCCGGCGCAGGTACCAAGAGCGAGCGAGGCACGAACGTCGGCACCCTGATCTGGCTGGCAAGGCCAAAGCCCCAGTTTGTGTGGGGCTGTGGAAGGGCTGCCGGGTGAAGGCGAGGGCCAGCAACACCTGGGAGGCCTGGCACCTTTCGTGTGGGAGCAGTCGCTGGACGTTTGCAATTTCGAGCTGTGCTACAGCACAGGTACCGAGAGCGAGCAAGGCACGAACGTCGGCACCCTGAGCTGGCTGGCAAGGCCGGAGCCCCAGTGTGTGTGGGGCTGTGGAAGGGCTGCCGGGGGAAGGCGAGGGCCAGCAACACCTGGCAGGCCTGGCACCTTTTGTGTGGGAGCAGTAGCTGGACGTTTGCAATTTCGAGCTGGGCTCCGGCACAGGTCCCGAGAGCGAGCAAGGCACGAACGTCGGCCCCCTGAGCTGGCTGGCAAGGCCGGAGCCCCAGTGTCTGTGGGGCTGTGGAAGGGCTGCCGGGGGAAGGCGAGGGCCAGCAACACATCAGAGTCCTGGCACCTTTCGTGTGGGAGCAGTCGCTGGACGTTTGCAATTTCGAGCTGGGCTCCGGCGCAGGTACCGAGAGCGAGCAAGGCACGAACGTCGGCACCCTGAGCTGGCTGGCAAGGCCGGAGCCCCAGTGTGTGTGGGGCTGTGGAAGGGCTGCCAAGGGAAGGCGAGGGCCAGCAACACCTGGGAGTCCTGGCACCTTTCGTGTGGGAGCAGTCGCTGGACGTTTGCAATTTTGAGCTGGGCTCCGGTGCAGGTCCCGACAGCGAGCAAGGCACGAACGTCGGCACCCTGAGCTGGCTGGCAAGGCCGGAGCCCCAGTGTGTGTGGGGCTGTGGAAGGGCTGCCGGGGGAAGGCGAGGGCCAGCAACACCTGGGAGGCCTGGCACCTTTCGTGTGGGAGCAGTAGCTGGACGTTTGCAATTTCGAGCTGGGCTCCGGCGCAGGTCCCGAGAGCGAGCAAGGCACGAACGTCGGCACCCTGAGCTGGCTGGCAAGGCCAGAGCCCCAGTGTCTGTGGGGCTGTGGAAGGGCTGCCGGGGGAAGGCGAGGGCCAGCAACACCTGGGAGGCCTGGCACCTTTCGTGTGGGAGCAGTCGCTGGACGTTTGCAATTTTGAGCTGGGCTCCGGCGCAGGTCCCGAGAGCGAGCAAGGCACGAACGTCGGCACCCTGAGCTGGCTGGCAAGGCCGGAGCCCCAGTGTGTGTGGGGCTGTGGAAGGGCTGCCGCGGGAAGGCAAGGGCCAGCAACACATCAGACTTCTGGCACCTTTCGTGTGGGAGCAGTCGCTGGACGTTTGCAATTTCGAGCTGGGCTCCGGCGCAGGTACCAAGAGCGAGCGAGGCACGAACGTCGGCACCCTGATCTGGCTGGCAAGGCCAAAGCCCCAGTTTGTGTGGGGCTGTGGAAGGGCTGCCAGGGGAAGGCGAGGGCCAGCAACACCTGGCAGGCCTGGTACCTTTCATGTGGGAGCAGTCGCTGGACGTTTGCAATTTTGAGCTGGGCTCCGGCGCAGGTCCCGAGAGCGAGCAAGTCACGAACGTCAGCACCCTGAGCTGTCTGGCAAGGCCGGAGCCCGAGTGTGTGGGGGGCTGTCGAAGGGCTCCGGGGGAAGGCGAGGGCCAGCAACACATCAGAGTCCTGGCATCTTTCGTGTGGGAGCAGTCGCTGGAAATTTGCTATTTTGAGCTGGGCTCCGGCGCAGGTCCCGACAGCGAGCAAGGCACGAACGTCGGCACCCTGAGCTGGCTGGCAAGGCCAGAGCCCCAGTGTGTGGGGGGCTGTGGAAGGGCTGCCGGGGGAAGGCGAGGGCCAGCAACACATCAGAGTCCTGGCACCTTTCGTGTGGGGGTAATTGCTAGACGTTTGCAATTTTAAGCTGGGCTCCGGCGCAGGTCCCGAGAGCGAGCAAGGCACGAACGTCGGCACCCTGAGCTGGCTGGCAAGGCCGGAGCCCCACTGTGTGTGTGGGGCTGTGGAAGGGCTGCCGGGGGAAGGCGAGGGCCAGCAACATCTGGGAGTCCTGGCACCTTTTGTGTGGGAGCAGTCGCTGGATGTTTGCAATTTCGAGCTGGGCTCCGGCGCAGGTCCCGAGAGCGAGCAAGGCATGAACGTCGGCACCCTGAGCTGGCTGGCAAGGCCGGAGCCCCAGTGTGTGTGGGGCTGTGGAAGGGCTGCCGGGGGAATGCGAGGGCCAGCAACACATCAGAGTCCTGGCACCTTTCGTGTGGGAGCAGTCGCTGGACGTTTGCAATTTCGAGCTGGGCTCCGGCGCCGGTCCCGAGAGCGAGCAAGGCACGAACGTCGGCACCCTGAGCTGGCTGGCAAGGCCGGAGCCCCAGTGTGTGTGGGGCTGTGGAAGGGCTGCCGGGGGAAGGCGAGGGCCAGCAACACCTGGGAGTCCTGGCACCTTTCGTGTGGGAGCAGTCGCTGGACGTTTGCAATTTCGAGCTGTGCTACGGCACAGGTACCGAGAGCGAGCAAGGCACGAACGTCGGCACCCTGAGCTGGCTGGCAAGGCCGGAGCCCCAGTGTGTGGGGGGCTGTGGAAGGGCTGCCGGGGGAAGGCAAGGGCCAGCAACACATCAGAGTCCTGGCACCTTTTGTGTGGGAGCAGTAGCTGGACGTTTGCAATTTCGAGCTGGGCTCCGGCGCAGGTCCCGAGAGCGAGCAAGGCACGAACGTCGGCCCCCTGAGCTGGCTGGCAAGGCCAGAGCGCCAGTGTGTGTGGGGCTGTAGAAGGGCTGCCAAGGGAAGGCGAGGGCCAGCAACACCTGGGAGTCCTGGCACCTTTCGTGTGGGAGCAGTCGCTGGACGTTTGCAATTTCGAGCTGGGCTCCGGCGCAGGTCCCGAGAGCGAGCAAGGCACGAACGTCGGCACCCTGAGCTGGCTGGCAAGGCCGGAGCCCCAGTGTGTGTGGGGCTGTGGAAGGGCTGCCGGGTGAAGGCGAGGGCCAGCAACACCTGGGAGGCCTGGCACCTTTCGTGTGGGAGCAGTCGCTGGACGTTTGCAATTTCGAGCTGTGCTACGGCACAGGTACCGAGAGCGAGCAAGGCACGAACGTCGGCACCCTGAGCTGGCTGGCAAGGCCGGAGCCCCAGTGTGTGTGGGGCTGTGGAAGGGCTGCCGGGGGAAGGCGAGGGCCAGCAACACCTGGGAGGCCTGGCACCTTTTGTGTGGGAGCAGTAGGTGGACGTTTGCAATTTCGAGCTGGGCTCCGGCGCAGGTACCGAGAGCGAGCAAGGCACGAACGTCGGCACCCTGAGCTGGCTGGCAAGGCCGGAGCCCCAGTGTCTGTGGGGCTGTGGAAGGGCTGCCGGGGGAAGGCGAGGGCCAGCAACACATCAGAGTCCTGGCACCTTTCGTGTGGGAGCAGTCGCTGGACGTTTGCAATTTGGAGCTGGGCTGCGGCCCAGGTACCGAGAGCGAGCAAGGCACGAACGTCGGCACCCTGAGCTGGCTAGCAAGGCCAGAGCCCCAGTATGTGTGGGGCTGTGGAAGGGCTGCCGGGCGAAGGCGAGGGCCAGCAACACATCAGAGTCCTGGCACCTTTCGTGAGGGAGCAGTCCCTGGACGTTTGCAATTTCGAGCTGGGATCCGGCGCAGGTCCCGAGAGCGAGCAAGGCACGAACGTAGGCACCCTGAGCTGGCTGGCAAGGCCAGAGCCCCAGTGTGTGGGGGGCTGTGGAAGGGCTGCCGGGGGAAGGCGAGGGCCAGCAACACATCAGAGTCCTGGCACCTTTGGTGTGGGGGTAATTGCTGGACGTTTGCAATTTTAAGCTGGGCTCCGGCGCAGGTCCCGAGAGCGAGCAAGGCACGAACGTCGGCACCCTGAGCTGGCTGGCAAGGCCGGAGCCCCAGTGTGTGTGGGGCTGTGGAAGGGCTGCCGGGCGAAGGCGAGGGCCAGCAACACCTGGGAGGCCTGGCACCTTTCGTGTGGGAGCAGTCGCTGGATGTTTGCAATTTCGAGCTGGGCTCCGGCGCAGGTCCCAAGAGCGAGCAAGGCACGAACGTCGGCACGCTGAGCTGGCTGGCAAGGCCGGAGCCCCAGTGTGTGTGGGGCTGTGGAAGGGCTGCCGGGGGAAGGCGAGGGCCAGCAACACATCAGAGTCCTGGCACCTTTCGTGTGGGAGCAGTCGCTGGACGTTTGCTATTTTGAGCTGGGCTCCGGCGCAGGTCCCGAGAGCGAGCAAGGCACGAACGTCGGCACCCTGAGCTGGCTGGCAAGGCCGGAGCCCCAGTGTGTGTGGGGCTGTGGAAGGGCTGCCGGGGGAAGGCGAGGGCCAGCAACACCTGGGAGGCCTGGCACCTTTCGTGTGGGAGCAGTCGCTGGACGTTTGCAATTTCGAGCTGTGCTACGGCACAGGTACCGAGAGCGAGCGAGGCACGAACGTAGGCATCCTGAGCTGGCTGGCAAGGCCAGAGCCCCAGTGTGTGGGGGGCTGTGGAAGGGCTGCCGGGGGAAGGCGAGGGCCAGCAACACATCAGAGTCCTGGCACCTTTCGTGTGGGGGTAATTGCTAGACGTTTGCAATTTTAAGCTGGGCTCCGGCGCAGGTCCCGAGAGCGAGCAAGGCACGAACGTCGGCACCCTGAGCTGGCTGGCAAGGCCGGAGCCCCAGTGTGTGTGGGGCTGTGGAAGGGCTGCCGCGGGAAGGCAAGGGCCAGCAACACATCAGACTTCTGGCACCTTTCGTGTGGGAGCAGTCGCTGGACGTTTGCAATTTCGAGCTGGGCTCCGGCGCAGGTACCAAGAGCGAGCGAGGCACGAACGTCGGCACCCTGATCTGGCTGGCAAGGCCAAAGCCCCAGTTTGTGTGGGGCTGTGGAAGGGCTGCCAGGGGAAGGCGAGGGCCAGCAACACCTGGCAGGCCTGGTACCTTTCATGTGGGAGCAGTCGCTGGACGTTTGCAATTTTGAGCTGGGCTCCGGCGCAGGTCCCGAGAGCGAGCAAGTCACGAACGTCAGCACCCTGAGCTGTCTGGCAAGGCCGGAGCCCGAGTGTGTGGGGGGCTGTCGAAGGGCTCCGGGGGAAGGCGAGGGCCAGCAACACATCAGAGTCCTGGCATCTTTCGTGTGGGAGCAGTCGCTGGAAATTTGCTATTTTGAGCTGGGCTCCGGCGCAGGTCCCGACAGCGAGCAAGGCACGAACGTCGGCACCCTGAGCTGGCTGGCAAGGCCAGAGCCCCAGTGTGTGGGGGGCTGTGGAAGGGCTGCCGGGGGAAGGCGAGGGCCAGCAACACATCAGAGTCCTGGCACCTTTCGTGTGGGGGTAATTGCTAGACGTTTGCAATTTTAAGCTGGGCTCCGGCGCAGGTCCCGAGAGCGAGCAAGGCACGAACGTCGGCACCCTGAGCTGGCTGGCAAGGCCGGAGCCCCACTGTGTGTGTGGGGCTGTGGAAGGGCTGCCGGGGGAAGGCGAGGGCCAGCAACATCTGGGAGTCCTGGCACCTTTTGTGTGGGAGCAGTCGCTGGATGTTTGCAATTTCGAGCTGGGCTCCGGCGCAGGTCCCGAGAGCGAGCAAGGCATGAACGTCGGCACCCTGAGCTGGCTGGCAAGGCCGGAGCCCCAGTGTGTGTGGGGCTGTGGAAGGGCTGCCGGGGGAAGGCGAGGGCCAGCAACACATCAGAGTCCTGGCACCTTTCGTGTGGGAGCAGTCGCTGGACGTTTGCAATTTTGAGCTGGGCTCCGGCGCCGGTCCCGAGAGCGAGCAAGGCACGAACGTCGGCACCCTGAGCTGGCTGGCAAGGCCGGAGCCCCAGTGTGTGTGGGGCTGTGGAAGGGCTGCCGGGGGAAGGCGAGGGCCAGCAACACCTGGGAGTCCTGGCACCTTTCGTGTGGGAGCAGTCGCTGGACGTTTGCAATTTCGAGCTGTGCTACGGCACAGGTACCGAGAGCGAGCAAGGCACGAACGTCGGCACCCTGAGCTGGCTGGCAAGGCCGGAGCCCCAGTGTGTGGGGGGCTGTGGAAGGGCTGCCGGGGGAAGGCAAGGGCCAGCAACACATCAGAGTCCTGGCACCTTTTGTGTGGGAGCAGTAGCTGGACGTTTGCAATTTCGAGCTGGGCTCCGGCGCAGGTCCCGAGAGCGAGCAAGGCACGAACGTCGGCCCCCTGAGCTGGCTGGCAAGGCCAGAGCGCCAGTGTGTGTGGGGCTGTAGAAGGGCTGCCAAGGGAAGGCGAGGGCCAGCAACACCTGGGAGTCCTGGCACCTTTCGTGTGGGAGCAGTCGCTGGACGTTTGCAATTTCGAGCTGGGCTCCGGCGCAGGTCCCGAGAGCGAGCAAGGCACGAACGTCGGCACCCTGAGCTGGCTGGCAAGGCCGGAGCCCCAGTGTGTGTGGGGCTGTGGAAGGGCTGCCGGGTGAAGGCGAGGGCCAGCAACACCTGGGAGGCCTGGCACCTTTCGTGTGGGAGCAGTCGCTGGACGTTTGCAATTTCGAGCTGTGCTACGGCACAGGTACCGAGAGCGAGCAAGGCACGAACGTCGGCACCCTGAGCTGGCTGGCAAGGCCGGAGCCCCAGTGTGTGTGGGGCTGTGGAAGGGCTGCCGGGGGAAGGCGAGGGCCAGCAACACCTGGGAGGCCTGGCACCTTTTGTGTGGGAGCAGTAGGTGGACGTTTGCAATTTCGAGCTGGGCTCCGGCGCAGGTACCGAGAGCGAGCAAGGCACGAACGTCGGCACCCTGAGCTGGCTGGCAAGGCCGGAGCCCCAGTGTCTGTGGGGCTGTGGAAGGGCTGCCGGGGGAAGGCGAGGGCCAGCAACACATCAGAGTCCTGGCACCTTTCGTGTGGGAGCAGTCGCTGGACGTTTGCAATTTGGAGCTGGGCTGCGGCCCAGGTACCGAGAGCGAGCAAGGCACGAACGTCGGCACCCTGAGCTGGCTAGCAAGGCCAGAGCCCCAGTATGTGTGGGGCTGTGGAAGGGCTGCCGGGCGAAGGCGAGGGCCAGCAACACATCAGAGTCCTGGCACCTTTCGTGAGGGAGCAGTCCCTGGACGTTTGCAATTTCGAGCTGGGCTACGGCGCAGGTCCTGAGAGCGAGCAAGGCACGAACGTAGGCACCCTGAGCTGGCTGGCAAGGCCAGAGCCCCAGTGTGTGTGGGGCTGTGGAAGGGCTGCCGGGCGAAGGCGAGGGCCAGCAACACCTGGGAGGCCTGGCACCTTTCGTGTGGGAGCAGTCGCTGGATGTTTGCAATTTCGAGCTGGGCTCCGGCGCAGGTCCCAAGAGCGAGCAAGGCACGAACGTCGGCACGCTGAGCTGGCTGGCAAGGCCGGAGCCCCAGTGTGTGTGGGGCTGTGGAAGGGCTGCCGGGGGAAGGCGAGGGCCAGCAACACATCAGAGTCCTGGCACCTTTCGTGTGGGAGCAGTCGCTGGACGTTTGCTATTTTGAGCTGGGCTCCGGCGCAGGTCCCGAGAGCGAGCAAGGCACGAACGTCGGCACCCTGAGCTGGCTGGCAAGGCCGGAGCCCCAGTGTGTGTGGGGCTGTGGAAGGGCTGCCGGGGGAAGGCGAGGGCCAGCAACACCTGGGAGGCCTGGCACCTTTCGTGTGGGAGCAGTCGCTGGACGTTTGCAATTTCGAGCTGTGCTACGGCACAGGTACCGAGAGCGAGCGAGGCACGAACGTAGGCATCCTGAGCTGGCTGGCAAGGCCAGAGCCCCAGTGTGTGGGGGGCTGTGGAAGGGCTGCCGGGGGAAGGCGAGGGCCAGCAACACATCAGAGTCCTGGCACCTTTCGTGTGGGGGTAATTGCTAGACGTTTGCAATTTTAAGCTGGGCTCCGGCGCAGGTCCCGAGAGCGAGCAAGGCACGAACGTCGGCACCCTGAGCTGGCTGGCAAGGCCGGAGCCCCACTGTGTGTGTGGGGCTGTGGAAGGGCTGCCGGGGGAAGGCGAGGGCCAGCAACATCTGGGAGTCCTGGCACCTTTTGTGTGGGAGCAGTCGCTGGATGTTTGCAATTTCGAGCTGGGCTCCGGCGCAGGTCCCAAGAGCGAGCAAGGCATGAACGTCGGCACCCTGAGCTGGCTGGCAAGGCCGGAGCCCCAGTGTGTGTGGGGCTGTGGAAGGGCTGCCGGGGGAAGGCGAGGGCCAGCAACACATCAGAGTCCTGGCACCTTTCGTGTGGGAGCAGTCGCTGGACGTTTGCAATTTTGAGCTGGGCTCCGGCGCCGGTCCCGAGAGCGAGCAAGGCACGAACGTCGGCACCCTGAGCTGGCTGGCAAGGCCGGAGCCCCAGTGTGTGTGGGGCTGTGGAAGGGATGTCGGGGGAAGGCGAGGGCCAGCAACACCTGGGAGGCCTGGCACCTTTCGTGTGGGAGCAGTCGCTGGACGTTTGCAATTTCGAGCTGTGCTACGGCACAGGTACCGAGAGCGAGCAAGGCACGAACGTCGGCACCCTGATCTGTCTGGCAAGGCCGGAGCCCCAGTGTGTGTGGGGCTGTGGAAGGGCTGCCGGGGGAAGGCGAGGGCCAGCAACACCTGGGAGGCCTGGCACCTTTTGTGTGGGAGCAGTAGCTTGACGTTTGCAATTTCGAGCTGGGCTCCGGCGCAGGTCCCGAGAGCGAGCAAGGCACGAACGTCGGCCCCCTGAGCTGGCTGGCAAGGCCAGAGCGCCAGTGTGTGGGGGGCTGTAGAAGGGCTGCCAAGGGAAGGCGAGGGCCAGCAACACCTGGGAGTCCTGGCACCTTTCGTGTGGGAGCAGTCGCTGGACGTTTGCAATTTCGAGCTGGGCTCCGGCGCAGGTCCCGAGAGCGAGCAAGGCACGAACGTCGGCACCCTGAGCTGGCTGGCAAGGCCGGAGCCCCAGTGTGTGTGGGGCTGTGGAAGGGCTGCCGGGTGAAGGCGAGGGCCAGCAACACCTGGGAGGCCTGGCACCTTTCGTGTGGGAGCAGTCGCTGGACGTTTGCAATTTCGAGCTGTGCTACGGCACAGGTACCGAGAGCGAGCAAGGCACGAACGTCGGCACCCTGAGCTGGCTGGCAAGGCCGGAGCCCCAGTGTGTGTGGGGCTGTGGAAGGGCTGCCGGGGGAAGGCGAGGGCCAGCAACACCTGGGAGGCCTGGCACCTTTTGTGTGGGAGCAGTAGCTGGACGTTTGCAATTTCGAGCTGGGCTCCGGCGCAGGTCCCGAGAGCGAGCAAGGCACGAACGTCGGCACCCTGAGCTGGCTGGCAAGGCCGGAGCCCCAGTGTCTGTGGGGCTGTGGAAGGGCTGCCGGGGGAAGGCGAGGGCCAGCAACACATCAGAGTCCTGGCACCTTTCGTGTGGGAGCAGTCGCTGGACGTTTGCAATTTGGAGCTGGGCTGCGGCCCAGGTACCGAGAGCGAGCAAGGCACGAACGTCGGCACCCTGAGCTGGCTAGCAAGGCCAGAGCCCCAGTATGTGTGGGGCTGTGGAAGGGCTGCCGGGCGAAGGCGAGGGCCAGCAACACATCAGAGTCCTGGCACCTTTCGTGAGGGAGCAGTCCCTGGACGTTTGCAATTTCGAGCTGGGATCCGGCGCAGGTCCCGAGAGCGAGCAAGGCACGAACGTCGGCACCCTGAGCTGGCTGGCAAGGCCAGAGCCCCAGTGTGTGGGGGGCTGTGGAAGGGCTGCCGGGGGAATGCGAGGGCCAGCAACACATCAGAGTCCTGGCACCTTTGGTGTGGGGGTAATTGCTGGACGTTTGCAATTTCGAGCTGGGCTCCGGCGCAGGTCCCGAGAGCGAGCAAGGCACGAACGTCGGCACCCTGACCTGGCTGGCAAGGCCGGAGCCCCACTGTGTGTGTGGGGCTGTGGAAGGGCTGCCGGGGGAAGGCGAGGGCCAGCAACACCTGGGAGGCCTGGCACCTTTCGTGTGGGAGCAGTCGCTGGATGTTTGCAATTTCGAGCTGGGCTCCGGCGCAGGTCCCAAGAGCGAGCAAGGCACGAACGTCGGCACGCTGAGCTGGCTGGCAAGGCCGGAGCCCCAGTG